>JAWZYV010011889.1:0-615406 GCA_038373885.1 Cheiracanthium punctorium
CAGATGCTTGTCATTTGAGAGTTAACCACGGCACAACTTCGGAATAGCTAAAATCCATGGCGAAAAAGATAAAATAGGGACCATTTACATGAAAAAGGGACTTTTAGAGAGCTCTAACTAAAAAAAGAGACTATTTGCTAGCCCTGCTATTTTGCGGGACTCCTATTTTTCGTCTCGCGTCCAGCCCTACAGGAGCTCAAGGAGCAGATCCGAACGAGACCACGCTCGCGTAGGAGCGATGTCGGACGTAGCTCTCTGATCGCGCGTAGGCGATTCGACTACAGAACGACCACGAGAAGGTGGCCAGTGGCTCCTGTGTGATAAGGAAACCTATCCCTGTTACCGACTCCACTAATTCATGTTCTGCAATATCTCTCCCTTCTTTTGTGAATAGTTCTTCTGTTATATTTAGCCGAGCATTAAACGTGATTCAGAACCGTAGGAGTGCTTCCAGTCTTATTTCGACGTCGCCTTCCACAACCATGGGGGCTCAGGTACTATAACAATTTTCGTTCTCAAAATAATACTACTTTTTGCTTCTCACATTTCACTGCAATGCGAGTTTCTTAAATAATTTAAACAAAAGCGATTTAAGAGACCTCGCTGAAAAAATAGCAGCGAAAGTTCCAGATAATGCTAAAAAAGCCGATATAAGAAAAATTATTGAGAATTCAGATGTTTTTAAAACCAATCCTGAACATGTCCGAGGCGTCTTAAAATCGATCACGGAGGATCGAACGCCTAAATCCACTAACGAGGAATGTTTATGAGAAATATAGAGCGCCTTAAATTAGCGCAAATCAAGAAACAGATAGAACTAGAAAAATTAAGAAGTCAATCGATGTCCGGCGAAAAACGAAGTGTGCAAAATTTAATTAAGAGCAATTTAATTAAGAAATTAGAAAATTTAATTAAGAGCATAAAAACGCTCACCATCTCTGTCCCTGAAAGGCCAGAGGCATTTCATTTGTTTTTCGCTTCCTTGGAAAAAGCGTTTGCAACAAAAGATGTCCCACCAGACTTAAAAGCTGAAATACTCATTAATTTGTTAGGGGTCAAAGCTAATAATCTTTTAACGTATACAAATCAAGAAGAATTGTCGGATTACGAAAAACTTAATGCTTTATTTTTAGCTGAATTTCAGCCGACAGCTCGAGAAATTCTGCACAATTTCAGACATGCTCAACGCTTAGCAGACGAATCCCATGTTCAGTTTTGCATCAAGATTAATGGCAACATTCGAACATTATTGTCAGGATCGAGAAATAGAGGACTATAAAAAGTTATGTGATTTAATAGTTGCAGATAATTATATGAAACGCTAGATTTCAAAACAAAAGGATACATAAGTGTTCGCGAAGGAAAAACATGGTTCAATCCCACCCAATTAGGACGAGAATGTGATTTATTTTTTTCATCTCGTGGGAAATCGTTATCAGAAATAAATAATCCCAAATTTCATCCCCACGAAACGAAAGTACTTGATAAGGCGCAGCAAGCTGAAGCTTTAAAGAGTGAATCATTCTGCCAAAACAAAAATCTAAGCAAAAGTCTCCTTCAGCGAAATCTTGCCACGTGTGTGGAGTGACTGGAAGGGGCTTCCATTACGCTCGTAACTAGAGATGGGCGGTTCGACTCATTTTACTGATTCGAATCTCGACTCACTCACTACTTCGATGATTCGAATCAGTGATTCGAATCTTGAATCAATAAAACAACTAAAGAAATTTTCCCTCTCTCTGCGCCGAAAGCCGTACTATTTAAACACCCTTCACCCATTCATCGGGGTTCTTCTCCGCTGAGTTCTCGGGCAGTTAGCATCTCTCTCTCCTTGCTCCAGTAAAACTAGTGTTTAAACTGCCCGAAATGAAAATACAGGGGAGCTTTGTATGACCCCCTGGGCCTGTAAGATTAAAAGGTTAAGTTTGGTGTCAAAGTATTCGAAATTTTATGTATCGATGGGGGTCCCAGAGGGGGGGTCGAGAATCAATAAAAACGCGCTCCGATGGATAGTTTCAGAGATATACGTTAATTAATTATGGTAATTAGACTAATTAGCCATGATTGAGGCTTAAAAGGACTGCAAACATGTAGAAATTGGCTCTGGGATGGTTTCCAGACTTTGGAGATGCCGTCGGAGGAGGCTAGTGTTTAAAATGCCCAAATTGAAAATATAGGGGAGCTTCGTATGACCCCCTGGCCTGTAAGATTAAAAGGTTAAGTTTGGTGTCAAAGCATTCGAAATTTTAAGTATCGGTGGGGTGTTCAGTCTAGGGGGGGGGTCGAGAATCAATAAAAACGTGCTCCGGTGGATAGGTTCCGAGATATACGTTAATTAATTATGGTAAATAGACTAATAAACCATGGAGCTGTTTTTTCTGCGATGAGAGAAGAAGAAGCTTTCCGAGAGAAAGCAGTAGCAAAAGCATCACAAGCTGGTATTGATCTCAGGATTTTCTTATCGCCGGCCTCAGAGGCGTAGCCAAGGGGGGGGGGGTTAGGGGGGTCATGACCCCCCATGAGGAATTTTTTGCCATACAAAATGTATATTCTTCACTACATTATCATACACACGTATACATATATATGAGTTGCAGTAGTCATAACCCCCCCCCCATAAAAAAATTCTGGCTACGCCCCTGGCCGGCCTGTATTTTTGCCCTTTATCGAATTCGAGATTTCACTGAAATGAAAATGGGAATATCGGATATTTGATGTTGAAATAAAACCGATATGTCGATTTTTGGCCCAGTCCTACTGAGGGGCTGCTGCCCCCCCCCAAAAAAATGGGACCCTTTACTTAGCTTACAATTGAACTTTATCTTTAAATTTGATACCCAGCCCAACCCGAAATAAAATCCTGGCTACGCCACTGTCAATAACACTAATTACGCCACTGCTTTAGGCCCTATTTTGTATTTCTCTGAATTACGAAAGAAAATAAAATCATTCCCCTTAAACGAAAAACAAGGTAAAAAAAAAAAAAAAACGAAATCTGCTGCAATAAAGCGAAATGTTATTTTGCTTACTACAAAGTTCTTTTGTGAGAGCGCTTAATACCGCCCCTGTATCCTTCATTAAAAGTGACAAGCACAATCCTAACTTTATTTCATTCTATTTCCCTTCACATGAAAATCCGCCACCATGTAAACTTAACGTTCCGTTTTTTTTTTTGAGGGTGGGGGCAGGGGGACATATATTGAAGTCAAAAGTAGAAAAGGGATGTTTCATTAAATTTTAAACAAATATTAAATCAGTCAGACAAGTTGGAAGGAGGGATTTTCTTAATTTTTTTTTCGGGGGGGAGATTGACCCCTCTTGCCCTTAGGAAGTAACGCCTATGCCCCCCGCCTAAAGCAAACGATGTTCGACCCACTCCACACCCACAGACAGATAAAATTTTAAAATCCGACCACCAACCAAGAAATGAAACACCAAAGATTCGAAAAAAAAACTTCAATTAAATGAAACATCCTTTCAACTCTTTTCGACTCCTTTCGACTCTGAGTCGATAGAAGATTCGAAAAAAACCCCTCCAATTAAATGAAACATCCTTTCAACTCTTTTCGGCTCCTTTCGACTCTGAGTCGATAGAAGATTCGAAAAACTAACGAATCTCAACGATAGTATACAATCACCGAAACAGAGCGAAACACTGAATCAGTAAAGATTCGTTGCTGCACCAACTCAGTGACCAACTCACCCACACCCACTCATTTACTGTTTCAAATCATCTATCGACTCAGAGTCGTAAAGAGTCGAAAAGAGCCGAAAGGAGTCGTAAAGAGTCGAAAAGAGTTGAAAGAGTAAGGGAAAATCCCTGGGAACGGCAAAGGGAAAATAAGTTTTTCTTCCCTTCGCACTTGGAATGTATTTCCCTTGAGGGCTTGAGATTCGAATCAGTAGAGAGTGAGTGTAAAGACTGAGCCACTCAGTACCAAGATTCGAATCACTGATTCGACTCATCGAATCATTGGCCATCTCTACTCGTAACTACCCAAGAGGTTTTAATAAACAAACCGAATCAGATAAGGAGATGGGACTGAAAAACAAAACAAGCATTAATACTGTCAGTTTTATTCACGAGTTGCAATATGCTGATATATTCATAGACAGGCAAAATATAAAGGCACTTATTGACTCAGGCACACAAATTCCGGTTATAAATTCATCATAAATTGAAATAAAATCACCACTGGAGGGTAAAATAATACTCAGTTCATGTTTTGAGGAGAAAAAAGAGGCAAATATTGCAAGAGTAGATTTATCTTTGAAGCGAAATTCACCGAAGTTAGAAATCATTGTCGCTGTGGCAGAACAACTATCGGCTGCTTTAATTTTGACACGGAATATTTATTCTCAACTTTTGAAATTCAGTCAGGAAGAAAAAATTGTAATGCAAATTCCTAAAAATAGAAATGATTTTCAAAGTGAATCACCTGTGGAAGAGTGTTTTTTATTAAATGTTGCAAATGTAGTTAATGAATATGATCTTGATTTATTGCACGTTAGTGATGAAAATATTAGAAAGGATTTATAACTCTTGGTTAATAATTATAAACCAAACAAATCAAAGACACCAATTTAAAATTGAATGTTGTGTTAAAAGATGACATTCCAGTATCAATACGATCTCGGAGATTATCATTTGCAGAACAAAACATCGTTGTTAAACAGATAGATGAGTGGTTACAAAATGGAATAATTAAACCATCCTGTTCTGAATATTCATCCCCAATTCTGTTATGTAAAAAGTGCGATGGTACTCACAGATTATGTGTCGATTTTCGACAGCTAAATAAAAAAGTTGTGAAAGATTCTTTTCCTATGGCTCAAGTTGAGGAAGTCCTAGATCATTTAGGGGAAGCGAAAGTGTTTTCAACTTTTGATTTTAAAAATGGTTTTTTCCATGTGCCAGTTGAGGAAAAATGCACAAAATATTTAGCATTCATTTGTTATGAAGGGTTATATGAATTCCAGAAAACTCCGTTTGCTCTGAGCACAAGTCCTAGTGTATTTTTAAGATTTATTCATCAAGTATTCAGGGAATTAATATGGGACAATACAGTCGTAGTTTACATGGATGATTTCATCATACCTTCCCGTGATGAAACAGAAGATTCAGAAAAGCTTAAACGAGTCTTAAGTTAGTTTCAGAATACAGATTAGAAATCAACTTTAAAAAGTGTCAATTCCTAAAACGTAAAATTGAGCTCCTCGGTTACATTGAAGAAGGTACGATTCGTCCATCTCCAAATAAGACGATTGAAGTTCAAAACTTCCCTCAACCTAAGAATGTCAAGCAACTGCAACACTTCTCGGTTTCACAGGGTACTTCAGAAAATTTGTACCTGGTTATTCCAAAACAGCAAAACCACTTAGCGATATGCTTGTTGGCCCAGTACTACCTTTCAACTCCATAATAGATATCCTGTGATGGTGTTTCTTCGGCAGTGTATTATGAAAACCCGGTGATCTTCTTTCCCAAGTGCAATAAAAGGACTTCGCAAGAATTTGATCCTATCGTGTTTTAGAGTGTGCCTCTCTGGTATCCAGTGGTAAATAAACGCATTTAGAGTTCTTTTGAAATCATTTCTTCGTTTAAAGCATTTACGCTATGGCCATGCTAAGTTTATATATGTTATGTTTACTGTCAAGTTTACATATTAAGATTACGGCTTTTAAATATGAAGTTCTGTTTTAATAAGAATATCCTTTTACTTGTCAGCCATATCAAATTATCTAGTCAAATTTTAATGTAACTGTTTTTATATTGTTATTGTTAATAAACTAATTTGTTACGTTTTATTTAATGACTGTTTATTGAGTTAGTTCGCAATTTAGGGTTTCCAGAAATCTTATGTAAAATTTATTCTGTCAGGCTTTTAAAACTTACAGCAATCACTGACGCTGCATAGTTTAACTCTGCATATTAAAGCTTAATAAAGATAGTGAATTTGTTCTTTGGCGATTTGCCAATACATGGGTTAACTTCCCACTTACCATTAGTCCCTTACAGGGTTTAACAATGCTTCATAATGGTGTAGAATTTACTTTCGGGCCAATGCAAAAACACGCTTTTGATCTACTTAAAGAACATTTGAGCCAAAGCCCCATTCTTCACATCTTCCAGCAAGGAAAACCTCTAGAATTATAGGGACGCTAGTAGTCATGGGTTTGGTGCAGTGCTGCTTCAACGTGCACATGATGGGTAACTCCACCCAATCCATTATATGAGTAAAAAACATCACCACAACAAGAAAAATTGTCAAGCTATGAGCTCGAAGTACTTGCGATCGTCGAAGCTCTTAAAAAATTTCGAAGTCACCTCTTAGGGACGAAAATTAAAATAGTCACCGACTGTAACGCTTTCCAGAAAGCAATGCAGAAGAAAGACTTATCGTCGAAGATAGCAGATGGGCTCTACTACTTGAAGAGTTCGAATATGAAGTCATCCACAGACCAAATCAAAAAATGAGACACGTCGATGCATTGAGTAGAGCTGCTGTGTGCATGGTCACTTGCTCACAAAGTGAAATCACTCCTAAGATCACAACAGCGCAAGATGCCGATGAGCGTATTCAGTTATTGAGAACTCTAGTCGAGAAAGGACTCAGAGACAACTACCTGCTAAAAAATAATGTGTTATATCTGCAAGATAACGGTAGAGAACTCATCGTTGTGCCGGAAGCAATGGAGTTAGAGATTATTCGAGGCATCCATAACAAAGGACACTTTGCTGTAAAGAAAACTGAAGATCTTTTGAAAAGAGATTTCCATATCTCGAATGCTAAAAAGAAAATAGAGCAAGTCATAACAAACTGTGTAGAGTGCATCCTCTGTAATAAAAAACGAGGCAAAGCAGAAGATCTATTGAATCCCATCGCAAAGGACAATATTCCACTAAGCACGTACCATATTGATTTTATAGGTCCTCTACCATCCGCAAACAAGAACTACCAACAGTGGTAGATGATTTCACAAAATTCAACTGGTTCTATCCCGTCAAGACCACATCTATGCCAGAGGCTCTAGCGAAACTCAAGTCCCAACAATCTGTTTTCGGAAATCCCTCGAGAATTATTTCCAACAAGGGATTTGCCTTCGCGTCAAAGGACTTTGCCAATTACTGTCAAGATGAAGGAATTCAGCACATATCGATCACAACTGGAGTGCCAAGAGGCAATGGCCAGATTGAACGAATGCATGAAATTCTGATCCCAGTTCTTTCAAAATTGTCGATTGAAGATCCTACAAAATGGTACAAGTCCGTTCCAGATGTCCAATGAATCATCAACAGTACTGTTAGTCGATCCACCAAGTTCACTCCATTCGAATTGATGATAGGCATGAAAATGAAACAAAAAGAAGACCAACGTATAAAGGAAATCCTTGAAGAAGAATTTCTGAAATACACAATACAGGAGGAAAAAAATATATGTGAAGAAGCCAAGAAAAATATATTAAAAATCCAAGAAGAAAACCGATGGCAATACAATCGACGTCGCAAAACCGCTCCTGTCTATAAAGTCAACGACTTGGTAGCAATCCAAAGAACCCAATTTGGAGGAGGTCTGAAACTATGACCCAAGTTCTTAGGACCGTACAAAGTCAAAAATAAAACCACATGACCGCTACGATGTAGCAAAAGTAGGATCTCATGTAGGACCTGAAGCAACCTCCACTTCAGCTGACCACATGAAACCCTGGTCTACTGGAACTGCAATTTGAGATCATCCTTCTACAAACTTTTTTTTTTCCTTTACTCAATATCTCCTTTTGTTTTTTTTAATCAGTATTTTCTTTCTTTTTTTGTTTTTTCTTTTCATTTTAAGTTTCAGGTTTGGAGGTCCTCACACGTCGATGGCCGAGCATTGTGGTAATCAACAGACGCAACCCTCCAGCAGATGGCATCACAACCTCATGTCTACAGCAGCTGCAGGTTATCAGAGTCTAGGAGCTCAAGGAGCAGATCCGAACGAGGCCACGCTCGCGTAGGAGCGATGTCGGACGTAGCTCTTTGATCGCACGTAGGCAATTCGACTCCAAAACGACCACGAGAAGGTGGCCAGTGGCTCCTGTGTGATAAGGAAACCTATCCCTGTTACCGACTCCACTAATTCATGTTCTGCAATATCTCTCCTTTCTTTTGTAAATAGTTCTGTTATATTTAGCCGAGCAATAAACATGATTGAGAATCGTAGGAGTGCTTCCAGTCTTATTTCGATGTCACCTCCTACATATATTAGGTTTTAACTAAGACATACTTCTTTCCATCCACTGCACCTCCAACCACAACTGAGCTAGGAACAGGTGACATTCAATTAAACAACATCGTAGTACAGTCGAAACCGTATAAGTGCATATCTCTTAAGTGCATAAACCTCTAAAGTGCACAAGATATGAAAACCCCGAATTTCTTCCCTATGCATCTAATGTCTTGTTAACCAGCATAAGTACACACCTCATACATACATAAACCGCTACAGTGCACAATTTTCAAATAAAAAAAAAATTGTTTTTATAATGGGAATTACACAGCATAAGTGCACATACATCCAAAAACAAACCAAAAAGAATGAAATTGCAGTGTATCCAAGAAATCTCAAGAGAACACTCGGTAGTAATAAAGCGATGACAGCTTTAAACGTTTTGAGTGCTTACTGTTCCTCCAATAACTTAAATGAAAAACATTAATGTATTAACTGATCAATTTTTTGAGCATACTTCAAGAAATCTTGTAGAGAAAAAAATTGACAAACTTCTTCAACTGATTATGTAACAATGCTTATGTGGCATTTGAATGTTTAATAAATTAGCATTATTCTATTTAATTGATCTATATTTTTGTAATAATCAAACTTTAAATTTTCATTTTCCACATTAAATGTTTCTAGGTAGTTAAGCTCAGTAGCTATACATACTAAGCATCCGGTAGCTCCGTTTTCTAGGTAGTTACGTGTAATAAACTTTGCTATGTAATTACTTTTATTAATAATTATTATACATTAAGTAGTAATTATAAAATTAACAATCAAAAGCAAATACAGATATACATTTACATATATTTTGTATATACAGGGTGTCCAGTGCTAATGCTGTCCAATGGCTATTTCCTAAACCATTAGTCAGAGACACACAGTTCCAGTTGTAAAAATGCTTTAAATTGTACAATCTACTATATCAGAAACAATTGAAGTCAATAAATAAATTCCTATAATATTTACGAGATTTAAATTTTTATATTGTCCCCCAGTCCTATCAGTTATATTCAGAAAAATTTTCTTTATGCAATTTAATGCCCAATAAAAAAAAAATCGTCCTTATACGACCAAAATTCACAGAGTTATGAAGCAACAAACATTTTGACTTAAGTCACTTTTCCACGTTCAAAAATGTCCCGTTGCGGTAAATTCTTAGGGGACTGTATAAATATTGAAATTTTAAATTATAGGTTTAAATTTAATTTTCTGGTATAATGTGGTGAAAGAAGAACTAATTTTAGACTATAGAAAACTAACTTTAGAATACTAATCTATAAGCAGAGGGTTATAGCTAGGCTCTAGAAAAATTTAAAATAAATATACACTTTGTGAAAAAAACAGTCACTATTGGTCTCGGCAAAACCTGCATATCATTCGCCTGAACAAGACATCAAGTGTGTTGGTCGATAAATGTTTGGTGCGGCATATGGAAAGAGACCTTAATTGGGGTATTTTTTTTCGATTGCGCTTTAACATCCGAAAGATATGCACAGATTTTAGAGGGTTCAGTGACTGACTTCTTAGACGAGTGTGTTTCACTATGAGATCTGTCACAAATGTGGTTTCATCATGATGGTGCTCCAGCACATAAATCCCTAAAGCATCGGACTGTTCTAACAGAAACATTTGGAAATAATATAATTGGGAACAGCGGTCCTGTTGAGTGGCCTCCAAGATCATCAGACTTGAATCCCTTAGATTACTTTCTCTGGGGTTTCTTGAAAAATAAAGTATATGCAAAGAATCAACAAGTCCATCAGACTTACTAAATCGTATATGTGTAGCATGCAGATGTGTAACACAGAGTATGCTACACAAAGTACAGGAAGAGTTTTTGACACGGGTGCATGTTTACATTGCAGCCGAAGGAAGCTACTTTGAGCAAATGCTACCTTAATAGAATTTGTAATATTTTTAAGTTTCTAAAATTGCATATATTCGTATTTTAAAATGTTTGCTATTCTGAATTAATGTTTATTGAAAAGTTTAATTTCCTTGTTTTTTATTTTAAGTTATGTAACACAAATTCATTTAAAAAACTCTTTAAAAAGTTCTATTTTCAGTACAGGCTATATTTTCATGATAGTTTATTGAATACACATAGTTAAATGTTAATCTCCTTTATTGCAATCTACAATCCTAAAATAGTTAATAAAATTGCTAATAAATATTACAAGGCTCAAAACCATGTACATTCATTTTTCTCAAATTCATTTTGCATACAACCCCTATTTCGCAGCTTGAAAAGTGCTCTAACTTTAAGCGGAAAGCTCGCATAAATACACAAACTGCTTAAGTACACATAATTTTGTTGCCACATCGATGTGCACTTGCGCATTTTCTACTGCACATACCAGTATGAGTGACAAGCACTCATACTAACTGCAGGGAAGGATATATTCAGAATTAAGACTGAATGTGCTTCCAAATCTAAGGATGAATCACAGTATGCTGAAAGCAATTTACAAATACTAAAATTTTTATTTAAAGCAAAGTTTAAGTAAGAGACAAAAAGTTATACTAGAAAATCATGAATAATTTATTGTAAATATTAAACTCTTATATAATTAAAAACATTAAAAGCCATTAAAATTTCCATAAAATCTAAAAAACACGCACCATTTGAGCGCTTTCGGCAGTTCAATCCACTGCCGTCTTCAGAACTGAGCCCGTCTGGCTCGCTCCCCGCTTCTTCATTAATTCTTGCCGATTCCTCTATTTGCCCATGCGCCATGTCGTTGACAGCTCCCTCTTGTGTCATTATTTCCAACGCTTCCCGTTTCAAGCCATAACTGTGGTTATTGTAATTAGCTATTTTCTTGACATTTATGAAATCTATATCTATATTTTCTTTTAAGGCTAGGCGGGAAAGGGCGGTACTCTGTCTATTGTATTTAATATCATTTATGTGTTCAATTCTGTCTTTAAGTTTTCTTTTTGTAACACCAATGTAGTATACGGGAAGGTTGGATTCTCTATAAGTAAAATTTATTTTGTAAATACCTGCAGTTTCTAGAAGGTTTATTTTGCCTTTATCTGACCAGATTCTTTTAAAGATATTGCAATTGGGTTTAATCGGGATACGGAGGTTCATTTTACGGGCATGGTTGGATATTTTTACAGCAAGACTGCAGCAGTAAGGGATCGGATGAGTAAAGGTGGGTTTTTCTTTCTGTCCGTCATTGATGATGTTGAGTTTCTTTCTTCTATTTTTGATTAGGCGGGGAATAATATTGCTGGGATAATTGGCTTCGTGAGCTACAGTACAGGACCAATTAACCAGAATCCAAAAAACCGGAAAACCAGAAAAAATAAAGATTGGCCGGGAATAGTTTTTTTCTATCCGATAGATGGCGCCACCAAATTTTCAACCAGAAAAACTTAATAAGAATAGACTCTGAATAGTTTCTCTCTAGAATTGTATTGTAAGTAGAACCTCTCAAATCCGGACTTCCAAAATCCAGAATTTCTATAATCCGGACAAAATTCGGCCTTCTAAATAATAATAAATTGGTATTAAACAAACAAAAAAAAAATGCTTGTTTGTATCTCCTCAAAATGCAAATAGATGACAGCACCAAACATAATGAAGACTTCAAGACATTTTATGCTCAGTTTTTTTTTTTTTCACAGTTTTTATTTATTTTACTCAAAGAAGGCTTTATGCTCACTGCATCAAATCCCAAAGATGTATGTGCACTTTTGAGGCAGATGGATACGATATTTTCGCCCGCCACCGCTTTGTACTGGCAGTTCCTTTTGCATTGTGTAATCTGTTAAGGGGTGGGTTTGCTTGCCAATTCAATTCTGGTGAATTAAAGTTTGCAATTTCATTGTAATACTAAAACCAGAAACATTATTCTTGTTAATAGAAAAGTGTCAGACAGGTTCTAACATTTAAAAAAAAAAGCATAATTATAAAAAAAAAAGTCTTTTAGTGGTGGCATGTCCAGCAGACAATCACTTCAAAAACAAAACAAAGGAATCTATCAAGGCAAAAGCAGATGAAAAGATCATATCCATCTGCGTCAAAAGCGCATACACATTTGCAGAATCCGAGGCAGGCCAGAACGTTTACTGTTAAAATGAAAGAGCCAAAAATGTAAAGGAGAGGAGGGGGGAGAGAGTTAAATAAACACTTGGGCCGGAAGCAAGTTGATTACGTAATATGACTATATGAGCAGACATCGAGTTGTTTGTTTTAGGCTTTGAATGCTGAGTGATGTTTTATTTTTTTTGATATTTGTTGCATTTGGGTTTATTTTAAGAGTTATCAGCGTTTCTTGAAGTTCAGTTCGTAGGCCACAATATAAATTCTTAGTTTGGGTAAATTTCAGATTACATTAAAGTTTTACAGTCCAATTTATTGTTTTAGTGTAAAGTAATCATGATTTATATTATAAAATAAATTAAATATCGGTACTGCAAGCAGAAAACTAATTTGAAACAGTTAAAAGTACACGAAATGTTTAATAAAAAAATTAGTTCTGCTTAATTCAGTTATTATTATTTCTTTTTTAAGTAATCTTTTTAGATATCTTTTTTCTGGGGGGGGGGGGGGGGCATGTTGATAGAGAAAAATTTTGTCATTTTTTTATTGCTATATGATTGAAACTAGTAAATGATACACAGGTAAGTTTTTTTTTTTTTTTTTTTTTTTTTTTAATGTAAATGTAATTTTAAGGTACATTTATCTGCCATGTTATGTTCTTGTTATAGATTGCTCCCGATATAACATAGGTTGTATAAAAAACTTAAATATGAAAACTGCCAATAGATGGCGCTACCGGTCGATTCCAGAAAACCGGAAAATTCAGTTATCCGGAAAGGGTTGGGTAAAACTGATTCCGGATAATTGGTCTTGTACTGTAGTTGCTGTATAAATTGTAGTTCATTCTTTAGTAATTTCTGGTAGGAGCATATTTCTAGGGCCCTATTGATATGTGAACGTAGGATTGAAATTTTGTAGTTATAAGTAGTTTTTGAGGAGTAATTGACAATTTTATTGTTATTGGTGGGTTTTCGATAGACTGTAGTTTCGATATTGTTTGGGATGGTTCTAATTACTTTGACATCAAGGAAATTTAGGCTATTATTTTGTTCGAGTTCTATAGTAAATTGTATATTTTCATCAAGAGAGTTAATTTCGTCGAGAATATTATCAATGCTATTGTTATTTACTATGGCAAAAACATCATCAACGTAACGATACCAGTATTTGATATGGGGGTGGAGGTTTTTACTGATTAAAGTTTCCAGGTTTCTCATTTTCCATTCAGCTATAATTCCGGAGACCGGGGAGCCCATAGGGACACGAGGATGAGGGACAAGTCAGCTTTAACCCGTTCAGGACGAGCACCGCACATATGCGTCGACGAAAAACTGCTCTCAGGGCCGAGCGCCGCACCTTTGCGTTACGGTGAAAGTGACACCCGAGGCCGAGCGCTGCATATGTGCGTTTCAAAATTGGAACGAAATGCAGAGCACTAGAGGGCGTTAGTAATCCATGTTTCTTGTAAAATATTATACTCATAAATAAATATTTCTCTCTCCTATGTCAGATTGGGGTTAGTCAACTGTGAGTCATTAGAACTTTGGAGGGAAATAATGTAAACAGAAACACGTGCGGAATACTTTTTACTCATTTTGAAGTGGTTCGCTTTTCTCTTTAGGTTATTGTTTAGATTAGGTTCTGTTTTCTGTTCTGATGGGATTTACACTTTATGGTTGCTCTGTGGTTGGGGTTGTTTATCCAGGGATGTGCCAGCTGAAATTAAATTTTGGAGCAATTTGTGGAGCAAGAAAAAAGACATTTTTGGAGCAATTTGGAGCGAGAAAAAGTCACTTTTTGGAGCATAAGAATGTCAACTTTGAAATACAAAATTTATTTTTGGAGGGAAAGAGAAAAGTCATTAAAGAGTGCTGTTTTAATAATGCAGATTTAATGTTAATGCAGACCAGTTTTTTTTTCTTCTGGGGGGGGGTAGTCAGAAGCTTATGAAATAAATAAAAAATTCAGTTATTTTATACATTGCTATACAAAATATCTATTTTAAATCAAAAATACAATATTTACTATATTAACTACCATCAGCAGCTAATAAAAAATTACATTTACAACAGAGGTAAATTTTTACTCTTAAAGCATTGGAGGTTTCAACAAAGGGATGATAAAGAAAAAATATTCATTTTTAAGATTAATAGAGAAAGATTGAAATTAGAATGTATGACGACTTTTGTAAAAATTCGGGAGATTTACAAACGTTTAAACATATATGGAAAAATTAAAAATGTAGCAGTTTTGCTGAAATTGGAGAAAAATGTCCAAAAACCACCTTTTTGTAGCAGATTGGCACATCAGGATTGATTTGGCACAATTTGGAGCTATTGGAGCAGCTGGCACATCCCTGTTTATCTCGGGTAATTCTCGGTAAAGTGAAGTTTGGTATTGGCATAATTTTTAAGGCACTCCACCGTTTATCGCTTGTTAAGAGAGGGCGTACTTTTTATTTCACTGAGCCACGACCAGCCGATATTTCTAATTTGTTTATTCTTCAATAGTCCTTTTAATGGACGTCATTTCCCAAAACTGTGCACTGAGAAAAGTGGAAAAAAACTTAGAAGGAGGTGTGTTGTTTGCTCAAAGAGGAATAAAAGACGTGACACTGCATATGAATGCAAACTTTGTAATGTCGGATTATGCGTTGATCCGTGCTTTGAAATTTACCATACAGCTTTAAAATTTTAGTTATTCAATTGTTTTATAGTATTTATAAATATTTTTTCTGAATTTATATATTTTTAGTATTAATTTAGTATTAATCAAGATAATTTTAAATGTAGTACAGTGTACTATATTTTTATTTTTCATAATTAAACATTAATTCTTTTAATTATTTTTTATTATGAGAGAAAAACATTATATTCTATAATATATTTAAAAATGGTTCCATTTCCATGCAAATGAGAGTTTTTATGCATTGTTTTGTAACGCATACGTTTAGAGAAATTTTATGCGCGTTAGGCTTAGCGGGCGAAAACTACTCGGCCCGTAGGAACAATCCAAGCTTGAGAGGTGTCGTCCTGTGGGGAGCACTTCTTTCAGCGGGCGCTCGTCCCGAACGGGTTAAGGGTTATGGAAATATCTGTATTAAATGCGTTCTCGATTTCTTTGCTTATTGTATTGTACATTTCCGTTGTGTCCATTGATGGATATAAATTGGTGACATCGAAGCTGACCATTTTAGCAGAATCTGAGAATTGTATGTTTTTAATTCTTTTAAGAAATCATTTGTGGAGTTTAGGGATGAGTTTGAGCAAGGAATTAGATGCTGTAATATGTTTTTTAGGTATTTTTCAAGTAGGTAAGTAGGGCCTTCATATTTACTAACTATTGGGCGGAGGGATGGTGGATTTTTATGATCTTTATATTTTCCAAAAATGCGCAGAGCAAAAGCAGTAGGACTATGTAATTGTTGCGGTTTGTTATTGGGCCAGCTTCCTTTGTTTATTATTGTTAATTTTGGTGGTGGGGTCTTTATTGATAGTTTCAATCATTTTGGTAATGTAATCTTTTTTATCTAAAGTAATGATTTTTCCTGTTTTGTCTGAGCTGAGGCAGGTTATTTCTGGATTATCTTTTAGTTCTTTTAAACATTTTTTGTCTTCCCTGTCCCTCATATCTTTCTTTTTTAATTTAACAAGTTCTTTTTGAGTGAAAAGCCGTAGTTTTTGTTTATTGTTGTTAGGTAATGGTTCTATTGCGGTCTCATAAGCAGCTATTGTGTCTTTTAAATTTATGTTATCTTCTAGTATGAATTTTGGTCTAAGGTTTAGGGTGTCTTCTTGGTGTTTATTTAATTTAAAAGAGGAGAGGTTTATGAATTGAGGATCGTCAGACTTCATTATTGTTTTGTTTGCACCATATTTATTAATCCAGAAATTAAGTTTTTTCCTATGTGTTGTTTGCAGCTTGAATTTTAGTTTCCGACAAAAGTATTGTTTTTTGACTAGGTTTTCAAACGTATGATAGTTGGTAATTGCTTTTAAACATTCCTTAGTTTCTTCTATTTTAGTGTTATTAAGGAGAGACAGGAAAGACAAAAATGTTTAAAAGAGCTAAAAGATAATCCAGAAATAACCTACCTCAGCTCAGACAAAACAGGAAAAATCATTATTTTAGATAAAAAAGATTACATTACCAAAATGATTGAAACTATCAATAAACTAGATGTTAATATATTAAATAAAGACCCCCACCACCAAAATTAACAAAATCCTAAAAGAACTTAGAAACAAAGGAAGCTGGCCCAATAACAAACTGCAACAATTACATAGTCCTACTGATTTTGCTCTGCGCATTTTTGGAAAATATAAAGATCATAAAAATCCACCATCCCTCCGCCCAATAGTTAGTAAATGTGAAGGCCCTACTTACCTACTTGAAAAATACCTAAAAAACATATTACAGCATACCTGCCAACATGCAATTTTTGAAAATCTTACAATACCACGGTGTCACGCAGTAACGCAATAAATATGCTTACTAAAGATAAAATGCAAGCAAATACAATTTTTAAAATTACTATTCAGATTTAGTACACTATTTTTAATACATATGAACATATAGGAAAGGAGGGGCATTTATTTGGTATCTTTAGAGTACAAATGTTCATAACTAGCTGATTTGGCTGCTTTTAAAAAATACTTATCAAAGTCTTGCTCATAGCAATGGCCTTTGAGTTTACTTTTTGCAATTAAAATGTCTTCCAAAGTTTCATTAGACAAAAAACTATGAAATAGTGTTCTATTTTTCTTAACACTGCTAAACAAACGTTCACAAGCAGCATTACTGTGTGGTACAGTCAATATGCTTAGCATAACATTCAATCATATTTAAATTTCCCACTAGCAGCTGTTAATTTTCTCAATCTCAATTTTTAGCCCATTCTTTTTTCTGATTGAACTTCCTCGGGCAAATTATCAATTTGCAAAATTGAGATTGAAGCTCATCCCTGACTTCATCTACTGGCTTGCAAACATCATTTCGACATACTTCATGTGAGCACATATTTGGAAATAAATTTAAAAAATAAACTATATCTGAAAATGATTTGGCCTCACCATGGCACAAGTGGTTCTGCCACTGAAAGTGGTAGATGGCTGAAGTGTGAAGGTCCTGGATTCGGGTCCCATCGCGCGGCTGTCGATCCGGAGTTTTGGTAGGTTTTCTCCAGATGTAACGTGAATACGCGTTAGAACCCCTTAGAAAGTCCTCCTGCAAAGGCACCCAACCCCCCCGGCAGATCGCCCTAGTGTAGCGTTGCCATAATCACACACAACAACAACAACTGAAAATTATTTGTCTGCAAGATTATTTATGTTTGCTACTTAGCAAGATTATTCATGTTTGATACGCAATTTTGATGTCGGTCCTATACACTGAGCAAAAAGCAAAATTGCATCCCCTTTGCGATTTGACCATACACGGATATTCCTTTGTAAAAGAATCAAGGAAGACTTTATTATATTGTTTATGTTTAATTTTCGACATTTCAAATTAATATTTCACAACTTCAAACTACACTGGACAATTTCATCAACACGTGTTTGTGATTGAAAGTTGTTCTTGCGCTTATGGATGGGAGCCAAGCGGTATTGGGAGGGAGATATTTCTAAACAAATGCGCATCCACCTCCATGCATGCGCAGCAGCAAACTTTGACAAAGCATGGACACTCGGCATATCGATTACGAACGCTCCCATCTCACTTCTCCTAACACGTCACAAGCAAGGAGCGGGTGGGAGGGGGAAAAAAAATCTGTGAGCCAATCATAGCTTTCGCAGCATCGGTATCGGAGGGAATTCCTATTTTCCCTCTCGGGTTAACAGTAACACAGCGTATCAGTGGAAGAACGCAGAAGAGGTAGGAGAGGGAGGGGAGTTAGCGTAAATATGGGAAATAAAACGTTACGTTCGACGTAACGTCAATTGGTGATTTAAATTTTAAAATACTCCACAAAACCACTAAATTTTGAAACATAGTAAATAAAATCACATTAGCCAAAACTTTGCCAAAAAATCGTACAATTTTACCTTGCGGCCGTATAACCGTACAACTAAGCTAAAATCCGTACATTGTACGGCCAAACCGTACAAGTTGGCAGGTATGCGATTACCAAGCTTGGAGTCATCAGTGTACCATACGCTACACCTGTTCTTACTATAATTAGGAGGCTTTCGCCAGTAATTTCTAGAGGGGGAAACGAACAGAGAAAGATCCGTCAAAGACATGCCTGACAAGCATATTGTCAGAAGGCATGCTACAGAATGGATGAGTCAACATAGATGAATCAAGATCACCCCATGAAAGGTATTGCGAATAACCCTTCCAGAAACCCAGGTCCATAAGCCTCTTTCTCCAGACCAGGGCCTCAGCCTCAATAAAAGAATGCAGAGGCAAAAGGTTTAAAAGCATAATAAAAACTTATAAAACATTATTTAATACGGCGGATTAATCAGTTAAATTTTTTTTATGGGAATACCTTATTCCCCCGTAGATGATATATATTTCCGTTACACATAAACACATAACCATCATCAGTCGTTTCTGGATCTCACACTCTTGAATGGTGGCACAAAAACTTGAAAGCACGTAGGCATACCTGCCAACCTCCTTAAGCCAAAAACAGGAAGACTCTGGTTGAAAAAACAGAAGATTTCATAAAAAATCAGAAGATAATTTTTAAATATAAGAAGTAAAAACAGAAGACCCTCAGTTTACCACCATTTCTCATTATTTTTTTATATTAGTAATGCATGGAAATTAAAACAAAATTAAATAGTAATAGAAAAGAGCTTACCTGAAATTTTTATACAAAACAGAGAAAAATGGAGTATTTTCACAAAAATAAAAGCAATTAAATAGATGGAAATTCGACTATTTTTAACCAAAGTACGTTAAAAAATAAACAGATTGAATTTTTTTTTTTTTTTTTTTTTTTTTTTTTCTTTTATTAATAGTACACCAGAAAAATTATTTTCATAACAAAGTATGTTAGCTTTAGTTTTCAACACAAATAAATTTTCTAATGATGAATTACTGACGGAGGAATGAAATGAAGTCCTGTTTTTTTTCTTTTTTTAAACTATGGATAAAAGATTTGCTTACAAATGCTTTGACCTCACCCATACAATAGCATTGTGCTGTTAGCTGTATAAATGATTACCTTAATAAATGACTTTGAAATGGATTTATTTACCAATTTTTTATAATAGTTTGCAATACAATTTAATATATCATCTAAAAAGTTAAAAAAACAGAAGATTTTATCTTCTGGCAGAAGACCGGAAGATAGCTTAAAAAAACAGAAGTCTTCTGTCAAAATCAGAAGGGTTGGCAGGTATGACGTAGGTGAAGACCAAAAGCGTAGAGTATAAACTTGTCGAAACACAAGGTATAAAATACTTAAAAAGCCCGGTATCGGCTAGACATAATAAAAATATGTCTTTTTTTATTATGTCTATTTTTATTATGTCTAGCCGATACCGGGCTCTTTAAGTATTTTATACCTTGTGTTTCGACAAGTTTATACTCTACGCTTTTGGTCTTCACCTACGTGCTTTCAAGTTTTTGTGCCACCATTCAAGAAGTGCGAGATCCAGAAACGACTGATGATGGTTATGTGTTTATGTGTAACCGAAATATATATCGTCTACGGGGGAATAAGGTATTCCCAAATAAAAAATTTAACGGTTTAAAAGCAATTCAGTGATTGCAGTAGGAGCTGTATGAAGACAACCCATGATAGCCAAACACGCCATCCTTTGAACACGGGTAAGATCCTTTCTAGATGAAACTAAGGAAGACCTAGACCACCAAACAATGGACCCATACGCAATGATCGGGTTAACAGTCATGGTGTAGATCCAATGAATAGACCGAGGACTCAGGCCCCAAGTTCTGCCAATAGCACTCCTACAAGCCCAAAAGACTCGTTTGGCCTTAGCAAGAGAGTAATCAAAGTGATTCTTCCAAAGTAAACACCCAAAAACTTCCGAAGAATAGGCAATAGGCTGTCCAAAAAAGGAAAGCTTAGAAGACTTGAAGTGCTTCACTAGGAAAAGCAACCAAACATGTCTTCAGGGGATTGACAGAAAGCCCAGTATCAGAACACCAGCTCTCCACCGCTTTCAAGGCTGAGTTAATGAAGCCAGTGACCACCGGGCCAAACTTGCCCCCGGCCACAATGGCAATATCATCAGCATAGCCAATACAGTGGACCCCAATGCTAGATAACTTAGCCAACAAGGAATCCACCACAATACACCATAATAAAGGTGAAAGAACATCACCCTGGGGAGTACCAGCAGAAAGACGTGCCACCAAGGTATCCCCCAGAAGCGAAGCAGAGATAAGCCTGTACAAGAGTAGATTATCAATCCACTGACAGACAGTTTTATCAACACCCTTGGAAGCAAGGGCAGACAAAATCGTACCAGAGGGAACCCTGTCAAAGGCTCCCTCTATGTCAAGAAAAACAGCAAGCACCACTTTCTTACAGCAGACACTTTTCACGACAGTAAAAGCAAGATCATAGAGAGCAGTAGTAGTAGATCTGCCAGGCTGATAGGCATGCTGATTTACAGACAAAGGGGAATGACTAAGCAACGTATCCCTAATGTGCCTATCAATAAGCTTCTCAAGAGCCTTTAGGAGAAAAGAAGAGAGGCCTCAAAATAGTTGTCTTTCATGGGCTTAGGGATAAATACAACATGAGTGTGCCTCCACAAAGTGGGGACATACCTTAAAGCAATGCAAACCCTAAAGATCTTGCATAAAGAAGGAGAAAGCAGAGTAATGCCTTCCCTAAGAAGGATAGGAATAATACCATCCATACCCGGAGTTTTATAAGGTCCAAAAGACTTAATAGCCCAAACGACCCTATCATAGGTTACAATCTTGCGTGCAACATCCCAAGCCTCCTTATTACTGACAAAAGCAGGAGCAGGAGAGGGGATACACACATTGTCAAGAATGACACAGTTCGGGAAGTGAATCCTGAACATCTCAGACAAAGCCTCACTGCCCGACACAGAGAAGTGACCATTATTCATCTTAACGCAGTTAAGGTTAGATGATTTGTTTTTAGCCAAAAGTTTAACCAATTAGGCAGAAGCAGACAAATCATTGATATTGCTGCAGCAGTCCTGCCAAGACGATCTTTTGGCACACCTAATCACTTTATTAAAGCTGGTGAGAGAAGCTTTATAAGCTTGCCAGTCACCCGTTTTCTTGAAAAGCCTCCTGCAATTTTTACGCAAGTGAGTGAGCTCAGTCGTCCACCAAGGGACACGCCTCCGGGCAACAACTGTGCTCACCGGACAAGACTCATTATAAGAAGAGCAGACAGCCCCAGTTAGGGAGGAAACGGTGTCATCAATATCACTACGAGAAGATAACTTACCGCTGATATTCCTCAAACAAAGTATGAGCTTCTTTCTGTAGGAACCCCAGTCAGCTCTGTGCGGGCTCCTACCTTGACTCTTCACAGGGATGAGTCCTTTAATGGAAAAAAGAATCAGTTTATGATCAGATAAAGTAATATCATCCGACACATGCCAATTCTCAATAAGATCATATCAATGACCATTACAAAGTGAAATATCAAGAACTTCACTTCTATTACTGGTAACAAACGTAGGTCTGTTACCCTTGTTAAGAATAAATAAATTATATAACAAAAAATATTCCAAAAGCTCATCACCCCGAGGATTGCAGTTAGTGCTACCCCAGACAGTGTGGTGAGCATTAGCATCACAACCAATGACAAGCTTTGTGTTCGCAGTACAGTACTCAATCAAAGATTTAGCACTGACAGCAAGAGGATCACTACTGTCAAATGGAAGATAAGCAGACAAGAGAACCATGCTATTGTCGTTCAGACTAATCTTAACAGCAACATTATCTTCATCAAGATAATTGGCTAAGATTAAGGCATGAAGCTTAGCATTAGCTACAATACAGGCTCTAGGCCTGACAGCAGTAATATCATACAGTATATTAAAGCCTTTAACATTAAGACCAAAGATCTTCCCATTGTGAGTCCAAGGTTCCTGAACAAGAGCTATATCAACCAATCCACCAGCAAGCCGCTTGCACAGGAGTGCGGAGGCACCCTTACTGTGATGGAGGTTAATCTGAGCAACGTTAATACAATCCATAGCACAAGCAGGAAGGAAGCACAAAGCTTTAGTAAATTAGCTGGTAGGACTGGGACAGTGCACAGACTCCCCCAAACCCTTGACAGCCAAAATCTTGTCAGCCTCATCACCAGAGAGAAGCTGAAGAGTAGAATCGGAGTCTGAGTGAATATCTAACTCACCCAACCCAGAAAGACCAACACTACTCACCTTAGAAGAGGCGTGGCCCTCGTCGGATGACATAACCACATCCTCAGTCTCCTCCACATCTGAAGCAGCTTCCAAAGCAGCCGCAGCCGACGCAGGCTTCCTGTTAGGGTCCCGGAGTATCTTGAAGACACCCCGGTCCACCCCCGTATGAGCACTGAAGTCTGCCTTCCGAATCGCTTCAGCAGCCTCACAGTCCACCTCAAAGATCCATCGAGTCAAGTGGGGTTCCTCACTAAAATGAAGAGCACGCCACTCAGTCGACTTCAGCATTGGGTTAAACCGGTTCAGCAAAATTTCCGGCTCTTTCGTGACTCTATCCTTGGTCTTAAAAGCCAACTTAACGGGCTTGGGCAGTTCACTGGCCTTCAAGATGTTTTTGCCATAGTAAATAACAATACCATTGATAATATTCAACAAAATTAACTCTCTTGATGAAAATAAAAATTTACGATAGAACTCGAACAAAATAATAGCCTAAATTTCATTGATGTCAAAGTAATTAGAACCACCCCAAACAATATCGAAACTACAGTCTATCGAAAACCCACCAATAACAATAAAATTGTCAATTACTCCTCAAAAACTACTTATAACTACAAAATTTCAATCCTACGTCCACATATCAATAAGGCCCTAGAAATATGCTCCAACCAGAAATTGCTAAAGAATAAACTACAATTTATACAGCAACTTGCTCACGAAGCCAATTATCCCAGCAATATTATTCCCCGCCTAATCAAAAATAGAAGAAAGAAACTCAACATCATCAACGACGCACAGAAAAAATAAATCCACCTTTACTCATCCGATCCCTTACTGCTGCGGTCTCGCTATAAAAATATCCAACCGTGCCCGTAAAATAAACCTCCGTATCCCTATTAAACCCAATTGCAATATCTTTAAAAGAATCCGGTCAGATAAAAACTTAATAAACCCTCTAGAAAATGCAGGTATTTACAAAATAAATTTTACTTATAGAGAATCAGGCGCGTAGCCAGGTTTTTCGGGGGGGGATATGCGTCTGGAAAATATTTCTGGAGGGGGGGGGATATGAACTTATATGTGTATAAATAGACGGAATTTCATCACTAATCCAAAAATTTCGGGGGGGGGGGGGGAATATATATCCCGATATCCTCCCCTGGCTACGCCCCTGTAGAGAATCCAACCTTCCCGGATACTACATTGGTGTAACAAAAAGAAAAATTAAAGACAGAATTAAAGAACACATAAATGATATAAAATAGAATAGACAGAGTACCGCCCTCTCCTGCCTAGCCTTAAAAGAAAATATAGATATAGATTTCATAAATGTCAAGAAAATAGCTAATTACAATAACCACAGTTATGGCTTGAAACGGGAAGCGTTGGAAATAATGACACAAGAGAGAGCTGTCAACGACATGGCGCATGCGCAATTAGAGGAATCGTAGCAAGAATTAATGAAGAAGCGGGGAGCGAGCCAGACGGGCTCAGTTCTGAAGACGGCAGTGGATTGAACTGCCGAAAGCACTCAAATGGTGCGTGTTTTTTAGATTTTACAGAAATTTTAATGGCTTTTAATGTTTTTAATTATATAACTAAGGTATTTCCGTGTTTGAATTTTAACTAAATAATATTAAACTCGTTAAATATCACACCAAACTTTCAAATCTGATAATTATATTGATTATAGATATTATGACAACACTCCGCTCAAAGATTGACAAGCTATTCCACATAAAAAGAATTGATGAGGTCAGAGATTTCATTGACCTTACAATTGACTAAAAATCTATTAACAGGTAGTAAGGCTTCCATAAACAGTGTTTGTAGACCCTCAGGGAGACCTGGAAAACTCTGGGAATTGAAAATTAGTTCTTAAAACTAAGGGAAATTTCATGGAAAATTTAATTTTTCTTTAAAAACCTGAAAGTCAAACCTGGAATTTTAAGAAAATTTATCCCCCTTTCTTTATTTTTATGACCTCTACCCTATTCAATGGCCAACTGCTTTGTTAATGATTGACACACACCAGGGGCATAGCCAAGGGGGGGGGGGGGTCACAACCCCCCCCCCCCCCCATGAGGAATTTTTTGTCATACAAAATGTATATTCTTCAATCCCTTATCACACACACGTATACATATATAGCAGTAGTCGTAACACACCCCCCATGAAAATTTTCTGGCTACGCCCCTGAGACACACAGTCGCTATTGGCGAGAAGGAGAATGCGTGTTCATTGTCTGGGTCATCAATGTGGAGGGAGCGCGTGGTGACAGATGGGTTTGAACCCAGGGACTTATGGGTGGTATAATGAGGCGCAATGCGGCTTGGCAAAAAGGTATCCCTTCGACCGGCCTTCAATTGCCGGGTGTTGTGTGCGCGGAGGTGATCTCGTGCCACAGATGCATGCAAGATTAATCATCTATCACATACGACTGCTTAAAACGAATGGCACACTTGCTTCTCATTTTGTCTCTGCTGTATTCTAAGCATCTGATTGCTCCCATTTCTCAGTAGGGTTGGTTAAATTAAGAAGGGGGATACTTTTTGTATTCAGTACTGTGCAAAAAGTTACATTGCGTAATATTTTTATCATGTGTATAGGAATGCTGCTGATTGTTTGCTAGAATACACTGTATAATGTGTAGTCGTATAGTATAAAATATGTCATTGTTTATGCATAGAATTGCTTGGTTACTAAGTTCTAAAGAATGTGGAAATTTTTACCAATAGCCTTGTGTACTGACCAAAGTATAAAAACTTATCTTGGAACTATCAATCATTATGTGGTCCCGAAAATTCCATTTCACTCCTCTAAAGCTCTTGCATAATTCCTGATTTTTTATAGGTCAAATTGAATATGAAACCATGTTTGAAATAAAAGTAATCCATTGTTTATGATATAATTGAGGGGGTGCATAAGTTTGATTACCATAATGCTATCATAATTTCATTACCTTAGAGTGGGGTATAAATAAAAAGTAGTTACTCAGTAATTTTCATATGTTTATTTTATGCGATAAATCCAGTGGTAGAATTTTGGCATGCTTTCTATGACAAGCTGCATAAATGCAAAAAATTTTTTTGCAGCTTAATATATATATTTATGCATGCATGTACACACAAAGATGTGGATGCATTTAAACATTGTTAATTGAAAAATTACAATTACATAAAAGTGGTCTCTGCAGAGGATTGTTCTGTTTCTGCAACAATTTCTGTGTTACCCTGTTTCTGCTACAGGGCCTTTGCACAGGGGTACCTGGACATTCTTAAAAGAGCACCTGGAAAATTCAGGGAATTTCATTTTGAAAAATGAGTACGAATCCTGATAAATTACGTATGCTTGAAGAGTGGAGAGCAGGGATGAGATTGACAGAAAAGGAAAAAGTCTGAAAGAAAGTGCAAACAATATTTAAGAAATAATACTTATGAGAATTTCAAGTTCAATAAATAACATAATTTCTACTGCTATTGAATCGATTCTACTTATATACAATCAAGCCTTAATAAGAAATAAAAAATTTCACAAAACTTTCAAAAAATTGAAAAACTGAATTTTTTGAAACATTGAAAAAGTCTAAAAATCAGACAAAAGACAGAAGAATATCATCCCCAAGGATGCCCACCACAGCACAGCCACAGAAATAGTTGCTTTAGTAGCCTTCAGGATACAAAATAGTAGCATGATAGTAGCCTTCGGGTTACAAAATAATAACCTTTATGGTGAAAATAGTAACCTTTTTAACAAGCTAAACAGACTGAAATATTCTAATCAAAGTTTGAAAAATGTTAACCCTTTCGCACCCAAGCTTTGATGTGGAATACTTGCTCAAAATCCTGGAAACACCCGAGAAATGCTTTTGTATGCTTTCCCCCACCAAACACGTTTCTTTTGTACCTGTGTAGATATATCTCTGTCAAAACAGGCGTGCAAAGAATCAGTGGGGGTGCCTCCCTCGAAGGATTTGAAAAGCCCCCGTTCGTAAATGCAGCTGATCATCATGTGATCACCCAAAGGGAGAAAGGGGTTACAATAGCAAACACGAGAAAGGGGTTTTTCACACTTGAGACTTGTAAATGGATGTTGCAAAGCACAGGCAGGACGAAACTTTGTCCTGGCGTAAGGCCAGATCTGGGAGCGTGCATTTTGAACCGGTACGGGTAGATTGAAAGCGAAAGGGTTAAACACACATTTTTGTTTTCAGAAAGAAGTTTATACAATATTTGTCAAGATTAAATTCATTATATATTACTTAGTAACAGATGATGTTTGCAGTTTAGTTCCGTTTCCTTAGATGCAGAAGTTCATAGAACAAAACATTATAAAATAGACAGTTTTCAATGTCTTTCCAACTATTTTTAGTCAAACATGAAATACAAAACACAGTAGACTCTCTCGAAACTACATACACCAGAATCTATAAACATGCAGATAGAATTTTAGATTATGGAATTGTTAACATAACTTTTTATTGAAATATTATGTGAATTAAATAATAAATAAATACTCAAAATAAAAAGTTATGAACCTTTTTAGAAATTAAAAATATTCTTCTTAAAAATGGAAAAAAAAAAATACACAGTTTCAGAACAAGCAGCATGTGTATTAATTTTCATGAAGTATCCTAATAAAAGTTAATAGTGTTACTAAAATTAAGTTTTGCACATTGTTGGATGTAAAGCAGTTAACTAAAATGCAAGATAGAAACATTTAATATCCACATAGGAGAGCATCAAAAGTGGGTGTTCTTGTTAAATATGGGAAAATATCGCTTGGCTGGGTTAAGTTTTGGAGGCTTATTTTTTGTACCAATTTTGTCGCCAATCAAAATTGCCAAGACTGGTGACATCTGACATGATTTTTTTTTTTTTTTTTTAAGAGACCTGCAATGCTTACTTACTTGCATCACAAAATGGCGTAAGAAAAATGATAGAGAATTTACTAGATAGATTTCACCAGAACTTACTCTCCAAAAAGTACAAATATGTGAGTAGGCCATCCTAATCCTGAATTAGCTTTTCTACCAAACACTAGCTATTAAGAACATATCGCTTTGCATAATTTTGATGCCAGAAGAACCATCTTTTGCCTCATTTGCCAAGATGTATTTTAAAATTTGTTTATGAATTCGGTATTGTTGCATGCTGTGGAGCAGTCAAGGGTTCTGCCCAAGTATTCTGATATTTTAGCAAATGGAACAACTTTATTTACTGTAAAGAAATTGCAGTATTTGAGGAAGTTTCTCCAATTGATGAATAATTATCTATAGAATTACTGCTTGCAAAGTCCTGTAAATTGTGCTTTGAAGATTGTTTGAAAAGTTTCTATAAACAGTGTGTGTTTCGTTCTGACATCTCAACTGGCTGCTGAAACTAGCTACAAACCCCAGACTTTAAAGCATACTCTCTAATATGAATCTGACAATCCAGCAGTTTCTGCAACAAAGTGAATGATATACCACTGTGTCGTTCCAAAAGTTGGCTGAATTATGATTTTGGAATTTTGAAGTTTTGTCAATTTTTTTTATTATGAAAGCACATTTTTTACTGTAGTGAATTACAATGGAACGACACAAGCGGTATTAAACGAGTTTATCTGTTCTTGCCAGATATTTCTCAAAATCTACGGGTGGACACGGCTGTGCTACGCTCAATGTTTAACATGTTGTTAGTAGTGTGGTTACATGCCCTAAACTGAAACGTTCTAGGTGAAAAACAAATTGCATTGATACTCCTAGAAAAATAGTTGCCATTTTCCTCAAAATAGGTGCTTTTTAGCTTTTTTACATGTAAATAGTCGCCATAGTCAGCTATTCTTGATTATAGTAGCAAATAGTCTCCTTTCAGTAGCCAGTGGGCACTTTGCATCCCTGGAGGAGGGATTTTAACCAAATATAACAAATTGTGGTCGTAAGGGAGAGGGTCAACGACGCTGGTACACTTGTTTTGTCATGATTTTTTTTAAAAATTTGCAAGCACTTATTACAACTTGTGTCCTGGTTAAATATTTTCATAGTTATAGCAAGTTTAAACATAAAAGACTTAAATCCATAACTCCAAAATAATTTCGGCTGGAACGACATCCTAAGCAAATTAATAAAGGCATAACGTTGACTACTGTCTTATAAAGGTATTATTTTGGTAATTTAAATTTTGTTTTCTCCTCATGAATAATAATATAACATTTTTTGTATTATTCGAATGTATAAAATTTTATGAATACAGTCGTCACTCCATTAAGGGACACCTCTATTTAGTGTGGAGTAGTGTTTTAAGTCTCAGTCCCTTTAGATAGGGATAATGATGTATTATTTTCCACCGAATAAGGTACAGTGGCAGAAATAAATGTGAAATTCAAGAATTGGAAAGAAAAAAAAATTCTTTAAAAACCTCATCAAGAAAATTGCCATCTAGTTTTTCTGTTCAAACCAAGGTCGGGGAGGATGACAATCCTTTTAAAGTGGGATATTGTACTCAGGGACAATAGATCTTGATAGGGTTGATAGGGAAGCAGATTTTACACAAAACATGCAAACATTCAACAAAGGAAGTGACAAAACAGGTTTCAGACTCAAGTTTACCAGAATGGAACAAGGAGTATAATTTTAAGTTGCTAGCATTTACAGAGATGCCAACTTTCAAAAAAGATTTTTCACATAAAATCAGGAGACTTCTCTCGATTAAAGTTTCTATCAGTATAAGATGTTTTCAGTTATAATTAATTTTTAATTCAAGAGAGAACAAAAATCTTATTACATTCACACTAAAACATACAATTATTTTACTTAGAAGGAAAAAAAATAAGAAAACACTCAGGTTTTAATAGACATAATTTAATAACTTTTGAAGATGAAAAAAATTCTACATTTCTGGAAACATTAAGATGATTTTAAAGAGTTGTGTACTGTGGCTGCAGATTTAGCTTTCTTTAAAAAGGCTTCATCAAATTTTTTATCATAACAATTGCCGCGCAGGCTTGTTTTTGCAATAAGAAGGCTTTCTAGCATGTTAGTACTAATATTGGGTCTAAATTTTGTCTTCGTTTTTGTGGCAATGCTAAAAAGCCTTTCGCACTCGGCGTTACTGTGTGGAATAGTTAGAATGGCCAGCATAACTCTGGAGAGCTCACTATATTTTTCTATTCCTTCCGGATTTTTGATTTTTCTAATATAGCTTCCATTGAGCATCAGGCCTATCTATTTTCTTAATTTCATTTAAATCTTCTAACTGCAAAGAACAAAATTGTGACTGCAGTTTATCAATTGCAACATGATTACTATCGCCCAATGAAAATAAATCGATTAAAACCGGATATCTGTCAATAAAAAATTTAACATCAGAAAAAGAGGCATCAATTAGGGAATTCACATCTGCAACTTTTGCATGAAATATTAGATCCTCTTTTATAGGAAATTTGTGCAAAATATAATCAGAAACCCTATAGAAATATTCTCTGATGATTATATAAAACTGCTTTTGATCTTGCTCCGAAAGATCAGCAACTACTTTATTGGCAGCATTTCCTATCACTAAGTCTTCATCAGATTTCTGATTTTCAAGACTATTATAGTTAACATCAAATATTGAATTGCATGACAACATCACAGATGGCTTCACAAATTTTGACAAAATATCTTTAAAAAAATCTTTCATTAAAGCATGTAGAATATGAATTTTGGGAATTCTTGATTGTAGGCATTCATTAGGAATGTCAAATGATGGCAAAATGGAATCTAAAAATAAGCAAAGAGCTTTGTTCAGGTCTGAAGAAAGAAACATGAAAATCCTTTCTTCACGAGTTAGATTTTCAAAAGGACCTCCACAAGCAAATTTTTCCACTTTTGAAGAATCAGCTTCAGCTTTACGCTTCTTTTTTACCTCGTCATTGTCCTGGTGAGAACTGCTTGGTGTACTCTTTCTAGAGTAAGTAGTCCCACTATTTCTGTTCACTTTAGGGATCTTGTAAGTATCAATGGAAGATGATATTTTTACTCCGGAGATCTTTACTTCTTCTTTGAAAAACGTAACAAGTGGTAACAAGTGGATCTATTATTCTTGACAAACAAACTCAACGAGTACACATGTGCTTTAAAATTTTTTGCATCTCTGTGTTGTACAGAAGTTGGAATTTTTTCAATTTTTGTTTCCTTTTTGAGCTTTTCTCAAGATAGTAAAATATGTCAATGATATTTTCATCAACTGCTATTGGCAATGAAGCCGCACCTTTCTCGGCTGCTAAGTTAATAAGATGACAAATGCATCCCATTATTTGCAAGTGGGAATTTTCTTCTTTTAAAATTCCTGCAACACCAGTCTTTGGCCCAGTCATAACTGGTGCATTGTCTGCATCTAGAGCCAAGCAGTTTTTGAAAGGTATTCCATACTCTTTCAAATTCTTGAGAAGTAATTCAGCTATATTCACACCTGTAGAATTACCTTCAAGAACTGGAAGTGAGAGCAAGCTATGTTCTATTTCAGAAGAATCTTCACTGAAAAAAGATACAACAATCGGGTAAAGCTTAGCATCTGAATTATTACTTCCGTCAATAGCAATACAAAAAGAAGCAGTTTGAATGGCGTTTATAACGGAACATTTGTGTTCAGCACCCATTTCTTTGATAATCGTACTTGTTTTTGTTCTGGCACATGAATAATTTTTTGCAATGTTGCTATCCGGAAACATCTTTTTGAATAAAGTCGCAGCATGGTCCGAAGCATTTAAAGGTAAATCGTGTTCCAGTAAAAATCTTGTGAAAAGGCACTCTGCATTAATAACATAGTGATCCTTTGACCTGATGGAAAATTTAACTTTTGATTACTTTCAAGACATCGCACTTTCTCTTTATGCTTATCCGTCCGCAGATGCTTAGTAACATCCAATTTTCCAGAGTGTACAATAGAAAAATCGTTCGGACAAATAGTACAGAACGCGAATCCATTACCCTTTGATGAACAAATAATACACAGAAATTCATCCATAAAGGACTGTAAAAAGCTCTCCGCATATTTCTTCTTTTTTTTTCAGACATAACTATTAAAAATTCTAATAACTACAAAAACTATTCTAAACAACTTCTACAAAAACTCTTCTACAAAAACTATTCTAACTATTCTAAAAACTAAAATAAAAAATTAAGAAAATTTGTACTTGGAAATGGAACGTGAAAACTAACACAAAACACATGCACACGCACACCGTAATGAACTGAACTTCGTAAACACAAACAGCATAGATCTGAATGAAATCGAATGGTTGCCAAACAAAAATATAAACTTCACTCACTTAGGGCGTGTTCAGACTGCCACTTTTGGGTAAAACTCGAGTAAAACACGAACAACTCGAGTTTTACTCGGGGAGATTGACATCGTGAACGGTTTTGGGTATTTAATAGGAAAAAAAGGGGCGGCACGTATTTACTAACCTGTGGAGCCAATGGGAGCGAACAATAACAAACAAAGCTCACGTGATCTATCTCCCCAACTTCCCAAGGAAAATCCTTGGGGAGTTGGGAAAAACTCGAGCTACTCAACTTGGCAGTCTGAACGCTTTGTTTATCTCCCCGAAAAGCTCAAATCGGGCATCGTGAACGGCTTGGGTTTTTCCCGAGTAACTCGAGTTACTCAAAAGTGGCAGTCTGAATGCGGCCTTAAAAATGAGCGTGCGCAAACGCAAAAGTATTTTGACATGACATCACTGAAATCTTTTCAACTCAGATTCTGCCAATAGTGTCTTCAGTATGTTCAAAGCATTGCCAGGGTGGTTGCTTAGATGTGACGTAGGGCAATGACGTAGGCCGGCTAAACGGAGCAAATTTCGCCTGTCGCTAGCGATCCCAACTATGACGTCAGACACGACCTACTTACTGCTGAATGCTCACTGAACTACTGATGTGCGATGTTTTCAGCAGCTACTTAAGTTAGTTTTCAGTGAAATACGTCGGAAATTATGCATTTGCTTTATGTATATGATTTTTTAAACAGAATATCAGAACGAAAATAAAAATTTTTGCTAAAAGAACAGAAAAAATCAGGAGACTTCTGTAAGAATAACGAAAAATCGGGAGAAATACATAGTGAAGCGGGAAAGCGGGAGATAGAACTGAAATCGGGAATCTCCCGCCGAAAGCGGGAGACTTGGCATCTCTGCATTTATGTGGCAAATGCAGAGGTAAAATTGTACAGTTTTGTAAATCGTATTTTGCAGTTGTTTTTAGTTTTTGAAATCGATTTGAAAAGGAAAAGGTTATCTATGAAAGAGAAGGTTAAATTGATAGAAGTTACAGAGACTAAAACACTTAGACAAGACAATTAGCAGAGAGGTATGGAATGTTATAAATTTCCGGTCTATTCTGCCTCCCAGATGTTAAAAAATAGTTTTAAATTCATATTCTATGCATTAAATAATTAATTTTGTATTTTGTTGCATCAAAATTGGTTAACTAGAATGTGAGATATGGAGTTTTGGCTTTTTCCATTGGTTTATATAGTGTTTTCTAGAAATTTTGTTGTAGGCTTTAACTAACATCACTTTTGGTACCAAATTTGGCAAAAAAGTCACCAAGCTTGGCAACATTTCAGACGTTTGACACGATTTTACCAATGCAGAAAATAAAGCTTGTTTATCTGCATTAGCTTTGTATTATTCATTAACATTTATATGATGTAATCAAAAGTCCCTGTTTATATGAGGCATCTATGGAAAATAGATTCTTTGAGAAGCTTCTTTTAACTTTGGCGGCACATATAAATAGGAGGCAGAGAGACAGAAGAGTCAGTTTTCACCGAGCATTCTTTGAGTGAGTTTGCCATATTACAATGTGAATTGTGCAATAGAAGGCTATATTTAGCTTGTTTTAGAAGCTTTGTTTTAGAGTGCTGGGCATAAATTCTTCATTACTGAGTTCTGAAGGACTGTTTACAATTTCCCTCATAAGTTTCCACTGAGTTTTTGCCTATGGAAGTGTTTTATTATTATGTGTGTGAAATACAGCATTTGAAAAAAGCTTCTGTACTAAGCAGATTATTATAAGCACGTCATACTGGCTGATTATCCTTGTGAATTTTGTACATCTGATGGCTCAACAAAGTTCTAGAAGCAATGTGGCAGGTTTTAATACCTTTTTACAAATAATATATGTTCCTGAAAATTTTGGAGGAGGGGGGGGGGGGGGGTGAACACTCAAACCCTCCTTGTCTACAACCTTTAAGGAGGAGACAGACATAAAAACCAATGCCTTCTAGAACCTTAAGATGCCTTCTAGCCCTTTGTAATTATAATATTTAGAGCATTTTATCTATTATAATAAGCTATTTTCTCTCTCATTAAAAGTATAAGTACAGTAAAACCCGTTTAAAAAGCTCCCACTTAAGAAGTTCTTCTGCTTAAGCAGTTGTTATGTGCGTTCCCAATTTTTTCCTATTCTTACAATGTTAAAATAACCTGTTTAAAAATTTTGTTCCAAATACTTTCCTGCTGAAAAAGTCCCCCCCCCCCTCCTCTTCTAAATTTACTTTTAGTGCTTACATGTGCCTTTAGTTCCCCCCTCCCCCTTTATCATCACAGTTTCTAAAAATCAATATTTGGGGCAAAAACAATTGTATTGGCATGTGAAGTGCTAACAGTGGATGAAATATGTGAGGTTACAGGGAAATAAGTGAGGAAGAGGTTGTGAAAATTCTTGGTTTTCCGGATGCTTGTAAAAGACTAAAAACTTTTAATCGTTTTTATTAAAAGCGTTTAAGATAGGAATGAAAAAGTTTTTAAAAATGAAAGACCAATTAAAGATTGCCAATAAAAAACAAAAACCTAAACAATTTTTTTTAACCGATTCCAATAATTCTTAAAGCGATTATTTTTTTAAAAAAAGATTAAACAAAGAATAGGTAATTATATTATTCTACTTTATTAAATAAATTTTTAAGTGTGCAAAACAATTTATATAAGTAATTATAAACTTTATTATTATAAGCATTTATATTATTTACTAGCTGCATACCCGTTCTCCGCACGGTAGGAAAAGAGCATTTTCCGTACACATATAAATGGAATCAAATCTAGTGATAATACAGGCAAAAACAACTATTAATACAGGCACCTACTTGAAAAGTAGTAGTTATCTAAATTATTAACTATAACGCATTTTATCGATTTTTAACTATGATGCACAAAATCCGAGCATTTCAATTTTCTGAAATTTGGTGGAATTCCTAGGGATTGCAATAACGCACTGTTTTTCGTTTCACGGGATTGTGGGATTGAGATTTGTTGATCCCGCAGGATTGATATTTCACTCAACTAAAAATTGTTTTTGATAGAGAAAAGTAGGAAAAAGTAAGATTGTAAGCACTATCAAGTTTAAATTTAATAATAATGTTTTATCTTACTTGATAATTAATACAATACCTTACATAAATATGAAAATTCTAGTTATGAAATTCATAATAATATACTGTTATTTCTTAGTTGCTAAAAAAGAAGAATGTAAAAGAGACAACGTAAAGAGGCACTCGTCTTCCTAGTCTTTATCTAATTTTGATAGAGAATACAAAAGCGCATAACAAAAGAATTTTTTTTTTCTTTGTATGAAACCATGAAGGAGCCATACATTTTTTAGTGGTTAACTGAAGTTCACCTTTTAAAGATATCCCTAGCATGGAAGGTCATATGGTTGTTTATGTGGAGGGGGACAAGTCAAGGGTTCTGTCCCAGAAAGAGACAAGATGTAGTGTTGAAGCACTTCAAGACTACATCTATATAAGGAGTAAAATAAATTAATGGCAATATAAAATTGAACATAACTTCTCCAATTTATGTTATACCCATAACCGTTTTACCAGTAAGTAAATCATAACGTTATGGTGCCTGGGTGGGGACTATGTCACCCTAGCTACCAATAGGTATGAATGCCCATGATCACTGGTTCTTATTGTTCATCTTATGCAAAAATTTTTGGCCAGTTGATGATTGGAAAAGTGGTGTGAAACTATAATAAAGTAATTTATTTTTCAGTTTTGATTCCGTGGGATTACGGTCTTAATCCCATGGGACTAGTCCCGCAAATATTTGGCAGGATCTCGTTCCCGCGGGCCCAAAAGCAGAAAGTGTGTAAAAGTGCGACGTTCGTCGCAGAACAATCACAGACTTTGCAGAACATTTCAGCTTTTAAAAGAAAGAAGATATAAAATGATATGTTCTACAGAGTAATTGAAGCAATGTGCCCTTTATGCCATGCCTTCTCTTTTCACTTTTTGCACAACTTTTATAGCTGTTTTGCATTTTATCGTGGTCTGTCAGACTTTCTCAAAATATCTGCAGAACATTTGCAACTGTTTAAAGTTATGTTGCAGAACACTGGATATAAATCTGCTCCTGGGCCCGCGGGATCGGGATTGCATTCCCTAGGAATTCCCCTAATTTAAATCAATTTACTTAATTTGGTGTAAATTCTGAAGATAGATCATTTAAAATCGCCTTAATAACTGTGTTATTTCTGCACGGAAAATTGAAGTTTAACACAGTAAAACACTATTTCGTTACACTCTCAGTAAATTGCACCAAGCCTAAAACTGTGCAAACCGCTACAAACTACTTTCTCAAAATCAGCATATCAGCTATTTTATTTTTCGCCAAATAAAAAATATACATATTAGTCTCTGAAATCTCTTTATTTTTTTACACATCAAAAACATTGAATTCCTGCTCTGATTTCACATGCACACGATACTTTAATTAAAAAATAACTTTGTAAATAATCTAATCTAAACAGAAAAATCATTATTCTTTCATTTTTACTCCAGGAGTCTAAATAATTTAATAAAATTGCCAAACATGGCAACCTCGATTCTTATTTCTCACTTTTTGACTACAGGGGTTATAATTGCGGAAAGCAAAAATTGGTGTTTTTGATGGGTTTTTTTTATCAATATCTCCTAAACTAATTCGAATTTCGAAAAATTCGCTTTGAGGTGTGTCGGGACCAAATTTGGTAGGTCTAGGATCACCCACCTGCGAGCTATGCAAGACACAGACAAACTAACTCAGTTTACAGTTTGTTTTATTTATATAGATACAGTATTTTAATAATGTCAAAAGATCTTTCCTGAATATTCATACTGAAATCGTAAGTTTTCCTGCATTTAGTCATGCCCAAGTTTTAAGTTGATGTAGCTGTAGTCACCGTAGGTTCATCTTATTCAGAGAATAAACACTAGGAACATGCACATTGGACTAAAGATGAAGGGATTTTAAATTACATTTGGTCAATTTAAAAGGCAGTTTTGATAAATATTGTACAGAAATTGTATTTCAAGCCATTGAGACTGCTACAGAAAGGGGGGGGGGGGCTTTAATCCGACCTTGTCGGTAGAAATAAGATCTTTTGGAGAAGAGAATTTATTCACAGGTTTAAAGATGACTTTGCAACTGAAACATGTGAGAAGTTGAGAAATTTTGTAGCATAAGGTGAAAAGAAAGATGGTAGAATTAATTCATTAAATGAATTAATGAGAGTTAAGGATGAATTAGAAAGAGCAGGGATCACTCTAGAGCGTTTCAGGGGGGCGGCCGGCCCTAGTGCCCTTTTCCCGGTAAAATGCCGCCCTCCTTGCCCTTTTTCTTGATAAAATTCCGTCCTCTTTCTTTTTTTTTCCAATCAAAATGCTGCTCTCCTTTTCTTCACCCCTCCTTATTTCCCCTTTTCTTTGATTCTCGTTACCATTGCTGGCGCCTAGACCCTAAAAAAGCCACTCTCCAACAACAACAAAGAAGTTGATTTGTTTATTCTCTTATCAATGATGTGTGGGGAGGCGGGGGGGGGGTGGGGGGGGGGGTGTCCCCACTTGAGAGGGTTAAAACCGTTTGCTGTAGCTTCAGGTCATAAAATATCTCATTAGAGAAACAATCTGTCATCCAGAAGAGTAGTCATAACAATAAATTATTTCCTACTGTAAATGGCGCTTTACGGTGATTTATAAATGCTGTAAGTAATTAATAAATGCCAACCCCCCCCATCACGCACTCCGTCCATGTACTAAAAAGAATAGGAAAAAATTGATTCATTGGCAGGGTGTGCAGCAGTCAGGAAATACTACTTGAAAATATCGAATTTCGGGTAGCCATCCAGGCCAAATTGATGACCAATAATCTGAAGTAGAAAGGCCATGCAATGATTACACTAAAAGCAATCATTAAGAACAACTTGCAAGAGTGCATAACATCCATTTCAAAACAACGGAAGCTGCAGTGATTTATGTGGCTAAGTCTAAGCTTATTGTTTACTAATTCACAACTGCATACTTATCAAACATAACATCCTTACCAGGAAATCATTTTGAACTCCCTTCTTTCCCCCCCAACTGAAAGAGTAATGTGCCAGATGGCCCTTTTACATTGCTGAAAAACAAACAATCCAGGGGCATCTTTCAGATCATGCAAATGAAAGCAAACAGAAAATATAATTATTTATAAAAGGGCATTTTATCTGGGCGTATTAAAAAAAAAAGGCTGATTGGAATTTTGTGAAGGAACAGTTATACCTCCTGTTTTGTAAAGGGTCCTTTAAACGTTGATTTTGACTTCATTGTATTGTCTCCTGTATAAGGAAAACTGTATGGTAAGGAAGGAGAAAAAGTTTTGGCAAATAAGAATGGAAAAACAGACTGACATACCAAACCATAGGGGGGAGAAAAAGGGCTGCCAGAATTAAAGGGTTGCCGGGTGCGCGCCCTGTTTAATCGGTCGAGAATTCACACTGTGGAATGTGAAATGGGATAAATATAGGTCAATCATTGCTCAAGAATGGAAAAAAAAGGGGGGGGGGGGTAGAAATAGTGTAATACTGCATTTCTTCATTCTTGGGAGTGAACAATAAAGCATGAGAGTGATTTTATTGGGATTTAATGTCTTTTTAAAGAGCGGTCATAGGGGTACACTACAGAGAAATGCTATCGGCATAGGCAGGGCCGTAGAGAGCAAAAAATGATAGACTGAAAATTTATAACTTAATTAAATTTTTTAAACTTAATTAATGTATGGGCACATCTTACAGACTGGGAATTTTCTGTTTGGAGACCATATAAAAATGTACATTTGTATTTATTTAGATTTAATCTTCCAAAAATTATAATCATTACTGTAAAGTTTTGTATCCCCCCCCCTTTTTTTAACATAAATTTATGATTTACTGTAAAATATTTAAAGAATAAAACCCCCAGGTCAGTGTTTTTGGGATATTCTGTGTACACTGACAAGTAATTTTTCTTTAATGGTACAAATTGAAATTAATTTTTAAAAATATAATGTTAGCTAATTTCTCCTATCTATAATTATCTGCAACTTATTTTTGATTTCCCTTCAATTGTTGAAATTTAACTAAATTTAAAAATTGCATTTTTCACATCTTTAGTATTAGAGTATTTCCAGTCAAAACTGACAGACATTGTAATATCTAAAAATTACTAAAGTTTGAATTTGGGGTGTAAATAAAAGTGTTTAGTACCTGCAATTTAAAATCAAAACTACCATGGCCTACATTTATTATAAAATCTATTTTTTAATCACTTAAAAGATTTAAAGCTTTATATTTTTCATTTTAATCAATTAAAAAAAAAAATTGTTCCAGGTTATGACTATCCCGGATTTTCGGTGAACAGGAATTATTCAGTTTTGGCCAACTTTTTTTAAGGGAACTAACTATACCCATTTTATTTTTAATTTTTTAAAAAATATTCAATTCTATTTCGTGATAGATTTCTTGCTCAAAAATGAAATAGAAAATTGGAAGAAGTTCACAAAATAAGAAAAAATTCACAAAATTAGGTAAAATTTCACAAAAATAGGACCCTGGGAAAGAAACCTGGACTGACCCCTGCTAGAGGTCAAGTCGCCTGGGACAAACCTTTGTTTTGGCGCTCCCTTCTTTCCATTTCAATTTTGGCGTAACAGCACTATGCCTGGGCAAGTGTCCTGTTTCCCCTCCACTAGTTGCAGACTAGCATATATACAGAGAGAAAAGTTGCAGTGATGCTAAATACGATAAAATTTGAGTGTAAAATGGAATGTTTTCTGTCATTTTCGGGTTTGAAAATTGGCATAATTATTAAAAATTTGTTGGCAAAACCAGATTCCCGTTATTTTACGATTACAAAATTTATTTTTTTTTAATGCTTTTTTTGTTGAAATAAAGCATAATGGCCGCCTTACACAATTTTTGTAAAAGTGTAGATTTCATTGAATGAAAAAATTTGGTTTCAAAATTTGTTTAATCATTTGCTTAAAAAATTGCTATTAAGAAAACACATTTTCGGACATAAAAGTATGTTTATAAAAGCTGACCCTTATGTGTTTGTAGACAATAATTAGAAAAGTTGCCCTTTTTCTGTAATGTGCACCCTGCCCTTTTTCATTTCTAGAGTGATCCCTGTCAACAGTAGACAGACTGAAACCATTAGTGACTGCTAAGGATTTTAGGTAATTTATCTCAGTATTAAGAGAAGATAAGTTAGAACAAATTTTGATGGCACGTAACAAATAAATGTAAAAAGCAGGAAGCTCTTGATGATAAGGATGGTTAGAGAGAGCATGAAGAGGTAAAGATGTCGAAAATTGATGAAAAACACAACTACAGAAATGCTAGCCAAGATAGTATTTTTATTTATTTAAATTTTTATCCCTTGAGAAACTGAAATATTTTAGTTGCCTTTGTTTAAGTTTGTTGTCTATAAAATTTTCCCTACACTAATGTTTTTAAAAATTTGTGGTCAATACAATGAAAAATAAATTGACAAACATTTTAACATAAAATTGCCATTATTTGGGAATTAAAATAGGAATAGAAGTTTCAGAGAGCAAAACTGTACCTGTGTTTCTATAGATGTGCTTTACACCCATGATGTAACACTTTTAATCATCGTCAATTGTACAGCTATCTCCATTACAATTATCACTGTCTGAATGCTCTAATGCAGTCTTTCCCAAACTTTCGACATCAGTATACCCTTTTATAATTTTTATGACACTTAGTAGTCCTCCTTAAAAAAAAAAAAATAATAATAATAATAATAAAAATACTTTAATAACAATCAAAAGATATCAATTCTTTCCTTATTTAGTACATAATAACAAACAAAAAATAAAATACACTCCAGGACAGAAAAAAAAAAAAAAAAAACTATGCACCAAGGAGTGATGCAAAGTATACTCAAATTTATATGCAGTCGCACAGGTGGTGTAGTGGCTAAAGACCATTCTATCATGCCTTGGGTTCAGGAGGTTGAATTCCTGGCTTGGGCTTGGGTGTTAACTTGTCCGTCCCTTCATAGGGGGTAATGTTGGCCACCTACTGGGTGCCCCCATAATAGAATGGCCAATACCTTCGAGCTGTTGTTATAGGGGCGAATGGCTAATTAGCAAGCTGGGCCGGTACTGCCACTAATGGTGTCCAGTACCAATTTTAATGCCCCCCCCCATGCCTAATTTCATGCCGTCGCAACCTTCTCTCTCACACACATACTCCAAAGTAAATACCTTCAAATTGCATATAAATGTGCAATGTTATAGTTTTTAGTAACTTATAATAGAATTTTTAAATTTCAATATAAACTTAGTAATTTGAAGTTTGTATAAAAATATAGGGAATAATACCGTAAGCGGGTGTCAGTTGAGTTGGCGACTTTTTTTTTGTTGCCAACTTTCAACCTTGGCGACTTTTTTTTCGCGCCAATTAAAACATAAACATACGTTGACACATTAGTAACAAAATTAACCCAAAACTACAATACACTTATCTATATAAAAACATTTTTAGACATATTTCAAATGCAATTATGAACAAAATTCACATAAACAAAGCACTAGCTCTGGACTATAGGTACGTTAAAAAATAAATAAGCCGTAACCTTCAAATTATGCAAAATATGTTTCTGCACATAATTATACAACAAAATTTTCCTTAAAACGTTAAAATCGCAGTTTAAAATTAATAGACAAACACTCAAATAAACCGACTACTTCCCCCCCTCCCTCCCACAAACAACTAAAAAATACTTACATATTGAAACATATTTAAATTGAATACTTCGTGTGATTTCAAGATAAATATACTGCAAATATTTTAACAACATGCTAAAAACAAGTCCCAAAGATAAAATAACAGAAAACCAATATAATAAACCGGCTACCTCCTCCCCCCCCCCCCAGTGATTTTTGCAATTTTATACCTTCAAAACACACAAAATTTACACTATTAATCAGAATCGAATGAAAACTGATCACAAACAACTCAAAAACCATTGCATATTAATTCAAATTAAACCTAAAAATTGTACAAGAATTCTGCAAATCAGGGGCAAAACCATATAAATATTAAAATTAACCATCCCTCTTAAAACCTTAAAAATTTTACTTTTTCATCCCAATTCACAAAAAATAACACAACATACTAAAAACCTTACATAAATATGAAACATAAGATCATAAATATACTCAACTGTACACACGTGTACCGTAAAGCAAGGAATAAACATTTAAATAAATAAAAGAACCACATACCTCAAATTTTATTCATAAACAACGTAACATTATTCCAAAATGAATCCACCTCGAACATTCAAATATGCATATTAACTGTAGATCAACACACGCTATATATATTGTCGAATTTCACTTTACAAAGAATTAATAAACAACGCCCCGGAACAACTACACAAATACGACAGCAAAACTAATAAAAATGACGTAAAGTCAAAAACCGAAACTTCGGTTCCCGGTTAAAAGTTACATTCCTTAAACCAATCAAATAATTCCTCAAAATACATTCGGTTACGGTTAAAAAAATCAACCAATCAGAATTTCCTTTCTACACAGCAAGATACAACAACTCAACTTCTCCACCAGGTTGCTAGAGAAATCCAAAACAATCGCAACGTTTACCGTCCTGTTTACTAATTCCCAAGTTGGCGACGCATCTTGCTTGGCGATGGTCACACGCTTACGGTATTATCCCCAAAATATATTTACAAATAAACTTTATAAAGTAAAAACTGGATGATTTTTCACATCTGTGACTTAAGGGGTTATATCATATTGTGGACAATTTATAGCTTTGAAATCAATGTATTAGTAATTTAGCAATACTGTTATCTCTTTCCTTTTCCAGTATTGTCTGTCCACAACCACACCTTGACCCCACGGGATGAGGAATTTCACTGCTGCAAGAAATGAGAAGGGAAGAATGCAACATTCTTTTGTTTCCTGGTTATTGCAAAATAGTTTTTTTTTTTTTTTTTAAGAGGGAGCAAAACCCTTTCATAAGCCCGTAGTGTGATAGGATAAAGTTATTCTTCCGAAAAATTTTCGGCGAGATATAAATTTTCAGAGATTAAAATATTAAGATAAAAAATTTTGATTAAATTATTATTATAATTTTTTTAGGAAAAATAGCTTCACGGGCTTATTGGCCCCCAAAACTTTGACCCCGGGTACTATAGGTCCGGTATCCCTCCCAAAACAGCGGCCTTGTTGGCAAGTGGCCGTTTGTTATTTAAAAAAAAAATGATATGCATATACAGCTGATGGAAAATGCAAAATTTTAAAAACTTACCAATGAATGAATATGTTAAGCTGCAGCACATCTAAACTGTGACACTGACAGGATATTAAAGAGGACAAATTTCAATTCAAGGTCATAAATTCATTGCAAATTTCATTCTGTGCACTCAAATACACAGTAACTATGCCTCACATTGTGAGACCCTGTTAATAGTAAGTGGGCAGAAATTCATTTACTAAAGCCCGCATATTGGCAAATCGCCAAAGAACGAATTCGCTTACTTCTATGAATCTTTAAATAAGCAGAGTTAACATTAATGCAGTGTCAGCGATTGCTGTAAGTTTTAAAAGTCTGATAAATTAAAAGATATCTGACTAGTAATATTAATTTTGCTAAGTATTTCTAAAATATCAAAATTGCAGTCTAACTCTATAAACGGTCATTACGTTAAAAGTAACAGTTTAGTTTACTAACAATAACAATATAAATAAAGCAGTTACATAAAAATTAACTAGATGTCTTGATATGGCTGACAGATGAAAGATATTTTAGTTAAAACAGATTATCAGATCAAAAACAAAACTAAATATGGCCATGAGATACTGCTTTTAAAAAAAGAGATTTTAAAGGAAAAACAACATTCCTAATTATCACCAGATACCGGAGGTGCACACCACTGAGAAGCCTCAATTCCTGCTAAGTCTTATAACACTTGAAGAAACATATCACCGGGAAGCTGATTTGACTGCAGAAAAAAAAAGAAACATTACACATCTTCTATTACACCCGAAATAGGACTGGAGCTTGAGAGAAATATCGCATACTCGAAATCTTAATATGAAGCTACTGACGGCTTAATCTGACAGCCTTTTAAATGATTCCCGGGAGAAAGCAAGAAACCACCTCGAAAGCACACGCATCCAACGCCGATTGCGATTCAATCACTCGATTCAGCAAATGGTTCGGCTCTGTGTCAAGAAACATCGAATGACATTATCTTATACTTGCAGAAGCACATAAGCTCTTCTCTAGTATGATGCAAGACGATGGCTGCCGATACTGCAAAATGTGGAAAAGCAGGAAAACAAACTAAGTAAAAACCTTTTAGCATTATTTCAGACTGTGCAGGTTAAATTGGTGAGAAGACTAAAGAAACAGTACTAAAGCTAAACTGGAAACTTTAATAAAGGTTGGAAGTTTGAATACTAATTAGCACTGGGCCAACACACATACCAATGCGAAAATATGCGCAGATGTCAGTATTTGAGAGAGGAAGTGTAGCTAGACTCAAAGAAGCCAGTTGTCTAATCAGCAAATCACTCAACATTTGGATAGGAGAGATGCCATTATTAGATGATGTTGGCAGGGATGGGTGAACCATGACTAAACATGGCGTCAAGAAGGAAGTGGTCGGTCTCAAAACCATAGACAGGAAAAATTTCAGAGGGGGAGGTTCAAGTTATGCTTCAATGTGGCAGTTTTATTAATACTCTTCTACTAATAGTAATATATGCTCCCGAAAGTTACAGGAGGGTCCGAACCCCTCGAACCTTCCCTTGGCTATGGCTTTAGTTAGCCTAGAAAGGAGGCAGAACATGAGGAACAATTAATCATCAGACAGGAACTCAAAGCCCCAGATTCATCATTATCATCGATACTACATGCAAATGGTGCTTCAATGACTGCAAGGACCATTAATAGACAGCTCAGAGGAAGGTGCCTGAGCTCACAGCGAGCCTTGCACAGACTACCATTGATCTCTGTACACTGACAAGCTCTCTTGCAGTGGTGTCAGAAACATCTGACCTGGAATTTTACTTATTAGAATAGAATTGTCTTCAATGATAAAGGAAATTCTACTCTTCTTCGAATTCAGCCCTGATGATCAGCAAAGAAGTATCTGGAGAGACCTCAGATAGCAGTGGGACACCAACCTGATTGTCGTCCGTCGTACTGCCTAACAACCAAGAATGATGGTTTGGTTCCATTTTAATTCTTAACAGATCACAGCAATCTTTGAAAATTGCTCAATCTTTGGGCATAACAGACTTCAAAGCTTCTAGCATATACAGCTGCGGGAAAAAATAAGGCCCACTTGTATTCAGCCATCGTTCGTCGTACAGTAGGGATGCACTGAATACCATATTTTACAGAATAACGAATACCGAATATTCGGTTAAAATTTGAATCGTCATTCGAATTTTCATTGTGATATTGGTTTTTTGTGTGATTGTGGAACGCTACGTTACAGCTACCTGCCAAGGATGGGGGTGCCTTGGTAGGAGGACTTTCTAAGGATTTCTAACACTTATTCACATGTGATATTACTAAGTAACAACTAGCTTGTCAGTATACAGAGATCAATGGTAGTCTGTGCAAGGCCCCTTTCTCTGAGCTGTCTATTAATGGTTTAGTACTATGGTACTCTGTGCAAGGCTCGCTGCAAGCTCAGGCCCCTTCCTCTGAGCTGTCTATTAATGGTTTAGTACTATGGTACAGGGTGGCTACAGAAATTGAGAAAAAAAGTTCCCTGATTTCCCTGACTATCTTTATCAAATTTCCAGAACTAATTATAATACATACCATAATCTTTCATGTAAATCACCATTGTGTATCATGCACCAACAGGTGAATGCTTCATATAGGGAAATAAATAATAGAAAACCACAAAAATGCTTAATATTAATAAAATTGTAGTTCAGTTTCATAAATCCAAACATAAAATTTAGTTGAACACTAAAACACAATATGTAGCAGAAAGTTTCCTCGTTTTATAGTGTTCAATTTTAAGCGTAGGGATGACTGATCAAAATAAACTGGACACCTAGTCAACTTATTTTATTTCAATCAATGTATCGTTCGAAATTTTAAAAAATATCTAAAAAGGCTTAAAAATGAGCACCATTTATAAAAAAAAAATCGTCTAACGGGGGAGCTTAGCAGGCATCACTCAAATGTGCCATCACTTTAAAAAACACAACGGCGCAGTAGAAGACTAAATCGTCTTTTACTATTCATTTTACCTATGACTTTATTCAGGAAGAAATTCACATGCGAAATTTATTCACATGCATATCCGGTTTCTTGCAGTTCCATATTACCGGCAGGGCAAACGGGGCAACTGCCCAGGGCCCACAAATTTTAGGGGCCCCAAAATCTTACATTTTACATTTTTATAATTTTACAATGAAATTACAAAGGAGAAAAATATTTCAAAATATTTTTTAGCTATAAAAACATTAAAAATGAAAAGAATTAAAATTTACATTTCTCTCACTCTCTGCGTATAAATTAATTTAAACTTCAATTCAATTATTTGAAATGCTCTATAGTCGGTATAGCACACCAACATGTAAGAAAATAACTATCCACATTTTCTAAACAGTATTTTTAATATTAAAAAAAATAGCAAAATTTTGAATTATTTGTGTGAATTAGTTGTTATTAAAAAAATATTTTTAGAAATGACTGTTTACAAAAAGTTGTTGTATTCCATTCATGTTGGGAACTGTGATACAGCATTTCGATGTAATGTTTCACTGTCTGTTCATTGGCATCCTCTAACTATATTCATTTATTTCAGAAGATGTATTTAAAACTTTTCAGAATAAAGCAATCTTTTTTTTTGAGGGGGGGGGGGGGTTGAGGGAGGAGTTATTGCTTGGGGAACAATTTTTTTCTTCTGCCCTGGGCCCACAGTTGTCTTGATCGGGCTCTGGTTTCTTGTATGATCTGCATATTAGAACAGTCCGAATACATGCGCTTTTTCGGATTCCTATAGTGATAGTGCCTACATCACTTGAGTCTCAGATTCATATTTCTATGTTCTCGTATGATCTGTATTCTGGTTTCGGATTCGTAAAATGTCTATATCTGTGCATCAGTTGAGTATCGTGTGATCCAGAACAGAGCCGCGCATCAGATTGACAATTAAGAATGATCTAGCTCACTAGGCAAAAGCGAAAGTTCCCTGATTTTTAAGTATTTTTGCAAAATTCCCTGATATTTCCATGATTTTTCCAGATCGATATAGTACCCTGATTTTTCCATGATTTCCCTGATCTGTCGACACCCTGTGGTATTATACTATATCTTTCATTCATGATATAAAAAATATGTATTTGTTTACCGATTGGTGAATACTTAAATTTGTTTACTATTCGGTTGCTGAATATTTAAGTATTCAGCCGAACCGAATATTCGGTTTGTCTGCCGAATAGGCAGTATACCGAATACCAACCGAATATTCCGAGTGCATCCCTATCGTACAGCAAAGATACATATACCAAATGTTTACGATTGACATACACTTTAATTTTCTAAAATTTAAAATTGCATAAGGGGCCGTCTCCATATTAAGATTCACATCAACTTTATTTTTCCAATAGCAACCCCTAGATTTCACTTTATATTTCAAAAATTTAGCTCACTTTAACCCCGGATACCAATTTTCAATAAACTTGAACTGAAAATGAGTGATTTATGAGCACCCAAAATCCCCCTCCCCCTATGTTAAAATATTTTTTCATACTTTAATTCATATCTCATATAATATTGATAATAAGAAGCTGACTTTTATTCGTACTATTAGAACTAAACAAATGACCCAAACATAATTTACTATTATTATAATTTTTAATAAAATATTAATATGAATTATGAATTATTAAATTAATATTAAAAAAATTTTGAATAGCAACCTAGCAAATTTTGATGGAAATTGGTGCAAAAAGTGATTTTACATGGCTGTGCAAAATTTCAAATTTCTATGTTCAGTAGTTTAATTTATATTAAATAAAATGTGTTATTTTCCTGAGTTAAGTTACCATATATAAATTTATTAAGTGACAATTTTTAGAAAATTGCATAAAATAAACGTAAATTAGATTTCTTTTGCGCAAAAACAGTAAAAGATAGCGGTATTAAACAAATATCAAATTTTGAAGCAAATAAATTAGAGGTTTTTACATTTTTATGGTGATTCTATAAAGCATCTATTGTTGCGTCCGCTGCCATATCCCACCAAATAAAATGTTTTCCATGTATAGAATTAGTTGCAGTAGATGCATGTCTTCCAATACAACGTCCTATTTCTGAAAAACTAACATCCTCAACATTCCAGACATGAATTTGACCTTTTTTAATATTGGAAACATCAGGTCTTTGGACTTTCCCACACTTTATCAAACATTCAAAATCATGTTTTTCTGTCTAAATTTTCATTTGACTATAAATTAAAATACCGGCAAAAGTTTTATAAGAATATTGCACATTGCAGACAATAATATTAAATGAAGAATGTGAAATAACAAACATAATGATAATATTGGGTCAGCAAAAAAGTAATTGCATTTTTTACAGGAAATTCAAACACATAAATTTTCAATCATGAAACCATTCTTCAAGTTCGAACGTAGTTGAGTAACATTCATGATTGTAGTCAGAAGAGCAGAGAACCCAAAATCCCTAGTCAAAAACTTCTTTAAAAATAGAATTAAAAAACTTGAACAAATTAGCAACCATCAAAATGAGAAACCGAAGTTTACTAAAGCTATACCCTACTGCAGGGGAGCAGCATTAAAAATAACAAATGAAGCCGCCAAGAAAAATATCAAAATCCCTATAAAACCTAATCAAACTATCTTCAAACGAATTCGCAGTGATAAAGACCCCATTGATACTAATGAAACAGCCGGAATCTATAAAATAAACTTTACATTTAATAATTCAAATAAATCTGGATGCTATATGGGAATGACTAAAAGAAAATCAAAGACAGAAAAAGGGAACACTTCAACAATATTAAATTCAATAAACCTAGCACTGCTCTCTCTAAAATAGCCCAAGAACAACCCATAGAACTTTAATGAAAGCAAAAAACTCACCAATTATAAAAATATCAATTATGCACTCAACATGGAGGCCCTGCAAATTGTAACTACTAATCGTAAATGATATGACACATGCGCAAATCCATCCGGGATGGAGCGAAGCGTTGAGGAAGAGATCAGAGCAGACTGGAGACAGCAAGGGCTGAAGAAGGTAGTGGCCGCCACCGAAAGCTGATACCGTCGGATTTTAGCGTGTATTTTTAACCTTTTAATGGTATATATAACTTTGCAGTCAGACGAATAATGGCCAAATAAAGAGCAAGTGGGCCTTTTTTTCCCCCGCAGCTGTACATAAATGATAGAAAGGGATAGGGAGATTCAACATGTCTATGCAGAAAGGAACTAACAAGAGCCAGTGGCTGCCCGTGGATTACACAGAAGCTGTGAGTTTTTCTAAAAGCGATATGTTTATATTATATTAAAACTGATTATACTCCCTGTAACATCTGCAATATGGATCTAGATAATGCAATCCCAACCCACACAAATGTTTGCGGGACTAATCTCACGGGATTGAAATTGAGAAATAAATTATTTTTATTACAATTTCATGCAGCCTTCCTAATCATCAATTAGCCAAAAATTTTTGTATAAGAATCGGTGATCTTGGGCACTCTCACCTACGAGCAAAGAGGGGACATAGCCCCCACATTGTTACGATTTAGATACTGGTACAATGCAGAAGTGTTTAACAGTAAATACTGCTTCTTTCTGGGGCAGGACCCTTGACTTGTCCCCCCTCCCACAAACAATCATATGGCTTCCAATGCTAGTGACAGGGTTCGCGCTGAAGTCTGGTAAAAGTGGGTCACGAAGACCCACTATTTTGAAAAAATGTGGGTCGAAGCACAGAAAAAGTGGGTCAGGCAAAAAAAAATTGTTTTGATATATTTTTGAAGTATTAATCTGTACACATATTAAGGAATATTAAAAATTCACATAAACACTATATTGAAAACAAATACACTAAGGTGTTCTGTTTAATAAACATATAAAACTAATTTTTTTGTGCAAGATTTAGGAACTTTTCATGGGCAACTTTAATAATATCCCCAGCATCTTTTAGTTCTGGGACTTGCAAAGAAAGCATCATTAAATGTTTCAGCTTTTCTTCGGATAGCCTGTTTTGCAGAGGGGTCTTTATTTTTTTCATGCAGGAATATCCCCGCTCTGCAGCAGCTGAGCTTACGGGCACTACTAACAAAATTGATGCCAGTTTGGCCATTTGTGGGAAATCTGAGCTGAATTCCCTCAGAATAAGTGAGGCAAACTCCTTCAAGCTCAGATTTCTATAGTTTGCAGCTAAATGTTTAAATTGCAAATAATTTGAGATAAGTTCATGCCTATCAAACATTTTCACCGTTCCTCTGTCAAAGAAATCAGATATCAATTTTATGTCAGTTAGACCATATTCATTAAGTTCTCTTAATGTTGTGGGGTAATTTTGGACTTGAAAAATTTTTCCTAGAGCATCCAAAATGTCTAAGGATGCATCAGAAAAACGATCACGCAAATTGTCGATTATATTTTTAATGTAGTCACTTTTGACTTTTTTGACATCTATTTCGAAAGTACTATTTTTATTGCATATGAAATGTGGCGATTCTCCCGTTTCGTTAGCACTTGAACTTCATTTTTCTAATTCAATTTCATAGAGACCTTTGTTTTCTTTTAAGGTCTCAAGTGTATTAACGCAGGACATCATCAAAGGCTTTATTTTAGAAAAAAGTATGTTTTCTTCTAGGAAGATTTTAGACAGCTTTTTTACAGGTTCAAGAACATCGAGGCATATTGCTAATAATTGGGGAAATGAATTCTGATGCATTTTATTGTACAGCCCTTTGGCTTTTGTATCATTAGATTTTTCTAATACGGCTCAATGCCTCCAAAATCGAATGCAAAGCCTTATAAACAGCGTATGTTACATCATACATACTAAGCCAACGTATCTGTTTTGGTTCTTTCAACTTTATACTCGGGTCTTCATTTACTGCAGAGATTTCTCTCAGGACATTTTCACGAACAGGGCTATTATCAAAATAATGATATACCTGACGTAATGTCTCTTTTACCTGGCTAATAGCATGAACAGTTTTGGCTGCTTGTGATAATGCCAATGATACTCTATGAGCAGCACAGTGGACGTGAATCAGAAAACTAGCTCCCACTCCTGTAACTTTACACCAACTCCTCCTTTTCGACCCATCATTACATTGGCTCCATCGCTGCCAAAACCAACTACATTTTCAATCTTCACACCCATACTGTTTAATTTATTCAATATTTCAATTGTAATGGTGTCAACTCTGCCATCCATTATATCCAAAATATCTATAAAAGCAGTTTCTTCTCTACATTGTCCATTAACATATGTGATATAAAATATAAGTTTAAAATTTGATATATCACACGATTCATCGCAAATTATACCCAGCACTGGAGATTTTTTCAATTCTTTCAATGTTGATTCTTCTACAGTTTTAAAGAGCAACTCTGTAAATTTGCTTATAACGCTGTGATGCTTGTAAGCGTCATTTCCTAATTCTACACCATTTTCTTTCTAGAAAGAGAAATTACTTTTTTTTTTCTGTGTACTTGAAAACATAATAAAAGCAAATAACATACAAGTTACAAAATCATAAAAATGGATTTAAAGATTAGGGTCCGATTATGACCAACAGGGGCCCCATCTATGAAATTGGTTTTAATTTTTCATAAAATTTTGATATAAAAAAAATATATATATTTCAAAACCACATGTAAAACTGGGGTCATTTCAAGCTGGGGCCCTGGGTGAAGTCTCAATTTGCTCATGCAATAATAAGGCTATGTTAAAGATCATATTTATATAAATAAAAGATGCATTGAGTGATGAGTGTGTGTACTTCCTCACTTATGAACTTTCACACATATTTGTATAATTTTGTGAAAATTCTTTGAAAAAATTTAATATACATTACTTAATATTTCATTATTCTCAAAGTGCTCTATCTCATAGTATTACAAATTCAGCTTATTTTTATATCAGGTTTCTTGAGAACTAGCTGATAGGTACTTTAAAAGCTATTTCCTCACTAACATTTTATTAGAAATAATTATATATTTTCTTCCCTTCATTAGTTAATTATACAAAATTTATAACATGGTGTAAATTTAAAATAAAAATTTTTGTATTTTCTGTTGAAAGAAATACAGAATATACATACAAGTATCATATTCTGTATATATCAATCAGTAAAAAATTTAATATAGATTAGTTGCAAAATTTTTGAGCAGACACTATTTCACAGAACAAGGAATCTATACTATTAAAATCTGTGCGCGTCTGTCTGTAACATCATCTCCTCCGAAACGGCTGGGAGTTGAATTTCGATCGAGGTGTCCCCGGATTCGAAAAATTCCGAGGAAGGTCTTCCACTGAATTAAATTTCGAAATTCAAATTAGTTTAGGAGATATTAATTGATAAGAAAACCCGTCAAAATCGCCAATTTTTGCTCTCTGCAATTCCGCGAGTGTAACCCCTGTAGTCAAAAAAGGTAGAAATAAGCATCGAGGTTGCTATGTTTGGCGAATTTAGTAAATGATTTAGACTTGAATTCAAAATAAAAGAATAATCATTTTTTTTCTGTATAGAATATTTGCTAGGTTATTTTTTAATTAAAATATCGTCTGTGTGGGAAATCAGAGCAGAAATTCAATGTTTTTATTTGTAAAAGAATAAGGATTTGGAGATTTTCGAAACTAAACCGTATATTTTATAGTTTGGCGAAAAATAAAGTGGATGATATGGCATATTTTGAGAAAGTAGTAGGTTCTACCCATGGCTCACTGGGATAAGTACAGACTGTCCGAAAACCCGTTTCTCCTATGGGATTTTGCGTACAAGAAAAGTTTCGCTTCTTCGCCGATTTGTCGCTGTTACCTAACTGTATCACTGTTGCCAACTCTGCCAGAGAAAAATAATTGGTAAACTGGCAATACCGAAGTATTTTGTAAATCGGAAATGAATGTCCAAATGTCTCAAAGAACATTAGCAGATAAGCATATTTCAGCAGAACAAGCACGTAAACGCCAAAAAAATTCTACTTTTTTTCTCAGCTTGAAAATATTGTTAGCCATTTGTGGATACTTTAAATTTTGATTTTAGGTATATTTTCTTCGGAAGAGTTGGCAACAGTGATACAGTTGGGTAACAGTGAATAATCGGCGAAGAAGCGAAAATTTACTCATACGCAAAAACGGAGGTTTTCAGACAACCTGTATTTATCTCAGTGAGCCATGGGTTCTACCGATTTGCACAATTTTTGGCTTGGCGCAATTTACTGCGAGCGAACCGAAATAGGTTTAGGTTTGTGTGTGTAGGTTTTATGAGAATGCGGCGTTAAACTTTAATTTTCCATGCAGAAATAGTGCAATTATTAAGGCGATTTTAAGCGATCAATCTTTGGAATTTTTCCAAAATTAAGTAAATTGATTTAACTTGGGTGAATGCCACCAAATTTCAAAAGAAATTAAATTCTTGCATTTGGTAAATTAGAATAAATAAAACACGTTATAGTTGATAATTTAAAATACTCCTATGCTACTTTTCAATTAAATGTCTGCATTAATTTTTGGCGATCGAGCCATACACAAATAACTATTTCCCATTTTGATAGCTGTTAAATCAGTGCTTAGAATGATTCTCTGAAAAAAGGAAAGAAAAAATCTCTCAAAATGGCTTACGCGGATTCCTTCTTTAGTACCTTTCTTAGAAAAATTGGCGATAAATATTCAAATGTAGTGTAACTCAGTGTTTAATAGTGTGTGTTTTTTTGCGTTTGTATTGCTAATTCTATGGCACGATTGAGATGAGCCAATGTTACGAGCAGATGGATAGATAATTTTTTAAAATCCCGCCAAACAGGGTATAGTAAAATAGGAATTCTGTATAAATAGAAAATTTTTGGAGATGAAAGAGAATGTTTTTAAGCCTGGTGAATATACCTGGTATTGCCTATAAATTATTGCATTTACTGTGAAGTTTAATTTACGATTCATTTTGGCTATTTGCCATCGACTATCGGCGTTAATTATGCCAATGTGGCAGTTCTAGCAAGCATAAATAAATTTCATTTCATGTTCTAATTTTAATATTGCTACAGTTTCCTTAGTTACGGAATCCGTTGTTGCCACTCAAGCTGTTAAATTTAACAATTAAGTGAAAACAATCATTTCTACAGCTCTTGACTCGAAAAATGAAAACGCATTGGATATGGCACAATTAGAACATTACCACAATCACCACGTCAATAACGCGAAATTCATTTTCAAGGTCTTTAAGAAATTCTGTATACTATGTCAAAGCCTCATATCTTAATTCCGATTAGGTCGCAAGAAAATTGATTAATCAGTATAAACTGAAGCAATGAAACTTTGTAAGCGTTTTTTTTTTTTTTTTTTTAAACAAGGAAAATGCAAATGACGTCTTTGGTGTAGAAGTGCCGATAGGGAGAGCTACATAATTCAGTAACGGTAATAGGGGATGACAATTGAATATGCGCATGCACAAAGACCCAAAAATCAAGACAGTATGAAAAGTCGGAAATATGAAATGAAAATAAAAAATAAATCAAATGATACAAGATATAAGTAATAATAATACGAGAATGACATTATTACAATCATGTGTACAACAAAGGTCCCAATTGCTTATAATATTCCCCTAGCAATGACTTAGTCCGACCAGTGGCCGAGCGCTTGGCGCTCTGAACTGGGAGACGGAAGGTTTCTGGTTCAAAACAGATCGCGTCCGCCGACCTAACCGTTCGGAGTTTTCCTGTATTCCGTTCGGAAAATAAAACAGTACTCGCAGCATGCATATGTTAGGAAACATATATGGCTGGTTTCCTCCAAAACGTAGTATAAATACCGGTTAAGACCCCTTAGAAAGACACCCACGGAGGACACACCCACCCCTTGACCTAGATCCCATGCGTGGAGACTAGAAGCAGGATAGTCTCCAGATTTTTAGAGCGTTCAATTGAACGCCCAGCGCTGTGTGCAACTTATAGAAGCAGTTCTACGATACCGGATCTATCGAGAAAAAGCCTGGGCAAGGTCATCCGAGAGAAGCTGCTTCTTTTTTGATCGCCAGTGACACTGACGTAGTTTTTGTGCAATCCTGTTGCAGTCATCTCAGATTTGCACTCATGGCGTCAACGTTTCATCACGATTTAAATAATTTTTTACTATTATAGATTCCGCATCAATGGGTTTAATTCTATTTATATGTGTAAGGAAAATGTTCTTTTCCCACCGTGCGGAGAACGGGTACCGCGCTAGTAAGACTATAAAATGTGAAAGTAAAAGGAAGTTGTGCCTCAGGTCAAAATAGTCCATAATGTTTGCTACTTTATTTCAAATAGCTTCCATTTTATATAAATGTAATACAATTTTAATGCTTTCTTGGTCGTACGTGAATGGTTGGTCGTTATTTTATTCATTTATTTTATTAAATAAAGAATGCCTTCCAGTGAGCAGCCCACGACCCGCGATAACTCTTTTTCCGCCCGTGTGAAATATAACCCATCAGCTGTAGAGCTATGGCTGTTATCGTGTAATATTACGTAATGGCATTTGCTGCTCTCAGCTCGCAACTCTGCTAGCTAGGAGCTAGAGATGAGTTCGGGCTCATTTTCTGAAGCCCGAGCCCGAGGACTTTTAATCCGAGCCCGCCCAAGCCCGAGCAATATTATTAAAGTTGGAGCCCGAGCCCGAAATTTCAGCTAAAGACAAATAAAATTAACTACTTCGTTAATAGGATACAATATATTTTGGAGCTTCACACACCTTCTAGTCCCCCGTGCCGCTATTTTTTTAAATAAGTACGTCTATTTATCCCACGAATCACTTTTTAAAATCTGTTTCAAGGAGTATGTTCAACAAAGGAGAAATTTTTCCCGAGCCCGAGCCCGCCCGAGCCCGAACGCAATCGTGAATTACAGAGCCCGAGCCCGAGTCGGGCCCGGGCTCGGGCTCGGGCTTAGCCCGTCTCATCTCTACTAGGAGCGCGTCAAATGCAATTGCGTAATAACAATTGCGACTGATGTTTTCATTATTTATTGATTAGAAATAGTTTATCAGGCCGACCGACAAGAATTTCGGGGCAGTTCTCCGACGATGCTTCCACTACCCCCACTACCAAAAGAAAAGAAAAAAAATACTCCACCCTTTCTACACAAATTTCTTTTTAACTGTGCAGAATTTCTGCACTTTAAATTTACCGGCCATTATAATACAAAACCTTGTACACGATAAAAAGTCCATCTAACTGCAACTATTTTTAGAATTATTTATTAGTTCAGAATCAAAGTTACATAGATACAATTCTGAAATTCTTAACATTCCGTGCCTCCGTACATTTCCCCCTTTATTTCCGTATATTCAAAATCTTCGGCTTTTGCTTAAATTTTACTTATTTGCGGGGTTTTTTCTTTTCTCCCTTTTTTTTCCCCTAAAATATGCGTCTACGTATAATTCCTCAATTCTGTTCTTCAGCTGTTTCAGGCCAGATAAATTCCCTTAATATAATTAAAGCTAAAACATTTTTAATGCTGATTACTTCCTATTTGTGGGACTGTATGCTAAAAATTCGTAACTTAGTCCACTAATCTAACACCAGGCTCTTTGAAGCCCAGACGCATATTACCAATCTTTACATTCATTCGGAACCATAGAAGCCGCGCTGACCTTCGTTTTCCTTCCGCCCGGATTTCGAGATCCCTGATTGGTTAGCTCAGGTATTGGCTGACATCATGACATAGCCTGATTGGTTAGCTTAGGTATTGGCTGACATCATGCATGCCCATCTAAGGCTAGCCCACCAAATTTGAAAACTGGCAAGTCTGTACGGCAAATGATGAATTATGAATTAAAATCATTAATTATCATGAGGTGAAAACCAGTGAAATAAACATATAGGCAGCTTGAAGTAGTTTTAGATGATACGCAATAAAAGAATATACAAATTAGATTACGAATCTTATTTTAAACCATATTTTCCACTGGTGCTGCCACCTGTTATTATATAAGTAGAATTATATGATATGTTAATTTAAAAAAAAATCTCTAGGCTGTTTTCAATGTGTGTCTATAATTATAAGCTTTAATTTAATTAAATTTATTATAATCTGAAATGATTCGTATAATACAATTATTCAAGATTTATTTAGTACAATTTTTTTCCCATAAAAGTAAAAGAAAATATTTTTTGAAAAATTATGAATTTCTTGAATAATGGTATGTACTCTAAATATTAATAAATGACTTAAGTTAGAACTCGATGCATGAGATTTAATTAATTAATAAAACAAGGAATTTAAATAACTCATTGCATTTTTGTTTACAGTTATTTAGTTGTAGTGTGGATATTTTAAAAATTTTACAATTTAAAAAACATTTAACCACTGTGTGTGTATTAAGTATAATGTTGGATTTCAAGTATGTTTCACTGATTGAATTATTTTAATTTACATTACGACTTTTTTAAAATTTACATTCAGGTTTTTTGTTTGCGATTTTTATTTAATGAGGTTTTTAACATTATTTCATATATTCCAAGATGTTTTTGTTTTTTCTTGAATGCATGCATTTTAATTCTTTATTTTTGAATCCATGGATTACGATTTTATTAAAAACCATTTTAACTTTAATGCTTTTTTTTTCACTTATTGCTGAAGGTGTTGGATAACACTTTAAGCCTCATTGTGTGCCTAAAACCTGACACAACTTTTTTTTTATATAAATTAGATTTCTCTCCTTGTATCTCTTTTTCAGTGTTGATTAGGGATGATTCCTAGCATTTTTCTAATGTGTATTTATCCGTATTTCTATAATTTTAATGGATATGTTAATTCTATAGTACATAAATTATTATACATATATATATACATACAGTAAAATGCCTCTGAGATGTCACCTCTCTTAACGACCATTATTTTTAAATGAAAAGCATTTTCTGCCATAGACAGTTTGAAATTTAGTTTATAAATTACAGTTTTAGACGAAGAGCTCCCCAAATTGTTTTCCTCTCTTGATGACTTTATTTAGAAATTATTAGAATTTCTTTTTGACTTGGTCAGTACTCGATCTTGAACTTTAGAAGAAAAAAAAAAAAAAAAAAAAAAAGAATTATTTATCCTTTAATATCTAAAATATAATAAATACTTAGTGTATTACATAGTTTAATATTTGTTCAATAAATTAAATACTAGTTTTGTTAATATATATATATATTAGGGATCGACCGATAGTATCGGCAACCGATAGTATCGGTGCCGATACCTGCTATTTTTTTAGGTATCGGTATCGGTTCTTCCGATTCTAAAAGTATCGGGAAAGTATCGGTTTCTCTGGCTTTCATCCATTTTCACCGATACTTTTCAACCGATACTTCGCTTTTGAGAAGAAATCCACGCAGGCGCAACACCATTCTAGAATCTTTATTTTGGTAATGAGATGAGTGATGAGAGGCGTCGTTTCATTGGCACATTTGTTTGCGCGAGTGTTTTCGAACTGGTTTTTTTTTTTTTTAAATTCTAACCATCGCTAAATGGATCTCGTATCACCAAGTGTGGTCGAAATTATGCACGAAGAATCGTTAGATGATAGTTTAACAGGACAATCGTCTATTCTTCTAAATTATTTTGAATTAGTGCCCAACACTAAATACGCCATCTGCAAGGATTGCAGAAAACAAATGTCGAGAGGTAGGCTATCATTTTACTTCAGTTGTATAAACGTTTATTTTCTCACTGTGTGGACTCGAAAAAGAGTTCATACGAACTCGCTGGGTTCCAGTTAAAAAATTCGCTATAGAGAAAATTTCGTTGTACAGAGATTAGCGATTTTTGCAATTATTTCAGTAAATATTACAAACTTTTTAGTTAATTCGATGTTTAAAAGTATTAAATTATGACTTTCAATTAAAAACAAATTGGTATTTATTATAAATTTGTTAAACTTACGGTTTCTTACTTTTCATTGTATAAATGAAATATTCAAAAGTAAAGACAATCCACGAATTTAGAGAATAAAATATGTAATGCACTTACGTTTATTTACTTCAAAATTCCGTTATTTTACATTGTTTTGTATTCTGTGATTTTAAATTTTCATAAAAATATTCACATTTTAAAAGTCCGCTGAAAATAGAGTGAGGCATATTTTCTTCCATTTGGAAACCTCTTTTTAATATTTTTCAAAGGTTGAAGCATCAAAGTTTGATGTGGATTTGGTCGTGAAGCGCAGGGCCTTATTATTATATGGGCAAATCGGGACTTTGCCCAGGGCCCCCGACTTGAAAGGGCCCCCAATTTTAAAATTTTTTTCTGAAATATTCTTTTTTATATCACAATTTTAAAAATATAACAAATTTCATAGATTGGGGGCCCCCAAATCTATCAATGCCCGGTGCCCCTGTTGGTCATAATCGGGCGCTGGTGAGGTGTCTTCATTATCGGAGTCAGTTTAACTTTCCTGGCCTCCATTTTAATCTTCTGTTACTATTCCACTAAGTGGACTGTTCAAAAATTAAAATTTTCTTCAAAACAAACAAAAAAAAAATCAAAGGTAAATGTGAAATATTCGCTATGGGAAGATAAGCTCTTCGTTATATGGAGAATGTTTATAGTGTTATTTAAGCCTTAAAGTTACGTTTCCATGAAAATTTTCGTTATAGGTAGAAATTCGTTGTAAGGAGACTTCGTTATAGGGAGATTCTACTGTATATATAGTCTTTCGATATCGTTGGAGAAAGTCTAGCTCTTGATATAGATTTCATGCTTAAGAGACATGCTTTAAATTTTTATTTAAAAAAATTGGCGCAAGGACATCTGATTCGGCTTGGGTATGATATAGATATCAAAATTGATGGGGGAGACGGTCCTTGACATCGTTTGATATTTCAGGGGATGACGACTTTTAAAGTGTTAAAGCAGGTATGGGCAACCTTTGAAAAGTTGTGGGCCAAACTTTAGGATGTTAGCGAAGTCGCGAGCCAAACTTGCGGATTTTAGCGAAGTGGCGCCGTATAATTGGAATTTATATGGGGTATTGAATGGTTTATAGGGGTTTTCAAATGTTCCGCGGGCCGGATCAAAAGCCGTGGCGGTCCACATCTGGCCTGCGGCCGGCGGTTGCCCATATGTGTGTTAAAGTGTAATATTTCAGCCTTCGAAATATGTTTGAGGAATTTGTTTCTATTTAGTTTATAGAACTTCAGATAGAGACATTTTAATATTAGTCAGTCGGAAATATTTGAAACCGAAAGTAGCATTCTGCTATCGGAAGTGAATCGTATTTCTGCGCATGCAAACGGGGATAGGGTTTGAACCGAATGACGTTTGTCGGTCATACCCCCCCCCCCATGGTGCCCCTCTGCAAAACGTACAAAAAAAGGCGCCTCTTTTTGTGCTCTAGATCAGTGGTTCCCAAAACTATGGGGCCGCGACCCATTGTTGGGTCCACGGGAGCAATTTCGGTGGGTCCAAGGGCCGTAGCCAAGGGGGGGTTTTTGGGAGTTCAACCCCCCCCCCCCCCCCCCGAAAATTTTTCAGTCCACATAAACTTTACTGTTCGTAGAAAAAAAAATTATCCCTTGTGTCGCCCAACTACAATTATTGCACTTCAGTTCATTCAAACCGCATGTAATTTTTTACACCCATTAAAAGTTGGCCCCCCCATGACATAAAAAAAAGTCGTGCTGTATACCAATCGTTAGATCATCGTTAGATCAGGATTGATAAAAAACAACTCCCGTCGTTAGATCAACTCCCCGGACGAAGTTATTAAGTAAAAAATTTTCAGGGGGGCTAACTTTTTAATAAAATTAAAAATTGAAAATACTGTTTTAAAAAATAAAACCATTAACTCAAAAAACCCTCGACTGAGGTTAGATCAATCATTTTTAGCGTTAGATCAACCTCCAAAGTACCCGAAAAAACGGGTACAAAGTATACCCGAAAATTAGAAGTTAGCCCCCCCTTGTCGGAAATTCAAACTGATTTCGATGTCATCAGACGCAGAATCGTTAGATCAGGCAGAAAAAAACATTTTAAGCGTTAGATCAACCTCCAAAGTACCCGAAAAACGGGTACAAAGTATACCCGAAAATTAGAAGTTAGCCCCCCCCTTGTCGGAAATTCAAACTAATTCGATGTCATCAGACGCAGAATCGTTAGATGAGACAGAAAAACCATTTTCAGCGTTAGATCAACCTCCAAAGTGCCCGAAAAACGGGTACAATTATGCCCGAAAATTAAAAGTTAGCCCCCCCTTGTCGGAAGTTCAAACTGATTTTGATGTCATCAGACGCAGAATTGTTAGATCAGACAGAAAAAAAATATTTTCAGCGTTAGATCAACCTCCAAAGTGCCCGAAAAACGGGTACAATTATGCCCAAAAATTACAAGTTAGCCCCCCCTTGTCGGAAATTCAAACTGATTTCGATGTCATCAGACGCAGAATCGTTAGATCAGACAGAAAAACCATTTTCAGCGTTAGATCAAACCCCGAACTGCCCGAAAAACGGGTACAATTATGCCCGAAAATTACAAGTTAGACCCCCTTGTCGGAAGTTCAAACTGATTTCGATGTCATTAGACGCAGAATCGTTAGATCAGACAGAAAAAAACATTTTAAGCGTTAGATCAACCTCCAAAGTACCCGAAAAACGGGTACAAAGTATACCCGAAAATTAGAAGTTAGCCCCCCCCTTGTCGGAAATTCAAACTGATTTCGATGTCATCAGACGCAGAATCGTTAGATCAGACAGAAAAACCATTTTCAGCGTTAGATCAACCTCCAAAGTGCCCGAAAAACGGGTACAATTATGCCCGAAAATTACAAGTTAGCCCCCCCTTGTCGGAAATTCAAACTGATTTCGATGTCATCAGACGCAGAATCGTTAGATCAGACAGAAAAAACCTTTTTCAGCGTTAGATCAAACCTCCGAAAGTGCCCGAAAAAACGGGTACAATTATGCCCGAAAATTACAAGTTAGCCCCCCCTTGTCGGAAATTCAAACTGATTTCGATGTCATCAGACGCAGAATCGTTAGATCAGACAGAAAAACCATTTTCAGCGTTAGATCAAACTCCGAACTGCCCGAAAAACGGGTACAAAGTATACCCGAAAATTAAAAGTTAGCCCCCCCTTGTCGGAAGTTCAAACTGATTTTGATGTCATCAGACGCAGAATCGTTAGATCAGACAGAAAAACCATTTTCAGCGTTAGATCAACCTCCAAAGTGCCCGAAAAAACGGGTACAATTATGCCCGAAAATTAAAAGTTAGCCCCCCCTTGTCGGAAGTTCAAACTGATTTTGATGTCATCAGACGCAGAATCGTTAGATCAGACAGAAAAACCATTTTCAGCGTTAGATCAACCTCCAAAGTGCCCGAAAAAACGGGTACAAATTATGCCCGAAAATTACAAGTTAGCCCCCCCCTTGTCGGAAATTCAAACTGATTTCGATGTCATCAGACGCAGAATCGTTAGATCAGACAGAAAAAAACCATTTTCAGCGTTAGATCAAACCTCCGAAACTGCCCGAAAAAACGGGTACAAAGTATACCCGAAAATTAAAAGTTAGCCCCCCCTTGTCGGAAGTTCAAACTGATTTTGATGTCATCAGACGCAGAATCGTTAGATCAGACAGAAAAACCATTTTCAGCGTTAGATCAACCTCCAAAGTGCCCGAAAAACGGGTACAATTATGCCCGAAAATTACAAGTTAGCCCCCCCTTGTCGGAAATTCAAACTGATTTCGATGTCATTAGACGCAGAATCGTTAGATCAGACAGGAGAACAATTTTGAGTGTTAGATCAACCTCCAAAGTGCCCGAATAACGGGTACAAAGTATGGTTGAAAGTTAATAGTTAGCCCTCCTTGTCGGACATGCAAACTGATTTCGACGAAGTCAGACGCAAAATCGTTAGACGAAACAGAAAAAAAAAAATATCCGGTTTAGAAAAACCTCCAAAGTGTCTGAAATTAAAATGTTAGCTCCTTATGTCGGAATATCTAACTGATTTCTGTGCAGTCAGACGCAGAATTATTCGATAAAATATGCCTGAAAATTAGAAGTTAGCCGCCCATTGTAGGAGATTTAAACTCAATTCTTAAGTTGGAATACACGGTGCGCGAGGTTTGAAGCGCAAATCCTAACGAAACTACTGGCCCCACCAGTGCCGAGCGTATAGCTCTCTGAACTGGGAGACGGAAATATGCCTTTCCGAATTCATTTCCTCCGAATGTTAGCGTGAACGAGGTTTATTACCTCTTAGAAAGACCCCCACGGAAGGCACCTTACTCCTCGTCCTATCTTACGTGAAGAGAATTTGTGGTAATCCCACTACACAAAATACCCAAAGAAAATCTCATGCCTTGTGTTTTAATTTTTACTGTTTATGATAGTAGATTGTAAAATTTATTTTCTGCTTTAAACATTGTTGAATAAAAACTGTTTTTTTACAATAAAAATTAATTTTTGCTTACTATTAATTATATTAATGAAACGGTAAAATTAATTAAAGAATGATTTAGATTTTTACTGTAGTAAAAATTATATTTAATGAATTACAATCATTTAGGTGCAACTTTTATTTTTTAATTGAGTTTCAAACTTTGCTTAAGAGTGCACCTCTCTGGATAATGAATCTATTTTTCTAGAACTTTGATGCATATACTATTTCTAACGTTTATATACAGATGATGGTTTACCTGAAACATACACTCAGGAATCTTTGTTCTTTATTCAATCGCGGCAAAATCTATTAACACCATTTCTGACTCGAAACCGAAAATGTATGTTTCCGATTGTCAATTTCTGTGTGGGTGAAAAACGTAGCGGAATTCCTTTATCTGAAAGCCGACGTGAAGGAGGAGTATTTTGTCACCTGCAAGGAGTCGCCCCGCGACAGGGGAAGGTTTCTCTCCTCCCGGGGGGTCCGGGGTCATAGATGGATGGTAGAGAGAAAATGAGTCTTTTTTTTATTATTACTTTGCTTCTATTTATTTCGGAGTGTGTTACCTCAGTATATTTATTTACTGCGAAAATTTTACGGAGTTTTTTTCGTTAAGTGTTTTAATTATTCCATATACGACCTTTTTTGTCACTCAGTCTATCCGTGACTGTTTTGTTTGCGAAATGCTTTAAAATGTCATTACGCTAGAAATTACACAGTGACTGTAAATGACTCACTGCAACGAGTGCAGTGATTGTAAATGAAATTTGATAGCTTATAGATGCTTACAGTGTATAGAAGGAATCACGGAAAAAAGCGCACCATATTGAATGGGTTTGTATTTTGTGGAGAGAAGAGTTAAGCATGAATTAAAAAAAAATGTGAGGAACAAGTGGGCGTCCAAAAGTGCGTAAACACATGTATTGACACATGTAACCAAAATGGTACATTAGTGTATTTTGTATTTATCTCTATTGAAAATTGTCATTCAGACAACATTTGCAAGAACAGCGGCCTGATTTGTAAGTATATAGTGTTACTCTCCTACACTCTACAGAAGACCCTACAGATTCTACAGACATGGGCGCCGGCAGCATAGGGCAAGTGGGGGGGAATGCCCCCCTGGATTTTTGTATGCAGTGTTTTCCCTTGCATTTTTGCTCTTTCCAACAGGGTAACCCAACATGGAAGTAGTCTTTGCCCCCCCCCCTGGGAAATATTCTGCCGGCGCCCATGTCTACAGAAACTCTTTGTTCCAGATTAAAGAATAAATAGAAAATAAACAAAGGAGTAATAATAACATTAATACTAATTTCAGCGTTTTTTCAATAAACTGATCGTTCAATTTGTTTGTAGTCTTAATACAAAGTCCAGAACTAGTGATTCAGTAAAAAATTACAGCAGTTTCGAAAAATGTAAATACCATCTCTCACCCAACAGGCAACCCTAAAAATAAAATCTAAAACTCTCACAGATTTAACATGCACGTTCTCGGAAATATGTTATCACATTCAGTCTGATTTGTAATCAGTTATGGCTTATTATTACTGGTGTTCTTTTTATAAATGCAAGAGTTTATTCTGATTCATGCTAATTTATCTTGTTAACTCTTTGGTTTTAAATAATAATTCTTAGAATGAATGATTTATATGTATATAAATATTTTTATTTTGAAAGTATTTAATTTAAATATTACTACTTTTTTTTAGACATACTTTTTTTTCAGAATTAAATTATGGTATTAATAAATCAATTTTAAAAAGACTTCCTTAAAAAACACTTTTTAAATCAAATGTTATTATACGTGCAATGTTTTTAAACAAATTTTCATTTCTAAATTCTAGAAGAAAAACCCTTTTTAAAGGAAACTGGCTAAAAATTATTTAAAACTCATTTCTTAAAATGTAAAATATCGGCTATATATAACTGTAATTAAAATTATTTTTTAATTAGTTTTGTTGGAATAGTTTGTACAAATGTTAGCTTCAAATTCATATTTAAATGAGAAAATTTTTGCTAATACTTTAAGTATTCATTGCATAAATAATATACTTGGAAAAAAGAAACATTAAAAGGTTTCTGTGCTTAAAATGAAGCCAATACAAAGGTGTAAAAGAAAAAAAACTAAAAGTTCAGAAAAAATTCCTTCTGTCTTTTTTTTGTTCTGTAAACAGGGTGCTGAAAATAGATGTTAAAGCGATCATCTTTTTAAACTGTAAGTGATAGAAACATGCTTTCTATTGGAAAAGTTTGTCAAATAAAGAGTTGATTTCAGATATGGCAAGCTTTTTTTGGGGACTGTATATTTATATACATAAAACGAACTGTAAAATATCAGTTAGTTGGTTAGTTAGTTAGTTAGTTTGTCTATGTCTCGCCTAGCTTCCAGACGGATCATCGTAGACCTACCAAATTTTTATGGAAATTCTCCAGGACGGGTCCCGACATACCTCTAAGCGATTTTTTCGAAGTTCGAATTATTTTAGAAGATATCGATAAAAAACGTGTCGCCAAAGGCTAATTTTTGTCTCTGCTTTTCGCAATTGTAACCCCTGCAGTGGAAAAAGTTAGGATTAAGCATATCTAGGTTGCCATGTTTGGCAAGTTTATTAAATGATTCAAACTCTTGAAGTAAAAATAAAAGAATAACGATTTTTTTGTTGTTGTTGTTTAGATTATTTGTAAGATTATTTTTTAATTAAAATATCGTGTGTATGTGAAATCAGAGCAGAAATGAAATGTTTTATACTCAAAAGAAAAATAGGATTTGGAAATTTTCCGAGACTAAAATGTACAACTTTTTAATTTGGCGAAAAATAAAATGGTTGATATGCGATTTTGAGGAGATGATTCTAGCGCTTGGCGCAATTTATCGTCATTTTATCGTCTGCTACTTGGATTATGAATACACCTGAATATGTTTTTGAATTTTTCATTCAATTCGAATTGAGGATTTTTCTGCGCAGCTTTTTCCCCACCTATTTCTTATGTATTACATCCAGAAAAAGGATTTTAGAAATATCAATTTTAATTTTGTTTCTTTTCTTTCACGCCCACTTGTTTAATTTTTTTCTGAGAACATTTTCTTGTTTTAAACAATAATTAAGTAAAAGAGAGCACAGCAGGTAAGTTTAATTTATATAACACAGCAAAATGACTTCGAATAGATTACACAAAAGCGCATAATGCTGAAATTTTTGTTAGTTAATATAGATATTTTCTTCTATAATTTAAATTACATTTTAAAAAGTAATGACATTTGAAAAAAAAATGCTCAAACTTTGAATCTATATAAGATTTATTTAATAAAAAGCTTTAGGTAAAGAGTTTAAAAATCTATTTTAAGTTCAATTTAGATTTTAAAAACAGACAAACTTTTTGCAAAGCTCTTTAAAGCAATCAAACTTTAATCAGTACTTTTGAATAAATTTCATTGCACTCAATTTGCAAAAGTAAAAACTATATTTCACATTTTTTCCTCTCTACGGGTGTACAGATAGATATATCTCAGATTTAAACTGACGCTCTCTGAAAATTTTTTAAAAATTCTTACTAAAAATACAATGTTTATACCTTTTATGATCTGAAGCTATCTAAATAAGGATAAACTAAATAAAAAGCAAAATCTTATGCTAGTGAAAAATTAAAAATAAATACACTCATGTCCATAAATTAAGGATAATTCAGAATCACACAGAAATTGATCTCTAAAATAAAAATTTCACCTGTGGAATGATCACACACATCTTGAAGAATAATATGCGAATTACAGGAAACCACCAGATGGCGTGGATGGTACGTAACAATGGCGAGAGTGTAAGAGAGGGGTATATAAGCAATAGTGGCAAAGAAGTAAAATTGTTCACAAGCGCTGTGAAAGCCTTTCAGTACAAAAACCGCATAGTTATTAGAGATGAGACGGGCTAAGCCCGAGCCCGAAAGCCCGAGCCCGAGCCCGGGCCCGACTCGGGTTCGGGCTCTGTAATTCACGATTGCGTTCGGGCTCGGGCGGGCTCGGGCTCGGGAAAAATTTCTCCTTTGTTGAACATACTCCTTGAAACAGATTTTAAAAAGTGATTCGTGGGATAAATAGACGTACTTATTTAAAAAAATAGCGGCACGGGGGACTAGAAGGTGTGTGAAGCTCCAAAATATATTGTATCCTATTAACGAAGTAGTTAATTTTATTTGTCTTTAGCTGAAATTTCGGGCTCGGGCGGGCTCGGGCTCCAACTTTAATAATATTGCTCGGGCTCGGGCGCGGGCGGGCTCGGATTAAAAGTCCTCGGGCTCGGGCGGGCTCGGGCTTCAAAAAATGAGCCCGAACTCATCTCTAATAGTTATGGCACAAAGGAGGCATTTGGATGATGTTTTACGTGGCAGAATTATCGGACGACTGGAATGTGGACGTACCCAGCTGGAAGTATCCGAGGAACTTGGAATCGCCCAGAGTGTCATCTCCAGGCTTTGGCAACGATTCCAAGATGATGGTAATGTGAGTAGACGTTACAGCACAGGTCGCCCCCGAGTTACAACGCCGAATGAGGACCGCTATTTGGCAGTTACTGCCAAAAGAAACAGACGGAGTACAGCATCAGACCTGCCTCGTCAGCTCTCTTCAGCTACCGGTACGACAGTTTCAAGGCAGACCGTGTACAGACGCTTAGGGCACATTGGTCTATATGCTCGAAGGCCTGTCAGATGTGTTCCACTTACCGCAACTCACTGTCGCTTGCGATTAACCTGGAGTAGAGAGCATGCATTGTGGACACCGCAACAGTGGTCTTGTGTGATGTTTTCCGACGAGTCCAGGTTTAGTTTGGAGTCTGATTCTCGCCGGACATTCATCTGGGGAGTGCCAGGTACCCGTTACCACCAAGAGAACACCATTGAAAGGCACCGTTACGGTGGTGCAGGATGGCTCGTTTGGGGAGGAATTATTCTTGGTTCCAGAACTGAACTGAATGTTCAGAGTGTAACGATGACAGGCCACATCTATCGGGATGTCATTCTGGAACAACATGTACGTTTGTTTCGGGGCGCCATGGGTGCGGAATTTGTGTTTATGGATGACAACGCCCGTCCTCACCGTGCAAACATTGTAGACGAATGCCTTCAATCGGAGGATATCACCCGTATGCATTGGCCAGCATACTCACCGGACTTGAATCCAATAGAGCATGTGTGGGATATGCTTGGCCGACGAATTGCAGCCCGTCAACCCCCTCCCACCTGTCTACCGGAACTTCGGAGTGCATTGCTTGAAGAGTGGTGTAATATTCCCCCAGATCAGATTGATCATTTGATACTCAGCATGCCTAGGCGTTGTCAGGCCTGTATTGCATCGCCCGGGTGACATACTCCGCATTAACCATCCTACTAACCATGTTATACTGTTTTTTGTAAATAGGTTCTTTTTTGAAATTTGGTCAAGGGAGTAAAACTTGCAATTTTTATTAATTATGTCAAACATATAGCATCTTTTTTGCTCTTTACATTTTGTTTAATAAATAGACTTTACAAATAAGTCAAATTTGTTTTGCTTCTTTCTCTTTCTTTGCCTGAACTTCATTATCCTTAATTTATGGACATGAGTGTATATTCATAAGGGAAAAGAAATATTTTTGTCACGCATAATTACTCTTAATATGCACAGAATTTTTTTTAATTTTCAAGCTACTGGATTCAAGAAATTATCCACAAAAGTAAAAAGCACGGTATTCCAAATTTTTAATTATATGTTATTCATTATGATAGAGATGACTATTTTTACCTACTGCATGCATTAAAAATTTGCCTAGTTTTAAAAAGAGCGTTACTTCAAAATTCCAAGCATATATTGAAAGAAAATGTTGAATTATACAGACAATATTAATCAAGAACAAACGTTCAACTTTTCAAGGAAGCTTCCTTTGAGTATGATATATACATGTGTATCTTTGTACATGCCTGTAAATATTGTTATCTAATTTGCAGAACCTTTTATTTACCTCTGAAGTTTTGAATCCTGCATTTTTTATTTTGCATAATTTTTTATTTACCTGTGAAGCTTTGTATCCTGCTTAAAATATTACAGGGATCAAGCAGTCATTGGAAAAGGGTGCGTATCTTTAACTTGTGTTTGCATTATAAAATTACCTATTATTAAAGTAAAAGTTTGTTTTTAATTATTTGCATTTATTGAAAGAAAATGTTGAATGATATAGAAAATATTAATCAAGAACTAAAGTTCCATTTTCCGAAAGAAGCTCTCTTTATGTATGATACATAAATGTATCCAAACTTATTTTGTATTTGCCAGTATTGAAAATATTGTTATATAATTTACATATTTTTTTTAACGTCAGAAGTTTTGAATCCTGGATATAATATTACGGTATGATTGATCTAGTAGTCATTAGTAGAGATGGTTATTTTTACCTCATATTTGAATTAGAAAATTGTGTACATTATTAAAATGAAAGTTACTTGTAAAATCTTTGCACACGATGAAAGAACATGTTGAATGATATAATAAATATTAACCAAGAACAAACGTTCGACATTTGGAAAAAATTTCTCTTTAAGTATGATAAATATATGTATTATAACATATGTTTGTGTATGGGAGTATTGTAAATATTGTTGTATGATTTGCATAATTTTTTATTTACCCCTGAAGTTTTCAATCCTATATATAATATTACGGGGATTTGGTAGTCATTGGTATAGATGATATAAGTATTTTTACTAGATGTTTGCATAAAAATATTGCCTATTATTAAAATGAATGTTTGTTCTAAAGTCTTTGTATTTATTGAAAGAACATCTTAAATGATGTAATAAATATTAATTTAGAACTAACGTTCAATCTTACGCGATAAACTATCTTTAAGGATGGTACATACATATAATCAAAGATAAGTTCGTATGTGCGAGTATCGTAAATATTGATATATAATACGTAACATAATATATTACTATTAAGTACGATACGTAATATTACAGTGATCTCGGCTCGGATGTGCTTGAGTGTGGTTTTAAATGCATTTTGAAAAACGAACTGAAAATACTAAACTAAAAATGAGGTGAGCTAAAAATTGTTGATTAACTGAAGGAGCACTATCATTAAATGAATTGAAAATAATTTTGAATTACACCTTTTTTGGGCACTGTGGAGATTGATCTAACGCTGAAAATGGTTTTTCTGCCTGATCTACCGATTCTGCGTATTATGGCATCGAAGTTAGTTTGAATTTCCGACAAGGGGGGGCTAACTTTTAATTTTCTGCCATAATTGTACCCGTTTTTCGGGCACTTTGGAGATTGATCTAAGACTGAAAAATGTTTTTCTGTTTCATCTAACGATTCTGCGTCTGATGACATCGAAATCATTTTGAATTTCCTACAAGGGGGGGCTAACTTTTAATTTTGGGGCATAATTATACCCGTTATTCGGGCACTTTGGAGGTTGATCTAACGCTGAAAATGGTTTTTCTGTCTGATCTAACGATTCTGCGTCTGATGACATCGAAATCAGTTTGAATTTCCGACAAGGGGGGGCTAACTTCTAATTTTCGGGTATACTTTGTACCCGTTTTTCGGGCACTTTGGAGGTTGATCTAACGCTGAAAATGGTTTTTCTGTCTGATCTAACGATTCTGCGTCTGATGACATCGAAATCAGTTTGAATTTCCGACAAGGGGGGCTAACTTTTAATTTTCGGGCATAATTGTACCCGTTTTTCGGGCACTTTGGAGGTTGATCTAACGCTGAAAATGGTTTTTCTGTCTGATCTAACGATTCTGCGTCTGATGACATCGAAATCAGTTTGAATTTCCGACAAGGGGGGGCTAACTTCTAATTTTCGGGTATACTTTGTACCCGTTTTTCGGGTACTTTGGAGGTTGATCTAACGCTTAAAATGTTTTTTTCTGTCTGATCTAACGATTCTGCGTCTGATGACATCGAAATCAGTTTGAATTTCCGACAAGGGGGGGCTAACTTGTAATTTTCGGGCATAATTGTACCCGTTTTTCGGGCACTTTGGAGGTTGATCTAACGCTGAAAATGGTTTTTCTGTCTGATCTAACGATTCTGCGTCTGATGACATCGAAATCAGTTTGAATTTCCGACAAGGGGGGCTAACTTTTAATTTTCGGGCATAATTGTACCCGTTTTTCGGGCACTTTGGAGGTTGATCTAACGCTGAAAATGGTTTTTCTGTCTGATCTAACGATTCTGCGTCTGATGACATCGAAATCAGTTTGAATTTCCGACAAGGGGGGGCTAATTTCTAATTTTCGGGTATACTTTGTACCCGTTTTTCGGGTACTTTGGAGGTTGATCTAACTCTAAAAATGATTGATCTAACCTCAGTCGAGGGTTTTTGAGTTAATGGTTTTATTTTTAAACAGTATTTTCAATTTTTAATTTTTTTAAAAGTTAGCCCCCCCACAAATTTTTACTTAATAACTTCGTCCAGGGAGTTGATCTAACGACGGGAGTTGTTGATCAATCCTGATCTAACGATGATCTAACGATTGGTATATAGCACAACTTTTTTTTATGTCAAGGGGGGGCCAACTTTTAATGGGTATTTTTTACTTGTGTTTCTCTGAGGATCGCAAAGTGATGAATTTCACTTAAATATGCTATCCTTTTCTCTGTACGTTATATGCATACCTGTCTACTGAGTATGGCCAAAAGGAAATGCAATTTCCGTGGCACTTGCAAGCAGAATTTCTCATTCTCATCAAATAATTCTTTAAATAAACAATGTTTAATGTATCATAGTAGTAGGAATTTGTTAAGGTGGTAGCAAAAATGTGCCCTAAGTACACTATGTACGGCTGCTTTATTTACACAATTTTACACAGTATTTACATTTCCCATAATTAGAATGCAGTATGATCGGAGCAAAAGCTCACATTCGTCTCAATGCTTCTCCACATTGGTTCTCTCTCTTCTTCTTTCACCCCCCCCCCCTTACACGTAGAGAGAGACAAAAAAGAAATATCATAACTAAAAAAATTTCTCTTTCCACAAAAAATAGTGAGTCATCTCTCGATTCCATCGGAGATCGAAACACGAAACAGTTTCACAGTATCGTGTTTATGACCTCTATAAATAAAAAAGTCAGAGTGATAAGTTTGTGATTTTTGGAGTTTGGGACATGTAGGCTCCAGTCTCGACCCATGTGGACCGGGAGGGAGATCCTACGTTGCATTATTCACGTAACCAGTCCGCTACTCCTTAGAATAAAAAGAGAGTGACACTGCGGACAGCAGGAGTAAAAAAAAAAAAAAAAAAAACAAACACCGCTGCCTGGCTAGTGTCGCCCCTCTCGAGTCAGCGCCCTAGGCAGTCGCCTAGTTTTCCTATATGGTCCAGCCGGCCCTGCTCTGTCACACAGTGCTTGTCATTCTTTAAAGGCTGCACTGACACAGAGGTTCGCTACGCCGATAGGATATTGCTTACATAGCACTGTTTCAATTTGGATGCATTATTTTCACGTTTTAAATAAAAATGAAAAAACACAAAGCCGGAGATCATACTTTGTTTAATTTTAATTTCAGTGTGCTGAAAAAAGTACTATATTAAAACATAAAACTTTACCCCCCCCCCCGAAAAATTTTCCTGGCTACGGCCTTGGGTGGGTCGAAAAGGGTGGGGAACATTAAACTTTAGTATTTTATATATATAGTAAACTATACTATTTTATATAGCTTATATTGGTTATCGTTATGTAATAGTGGGTCGCGGAAAAAAAATCTAGTTGAAGATTTTTTGAAGAGAAGGGCAAAAAAGTTTGGGAACCACTGCTCTAGATCAAGATTTTCTCAGTTTTAGTTCGAAATTGCCCCCCTTTCGACGATGGCACCCAGACCTTGCTTACCATATACCACGCCGCCCCTGCTCAGAGCTTAGAATTAAAACGTATAAAATTTGTTCATATCAATCACAGAAAAACATGTAATGACCATAAAAACAAAAACACGGAAGATCAATTTCATTAAATATGGATACTTTAAGTAGCAACTTTTTTTTAAGACTTGAAAATTGAATTTAGTTTATCATTTTTGGATTTTTCTTTAACCTTCATTTAATCTCGTCATTTTTAAGCATCTTTTATTTAGACCCTCCAAGGCGTAGCTTGAAAACGAGCAAAAATATTTTTCTTCATATTGTAGCTGTTTCAATGACAAAATTAATGATACTAAAATTATAAACGAAATCTATATGTAAAAACAATTTATTCCTTCTTTGTGTCGCAAAGAAATTAACTTTTTCGCAGTGACTTGAAAACTGGCGACTCCCGTGAACTTTAATTATGTTGGTCCAGAAGTTAAATGATTCATTTTTAAAACATTACACACTATCAAAAGTACGAATTATCAAACATTTAATGATTTTATTATCTTTCAGATTAATGAGAGAACGTAGGATTTTTGTATCATTCTATTTTGAGAAGTGTAATAATTATCAATATCTAATAATTATTTATATTATTAATTTAAAAAGTTGAAGCTGTATTAGTATAATTAGTAATACTAATTATTATTTAGTTTACTTCAAATTTTGGGGTAAAAAACATATTTCTTGTGAATAGTATTTGGTTTATATATAAGGAAAACACAGGAATAATCGGTGTGTACCTGTTCTTCGTACGGAAAACATCAAATACATGGATCGTCCGAATTAATTGCGACTTAACCCTGTCTGGAGAATCAAAATATTCGGATTTCCAAAAAGAACTTAAAAATGATCAGTATGAGTTCATATTAAAAAGAAATCTTGCTAAAACATTTAATAATTCCCTTAGTGGTTAAATGAGCAGATAAATAAAACCATTAATTAATGTGAACTTATTATGCATTTAAAGGGTAGGTATGCATTTTTAGGGAAGAATTTACATACGTATTTAATGAACAATATCTAAATACATATGTACTTATCATAATACTGTACAGTTTATACATTATCACAATTTAATGCAGTTTAAGTAATCTAAAAAGTATTTTCATATGTGAAAGAATTATAATTAAAGAAAATCTATATAGAGCTTGCAAGCGTTGAAGTTGAATAAATTTCATGTGTTTACTTTTGTAAGCAAAAAATCGAGGCATGAACCAAAAACTAAGACACATATAGTAAGAGCAAGCAGGAAGCTGTTTTGGGCCTAATATGGAAACCTTTTATCTGGCTCATAGCAACAATTAGGCGACAAAATAGAGGTTGAGAAAAATTGATTTAAATATTTGCACCAGTCGGAAATGGAAATGGATTCTCTTATTAATATATCCCTTTAACTGCCACCCCCCCCCGTGTTTGTGTTCTGTCAAGCCTAAATGAGGGGCATCTACCTATGGGGGGGGGGCTTGGACAGAGGACTTTTTAAGGGAATCTGACGCATATTCACGTAACATCTGGAGAAAATCGCCCAAAACTCTAGACCACTAGATCGACAGCCACGCGAGGAGAAAGAATTCCGAACCTGCACACTAAGACGCTTCCCAGTGCTCAGCTTTTTATAAATTCGTCCATTCCTCGGCATGATTGAATAGAAAAGAAAGACTAGAACTACTGTAAATTCACACTTCAATGTATCGACTGCTTTTTCTTTTTAATGCTTTCTACTGGAATCAAATTTCATCATGCTGTTATTCATTTTAATGAGAACTACACTCTCGTTACAAAAACTACCCTGAATACAGATGTAGGTTTAAATGACATTAAATTATGTAAAGTATCGGTATCGGTTAAGTATCGGTATCGGCCGATACCATATCTTAAATGTATCGGTATCGGCTATTTCTGAAAATGAATTTATATGTAAAGTATCGGTATCGGTCATCGGCGAAAATGTGGTATCGGTCGATCCCTAATATATATATATAATATATAATAGCTTACTTGCATAAAGTGATATATATATATATATTTATTTATTTAAGGTAGCTGAATAGATGGTATTTCCTATATTTTTTTCATAATTTTAACAATAATTTTCAAAATGATAAATGAGAAAAAATAAAACAAAATTCCTACGTTTTAATATTTTTCAGTCGCAGTAAAAATTTGTTTAGTCCATTCAATGATGAATTAATTTTTTTATCTTTTTCAGAAAATTCGTTTAATATGTATTGGAGAATTTCTTGTTTTTTTTTTTTTGTTTTGTTTGCTTTGTTTTGTTTAATGATTTTAATTCATAATTCATCATTTGCCGTAATCATTTTAATTCATCATTTGCCGTACAGACTTGCCAGTTTTCAAATTCGGTGGGCTAGCCTTAGATGGGCATGCACGACGTCAGTGAGCTAACCAATCAGGGATCTCAAAATCCGGGCGGAAGGAAAACGAAGGTCAACGCGGCTTTTATGGTTCCGAATGAATGTAAAGATTGGTAATATGCAGCAGGGACCAACTTTGTTAGCATCCCTTCTCCTCCCCCCTCCCCCCCATCCCATAGGCAAAGACCTGCTCCGAGTTTCCCAAAACTTGTCTTTCAGTACTATCCACAAGGTCAAATTTACTGATATGTGATACTATATGATAATGATATGGATGACTGTTTTTCGTCTTCAGTTTCCTTCTCATTCATGGGCATCTGCCTGAGGTCCTAGGATGTTGCAGAGAGGAGTACTGTTGCATTTGTTGGCGGGAGAGGGAAATGGTTCATTTTGGGCTCCCCCTACACTTTAGTATTAAAATAATACAAAAAAGCTCAGTACACTATTCACTATACCAATGACTTGGGGGGGGAGGGCGGCAATCCGGGATGACAAATGACAAACACAAATCTGGATGACAAATACAAATCTGGGAATGGACATGGACCCAAAAGGGGTGCAAAGAGAGATACATTTTATATTTGTTTCTAATCGAAGTTGCCTGGTACGTAAATGAGTACTCATATAGAAAGATAGGGATGTTGGTAGATCAAGCCTTTTCCTAAGGTGTTTCAATTTTTTTGTTGTTGTTGTTGTTCTATACAGTATTGTTTTAGTACTAGGACAGTCTGTAGTATTTTACAGCCTGATAAGAGCATTACCCTCATAGAAAAACTAGTATAGGCATTCTTGCATAGTGGGGGGGCTCAAAATTTGAAAAGCTTTACCAATCTAACAGTAAAGTACATGAATTGACGTTCAAGTTAACTATTTTCTAAAATACATAAATACAATCTACTTCATTTGTATTATACATTGATTGAAATCAAAGTATCAGATTCAAGGGAGGGCGATCTCTCTTCCCTCGAGCACATTTAAAAATCTGTAGAGTTGCTAGGGAGTTTAACCCACTTTTGAATCCAGGTTTATTCTGTCTGCCCTCATCATTGAAAAGATGCAATGGAGAGGGCTCTCCTTCTGTGACCAGTGTTGCTTCTGAGCATGAGTCTTGGAATGATATCAACGATTTCACAATTGCTGGGTCTGGGTTCCGGCGGAGCATTCAATGACCCATGCCGGGAAGCAACACTGGTCACAGAAGGAGAGCCTTCTCCATTGCATCTTTTCAATGATGTGAGCAGACAGAATAAATCTGAATTCAACTGAAAATGAATTGGGAGGGGGAAGGCTGAGGATGACTCAACAGTGGAAAAATTCTTATCTCTCCCCTCCTTTAAGCATTTCTGAATCCACTTCTGATCTGCAATTTAAAAAAGCGAGCCATATTTAAATAACTTTTGATTCAGGTAGTATTTTACATTACATATGCAAACAGTGCTGCTCCCCAGACCCCCAAACAATTTTTAAAAAATCCTAGAGGGTAACATTTTGTTTTATTTTGCATTTTGCATAGGTGAAATAAGCTTTTTTAAAATTAGCCCGAACTAAAACTAACTACATTGCTTTAGGGTAAAATTTTGCTTTAATGTACCACTTGTTATCTCAAATAAGGTTTTTCATTAAAATTAGCCCCTTCCACACAAAAATCTTCTATATTTGCTACCGTACTCAAAATTAATGTTATTACTATTATCTTTAATTTACTTTTCTCCAATCGTATATAGAGTAGTAAATTATTTTTGGCCTTTCAGAACTACACTTTTTATAAAGAAGTAAAAGGAGTAGTATAGGTGGATACAATTATAAAATAAAATAATAATCAATTTTATTGACATTTGAATAATTCATTTCAATAACACTTTTTATGTTTGCGAAACCAAACACAACACTAATTACGCCTTCTCTTGTGTGATGAACTATGGCAAAGAAAGGGTTAAAACTGACAGTTTCTGTCGCTTTAAACAAAGGAATTGTTGCAATAGATGATTGAGCAAGATAATTCGAAGGCATATTATTATTATTATATTCATCATAAACAATCCTGTTAATTCAACAATTTTATTCGACATTTTAGAGGAATATTATGATATGTTTAAACTTATACCACAAATAAACATGTTGTCTGATTGAGGTGAAAAAGAAATCTTAAAACACTGCAAAGACTTGCATTTAAAATTAATTGATGATATAGATGGTGAATCTCTTTTCGAGGAGCTAATATCGTTAAAATGTCTTTGAATATGACGGCAAAGAACGTACTAAATTTTATTTACAATAACAATTTAATTGACACATTTCAAAATACGGCAATCTCGCTATGAATATATTTATCCCTTCCAGTTACAGTCACTTCCACAGAAACAAGTTTTTCCAAATTAAAAATAATAAAATATTATTTACGAACATCAATGAGCCAAGAACGGTTGTCAAATTTATCAGTCATTTCAATAGAATATGAAGAATTACATAAGTAGACATAAGTAATATAACTGAAAGGTTTGCTAATAAAAAAGCTAGAAAAGTTTCACTATAAATAATACTAGTGGTTCCTTTAAAAAAAAAAAACTCTTACTAAGCCAGCTTATTCCTAGCAATACCAGCCATAATTATCAAATAATTAAATTTGCTGTTGTAATTTTAAGCTTTTTACTCTAACGAAGAAATATTTTTACTGTAAATATATTTTTCTGACATACTAACAAAAATTAGATATGCTTGCAAACTTTTAGTACTCTTTTAATATTAAGTTTTTAAAAGAATTTTAGACATTATAATGTGACTTTCGTGGTTTTCTTTGTGCGAACTGTTTTATAATTTTAGGAAGATCTAATTCAACAATTGACCTACAAAGTTTTTCCCTCAACATTAAACGAATTTTACTTCGTTTATATTGATAGCCATAATTTTTAATCATATGTATTTTTATTTCGTACCACGCTTTTAAGCATTTTATTAATGCATTGTCATGCCTTTGAAAGCATTTTGAACAGTGCACAAATTTTTTAATTTTGTAGTAGATTTTTTGGACTATATTCCGTATACGGTGCTTTGTTTACATGTCGATGGTTTGTTTACAAATCATTGGCGAACAATCTGACGCGAGAGTGAGCGATGCACCGCCAACTGCCGGTGGTAGTTGTGACTGGCAACCATAAAGAATACGTGTTTCGTCAGGTTTGGGAATTTGAAATTGTTTGCGTTATTGATGGAAGGGAATGAAATGTGTTATGTTAATATAAGAAAAGAATTTGTGGGTGTTTGTTAGAAATATAGTACGTTATAAGCCGGTGGGTGTTGGGGACATTTCTGATCGGTTATTTACCAAAATAATAGAGGTAAGTGTTTTTTTTAACGAATCTTTCGATGTTTAAGGTTTTTAATGTGAATTTTAAATTGATATTTGAAGTGTTTATGTTTTCGTAAGTGCTATTTACGTGCTATTCTAATCATACTGACTTTATAAGAGGTGTACAACTAGGTTGTTTAATCCACCGATGTTTTTTTGAGTTGAAAACGGGCCAGTGTTTGCCCAGTTTACATTAGCTGTACAACTAGGTTGCTTAGTTCACTGTTGTTGTTTTTTTTTAGTTAAAAACGGTCCACTGGTTGCGTAGTTTACATAGCTGTACAACTAGGTTGCTGAATCCACTGAGGTTTTTTTAGTTAAAAACGGGCCACTGGTTGCATAGTTTACATAGCTGTACAACTAGGTTGCTGAATCCACTGAGGTTTTTTTAGTAAAAAACGGTCCACTGGTTGCATAGTTTACATAGCTGTACAACTAGGTTGCTGAATCCACTGAGGTTTTTTTAGTTAAAAACGGTCCACTGGTTGCATAGTTTACATAGCTGCACAGCTAGGTTGCTGAATCCACTGAGGTTTTTTTAGTTAAAAACGGGCCACTGGTTGCCTAGTTTAGATAGCTGTACAGCTAGGTTGCTGAATCCACTGAGGTTTTTTTTAGTTAAAAACGGACCACTGATTGCCTAGTTTAGATAGCTGTACAACTAGGTTGCTGAATCCACTGAGGTTTTTTTAGTTAAAAACGGTCCACTGGTTGCTCATTTTTAGTGGAATATATGTGCAATTTTAATGTGCTGATAGTGGAAAATGGTTGGCGACAGTCGCTGGAGCTTGGCGGCCGCCAAGCTCCAGCGACTGTCGCCATGTTTACATGGGGTGCGCACCGGCTTGTATGATTTTACCGATTTTTTTTTTCTTTTCCCAAGTATTTTACATTTAAACAAAACTCAGAATTTAATTTGATAAAATACATAAACCATGTTCTTTTTACTTTTTTTGTTCCATTTCCCCATATTATAGCAATAAGAGATACTACACTTACCATTTGAGTTGTCAATGTGAAAGTTAAATTCAATCAGCCCTTTGAAATGCTTGACTTTTTACTTACAAAAAAAAAAAAAAAAAACTACTGTTCCTGAAATTAAATTAATAAACATCAGCCAGGATCTTCTATGCTGAAATCGGTCACTTGAATTTCAAACCTGTCTTATGTAAATCTGGATAAACAAAAGAAGCTTGAAAAATCGATGCTTCCAAATAATCTGAAAAAAATTTTTAATTAGTTAATAATTTCAAGTTATTAATAATGATTTACTATTATTAACTAATTAACTATTAATTAATTAGTTAATAATAATATAGTTTTACATGTGCACTGTTTGTTTATATATACAGCAATATAACCTCATCGGCCCATCGGGTACCCATCGGCCAACCCTACGGTCCAGAGCAATACCTTATATTCTCTACTGAATACAAATATGGTATTGTAAAATCATAATTTTGTTTCAAACAATGAATATTTATAGGGGCGCCACCTCCTGAGTCTCTGTGTAATTATGATATTTGCCAACTGAATAAGTACATGGAATAGTAAAATTATGTTTTTGTTCCGAAGACTGATTTTTTTTTTTTTTTTTTTTTAACGTAGGGGCGCTAAATCGGTGTTTGGCACAAAGGCGCCTGACACATCCGCGATGGTCCTGCAAATCAGTGTCGTCATTTACAGCTTCCAAAACTTTATCTATTGTGGGCAATTCATTTCTAAAAAAGAATTTGTGAACGTTTTTTCTAATAGCGTTCCTGTCAAAATCCTCAATATTTTCTAAAACACGCTTACGCGATTTTGTGTTCTTCAGTGAATCTAATTCACCGCTTTTTTATATTCTGATATCACTCAGAAAACAGAAGTTTTGGACACCCCCGTTAGACGAGCTGCTTCATCTCCTATATCGGAAATTGGAAGTTCAGGATTCAATTCAAGTGCATTTTTATATACGTTGAAAATCATACCTTTTTCAGCCTTACTCAAAGCTTTGTTTTTGCTCTCTTCTTCGGTGGACTTAAGAAGATTTTTCACCCTCCATTTGAATGTATAAAATACCAAATCGCCCCAAAAAATTGTCAATTTCAGCAAACAATACCAAACAGCGTAAATGGAAGAAAGCAGAAATTCCCACTGTTTGGCGTTTTGGCAAAATGCCAGGTGTTTACTCAGTGCCAACTTGCATGTGCTATTATTTGGTTTCGTTCTCTCGACTCGGCAAATAGACTATAGATTGTTTAATCCACTGATTTTTTTTTAGTTCAAACGGGCCAGTGTTTGCCCAGTTTACATTAGCTATACAACTAGGTTGCTTTATCCACGGTAGTTTTTTTAGTTAAAAACAATCCACTGTTTGCTCATTTTAAATTGCCTGTTACTGAATTTGCAGATATTTTTTAGGTTAAACGGATGGTGTATTTTGTTTTAATGTTAGTGGAATATATGTGCAATTTTAATGTGTTAAAATACTTTGCTGATCGCGCAAAATGGTTGGCGACAGCCGCTGAGGCTTGGCAACCGCCAAGCTCCAGCGACTGTCGCCGTGTTTACATGGGGTGCGCACTGGCTTCCATGATTTTACCAGAAATATTTTAAAATACAAACATCAGTCAAAGCAGACATGAGAAACTATTCCCACTAAAAAAATATATTACAATATTAAAATATGTGAAATGATATCTAACTGTGCAACAAAAAATGTTTTTATTAATCTTTTTCAATTTTAAAATTTCTAGCATATTTCTAGATAAACAATGAGTAAAACATAATGAACATTCATTTGAGTAATCTAGTTTTTATAACAACTTTAGATGCATTATTTCAAATCAAATACTTTCAGGTTGTTGAGCCTGATGAGTAGGATTGCCAACCGTCCTGTTTCTAGGGCTATAGAGGGCACGTCCCACAAAAGGTGTGCACAGGATGACAAATGTCCCGCTTTTGGTCTGTTTTTTGAATACAATAAGTAATTTAATGATTTGATAAATTATAATGATCTCAGAAGACTTTAAAAATAAAGTTTCTTTCCTAAAGAAAGAAAAGATCTCGGCAGAAGTGATTGTATAGTTTCTTTTCTAAACAAGTAATATTATGATTTCAGTAAAAGTAGTTTGATATATCTTTTTTCCAAATAAATAATTATTATAATCGTAGTAAAAAATGTGATTTAAGACTTCAAATTCTTATAAAATTATGTTATCAATACCTACTTATGGCAGTGTTGTAGTCCTAAGAAAAAACGTGGGGGATGCTCATTTGTGACGAAATTTAACCTAAACTTATCGGATTCATTAAATGTAATTATTCCTTAAACAACCAATAAAGCTAATTTAACCATCATTTTTATTAATTAATTAAAATGAATTCATTGTTAAATTATTGATTACTTGTTAATAATCTAAACTAAGTCTTTTTGATCAACCGTATAAGCAAAGCTACTTAATTTGTTGTAGTGAACATGTATATCGGATTTGTGTGCTTGGATCAAAACCCACTTATAAATCCTCATCAGAAACACAACACAAGGGGGGGTGCCCTCCGTGCGGGTCTTTCTAAGGGGTCCTAACCCGCATTTTTGAGAGAACCATGGAAAACTCCGAACGGTTAGGTTGCCGGACGCGCGATGGGACCCGACCCCGGGACCTTCACACCTCGCCCGTCTACCATTCCCAGTAACATAACCACTGTTCCATTGTGAGGCAACAATCCAATGTCAAAGAGACAGATTTTCTTTTGGACTGGGACATGACTATTCGCTACCCCGATTTTTGTCACTTTATTAGCCATTCGGAAAGACATTTTTTACTAAGAGTGCGTTCGGGAAGATTATAATCTGTTCTATTTTTATGGATATGTTTTCACTACTGAAGTATTTAAGAAACCCTTACAATCCCATTTGTAAAGTCAGTCAAACAGTCAAAAGTTTCCTTTTGATTTTTATACCGATATACCTGCTCTCACGCGAACAAAACAAAAATTTTAATTTCTTGACAATTTTTTAAAAAAGATCTTGTAAATGAGTGTTGCCCCTGAGAATAAAAGTGGGGGGACGTATGGGCTGAAGTGAAAAAGTAGGGGGACGGCATCCCCCCCGTGTCCCCCTTCCACTACACCACTGACTTATGGGTTGTTTAAATGATAAAGCCAAAGTAAAAAGGCATTGTTTTTGTTAATGAAAGAAAATAAAAGGTTTATTTAATTTAATTTCAAATGATAATACTACTATTTGTTTTGATTGCAAAGAGAGTTGGAAGACTCTAATAATGAATGTTCATTTGGTACTTACGTATTATCCCGGCGGTCCGCCAAGACGAGCGAATTTTTGACAAGATAAATGCCGGGCACATGAAATTATTAATGGTTTTTAATATGACTGGCAACTCATTTGACGAAAAAATAGTTTGGCGGGAATGACCGCCGGGATAATACATAAGTATCATTCATTTTTTTTTGTCATTAGTTTTCCTAATTGTTTTATCGGTCAACTATGTTGTATGTGTGACTATGCCGAATTAGTAGTAAGCATAATAATGTTCAATAAAATTATTTTAAGTGTAAAAATTAAATCTGATTTTATATGTGTGTCTCTTTCTTGTAATAAGTAAGCTGGGTATTGTTTTTTTTTTTTTTTTTTTTTGCCATGCCCTGCATTTTAATCGGGAAAGTCCTGCAAATCCAGGTATAAAGATTGGGTTAACAATAACTGATCTTGCGAACTTAATGAAGAAAACTACTCAGAAACTGAAACTTTCCCCAAACACTTTAAAAAGCCAGAGACCCAAAATAGGAACAAAAAGCCTGAGATTCAAGCCAAAATCCTCAGATTTGGCATGTCTGGATTTATAATATAAAAAAGTGAAGAATAATGATGAATTGCAAAAAATCAAAAATTACATAAGCTTAAAGTGACCAGATGTCCTGCTTTTGGCTGGACAGTCCCGTTTTTACCTGTATGTCCCGCTGTCCTCACACCTAAAATGTCCTACTTTTCCTTTCCTGTCCACCAAAGTCCTGCTTTATGAAAAATAAATAAGTGTAAAATAAATTGGGAATAAATTAACATGGAAATGATTGTTATTTACAAAGTTTTTTGTTACTTGTATTTAACGCCAGTTTCTTTTATTGATGAAAATGTTTGTGTTATAATATATATTAATACATACCTAATCTATGGATGATGATTCTACAGTTAATGTTAGAAAGCAAACTACTTTGGAAAGTTATCCAAAAATTAAGCAGAAAATTATTTAAAAACTAAGTTTATGTAATAGGCCTATTTTATTTGTATATTTGCTATATTTTTAAACTCATTTTTCTCATAAAAATTAAAAATCAGATTATTTGCAGAAAAAAAAATCTTGTGGGGGAGGTGAGGTTTCGGGATAAACTTTTTCCCCTCCTGAGGCTGTGGTTTAGATATGTCCTGATTTTCAGCTCAGAAAAAATGGTCACAAGCTACATATTATAACAAATCTATACTAGTTACAAAAGAGAATGTTTCAATAAAATAATTTTGCAAACAAAATAAAGCATTAAACTTATAAAACTTATACGAATTACCATGGTTCTTTTCACCGTGGTACAAATTTGCCACCCCTGTACGTGACGGTAATGCATCAGTTTCTGTGGGAAAATATATAAAATTAAAAAAAAAAAAATTTCATCTTTATGTAACAAAACTCTACTTAAATTGCATCAAATAAAATATAAAACATAAAAAAAAAAAACAGATTTTGCAAGTCCTCCATTCGGCTTGGGCAAACAAGTAGTTTTCCTGTATGTGAATTAATTACATAAAGAATTAACCCGCCAATTTCTGAAAACTTTTGTTTTGTTGGCGCGGAAATGGCTACCAAGGGATCTTCCCCGGCTCTCCAGACGAAACTGAGAACAATAGGAAACCGCGAATCCGTGGTAGTTGGCATTCTCCTCGCCGTGGCGCTGGTGTTATGCGCAGAACAGAGCGATTTAAAGGGCCAGTCCATACAATTAAAAGGGCATTAAAACTGTCAAAAATGTTTGATTCTTAATTTCTGTTTATTTTTTGTTTAAACAGAATGTGTTTTTATCAATAAATATATTAACGTTTCTTCATCCATGCACATATTGAAAAAAATTCAAGAAATTTTTAGTTGGTTAATGCTTTTAGGAGCTTCTTCTACGTGTAATAAATTAATAATAAATAAATATATTAATTTATGTTTTATTTGAATCTTCAAAAGACTGTAATACTTTTTAAAGACTTGTTTTTCGTAGCTACTTCATATTTTAATATAGTAATACAGCATTCTCCCTATACGTAAAAAACACTCAAAATACTGGGGTTAAACGATAAAATAAATAAAATTGTGAAAAAAACACACATAAAATGTAACTTACGATAGTTACGATCGTTTCGACCAAAACATTCTTTCGGTCTTCATCAGACAAAGTCCGAGACGCGGGGGCGTAGCCAGAGGGGGGCTGCTTCCCCCCCCCCCCCCCGAAATGGGACCTTTACTTATCTTACAATTTGATATTTAGCTTACAATTGAACTTTAGCTTTAAATTTGATACCCAGCTCACCCCGAAATAAAATCCTGGCTACGTCACTGCGCGAGACGAAGGTCTTCGTCTGATGAAGACCGAAAGAATTTTTTGGTCGAAACGATCGTAACGTATTATAAGTTAAATTTTATGTGTGCTTTTTTCACTAAGTTTTTATTTATTTTATTCTCCCTATATTTCCGTGTATACGTACGTAGGAAACAGAGCAAAACTACAGAGTGTTAAATCGACAGCCGCGCGGTAGGCCCGAACGTGGGACAGTAACACTTCCACCATGTACCATGTTCAGTGTCTTATTTATTTATTTATTTATTTCAGTGGCGGCCCGTGGTCAAAACTGTTAGGGCAGCCGGAAGCATATGAGCCCCCCCCCCTCCTCCGGACAGGAATGGAAAATCTTTGTTCGAAAGCTGGCGGATTAAGCCCTCACCGAGGAAAAAAAAAGAAATTACATTAAAAAAAAGTTAGAGATCCTATTTTACTTTTCCATAAAATGGACATAAATTTCAACCAGCCGCTCTTATCCTCAGAATTGTATTAATCCATGTCTGATTCGAAGTTTCCTTAGAATTTTCTTTTGTAACGATAACTTGAGAAGAAAAGAAAAGAAAAGAAAACGTACTTATTTTTATAAGTCAAATCAATCCTCCTTTCTTTTAAACTTGCGAATCGGTCAGTGATGCCCTCATAAAAAGGAGTTGTTTTAATTCAGATATCAATAATTTTAAGAGCTCTTTAAAATTTCCTATGTTTAAAGAATTTTTTCGCTCGCCATGTCCTCTAAATGCCAGTTCTTGCTTACTGAAAAACAATACTGCTTTGATGGGTAATTGTCCATTCATAAGCGTTTATTCAGGCTTACCTTCTTGATAAATTCAGCAATATAAAGTCCAGAGTTTGCCGAGCATATATTCTCCTTACCCCCTCCCTCACTTCTCCAGCCAATCAGTGAGTCGAATTAACAAGTGCTGCCGACCTTTCAAAATCTTGAATGAGCTGAGCTCCTAGCTGAGTCTTAGCTGCGTACCCCCATTATAGCCTATGCCGGAGGAAATGCTTACGTAACCGTTGTCATAGCAACGGTGCTGCCAATTTTCTTATCAGCGCTCTGGGCTGAACCAAAGATTTTCCCAATTGATTTGCGGGAAGATTAAAGTGCTTTTTTTCTGAATGAGCGATCTGGCCACAATACGGTTTTTTTTGTTTGGTTATTATTATTTTTTTTTTTTTTGGAGATTTTTTTAATTTACCATAGGAATTCCATAATTCTAATCTGAATTTAGGAAAATTAGTAGAATAAATTATTTTAAAGTATGTGCCGATAATTTCAAGTGCAGCCCGGCTGTACTTGCTGTATCCCACGAGCCGCCACTGATTTATTTATTTATTTATTTATTGCAGTATAATTTATTTAGATAACTGAGCCCATCTTCCAGAAAAATCTCATGTTTTTTATTTATAATTTTTTAAGAGTAATTTTAAATAGTTAATTGTTAGAGTAATTTTAAACAATTTGACTTAGCTCCTGAATAATTTGCATAGAGAATTTTTCTCTTTTCGTTTTAATAATACATCTAAGCAGAAGGGTGGAGGGCTTGGTCCGAGGACATTTTAAGGTGTTCTAAAACATATTTATGTTTCATCTGGAGAAAAACCGCCCAAAACTCCATGACATTTTAATCTTTTTAAAATAAGTTAACCATAGGCGTTATACCGCCTCTAGAAATTCTCTGCCCGGGTCGGGCGCCCCCTACGCCATGGCACTGCGAACATCCCCCACTTCCGACACCCACAACATTTTGTTCTGATTGAAATGTAAACGCATCATTTCACGAATCTTTGAAAAGCGAAAGTACTACAAAAGTAGTTTTTCTTTTAAATATTTCAAAATGAAAATTGGCCTAAGAATTGGATTGTTTCTTATCTTAAAAATTCTCTGACGAATGAATAAGGAGTCCCCGAAAGGGGAGGGTCACCGGCTCATTGACAGCGGGCACGTGCACCCCCCTTGGGTCCGCTGCTGCCGCCTACTTTGATTATTAGAATAATTCGTTAAAACATAAAAAGATTAAAATTTACCATAGAATTTTTTATGGGGGCAGAGGCGGCCCTAGGGTCGGACAAACCAGACCTCTGTCCGGGGCGACATTTTGGCTCGAATTTGAAAAATACATTTTATATTAGTAAAAGAATTGTTAAAAATATTCCGGAGAATATCATTCTATGTAACTTTACTAGCTGATATAGCCATCCGTCATTGATGGGTTTTTACTAACCGCGCGAAATTTCGTTTGCATTTTAGGAGTACAAAAAATGGAATTAGCATACTGGCAGTGGCGGCTCGTGATCAAAAAAATAGGTGAAGAGCTTATACCAAAACATTATGAAAAACACCTGATTCAGCCATTAACATGGGCGCCGGCAGAATATTTCCCAGGGGGGGCAAAGGCTACTCAAGGGGGGCAAAGACTACTTTAACGTATAGTTACCATGTTGAAAAGAGCAAAAAAGCAAGGCAAAACACTGCATACAAAAATCCAGGGGGGCATCGCCCTCTTGCCCTATGCTGCCGGCGCCCATGGCCATTAAGCATGGTAATTAGGCGGTGGCATAGGCCTTTCTGCGGAAAGAAATTTTTAATCTTTCAACTATGCATTAATTCCTAATGCCTCCATTGGTCGACACAGGGCCCGATTAACCTTTGAAGTGAGGGGAAGCTCAGTCTCATTTCGGGCCCCCCTTCCCCTTTTTGTTTGGATTAAGTAAAGTTTTTAATGATTTTCTTTGTTAAAAGGATATTTAATTGATTTAATTTGTTCTAATGATTTTATTTGAAAAAAGTATTTTTTTCATTAATTTGAAATTTACCTTAGATAAAAATATGTTATTCATTATCTTCGCAATAGTTTACTTAATTGTAATGAGATTTTATAGTATTTTTAAAATTACTGTAAAAAATAAAATAAAAACATTTCCTTACTACTGAAACATTAAACTTTATTTATTTAGTCATATATTTATCATGAGACATGGGGCTTTTTTCGGGAATTCTTTGTTCGTTTTCATGACATCATAAAAATCACAACATGGAAGTTCAGAATTAATTTTGACCTTTAGACGACTTTTAACATTACATATTGAAAGTTTACCCCTTTCTACCGAACAAATGTTCCTGATAATAGAAAATTTTGTCTCAACTGGAACAAATGTCCCAAGTATAGACATCGCAAACTGAACTAATTTAGAAATGTTGCTACATGGACTTCTCAAGTCCGACTCCTATCTTCTCCTATCAAGACTTCTAAAATACCTTAAAAATAGCTTTCCACTTCTCTTCATTAAAAATCTTTACAATAACTTAGAAGATAATTTAAAAACAAAATTTTGAATTTTTATCCGTTTTACAGTCATTTTTGGGGCCCCTTCAAATTATGACGGGAAGCTTCTCGAGCCTTTTCGCTAATCAGGCTCTGGGTCGACCACGAGAAAGAACATCTCTTTTATCGTCATCATTCCACCGATTAAACGGTGTTTGTAATACATTACAGACTATATCATTTACAGGAAACATAAGGAAGGTGAATAAACAGAAAAGAAACTAACTATTATTATCATTAAAATTAACACAAGAAGAAACTCTAAAATTTTCAAAAGACAGCAGTAAAAATCTCATGTGTCAAAATCTCAAACAAATCACGTGGTTTCATTTTCCTACAGCAATTTGTTCTTGGAGACGCACTACGCTGGGTTTTCTCTCACTTGAAGAGACAGACCGTTTTCTGAGGGATCTCTTCACCTGATAGAAAGTAAAGCTTTATAACTGAATGGAGCGTCTGAGGTTACCATGGCAACCCCACCGATAAGAGCAGTAGAAGAGATAATTTTTCATTAGCACTTCACAACTCACCCCGTCAGAACCCGCGTACCACGTGACTCTAACAATGGACCAATCGTGACACAAGTCTTTGAAACTTTCTTTGCTCGCGCGGCAAGGGGAGGGGAGGGGAGGGGAGGGAAGAGTTTGGCCTCACTGATAGTAAGAGCATGATTTAGCACAGTGTATTCTTACAGACAAAATTTGAAAAAGGATTATGGCTTGCTTACGTTACACAATTTTTTGTTACTTACAATACTTGGTGAAGAGGCACTTCACCTACTTCACCTGAAAAGCCGCCACTGCATACTGGCAGAAATATAGAAAGCGATGTTATAACTCTTGTGCATTGTTCAAAGATTACAGGCTAGAGAGTAACAAATTACTGAGACAACTGTCAATAGAGAAAATATTTTACATTCAAAATTAATGTTTTCTTTTAGTGGATGAGCTTCCTACATCAAGAAGTCATTTAAAGTTGCAAAAGGAGATGCACGTAATGAATATTAAACTGAAAAGAGAATATCTGTAAAATTCTTTGTAATAGCAAGTAGCCTATATTTAACACTGCAACGTCCGATTGAATTATATTTTGATGATTTTACTTGATGTGCGAAAAATTTTATCAAAGTTTACGTCATACCTAAAAAATAATTCATATTTGTAGAAAATTAAAAACCTGTAATTTTAGTATACTAACCATCCACTATTTAACAACATTCATTTCATTCCCTTTTGTCTGACTACTAGTTGTTTTCACGAAGTGGTCACACAAAATTTTCTCAAAATATATATTACAGGGCCGTGCCGTGCTATGATGCAGAGAGGCGGCTGCATCAGGCGGCACTTCAAAGGGGCGGCTGTCCTAGATTAACCATTATCTACTTGTAAAACACGTAAAATTTGAAAAAAAAAAGTTTTTTTTCTTTTAGAAAATTAAAAATCATTTATTGCTGTCAGTTGGGGGGGGGGGGGGGCAGATGAAAAGTCGTACCTTTGATGTGGGCAGATTTATATATATATATTTTTTTTCTGTGAGGTGCAAAGCTTGAATACTAATTCAGAATTGCATAAAATATGTCATCATTGTCACAAAGACCATTTTATCTTGTCTAAATATTTGTGCAGAGGAGCGTCTCTTCTGTTCCTTATCCATGGGTCTATCTGCCTCCACTCTTTGCTAGGGGCGGAGGAAGCCTTATCATTGAATTCATTGTAAGGAGACTAAAATGATTTTTTAAAATATGGTTGTATATCGGACAGACATTAATTCAAGTAGCTTTAAAATAGTTATTTTCATTTTTGGATTATATACTATCATTTTTCTTTGCTTCGGCTATGAAAACTTAGTGAAGAAACATGCTGATTAATTTTTCTTTCACCAGTAACACTGAGGCTACCTGGTTGCCGTCATTAACTGGCGGCATTATTTACAGTCGCCTGTTAGAAATCTTGTAATTTTCTTTTTTAAATCACGCTGGACAATGACGTACGAAGGTGGGTAATGTACGTAAAATGTAATGTACTTAAGTAGTGACGTAGGAAGATGGCTCCACCCCGGGCGATAAGTTAAAGAAAAATAGAGGATGGCAAAACGTTGAAACTGATAAAGAATAAGGCAACAGTCTGAAAGACGGAGATAGGAAGCAGGCGCAGGCGACAGAAAGCCTAAACTTATAAAAAATGGGACGCAGGGGCTAGCTAGGGGTTAATTTAGCTAGGGTTGGCGAGGCTGGCCCCTGCCAGGAAAATAAGTAGGAGAACGTCGCAAAACTAGCTGGTTCAAAAGAATTTTAACGAGTTTTACTGTTCTATGTTTTACAAAATAGCTCAACAGAAGCTAAGGGCAACGACTAGTGTGTCTATACTAGTATGTTAAAGCAAATATTTAAATCTGATTTTTCCCCTCCTATAATTTTATAATTCTACAACAACACTCGTGAGCAGCATTTCAAATACTTAACGCTGGAAATAGTTGTAAAAGGTAGCTAGTGTATCAGCTCCGAGCAGAGGAGGCGAAATTCAAGGGGCTATGGGCGCCCATAAGAATGTTTGTAGAGATCTGCCAAGTCGTTTGTAAGGGGGAAGGGAATCGGTGGTCTTGTCCCGAAAACCACGTTAAATCACTTCCACGTTGCAACAATACATAAATAATTGCGATAGTATATACGTTTTCTGAAGCTTGGGGGAGGGGTCATTTTTGCCTGTATAGGTATGGGTGCCCACACAAGGAGCTGCATAAAATAGGTCTGCCTCATGTGACCCTTTTCATACTCATTTAAGCGTAATAAATTTACACATACATACAATGCCGTCTTAGCACATATGTGAACCCGGCTGTCGCCAGGGGCCTCAACCCAAAACGCGCCTCAGCTCGAAAAAAGCTCTTCCCAAAATTATTATTTCGGAAAAAAAAAATTTTAAATCTTGTCTGATGTCTGACGTCAAACTTAAGAAAACGTCTTCAAGCTTATGAAATAACTCTCGAAAAATTTGGATTTTTCGAGGGGATTCGCGGCTTGGAAGAGGAAGAGATAACACAGCATGGCGAAAATTTGGCTTCTTATTATAAAAACGACATCAGCAAGCAAGGAAGACATATTGAGACAAAAGAGAGATATTGATGACAAAATGTCATCAATATCTTTGAGTTTTAAAATATCATATAAAAACTGAAAATTTTTGGTATGGATTTCCAGAAGCGTGAATCGTTCATTTAGAGAATTATCTCGTCTAGCGATTTACAGTTCAATGGATTGCACATCAGCTAATAATGAATGTACGTATGATGTCATTCATTTTCTACAATTCGAATATTTTACTGACGTGATTGCCAAACGGATCAAAATGAATTTATTTCGGGCATTTTTTAAAAAATTGCTGGCATTTGAAATATAAGACATTTTGAATTCTTTTTCAGTTTCTGATATAAACGATTTTTTTTTTTTTTTTTTTTTTAAATGAAGATGCTCAAAACTTGTATTATTACTTGTAAACATATTATTAAAAGAACAACCTCAAGCACTGAAAAATTTTAAACACGCATTTTTATTTTTAAAAAAATCATAATTAGCATTCAACAATATAGAAAATTGCAAAAGTACAATATTTCTTACTTTAACTTGAAGGTTCTCTTGCCGAGGAGAAACCGAAACACAGACTTAAAGCAGTTTCTACAGTACAACTATGCAACTTTTTAAAAAGACAAGTATAGCAGAGTATTGCTATATAAGGAATGAAAGCCAATCTTAAAGACCAAGTAGAAGCATATGAGAAAGAAAAATCTCACGTGGACATAGAGTTCTCCTCAAATGTCTTGGAAATACGAGGGAGCATCCAGACAGTGGAGGCTTTGTGGGTTATTTAAATGGAGGTTCACAAAACAAATGTCTAAAATTAAATATGCAGATACGACGCACCTTACAAATTAAAATATATTTGCGTTTCCAGCCATTAAAGGAAAACAATGCACGCAGCTGAAAGAAAACAAGTAATATTTTGTTTTACATTTCGTCACAGTAAAGTTTTCCCACGCTAATTTTCAAATTTTATTGAAACATTTACAAACACTATAACCATCTTCAAAATGGTAACCGATAATTTAAATTACACAATACACATATACAGGCTTAGACTCTAGCCACTTACAAGGTGGCTAGCATCAGTCAGGTCCTTTATATAGTAATTTTTTAAATTCAATCTTTAGAAAAAACGCGCACACTTATTTTATTTACTAGCCCGTGTTCTTTTAACGGCTCGCTCTTTTATTCAAGCAGCGGGTGCGTTTATAATCTTTACTGCTCCCATGGGGGAAAAGCACATCCGCCACAGGAGTGGCGATGTTGCTGGAATAAATAAACTTTTTCAACTTAAATTAATGAGAGTCTTCAAATTTTAGTCTTGATAATGCATCAGCATTACTGTGTTGACTGCCTTTCCGATATGTAATCGTCATGTTATAACGTTGCAGGGCTAAAGCCCACCGAGATAGCTTAGCACCATGGGGCGCACTTCTCGTTAAATACGTCAGAGGATTATGGTCTGAAACTATTTGAATTTCAGCTCCAAATATCCAGGTGTCAAATTTCTTTAATGCTTCCAGTACACAAAAGGCTTCTCTTTCAATAGTCGCCCACTTTATTTGACTCGTAATAGGTAATTCTTTCCCATTGTCATCACGTTGAGCTAAGCATGCCCCAAGATAAACCGATGTCTTCTTCCCGAAGGTGGTTCTAGTGGGCCAATACAATCTAAACTCCATACTTCGAATGGTATTTCAGGTCTGACAATAGGTTGTATGGGAATCCTATCTCGGTATGTCTCAACTCTTCTTAATTGGCATTCTTTCCCTAGTAGCAATGACTGCTTGTTTTCTGCTCGGTCGTTCATCGACTCATCATTAACTCATCGACTTGTCAAATTCAGTCATCGGCAAGTGCACTTTTGTTTATCTGCAATAGATGAATTTTTATTCATGGATAGAAGTGATCTAGACGAGCAGTTTCGCCGATGGGAAACCGAAAAACAATATCTTATCCGAAACTGCAGTTCTATAGTCATCGGGCCTCGCAGGTGTACCCAGTGGTTTACACTTTACCCAAATTCCTATAAATATTTGCGTAATTTAGATGTGCCTTTGCATAATCTAAGGGAAATTTTGAAAAAATCTTGAATTAATCGCATAATTTACTTCAAATTTCTTGTATTGGGGTTGGGAGGGGGCAGGGGGTGGTAACCCCCCCCCTTGCTCCCTCCCAAAAAATTTAAATTTGAAAAGAAATATTTACAAAAAAATGTAAGTGTTTATTATATAAAAATGGTTTGTAATATTTAAATTTTTTTAAAAATGCGTTTAAAAAAAAGAAAAGAAAATCTATTTGAGCGTCAGCTGCATTATAAGAAAAACGGAAACTTCATTACAATGAGCAACTCTTTTGAAACCTCTTTAATGTAAACAGCAAGAAGAGAAATCAGTTAATTTTTAAAAGTTATCCAAGAAATATGAAAGTTAAAATCACCCTAAAATTCCTATACAATTGGCAATATTGTTTCTTAATTATTAATTACGAATGTTGTTGCTACTTACATACATTGGGAAAAAGTGAAATTAATTTCTTACCAATCGAATATTTTGACTATTATTAATAACAGCTGAACAACACTTTGTCAAAATTTCACTCAAAGTCCCAATCTGAGACTAAAATAACCCGTACTTCACACTTTGCCTTATGCATGACAAGATTCGATGGTCTAGGGGTAGCGCGCTTATCTCGTAATCAGTAGGCTCAGGTTCGGGCCTGGGGTAGGAAGAATTTTTTTTTTTTTTCCAGAAAAACGAAAACTTAGCATACAAAAAACGAAAACATAATAAACAGAACGGACATTTTTTGAAAATTTTGCTGCCAGTCGTTTATTTTTTATTAACAAATATATTTTAAATAGTTTATCGGTTTCTTTTCGTTATTTCATCGGAGTCATCGGGAAACGATGATCGGCTTTATGGCCCCCCGAGCGGACATTTTGTACCAGTTGCCGATGAAATTTCCCCTTTTTTGGATGAAAAGCCGTGATCGGCTATTGCTCCTTCTCCTCGGATTTAACTCACCCGCCTCTCATCGACCGATGGGTTATTGCTACTAGGGTTGCAACTCACAAAATTTTTTAACGTCTCGTTTGATTGATGGCCAAAAAAATGTATATTTAATTCGTTCTTTAGTTTCCCGTTCTCCTAAATGTCCGGCTAATGAAATCTCATGGGCCATTTTAAGCACATCCGATCTCTTACATTGGGGTAGTACTACTTGTTTGACATCTTCCCCACATATTGCTTCGGCATGTACAAGAATACCATCTAAAACTTCATATGAATTTTCATGATTTTCTGCATGTTTCCAATATGGTTTTAACTGTTCGTCTTCCCTTTGGAGCTTCTGGAACGATGCTACAGTCTCAGGAACTTTCGCGTTCTTCTCTGCTTCAGTGTTTTCAGTCCTTGTTTGTACATTTCCCGATACCAAGGGATTTATATACCTTTTGTCTTCGTCTTCAACTGAAATACTGCACACATCAGATTTTAATTCGATACCATTAAACAACTGTATGTTTTCTTTCATTAATTTAAATGCCGTATTACAGATTAACATATCGCATTTTAGTTTTCTAGATATACCACATATAACCGGTACTCTTCCATGTAACCCATCATTTATTTTTACATTCACTATTTTTAACGGAACTGTTTCTTCTTCTCCAAACGCTGAGTAAAGCTTTACAGTACCTTCACTCTTTTCTTCATGTTTCTGTATTAAATCATTTCGTATAACTGATATTTGTGCCCCAGTATCTACGATACCATTAAATGTTTTCCCTTCGCATTCAACTTCCAAAATCATAAGATTATCGCAATTACTTTTGAGTTTAAATTTATCTGATATTCTCAAATCAACCCGTGCGGTGAGCCGGGGCCTTCGCAATTAGTAACGGGCCTGCGCGTGTATTTTGATGAGCCATCCAAAGAGGCCTACGGATGCTCGAGTCTTCACGTATACATCAGGCATTTCTTAAGCTTCCCAGTGCTTTCAAACGTTATTTAATGTAGTTTTAAGTAGTAATTGTGTTACTAATTCAAGTACGAACTCATCATTAATTTGTTTGCTATGATACATATTGACATAAAGAAAATAGATGAATATAATTTGAAGGAAAACAAAGTAGCGCTTACTCTCATCATTCACGATTGCTTATTTTAGTTTCACAAGTGGATATTTAATCTACTTTAAAATAACTAAATACACAAATGAGAAAGACATTTTTATAATGAATATTTCATGAACGTAGTCGTATTGACTACGTTATTTTAAACAATTCAACATTAATCTTTAACAAATGATGTATTAAAGCGCATTTCAGTGTTTTCGGGATATCCTGTATATTGGAGAAAATTGATAAAATACGCTCTATAGCGTGATCCCTGAATTAATTATTCTTTAATAAAGACATTTCATGTGGTATGTATTATTCTTTTGTCGCTTTCTCAATCGAACTTAGGAATTGAGCAAGCATAATTAACGCTTGTACAAAATATTAACTACATTTGAAGTTTCTGTATAAACGGGCAAAAATCAATAATTTATAATTTACTGTATTTCTGCACTGTACCAGATGTAAGTCTTAATCACATAATCAAGGCATATATAACTGATAAATAACATTTTCAACTGGCAAAATTAAATTGTCTAAATAGTATCACAACGTCATGCTTATTTACAAGAATAAAAACAACTCAAGTAATACGATTATCTGATTAAAATAATTTATTTATAAATAACACATGAGTAATTATTCACTAAACATGATTTACATACATATTTTTAGAATTTCTAAATACATTATAAACGTTCACTTACCTTTACATTCAGAGCAAAATGTTCGAATTTTAGGATAAATTTTCATGAGTTGGCAACACCCCAATTAAATGAGCAACCCAATTTTCTTTATCGACGCCAAGCATCTTTAACTGTCTCTCAAACAACGTAAGAAATAAACAGATATCACTTTCCTTCGGATCAAACCTAGGCAATAAATTTTCTAAATTAGTTTTAACACCGCTTCCTTCCCATACTTGGCTTCCCAACATCGCATTTTCTGCCATTTTTTCAATTTTTCTAATTCAAAAACTTTTTCTCTTTCTTTTTCTTCTCTCTCTTTCTGATCCTGTCTTTCCCTTTCTTCTCTCTCTTTCCGATCCTGTCTTTCTTTTTCTTCATTTCTATCAGCAATAATTCTAGCCAATATTTCTTTACAAAATTCTTCATCATAGTTTTTATCGTTCGTAATCAGATCACGTAACTTCACCACAGTAAATGTCGTATCAACCGTTAAACCCAGTTCTTCCGCAAGAACTATTAAATCTTGTTTCTTTCCCTTACCAAAAAACGCCATTTCACTTTTCAAATGCTAGTTTTCAGCTACGGTTACAGGTATATGTTTATATACGAATCAGGAGGATTCTTCAAGTAAATATGCCGGGACGGCCAACTATATATTAACACCAACAGGGAAACTTCCTTCAAAACCTGCCAAACTGGCCTATTAAACTTCAAAATAATGCAGATCAACTGCTATAGCTACGTACAAATACAGTTGCATGAAATTGATGAAGAAATACAGCTCTCACCTGAGCATTCTGTAGTATCGCATCCAATTCAATCCAATCCTGCCGACTACGCCAGTAAAGTTTTCCCACGCTAATTTTCAAATTTTATTGAAACATTTACAAACACTATAACCATCTTCAAAATGGTAACCGATAATTTAAATTACACAATACACATATACAGGCTTAGACTCTAGCCATTTACAAGGCGGCTAGCATCAGTCAGGTCCTTTATATAATAATTTTTAAAATTCAATCTTTAGAAAAAACGCGCACACTTATTTTATTTACTAGCCCGTGTTCTTTTAACGGCTCGCTCTTTTATTCAAGCAGCGGGTGCGTTTATAATCTTTACTGTCACCAAGATAAGTGTTAGCAAAGGTACAGTCTTGATTCATTTTATTTCAATTTTTTGGTCAAAGGGTAGTATTGAAAATTGTCCTTGCTTTAGCTCCGAAACACTTCTTTTGCTCCCATCTTAATTATTTACACTAGTTTGAAAAAAAAAATGGATTAACTAACCAAACGTAACAAACCAAGGGAAAATCCGGAAGAGATAACCGCGAAAAATGTCCCTTGTGCACACCGAAAATGTACGAACGGAATGATATCAGTAGAGCCGTAATTCTTCCCAATTCTCTTTGCTTCTGTTCTCAAAGAGAGGATCAGAAGGGAATTTTTCTGTTCGCACGAGCGATCGATTAAAGGATGTGCTGTAGTAACCTACACACAGTTCGTTAGCTATAATAAGCGTATTTTAATAATAGTGGGGGAGGGGGGAGAGAGTAAAGCTCACGTTTTAAATTCACAAAAATCAATACTTAATATTTAAAAAAAATTAATTTGTCAATGTGTTTATTTTATATATTTTACTTTAGGAGTTCACGTGCTCAAATGGATGAGCCGCCAGTGCATCTAGAACAATTTATGACTCAAGTACCAGATGATAGTACCTAGTAGGTGGTCTACATGTAGTCATAACGAATACACAGAAGCCTCTGGTCGATAGTCTTCCGGCAAAAGGTAGCTGAGCAGTCAAAAAATTTACAACTGATTTGCTGCACTTTCTAGTTAAACATACACGGGATTTTGAAAAATATTTTGCCTCATGTTTAATCTGAAGACTGAATTGTGGGCCACAGCTTTAATGATTCCAGATTTGATTTTTTGATAATGATTGCATAAAGAATAAATTTTTATTAATGAATGTTAAAATCAAGTTTAAGTTTATCTAAAGTACAAGATTGTTTAAATAATTTAAAAAGAATTATTTTACACAAGTAAAGTGATCGGTGGATTTTTTTATATGTTCTTATTAGAAATAATACTACATTTTATTATACTAATAAGAGCTATATTAAAAGTTGCATTATTAATTACCAAACAGGCGGATTGTACACAGGGGCGGCCCGACACAGTAAGCAAGGGGTGCCATTATGTACTCAAAAACTGAGAAAAACTTTATCTGAATTTAAGAGAGCTATTTTGGGTTTGAGAATGCCATTATCTATTACCGATTAATCAGATATAGGCTTTTTTTTTTTTTTTTTTTTTTTTTTAACCATGGCTAATGCATAAAAGTTTGATTTGTAACACCATAAATATCCAAAACTAAATCCTCCAAGACCATTCTAAAAGTTAACTGGGGAAACTTGAGTAATGTTTTGACCTTGATAAAATACCGTAAACAAGAATTCTGGAACATCCTAGGAATTTAGTCAGAGACAAAAATGGCTAAATATAAAAAATGCAGTTACAGGACAGAAATTTTGAATCCCACAAACACACAGAAGCCCACAAGAGAGAAGAGAAAAGGAATGGGGGAAGCTCAACTCGATTACCAAAGAAAATCTGAAATAGCTACAAACATTTCCTGGACAAAGTTTGATTACAACTTTATTAAAAAATTCATTTGTGATTGTTCTATTTTTTTTTTTATCTGTCAACAAATAAAAATACGAATACAATTCATTTTTTTCTTCTAAAATTTTGTAACATCGATTTGGTGCCGCACCCGGGGACAGATCCCCCCCCCCCCCCCCCCCCCCCAGCTATGCCACTGCCTGGGTGCTGTGTGGAGCTTGGGCGTTTCTCCCTCATGCGACGGTGTTCACCGTAAACCCTTTCGGGTCGGTAGCCGCATGATGTGTTATTTAAACATAATTGTGAAAATTTTCAAGCGGATCGTACAAACGGTGTAGGTGTTATTTGGCATTTTGTGCTTAACTTTTTAATCTTTTTGGAGTAATGGTGGTAAAAGTTTTATCCTGGAGTGGGTACCCAGAATTGTTATAGAATCAGTGAATCTGTGATCAGCATAACTATATAGTAGGATAAACAGTAGGGTTTGGAAGAAAATCTCGTCAAATATAGAAGATATTGCCAAACTTGGTTCAGACAATACAAATACAACACACATAGGCAGACAAGCCAGAGAAAAAGTATTGGTGTTCATCGAGCTCTTGTTGAGTGAGTTTGCTGTGTTACGCTTTGTATTGACACTATAGAAGCAATATTTTCGCTTCCTTTTCAAAGCTGATTTTTAAGTGTTGTGTGTAAATCTTTCATTGCTAAGTTTTGAGGGACGGTGTACGATTTCCCTCGAAAGTTTCCACTGAATTTTAACAGTGGAAGTGTTTTATTTTGTGTGAGAATTACAGCATTTGTGAAAGTTTCAGTACTGAGTGGACTGTTATAAATGAGCTACTAGCCATTAGTGTCCGTAAATTTTGTACAGCAGATTGTTTGACGAAGTTTTATAAGCAATAAAGTTTGTGTTCCATCCAGACAGTGGACTCTTTAGTAGAACTTTCTGCACCAACTGGACTTTACAATGACGAACTCAGGAGTTAGCAGAGTATTCTGCAACAATACTTTACTTCTATTGTATAGCAGTGGGAGAAACAGATGATTGCAAAGAAGTCATGCAAAGTGCCAGGGATCACAAGTAACAGCATTTTGCCCAATGTCTCATCTGATAACATAGTGTTCTGCTAGCGTTTAGAAGCAGTTCCTAACATTTTAACATTGCACCCCCAAATAAAGGATAGCTTTCAATGACAACCCCTTCCCTTACATTCCTCAGCACACTTAGTTTTTTATTTTTCAACAATGACCATTTCATAATTTTTTCAACAAACTGCGTATCAGTAAAGTGTGAATAAAATTAAGCAAAAATAGATACAATTTGGAGTAAAAATAAGATTTGTTAAACATGCATTACCACTAGCTCTTTGGCTATTTTTCGACAATAAAGACCTACAACACACATAGGCAGAAATAAACCTTAAGGCAGAAATGAATGGCCTTAATAAGGCAGAAATGAACCTTAAATACAGGGAAATTTGGATGGACCTATTGGCTTCCATATTGAAATCTGAAACATCAATAAATCAGCTTTTGGGGTTACTGCTTATAAAAGAACATAGTACAGTTTATGGAGGAACTTAGTGAATTTTTTATTTGTATGCCTCTCACACAATCACTTTTGAGAGGTTCTTCAATAACTATGTGATAAATAAAAGTTTTCTTGGGAGGGTGTGTGTGTGTGTGTGCATGTGAAAGAAAAACTTCAAAAAGAAGACAACTCATGGGGAAACGTTTTGATTTATTGATTTAAAAAATGTCTGCATCAGCCGTGTAGTACATAATACAAATGTGGAGCCAGGCCAAACAGTCTCTCGTATCTGGCAGTGATGGTTACCAAAAAAAAAAAAAAAAAAAAAAGGCACTGGCATTTTTAATACTTGCACAGTTGTCTCACTTAAATAAGTACCACTACATAGCATCAACAGAGGAAAGGAGGGGATATACAAAGTGGTGGTGGGGGGACAAAAAATGCTTTATACTATAATTTATGTCAGAAGTTTTTCATGTATTATCTCTCCTTTGTTACTATATACACACATGTATATACTTATAAAAGTAAAAACACTATGGAGATTCCATATCACCTAGTACACAAAAAACCCGACTTCACAAGCCCAAAAATACACAGCTATACATTGATTAAATCCCTTTAAATGACTACTCATTAAAAAGAAAGAAAAAATAAATTATAAATAGAAATGAAAATTATACTAGCTAACAAACAGGATCTTTTGATATTATTATTTAAAAGTTATGTCATGTAGTTTGTTAATTTCACATTTATAATACCAGGAAAAAAAAAAAAAAAAAGAAAGAAATGTTCGAAGAAAAATATCTCTCACTTAGGCACATTAAATCACAATCATTCAGTCAGAACCAGCACTTTGAAAAATCTACATGTTGCTATCTATAATAATATATATGTGTATATATATAATCTATATATTTCATTCATTTGTATAATAAGTTATATATTTTAAAACATCTATCAAAAACTTTCACATATTTTCTCCGGACACCTTCAAGTATACACACATACTGTACACAATCACAGGTTTCATTGCATAGTCCAAGATTTGGGAATAATTTGGCAAGCGACACCAACAACAAGGTTCATACTTTTTAAAAGAAATAATAAAATGAAATTCTAAGCAAGCTCTCTTTAAATATTAAACATTACACTCATAGCTATTACAATTACACTTACAAAGTTTGCCTAGTAATAATGATAGTAGCAAACCAATAGAATATCTCTCAGTGACATTTTAAATCTTCCAAGCAGTTGAGTTGTAAAATCCTTTTGCTTAATTCCAGTTTTTACAAAATATATTTTAATTTTAATACTTGCAAGTAATATTAAGAGCTTATTTTTTTTTAAATTACAAATATCATCAAAACTTTATTCATCTTTATAATTTAGATTAGAATTATACTACAAAACATTAGAATTATACTACAAAACAATTTTGTTATTTGTCCATTTCCAAGATTAATTGGGACAAAAAAATAGGGCTTTCATAACACTAAAACTATTATGCATCATCAGTCACACAGAGTTTTTTTTTTTTTTTTCCCTTTTTGCCTTTTAACCAGAATTCAAGTCACTCAGAAAAAAAATTTAATTATCATAATGAAATAACTTGAAAAAGATGGTGTGAAACAAAGTAATCATTATTATTTTTTTTTTAAAGTTCGACTAATTTCAACTGTTGTAGACTTTACAACCCTTGAATGGAGAGGGTGGACCCTGCATTAATTTAAATAAATATCGAAATACATTATCTTAAAATAAATAATTTTTTTTTTCAACTAGCCAGAACCAATTAACATAAAGAATACAATATGCTGAGCAAATAGTACATACATTTTAACAGGCATTTTGTTAAAAGCAAGGCAAAGAAAAAAAACTGTGTTGGAACATTCCAGCAACTTTTGATTCATCAGCACAGAAAAATGACAAACATAACAATAAAAATTTAAAAGAGAAAAGAAAAAAAATAATAATCCAATTTAAAATCATCTGCACTCCCCAAAAAAGAATAACAATTTTGATTATAATAAAAGTCTAAGAAATTACTAGCAACCACAAAAAAGCCTTAATTAAGACACCATATTACACACCACTTTAAAAGTGAATGTATGCAGTATGTACAATAGAGGAGGGGGAAAGAAATGCACATGTTTAATCTGGCACCCAAAATCAAAGCAGAGAAACATATTTTGAAGTTTCAAATTGCAACAGACTATATTCAGGTGAATCAATTTTGAAAGGGTAGTCGAAGCAAGATTTGGAAAACATTTACAGGGCATGATAGTTTAACATTATTAAAATACAAAAACAATAATAATAAAAGTATAAAAGCTAGGGCATTATACTGCTTTTCAACATACATTTTACTAATAGTTAGGAATAAAAGAAAATTAACCTAAGTCAAATTATCTGATTATTAAGGATGTTCTACTTGAAGAGCAATGGTCGTAACGGGAGACATTCATTAGCTGGATCAGTGGAGCTTATGGATGCAGGTTGAACCATTTTTATTCATTTACTGATAAAAATTGACTAGTTGTAAAACATTGTAACATGGGCGTAGCCAGCAAGGGGCAGCTGCCCCCCTAAAATGATCTAGTCATAAGGTCTGATTATGACAAACCGGGCATTCTCCGGTTAGACTCCATGTCCTGACCCCCCCCCCCCTAATGAAAATCCTGGCTACACCCTTGCATTGTAACAAGTATTAGAGAGGAATGCAAGTTGATTTTTTGAACTGAAATTCCATTGAAGTACAGTAAAACTGCTGAGATTCTCTGAATCCTGTCTGAATTACCATGTTTGTTATTTACTTATTTTTAAAAATTAAATTGATCATATAAACTCAATGTTTATAAAACATCACAATGTAGTTTTTTAAGAAATATTATGAATTTTTAATAGCTCTTCTACTGTAATTTAATTTTAAATCATGATCATAAGTCATGTACATCAGCGATTCATAAGTTTCAAAATTATAAAAGCAAAATGTACTATAATTTTGTCCCCAAAACATTATTATAAAGTGACCCAAATTTATTTTCAAAGTTAAGTTGGATAAAAAATTATTTAGTCCGGCAATTTTGAATTTCAGTCAAATGAAAATTGACTAGTTCTTCAAATTTGAGATTTACATTAATTCACAGTACAGTTTAAGAAGATATATTCTGAAAATTTGAATAGTTCTAACATTTTAAATTTATTTCTTATCTGGAGTGAAAGTTGACCAAAAAGGCAGACTTCTCTGAAAAAGTGCAAAGTTTAATATTTTTTTTCCAAAAAATTAAATAACTTTTCAAGTTTGAGATTTGTTTCAATTCACAGAATAGTTTCTGAAGAAACATTGTAAAACTTATCATAGATCTGGCATTGTAAGTTTATTTCTGTCTTCAGTAAAAGTTCACCAAAAGTGTCTTTCTCTTAAAAAGTCTAGTTTAATAATTTTTTTTTTTAAAGTTAAAAAAAATTCTTCCAATTTAAAATTAGTGTCGGTTCACAACAAAGTTTTCGAAGAAGCATTCTAAAAATTTTCATAATTTGTGATCGTGAGCCAAAGTCAAGAAAATAGCATCCTCTGAAAAAGTGTAAAGTTTAATTTAAAAAAAAAATAATTAAATAACTCTTCAAATTTGAGATTAGTGTCAATTCACAGTTTAGTTTCAGAGGAAATATTCTAAAAATTCTGATAGTTATGTAATTGTAAGTTTATTTCTTATTCTGAGCGAAAGCCAACCAAAATGTTCGCTTTTCAGGTAGAACAGCCTTTAGTAAACTGAAGTAGTTGTACAATCTTTTGCAGAATTCAAAAATAATAATCATTCACACACACACACACACACATATATATATAAATCACTTTAGAAAAATAGTAACTTTTATTTTATTTTTTCATTTGAAATAATTGTTAAAGGTCTAAATTGCAAATTGATAAGGACAATGAAAAGAAGACATTTTTTAGCTGAAAGAGATTTTTCCTGAAAAATGATCAAAGATTGAATGTTTTGGTAAAAAAAATTACCTAAAATGGACACACTCTAGAAAAAAAAAAAAGGACATGAAAACCAAAAACCTTATGGTCAGTACATATTAAAAAAAAACCCTTTCTTTCAAATCACAATTTTAGAACTGCTTAAAGATAAGAGCCAAGTATTTGGAAGCTAAGTTCATGCTACTGTATAGAGCAATATTAAGCCACACATGGCTCAGCGTACCCAGTATCTCTTTAAATCATTTAACAGAAATCACATCTGTACAGTTTTACAGTATCATCAAATGACTACATATTAATTCAGCAGTTAAAGAGGCATCTTATGGGTCTTATACAATAGTAGGTTGATTTCTCTGAAAATTTAAACAGCAAAAGCTGTTTATAGTTCAAAGCCTTAATGCAACAGGAAATTATGTTGAAAATTAAATTCACGTTGGAGATTTATGAAAAATTAAAACAGTTTGTCCAAGTCTATTTTGAACTTACAAACAATACTAACTTAAAAAAACATGCCTATATTTTTTAACAGGTGTGTTAGCATTGCAAGATAACAGAGTATTGGCTAATGACAATGGGATGGCTAATTATTTATGCAAACTTGCAATGTTGCAGTATGAATCTCATCAACTAGCAGCTCAACAAGATGTGGTCAATAATAATGGAATATTACTTAATTTCCAATGCAGCAGCGTTTTGGACATTATCCTACACTTTAATAATGGAATCTTTAATACATAAAACTGTAAAAATATTTAATTTCCAAAGAACTATACTCCCACAACTTATGATTTTTGAGAAAAAAAAGTTGAAACATCAGATCTGGTATACAAAAAACACCATTTATTGGAAGCACGAACATAGGTTTAGATAAAATGATGTTCAAAATGTGCATCAAGCATATCGACTTGAAAAGGCAGTCTTGAACAGTCAACTATTTTGTAATGGTTGACTGTTCACATTGCATTAACCTTATTCAAAAAAGGACACACAGTATGAAGGGGAGGGGGGGAGAACTAAGTCATTTTTTTTTAGTTACTAGGTCTCGATAGACCCATTCCTTCAGTGATCCCATAGTACGAAATCCAAAGGTGTTAACCAGGTGATTGTAGCAGCTATAAAACCAGACCCCCTCCCACATGTCTAATCCAGCTGTCATTTTTCAATTTTCCAATAATTCTTCTTGCCTTGGATGCAGTGCCGGAACTAGAGATTACATCACCTAGTGCCAAGCTTTCGGCAGCACCTTCTTTGGAGCCATATTTGATTTTATCACCCTTCTTTGGAACCATAACTGATTTTGGTGCACCCCTCAGCACTGGGCATTTGCCCCCACCCCCCCAAGTTGTGGTCCTGGATGTCACATCATAATTTTTTCGTGCATTTTTCTAGAAAACTATGAGCTATACAGGTATAGTTCTTAGAACATTTTTATGGATTCCAAGGGAGCAACCTGGCTGTGCAAAACTGATGCGGTCTTATAGAGACATCATCTATTTAACATTATAATTCTTAATAAAAAATCTGATATGTCCAACACATGACTTCCTTGCACGTCTATTAATTCAAAAATGTTTTTTACGCACTTCTTCTAAACTTATTTGTTTGAAAGAGATAAAATATCAATAATAGTAAGGTATAGCGATTTCTAGCCAAATATTTCGATATCGCCAAGCTGAGTTCAATTTGAAACATTTCCTTCTGACACTTTATTTGGCGATATTTCACCAAAAGCCGACAAACTTGAGATAGTTTGCGAGATTTTGGGGATAGCCAAAGTAGTCATTGACCACTGGACTTTCAATGAATTGAATGCATCCATACACCTTAATGTATTTAAAGTCATTTGGCTCACCCTGTAAATAAATTCCCAGTCGATTGCTGTCAAAAAAGATATTGAAAACAGTTAGATATTATAATATAGTTCTAAATACAAAAGTTCAAAATTGTACGGGTTAAAGTTTTAGAGTTATACAAAATACGAAATAATTTTTGGCGCCAAATTTGGCGATATTTCGGCGAAACTCGTCAATGTCGACGACATTTGGCGAGATTTTAAGCATGGACCAACAATGACAGATTATCGCCAAAAACGATGACAAATGGCGATACTTTGGGCATGGACCAAATGACTGACTATCGCCAAATTTGACGACATTTCGGCAAAACTCGCCAAGGTCGAGGACAGACGGCGAGATTTTGGGCATGTACCAAACAATGACTGACTACAATTGTATTATATTGAAGATGTCCATAGACATTAAAGTACTGAAATTCTTTTTGGTGGTCCTGTAAAGAAACTCCAGCAGATTGGAACCAAAAATCGAGATGCACAACTAGATGTTACAACAATCTTACATATGAAATTTCATAATAGTTTTTGAGATTTGAGAGTTAAATATGCACACACGTACACCAAAGTCGCCAAGCTTGGCGACTTTTGGCATAGTTCTTGAGGGAGGCACGTGACCGTGGTCGGGACCATTACCTAACTTATGTGGTAGGACGGTATTGTGCTTGAAATGGATGAATGCCCCTAAAATTGCCATTGACCGTAATGTATTGGAAATCTTTTGAGTGTTCCTGTAGCAGAACTGTAAATGATAAAGACACTTTTTTAATGGAGAAATTCATTTTCTAACTCTTTACAGCATATATCACTCCGGAGTCGTTTGAAATAGCCCAATATCTCTAAAATAACGCTTTGATGAATGTCGGCCCATAGAGCGTAATGTATTTCGAATCTTTTAGGCGGTTCTGTAGATAAACTATCCAGTCGAATGGAACCGAAAGGGGAGGTGCACAACTAGATGTTACAACAATCCTAAATATAAAGTTTCAACATTCTACGCCTAATAGTTTTTGAGATATGCGAGTTTAATGAATTTCGGCCCATTGAGCGTAATGTATTTCGAATCTTTTGGGCAGTTCCTGTAGATAAACTATCCAATCGAATGGAACCAAAAGGGGAGGTGCACAACTAGATGTTACAACTATCCAAAATATGAAGTTTCGACATTCTACGCCTAATAGTTTTTGAGTATATGCGAGTTTAATGATTTTCGGCCCATAGAGCGTAATGTATTTCGAATCTTTTGGGCGGTCCTGTACATAAAACTATTCATTCGATTGCGACCAAAAGGGGAGGTGCACAACTAGATCATAGAACAATCCTAAATATCAAATCTCAACATTCTACGACCAATAGTTTTTGAGATATGCGAGTTACATACATACGTACACTACAGACGGCATGGAAAAACTGACCACAATAGACTCGCCGCTGGTCAAAATGAGTTGCAGACGCGTTAATATGATCGTGCATGCTAGCCTACGATGAGATGCATCGAAAAAATTCTTAAAATTATATTTAGAGGTTGTCAAAATCGGTTTTTTTGTCGAAATTTGGCCCCCAAAATTTTTCGGGATCACTTACTTCCTCTATACTACGTACAAGGAAGTAAAAAGTATAGCTCATTAACAGAAAATATTTCAGACAGGAATTTCAAATATGAAATTACTCCTGTGGAAGGGAGGAAGCAATATGTGTGCAATATGTAAGAAATCTTAACAAAAAATTGCAAATGAAAGGAGAAAAAATTTTCAGAAAAGTTGATTTTTTGAAAAGTTTGTCAGAAAAAATCTAAACAGTAGCATGTATCCTCACACTATCTAAATAAACATAAATTTCATTGTTCTATAACAACATATATTTATCACAGCATATTTATTTAAATTAGTCCATTGTAGAGATAATCTGACAATTACTCCATTTATGGTTTATAAAAAAAAAAAAAAAAAAAAACACTTATCGTTTTTTTCTCAACAAATATTTTCCAACAAGAATCAAGTTTCCAGTAAATGTATCGTTTTTTAAGCACTAACCAAACAGTAGGTGTTGAAATACCATCTCAGTGCATTGGCGGATCCAGAAATTTTTTGGGGAGGGGCTAAATTTTTTAAAAAAGCTTATTTCACCCAATTAAAATGTACTATAAATCAAAATTTGAGTCTAAACCAATGTATTAGGCTTTTGGGAGGGGCTAGTAATAAAATATGATCATTTTAGCTATTTAAAGTGTATAATAAAGCAAGAATGTTACCCTTGAGCAATCTTTATTTGGGGGGGGGCTCAAGCCCCCTAGCCCCTCCCCTGGATCCGCTACTGTTCTCAGTGGTATACTATACATACCAATATGCATCATATTTTACATGTGTACACATGCATAATATCAGCATACATTTTTCAATCACTACTGAGATATCAGGTGCCAGTGCCACATTATTTTTGAAAATGTAATCTAAAATATCCAAATAATAAAATAAGTGTCAACCCGCGGCCCCCCCCAAAAAAAAAACAACATGGTATCCTACAGAATGAGTTCAATGATATACAAAGTGTCAAAGAATGGTCGACAAAAACTAAGTTCTTCAAGAGGACAATAATTTATACAGTCACAGAACGATGCTTTCATGTATTGTACTAGGTCCTTTACATTTTATAACACAGATCAGGATTAAGAAAGTTCATGGCTGCATGGAAAATAATTCATATCTAGAAGGAAGAGGAAAAGGGTCCGTTAGTATCCAATATGAAAAGCAGTTATGAAAGAGCAAATCACAAACATAGAAACAATAATACCTACTTTATCGGGAGACCATGGATTTTTTCGTTGCATTATAAACAAATTTAATATAAATGCAAGAAAAAAATCCTCATGTTTTCCTATAGCAACTCAAAAGCTAGAAGTACTTGCCCAGTCAGAGAATATTGTAAAAAATTGTGTGCATTTAACTGCAATATAACATCATATGAATTAACGATTTGGTTTCACGTGAAAGCCATCTATCTTACATTCACCATTCAGGAGATTCTCGCACATATTAATTTTATGAATTTACATTCATACACTAAGTAATGGAAGATGCTCAAGCAAAGCTTGGCCAAATTTGGTCTAATCCCCACTATCAGTAACATTATAATTATCTGTATAATTTAATACATGCTGTTTGAAATTGGTCTTCTATTTCTTTGTAGTTTCATGTTAAGTTCTTAATTAAATTTTGGTTGTAGCCAAAAACATTTTATTTCTATGAAGGCTCAACAACAAATGTACGTAGTTACAATGTTGATAAATACTGAATTCCTCTGGAAGATATATATATTTTGACCGCATCTCCACGGTCATCTTCAGTCTCGAATAGCGCTCTTTGGTTATGGTGTCGTACCTATGTCACTCTCCTTTCTCCCTCAAATTTTCTGCTGTATGACATCATTCCATATGTCGTTAATGCCTGGCATGCGTCATATCGTTGATGCTGCCCTCCTGCGCAGTTGATATTTCTAACGATTTCGCGGATATAAAGCATATGATCTATAGTTAAAATTTGCTATTGTCTGGATTCCTTCAAAGTCTGTAATCGGTTCTTTTATTGCTAAGTGTGATAAGGCGGTGCTCTGTTGTATTCTTTTAGTTACCCCTATATAGCATCCTGCAGCATTTGTTTCGTTATCAGCAATGAGATTGGGCAAAATGCAAAAAGACTGAAATTATACGAGAGCAAAAAATTTGTACACGTGCTAGTTTAATGTGCAAGAAGTTTTAAGGAAGTAAAGTATCAACAAACATGCTACAAGATGAATCTTTACGTTATTAATACACTACTATCAGAAATCCCAGAAAAAAAGCAGAAGTTTCAGAGAAAAAAGACAAAAAAAATGAATTCTAATATTTAAAATAAAACTGAAATCAGCCAAAAAACTCAAGAATCTCATCCTGCATTTATGAGTTAAGTTAATTTTGTAAATTCCGATTGTCTTTTTCAGATCTTACAAGTTGGAAACACAGTTTCGTTAGGTTAATAGGGATTCTTATATTTTTCTTTATTGTGGAATTCAAAATGGTTGTTCAGCGATGCCTCTGCAAAATAGAATAGCTGTAGTGAATTTTAATTTTTGTTCATGTTTTCCTTTTTGCTCGTTAAAAAGTTTTTTAAAAATGTCCTGCGGAGTAATTTACTTCGTGACCTTGATTCAAATAAATTGGAATTTCCTTTACTTAAACAAAACAATGGGTTGTAATTCGTTACGTTTATTTTAATAATTTTAACATCGAGATAATTTAAGATAGTTATTTTCACTTTCATATTTTAATTTTATATTGTGTTTCTAATTCATTTCATTTTCTAACAAGGTTATTTTCTGTGAGAATAGCAAAGCTTGTTTTCAGAAAATAAATAAATAAAATACATTTCAGATGTACCAGTGAAACTACCCATTTTGGAGAGAAAAAAAGCAAGTTTGATGTAATTTTGGAAAGATATTTCTAGAGACAAAAAATTAACTTTGGGTCATGTCTTCTATTAGGTAATTTGTAAACTTAATTTTGATAATTAGAAAATTCAAAATAGTGGTCAATTTTTTTCTTAAGACATTGGAGTATTAAACAAAACAATGCTAAACAAAAAATTATTATTTTTAAGATGCGATGGGAAAAGATTGATTGGAATGCTTAATCGAACAAGAAGCTGTTACTACTTTCCCCCAATATAACATTCATTGGCGAAATCCGAATTTTGTCGACATCACATAGACGTGGTTTTCTGAAACTAGTTTGATTGCAAGAAAGGACAAAAAAAAAAAAAACACTGAGAGGGGTTGCTTGTCTACAGTGGAACTTTTAAAACTGATTTCAAATATGGAAAATTGCTTTTTTATGTGACGAATGTTAAAATCTGAGGAAAAATGGACAAGTCATAAAAAAATTGGTTGAAAAGTATTCAAAATTGCGTTGATGGAAGATCAATCAAAAATCAGGAGGTCTGCACCACCAAAATCGGGTAAGTTGGCAACTCTGATAATTATGATGATGGCAAGAAAGAAAAAATATAATTTAAAGTCCGCTATCCCATACAGCTGGAACATTGCGAATAAAATACTGAATGCTACTTGAAATTAAAGGTCTATAACTCCCAATAAAAGTGCCTTTAAACATATACATTATGCTTAAGATTTAATAGATCCTCAAGGAACCCATGGAATTTACGAAATTAAAGTCTTGTTTGAAGGAACTCAAGAAACTGACAGCTATATAGGTACGACAAACAGTAAAACTAAAGAAAGAAAAACCAAGCATATTAATGACCTTATATTACCACAGTGGTTGTGTGCAATCGAATGCACCATTTAGGAGTTATTGTGTTCACTCACTCACACACACATAACCATAAAATTAGCATAAATTAATACCTCAAAATCTCATGGTCACATTTTTCCATGTAAGGAATGAATTGCAATCATGAAACATGTTCAGAAAGTAAAAATGAGGGAAAATATCAATAACTGTGGATGTTATGAGTGAAATAGTTTTTTCCATAAGATAACATGGGACTTCACAGTTTAGTCTTCAATTTGTGGATATCACCATAAGAAATTATCATTAGACTTCAATTGGAACACTCTTTTTAGCAATTTTCAAGAATTTCAGTACACTTAACTTCACCAACCAAGTATATTTCATAGAAACAATGGTCATGCTCTAAATCACATTTAATATAACTCACCCTATTATCGTTGTGCTAAATCCACGTCAGCTTTTGGAATGTCGAAAACTTCAGCAAAAAGTGGAGACAATTTCAAGTGGGCCCAGTTTGCCCTAAACCATCTGAGGTGCTCCAGGTGTTTTTCTCCTAGGGTTCGCAGTTCAGGTAGCTTTGAGACGAGTGTCAAAAAAATGTGAGGTTCATTGGGATGGTCCTTATTTAATTGGTACTTTAGAGCTTCAATTAACTGCTGCTGTCGTTGCTGAATGGATTTTTGATCATAGATACCATCTCTCTCTGGAAAAAAGAGAGAACTTTTATGAATATAACATGTGGAATATAAAAATATTAAAATTCAGGATTGGAACATACACACCTACCAACTTTTATGAATTATCTATAAAATTTACAGATTTTGGCATTAATTTACTGATGCACAGATGACTGAGATAATTTTAAAGATTTTTAGAAATTTTGAACTTTCTGAATTTTTTTTTTTTTTTTTGTTAAATTCCATTTCATCAATTCCTTCTGACCAGTATATTACACCCACTTTCAAAGTATTGGTCAGATGCAATCAATCATCCCCTTTCTTTCTAACCAATCCTCTGCATATCATCGAAATCGTAGCTTTCTGCCAAAAGCCACGTGATGCTTGGTACTTGGTTGGGCTTCACTAAGGGTGTGTGTGTGTGTTCGCTGGTGAATAAGCTTGCTTGGCTTTCTGCATGAAGTGAGTGAAGCAGTTGGAAATAGCAGTTTTCATTTTTTGCAGAGACTTAGTCTCATGTACATTTTCAAACATTTAAGGACAGCAACAACAAGGAGTTTCTGACAACAAGACCCTCAAAGAAAGGTACATTTTATGTGATGTGTAGTTCTGATTTCAATATCTCACATAAATGGTCCCAAGCACAACAGCAAATGCAAAATGTGCTAATAAAAATAGTAAAAAAGATTCCTTTTTGAAAGAGGAACAGTCAGCTTGATGTGGACTGAGTTGCTTTTTACTTCATTTTTAATTGAACATGATGTTCCAATAAGTGCTACTAACCACGCTAGCCCGCTTTTTTGAAAAAAAAAATTTGCAGTCTGAAATGGAAAAGTATGGTTGTGCAAGAACCAAAACATCTGCTATAATTAAGGAAATGTCTGAAGAGATAACTTCTTCAGTTATCAGTCATTTGCAAAAGAGCTCATTTGCTGCAGCCTGTGATGGAAGTAATGATAGCAATGACTACAAACTGTATCCAATTGTTGTCGTCAAGTTTTTTTGGCAAATTCTGATCATCAAGTAAGTTGCTAAGCATTCCAACTCAGTCTGCTGATTCTACAGGAAAATATATAAGTGCCTTAATTTTAAACAAATTTGAATGTATGCGAACTTCTTGTGAGCATAGCATGCATTTCATGCCTGATAATACTAATCTGATGCATGGCAAGAAAAAAAAAAAATGTGGCTTTTTTTAAACAAAAACTAATGAACTTAATTTCTATTGGCTGTTTTTGCCACCTCATAAACCTAGTTACAGAAAAAGATGCAGCCTCATGCCTGCCTGTGAAAGCAGATGGAATTTTAGTAAATAATTTTTATTATTTAAAAACTCTGTGAAAGGAAACAAAACCTACATAAATTCCAAGAACTTTTTGGTAAGGAAGCGCAAAAGACATTAAGCATGTGGTACAAGGTGGCTGTTTTTAGGACACAATCTCAAGGGTCTTGTGGCTCAGTGGGATCCTTTATCTTATTATTTGATCACAAGCTTTTTCAAGGATGAAGTGAGGGATAACAAATGTGTACAGTCACCAAACATCTCTTCATTTGAAATTCTTCAAAAGACTGTAGTAAATTCTGCAAATTATTCCCGTAATAAAGTAGAAAAAAATAAATAAATAGCCCCATAAAAGAAAAAACAGTTTGAACCCAGAAGAAAAAAAAATCTTCATATTCCTATCCTCTGATGCCAATAACGCACACAGTCTCTTTCTGCTGAAATGCATTCCTACTTTTTTAAGGACCAAACATCATTTTGCAATCTGGAGTACCATTCTTCCATAAATTGAGATTTATTTTGATTTACTAGAAGAGCTATTTTCAAAATATGTCAAATCTGTAGAGGTACAAAACAAATCTCTTTTAGATGTGAAGTATCCCAAGTAGCAGAATTTTACATTTTTAGAAAATGATTCCATCAACCTTTCCAGTTATTAGGCAAGTTGGAGTGTATAGGCTGATTAATTTTATTTTTTACCTACTATGCGAAAAATTCCAGAGCTCGGAATTGAACCCAGGACTGCCGCATAACGTGCGGGTGCTCTACTACTGAGCTACTCTGGGACGATTCCCAGATGAAATTTCTCGCATTAGAGCCGTTGGCATTTATCATCTTCCTCTGCAAACCACAGATAGAACAGATGAAACAATTAATTCGCGACAACTCCATTACGCCGCGGATATTATACATTTTTAGAAAGTGATTCCATCAACCTTTCAAGTTATTAGGCAAGTTGGAGTGTATAGGCTGATTAATTTTATTTTTTACCTACTATGCGAAAAATTCCAGAGCTCGGAATTGAACACAGGACTGCCGCATAACGTGCGGGTGCTCTACTACTGAGCTACTCTGGGACGATTCCCAGATGAAATTTCTCGCATTAGAGCCGTTGGCATTTATCATCTTCCTCTGCAAACCACAGATAGAACAGATGAAACAATTAATTCGCGACAACTCCATTACGCCGCGGATATTATACATTTTTAGAAAGTGATTCCATCAACCTTTCAAGTTATTAGGCAAGTTGGAGTGTATAGGCTGATTAATTTTATTTTTTACCTACTATGCGAAAAATTCCAGAGCTCGGAATTGAACACAGGACTGCCGCATAACGTGCGGGTGCTCTACTACTGAGCTACTCTGGGACGATTCCCAGATGAAATTTCTCGCATTAGAGCCGTTGGCATTTATCATCTTCCTCTGCAAACCACAGATAGAACAGATGAAACAATTAATTCGCGACAACTCCATTACGCCGCGGATATTATACATTTTTAGAAAGTGATTCCATCAACCTTTCAAGTTATTAGGCAAGTTGGAGTGTATAGGCTGATTAATTTTATTTTTTACCTACTATGCGAAAAATTCCAGAGCTCGGAATTGAACCCAGGACTGCCGCATAACGTGCGGGTGCTCTACAACTGAGCTACTCTGGGACGATTCCCAGATGAAATTTCTCGCATTAGAGCCGTTGGCATTTATCATCTTCCTCTGCAAACCACAGATAGAACAGATGAAACAATTAATTCGCGACAACTCCATTACGCCGCGGATATTATACATTTTTAGAAAGTGATTCCATCAACCTTTCAAGTTATTAGGCAAGTTGGAGTGTATAGGCTGATTAATTTTATTTTTTACCTACTATGCGAAAAATTCCAGAGCTCGGAATTGAACACAGGACTGCCGCATAACGTGCGGGTGCTCTACTACTGAGCTACTCTGGGACGATTCCCAGATGAAATTTCTCGCATTAGAGCCGTTGGCATTTATCATCTTCCTCTGCAAACCACAGATAGAACAGATGAAACAATTAATTCGCGACAACTCCATTACGCCGCGGATATTATACATTTTTAGAAAGTGATTCCATCAACCTTTCAAGTTATTAGGCAAGTTGGAGTGTATAGGCTGATTAATTTTATTTTTTACCTACTATGCGAAAAATTCCAGAGCTCGGAATTGAACACAGGACTGCCGCATAACGTGCGGGTGCTCTACTACTGAGCTACTCTGGGACGATTCCCAGATGAAATTTCTCGCATTAGAGCCGTTGGCATTTATCATCTTCCTCTGCAAACCACAGATAGAACAGATGAAACAATTAATTCGCGACAACTCCATTACGCCGCGGATATTATACATTTTTAGAAAGTGATTCCATCAACCTTTCAAGTTTTAGGCAAGTTGGAAAGTATAGGCTGATTAATTTTATTTTTTACCTACTATGCGAAAAATTCCAGAGCTCGGAATTGAACCCAGGACTGCCGCATAACGTGCGGGTGCTCTACAACTGAGCTACTCTGGGACGATTCCCAGATGAAATTTCTCGCATTAGAGCCGTTGGCATTTATCATCTTCCTCTGCAAACCACAGATAGAACAGATGAAACAATTAATTCGCGACAACTCCATTACGCCGCGGATATTATACATTTTTAGAAAGTGATTCCATCAACCTTTCAAGTTATTAGGCAAGTTGGAAAGTATAGGCTGATTAATTTTATTTTTTACCTACTATGCGAAAAATTCCAGAGCTCGGAATTGAACCCAGGACTGCCGCATAACGTGCGGGTGCTCTACAACTGAGCTACTCTGGGACGATTCCCAGATGAAATTTCTCGCATTAGAGCCGTTGGCATTTATCATCTTCCTATGCAAACCACAGATAGAACAGATGAAACAATTAATTCGCGACAACTCCATTACGCCGCGGATATTATACATTTTTAGAAAGTGATTCCATCAACCTTTTTTTAAGTAAGTCAATGACTTTCAAAATGATGTTTTCATGTCAACACCTTCAACTGTATTTAAATTTAATAAATATGCAACCTGTTGGTAGACAGACTGACAAAATATTTTCAGTGTTACCAATAAAGATTATCATTTTTAGTCTAAATTATTTTCATCAAACTATTAAAAAGTTTTTTAAAAAGAGCTCAGATTATGAAACAACTATATTTTATTTTATTAAAAATTATTTTTCTTTTAAGTTACTAAAGTGTATTTTTATACAAATAGATCTTACTTAATTGTTAAATAATTTTTACTTCCTGGTACGGAGTATAAGGAAGTTATGCGATTCCAAAAAATTTCGGGGCCAGATTTCGACAAAAAAAAAAAAAAAAAAAAAAAAAAAGTTTGACTGCCTCTTAATTTACTTTAAGGAATTTTTTTTAAAGCAACTCATCATACGCTAGCATGCACGTTCATATAAATGTGCCTGCAACCCATTTTGACCAGTTTTTCCATGGCATCTGCATATGTAAGTAACTCACATATCTAAAAACTATTGGTTGTAGAATGTTGAAACTTTACATTTAGGATTGTTGTAACATGTAGTTGTGGACTAACCCTCTTGGTCTCAATCGACTGGATAGTTTATCTACAGGGCTGCCCAAAATATTCTAAATACATTACGCTCAATGGCCAAAATTCATGAAATCAAATTTTAGAGGTATTAAGCTATTTCAAATAACTCAGAAGTGATATATGCTGTTAAGGGTAACAAAATAAATTTCTCCATTGGAAAAAGTATCTTTATCATTTATTATTCTACTACAGGAACACTCAAAAGATTTCCAACACATTACGGTCAAAGGAAGTTTTAGGGACATTCATCCATTTCAAGCACAATACTGTCCTACCATATAATTAGGCAATGGTGCAACCACCGTCACGTGCCTCCCTCAAGAATTACACCAAAAGTCGCCAAGTTTGGCAACTTTTGGTGTATGTATTTAACTCTCAAATCTCAAACTATTAGTCGTAGAATGCTGAAATTTCATATATGAGATTGTTGTAACATCTAGTTGTGCATCTCAATTTTTGGTTCCAATCTACTGGAGAGTTTATTTATAAGACCACCTAAAAGAATTTCAATACATTAATGTCTGGGCATCTTCAATATATTACATCTGTACTCAGTCATTGTTTGGTACATGCCCAAAATCTAGCCATTTGTCATCGACCTTAGGGAGTTTTGCCAATAGGCAGTCATTTGGTCCATGCCTAAAATATCGCCATTTGACATCGTCCTTGGCTAGTTTTGGCGAAATATTGCCAAATTTGGCAATAGCCAGTCATTATTTGGTCCATGCCCAAAAATCTCACCATTTCTTGTTGACCTTGGAGAGTTTTGCAGAAATATCTCCAGATTTGGCACCAAAAATAATTTCGCATTTTGCATAACTCTAAAATTTTTAACCGTTGAATGTTGAAATTTTGTATTTAAAACTGTTGTAAAATCTAACTGTGCATCACTTTTGATTGCAATTGACTGGGTAATTTATTAACTGAGTCAGCCAAATGACTTTCAATAATTCAAGTTGTTGATTTCAAGTGAGATTGATGTCATTTTGATATCAAGAGTTTAAAAATGACTTTGAGGTAAAAATTCTGCAGCTGACAAGCTAATGTTTAAGATTGTGCGTGATTAAGGCAAACCTGCTCGAGGGTTTGCCTTAACATCTTATCTGCCTAAGATGAGGGATGCCTTGGTAGGAGGACTTTCTAAGGGGTTCTAATGCGTATTCACATTACATCTGGAGAAATCCTACCAAAACTCCAGATTGTTAGATCGACGACTGTGCGATGGGACCCGAAGACGGGACCTTCACACTTCAGCCCGGGTGATCAGTGATATAACCACTGTGCCATGGTGAGGCAGATAATGTTTAAACAGGCGATTATTTTTTGTGAGTATAATAAATCGCTATAAAAAGCATTTTAAACTAATCATCTCAAAACTAAAAATTTTGCCATGAGCAAAATAATTTCAAATCTAGACCATTCCCTGTAAGTAATGGTAGCCTGGATTTAATTTCAACAATTGTTTATAATTCAATTTGAACTATCCGACTAAAGTTCAATTTCTAATTACAAGGATAAAACAAAAGCACATATCTGATTTTGCAGATAGCATCGGCAGACCCGATTTTCCATGGCAAAAACTGTCATTATTCTCATTCAGATGTCACGTTTTAAAAAGAATTTTTTATACTTAAAAACCCACTTACACTAATGATTTTTAACTATTAAATAAAATGTTTGTCCACATCATGTAGTGTCTGGGGTATTAATGCTATATCTGAAACCTAAAAAAACAGTAGGATATAGAAATAAGACGAAAGTACGGAGTTTTCTCTGCAAACCATCAAGCTATTCTAGATTGATTGCGAATGACACTGAGAGTTTTTTTGTTTCATGATATTAATGATCTCGGGTTTTTACTCGTGACACAAACTTTACGTCAAGAGTCAAGTAATCTTCTTTTTTTAAAAAGACTAAGGGCAAAGGCCCCTAGACTAGCTAGGCTCACTTTTTGTGTGAGGCATTTGGCCCCTAATAAGGCTTATTTGTAAAAAAAGCATAATTTCAACAAACAAAACCCAAAGGTTGGATCAGATATAATTTTACCGAGCTATACATTGCTTGGTTCTTGTATGTTCCCCGGAACATAAAAATTTAAACTTCACACTACTTTTAATTATGTGAAACCCCCCTCTAACACCTTGCGTATTAGCCAATTATGGTGATTTTTTATAATTTGGCGACTTGCATATATGTATAGTTAATAATTAGCTTTAAGAAAACAATACTTCAAATGTTTTCTTTGATAGAAACTACGAAACAGTTAGGATAGCTTGCCATCAATGGCGACTTTTCATTATTTGGCGATTTACACATGCTCACAACCTATAATTACTGCTCATGTAAGGTTCCTGGAAAACCGTTATCCGTATTTTCATATACATAATCCTTTGCAGATTGGCATATTTAGCACCACGAATTATATCATCTCGCCGTGCTGGCAAATATCCAAAGAGTACTATAACTGTTATAATGCCATAGTGAACACCGCCAAATATTTCTACTGGTAGAAAATACTCCAGCTGGACCGAACTGGCTTTAAAATAATTTGCATTTTAATTATTTTTCATTTTCAAGATACTGAGTTCTAACATTTTAGAACTCGCGGTTTAGATTCACCCTGCTTGGAAAGATACCATTTTGCCAGATTGTACCTAATGTTGTATCTAATGTTAAGATGGCACTTTTAAAATCAGTTACAATTAGTTATTCTGTTTTGGAAAAACGGATAATCGCAATTCCAAACTCCCGTTGTCTAAACGAACTTACTATTTTTAAATTGTCAACTTTGTGTAACACACTTTGAGTTATTTATTTCATATACTTTTTAATTTCGCTTAAAATGGGTGTAATTCTATTTCATGTTTGTCAATTTCATGTGATTCTACATATTTGGAATTGCTTAGTTGCAAAGGAATGAATGATTTTGTGGCAAATCTGGCAACCATTATGTTTATTTTTTCAGATTTTTATTAATATCTTCTAAAAAAATTCGATTTTCAAAATTTAAGTCAGCTTATCAGGATCTTTAGAATTTTTCGAATCCGTGAACCTCTTAGTCGAAACTAAAATCCCCACGGTTTAGGAGGAGATAGTCGAACAAGTTCTTGACAGCGGTGGCTGCGACAGCAGCTGCTACTTTTTTTAGAATAGAGAGATTTCACGTCACTGGATGGAATCAATTCAAATTACACATGTAAGAAAAATGTTCGTTTCCTACCGTGCGAAGAACGGGAATCCAGCTAGTAATAAATAAAACTAACACAATTTCCATCCTTATGAATCAATAACATAAAACTGATTTTAAAACAACAAATTAAATCACCCAAGGAAGGTGGGGGGAGAGAAGGATTTACACCAATCTCTGGTATGATGAGGCCTGTCGAGGTGGGGGGAGGAGAATCCCCCCCCCCGGGCCTATGTTTTCTGGGGGCCCGGGCTAAACTTTCAAAAAAAAATTTCCTGTATAGGCAGAAATAGAATTCGTGAAAACAACACCGACAGGAATAAGTAAAGACGAAACAAGGTCCTAAACAAAACTGGATTTCTGACGACACTTCGAATTCTGTTCCCAGAGTGCCTGGGCTCTAGGCCCTCAACTCCGCTCATAGTAATTATATTAACAAGGGAATATAGTTCAATAATTCTGAACAGAAAAAATTAAAGATATATAATACTGCATACAATAAGAAAAAGGGGAGGGGTAATGAGAATACAAGTACAATCGTGTGTGAAAAACTGGATACTTGAGCAAAACATAAATGCACTAAAGTAAACATGATAGATAAAAAGCAAGGAGTTCAAAAGGAGTTACAATTGTAAACAATCATTTAATTTTTATTTTTATAATTTTTTTTGTTTATATATAAAAATACATTGGGACATGAGAAATACTTAAAAAACATTAATCTAGTCGCTGGAATCACAAAAAGTAAACACAGAGAGGTTCTGAAAGAGGAAGAGGTCCTCGACCAATCAGGGAGATCGTAACAAAGTTACCGGAATCAAATTCCATTTCTAAATAAAGTTTTTAATAACTCTAGGATTAGGAGAAGAAACATAAATCTGGGGTAAAACTAGTATTATAGCGAAAAAGAAAAAATTAAAATCATTTAAATGGATGCCATGTACGCTCTTTTATTTATTTACATTTTAGGGGGGAGAAAGGGGGGCAAACGCACCACCCTTTGTGCTCTCATGTGCAGGGAATCACAATGACAACTCCAGGCCGGCAGGTGCAAACTTGATAATTTCCAAGCGTGGGAATATTCATTCATCCCCAAAATGTTCTTGGAATAAAATTGTTCAAAATTGCTCTCGGAATGTGGATTATTTAGTTGTTTGCTGTGAGTTTACTTACCCTTTCACACTTCTTATTATCACAGTGATTATTTATTTATTTTTTAATAAATATTAGTTATAAAGTATGTTTATTTCATCAGTGCTTCATGAACAGGCTTAATTTCTCACAGCAAACTTTTGAGGCTAAAATTATCTTATTGCTACTGAAACATTTTATTGAAGCTTTTTATGGTAGTGATTCTGTAAAGCTTTTCACATATTTATTTTTATATATTAAAAATTCATTAAAGCATTTTCTAAACTTAATCTTTTACGTTTAGCACACTATTAATTTTGCCTAAGAGCCAAGTGAAATTGTTCGGAACATTTATTTTGCATATCTGTACTCAGTGGCGGCTCGTGGGTGATTTAAAAGGAGGTTCACAAAACAAATTTCAAAAATTAAATATGCAGATACGATGCACCTTACAAATTAAAATACATTTGCGTTACCAGCAGTTAAAGGAAAACAATGCACGCAACTGAAAGAAAACAAGTCATCTTGAGTCTTACATTTCGTCACCAAGATACGTTTTAGCAAAGGTGCTGTCTTGACTCATTTTATTTCCATTTTTTTTTCTAAGGATAATATTGAAAAATGTCATTGCTTTAGCTCCGAAACACGTATCTTAATTATTTACACTAGTTTGTAAAAAAATAATGTAGTGAAAAATTATAGAAATTAAAAAAAATATTAAGAAAATGAAATAAAAATTAATTAACTAACCGAACGTAACAAACCAAGGTGAAATCCGGAAGCGATACTGCAAAAAAGTGGTCATGGGTACACAATGGAATTGTGCGAACGGACAGATTTCATGAATGCCGTGCTTCCCCCCGCTGTCTGGGCTTCTTATCCCAGAGAGCAGTTCAGAGGGAAAAATTTCCGTTCGCACGTGCGACTGATTAGACTGTGTTTAGTAACCTACACTACAGTGCCTTAGCTATAATAAGCGTATTTTATAATAGTGGGAGGAGGGGAAGAGAGTAAAACTCGCGTTTTAAATTCACATAAATCTAGAAGTGTGCTTAATATTTTCTTTAAATTTAATTTGTTACTGTGTCTATTCTTCAGTTTTTCCTTTGGGGGTTCACGTGCTCAAATGGAGGAGCCGCCACTGTCTGTACTGTAATAGCTCATTAAATTTAATAAGAGCAGCGGTTCCCAGCCTTTTAACGTCGCACCCCCCCCCTCTCCATATTTTTCAGCATATATTCAGTTTATTTTTTATTTGTCAACATTTAGTCACCTGTTTTAAAAAATGACATTATCAGTAACGTTTGAACAAACATTTAAGCGAAAATGGGTATGTTTTTGAGTAAAAATGCGAATGAATAAGATGATTTTTTGGGATGATTGATATGGGGGGGGGGCAGATATTCACCCCCCCGGGCCCAAGTTTGTCTCTCCACGGGCCTGGGTATGATGTAAAAAAGCAGACATCTGTGGAAACATCAAATAGTAACATGTCTGAAAAGAGAACTAGTTTTTCGAAACATAATTAAGAGTAAATGTCAAGTAAATTTTTTATAAAGCAATTTTCTTATTTTAGGGCCCATAAAACTTTTGCCTTCATAGTTTCATCTTTACAAACATAATTCATCACAATAGTGCTTGATGATGACTTAGCTGTAGCAATTATGTCGATGAGAGCTGATTCACCATTCTTAGCACTGGTCTTGTCCAGCAGTTCCAAAACACTAGAATATTTATAATTCTTCAACAATTTAACACTAATCTTATGGCTAAATATAGCCTATCATCCCATATTACTTAATGCAAATGATTTTAGGCACAATCAACAACGAGCTTTACATGGGTCTTCCTTGACTGGTTCAATCCATTCGTCCCACTGAGGATTTTAATTTGAATTTGTCCATTCTAAATTGAATATAGTCTTTTACCTAGACATACTCACTATAAAAGAAACTTTGAAAATATTTAAACAACTGAACTTGTTCCGAAACATTACAACTACTACTGTTTGGTTGTTTACGAAACTCTTCCGAACTTGCAGCGCGAAATGTAAACATCATGTGATAGCGGGAGCAAGAAACAGACGCAAGCAACTTAGAAGAGCATACTCATTCACTGAGCCATACCTTTCTTGCGAAGCACTGGAGGTGTGACTAGCACCTAACTTGATGAGACTTATTGGCTACTAACTCCCAACTTTTATCATGTCAACTTTGGTTCCAGCTTCCCCCACTAATGACAAATGGGGGGGATGATTATTTGTACATAATGTAAATTTATTCAGTACTAGCTGCGTGCCCGTTCTTCGCACAGTAGGAAACGAATATTTTACTAAAATATAATCATAACTTTCTATGCGAAAACTAAATGTCAAAAAGTTCAAGTGGTGCTTTTGTTGAAACTACTGCAGGATGTATTACGCAACGTAGGATTATTGTTTAGTTAGTTATAAGACGGGCATTGAAAAATAATGAATATAACACTTTTAATTTCACGAAACAGTTATTAACGTGGTATACTATGCTTTAATCCATATTATCCTAAGAAATCTACTATTACTACCAGAGAAAAAAAATGAGAATACTATCAACTACTTTTATTAATATTATCTATCTTTGTTTCTCCGTTTTTAATGTTCAATTTAAAGAAACAGATTTGATATTTTAAACCAATGATGCCTTTGTACTTTTTGGCAATTCTGTGGAATTTATGCATTGCCATTAAAACAGATATCAAATATATTTTTAAGCAGAATTCTTGTCTGATTGGCGTATTTAGCACAGCAAAATATTTCATCTCGCAGTGGTGGAAAACATCCAAACTGTACCAATTTAAATAGTACTTAAGTGTGGAGTGTTTAGGCTGATAATTTTATTTTTTACCAACTATGCAAAAATTCCCAGCTGTGGAATTTTTCGCAAGGAGAGAGTTTGAAGTTAAAGCAACCCCCCCCCCCTCCCCAATGTGTGAAATTGCGAAGAAATACTGGTATCTTATGACTTTAAATGTTATGACCCACAAGAAATGATTGCAGAGGGGAGCGGCAAAAGTTATAGGCCTAGGGCCTCCGAATGTCTTAGTCAGGCTCTGAACATGGGTCCCCATATGATTTTTTATAGAAGAGGTCAAGTGAAGAGTCTTGCCCCCAAAAGATACTATATTATAGTGTTTAACCAGTTCTATGTTATACCAGTACATAAATAATAATGATAATTATGGGAGCTTTGGGGGGCTGCCAATAGGTATGGACCAGAACCCTCATTAATTAAAAAAAAAAAAAAAGAAAGAAAAGATAACATACCTGCAGTTACAAGCACAACAGCCGAGTATAAAGCAACTTCAGGATCATTCAGCTGAAGGTTGTTGAACCAACACACAAAGTTGAACAACAAAGCAACAAACTCTTGCTGAAGAAAAAATATGAAAGTTTAAATGAGTCGCTCTCTATACAAACAATCAAAATAGAATTTAATCAACACAGAATTACTTTTTTACCTTACATTTTGATTTAAAATATGTATACCATATTACCCGTGAAGAATAGTAAAAAATGCAATATACAATTTGCGAACAGATGCTTTAGAGCATGTTGCATCTCTAACAAGCATTTTAGAGTACAACTATGGACAATATTTTATCATAATGGTTTATTGAACTTGAAAAATTTCTTTCAAGATAAGAAAGTTGACATAAATAAGAGGGAAAAAGTATTGCCAAGTTGACAATTTAAATCAAGCTTATTCTTGTAGAAGGTGTTTTGTTTAGCTTAAGAGTCAACCAGTCAAACTGATGTTTCAAACACAGACAGGAGTCGGGCAAAAACTAACAACTAGTACTAATTTAGTTAGTTGACAGGTAAATGACAACTAAACTAATAATTGGACCTGCAACTAATAACTATAAGTTTCAGTCGCAGTTTTTGAATAACAACTAATAACTAACTGTAATCTATCTATACATAGATGCAGAGCTGGCATCATTATGTAAAATACTGGAAGTCAAAGCCGGTTGTGTAGGTAATTACAACGGACTTTGGAAAAAGCATTTAATAAAAGTATGTCTAAAATCTATATATGTAATCTTTGTTCACTTAAAATAAATAATAATTTCATATTCAATTTTTACTATACACGAAAGCAGAATATCATTTTCTTTCAAAACCACACGAAAACTTTTCCCATTTGAAAGATTTTGTTTTGCTTGGAACATCCTCTCTTATACCAATGTTTTATGCAGAGGAAATCATTTTATTTATGAAAAATCTTTTAGGAGTAATGGTGGTAAAAGTTTGATCTTGGATCCACTCAACCGAAATCGTTACAGAGTCAGGGATCAGCATAACTATTGGGTTGGCAACTAAGTAATTGCGGATTTTTTTTAGAAAATCAAAGACAATTTTTTCATGGAACTAAATAAATTTATTCTGTAATGTATTGCCCATTTTGATCAATGACCTTTTGCCATCTTTCAGGCAGCATCATAATCCCACGTTCATAAAACTTCTGGTTTTTATTAGCAAAAAACTGAATCAGGTACGATTTGACATCATCATCATTATTGAAATTTTTACCATTCAAGGAATTTTAAAAAGATCGAAACAAAAAGTAATCAGATGGTGCAAGGTCAGGACTATATGGTGGATGTGGCAAAACATCCCAACCAATCTCCAATAATTTTTGCCGAGTGACCAAAGATGTGTGCGGCCTTGCATTGTCATGATGGAATACAACACCTTTTCGATTTTTCAATTCGGGCCGCTTTTCTTCATTTGCATTGTTTAATTTCATTAGTTGTTCAATGTAGACTTCAGAATTGATTGTTTGGTTGGGTGGTAAGAGTTCAAAGTAGACAATTCCTTTGTAATCCCACCAAACTGACAACAAAACCTGCTTTTGATGTTGTTTGAGTTGGTTCACCTGGCCTGCTCCACGATCTTTTCTGCTTGATATTACTCCACTTATTTGCTCCACGATCTTTTGCTGTTAATGCGTTGCGTTAAATGCGTTTCTTTCAGTTCGTGAGGAACCCATGTATCGAGTTTTTGAACATAGCCAAGTTGTTTTAAGTGATTTTCAATGCATGTATGTGATACATGAAGCTTCTCTGCAATCTCACGTGTTGTACTGTGACGATCCGAATCGATTATTGCTTTGATTAGGGCACCATCAACTTCAACTGGACGACCAGAGCGTTTTTCATCTTTGAGTGAAAAATCACCAGAACAAAATTTGGCAACCATATTTTGACACTGCCGTTCTTTTAAGGCTTCGTCACCATAAACAGCACATAACTTTTTATGAGCTTGCGATGCGTTTTTCCCTTTGCGGAAATAAAAAAGCAAAATATGACGAAAATGTTCCTTTTGATTTTCCATTTTTCAACGAAGGCCAAGCGAAAATTACGCAACAGATCAAAGAACTTTTTTTACTAATTGACAGCTGAATTGCCACCTATCAAATAACAAAATGTGTTTTACATTTGTAAATCGTCTGAAAACCTAAAAATTCATCTGAAGCCATCTATGAGTGAAATCCGCAATTACTTAGTTGCCAACCCAATACATAGTGAGATTAGCTGGCATCCTAAGATCTATTAACACGTTGGTATTAAAAGACTGTTATTTAAAGAATTACTGTCTGTGAAATATACTGTGCAAATTGTTCAATGACCTTGTGGAAGCAAAATTTTGTCCTGACATTTAGAAAATTTATCAAACTTTCCAGACACCCATTAGCTTTCATTCAGAAACGGAAGAACTCCTGAATTCACAACAATATAATTACATGTTTAGAAATTTTCAATAACATCCACATAAATAAAATTAGACTTTCATCTGTACATTACTTGCAATCCAAAAATTTTGCAATTTTTATGTGTTTCAATAATATAGGAACCCAATGTGACCACAAAAAATGTTTGTCATTCTGTTTGTGATTTTTTTTTTTTGTTCCTGCATCATGTAATAACAACAAAAGGAATGAAATAAAATTTGTTGACATGACCTTTTTTTAAAAATCAAGGAGGCTAAATCATGGCAAATGTCACGATTACAAAATACTTTCCAATAAAACAATCTTTGTCAAATTCGGCAAGATTTTGAAAATAATCTTAAAATAATTGCATCAGTATGATAAACAGAAAAGTTTATAATACTGATGCAATTTTGCAAGACGCTGTAAACCAGGGTCGACGACTGGTAGAAAACAAAGATTTTTATTTTTCATAAAAGCAACAAAATGGAATTAGGATTTATAGTTTCATCTGTGATAAAAATAATATTGAATTGAAATAAAACTTTAAAATGTTGTAAGAAATTAAATGCTTCTACAATAAATTAAATTATTATTCAGATATTTCTTTTAAAATGATGTAAATCTAAGTTTTATCTTAAAAAAAAACCATGGGCTTTTTAAGGTAAAAAACTTGCCCCGGTGGGGAAAATGGGGAGCTACCTGGGCAGCAAATCTGACAACCATGCTGTAAACAAACTTTAAATATTTCCATTCTTTTAATAAAGAGTAATCTGCATTAAATGTCTATTATACTAACTGTGTTGTGCTTGAAAAGGATGACTACTAGTAAACTGCTACAAACTGTAATGCATTGTAATGCTTTCTAGTGCTCTTGTGGAAGAGCTATAAATGATACAGGCACTATTTTTGATGGAGAGTATTATTTAGTAATTCTCAATAACATACATCCTCTCAAAAAAGCATTCGAGTAAAAGCAAAATTACCAGTTTAGCTTTGTGAATAATTATTTAGTTTCTGAAAAGTGCAAAAATACAGAAACTGTATAGCAATATAAAAACATGATAATTGTACATAAACTAAATTTCATGATAAATAATTTTAAATATATGAAACAACATAGGAATTTTGACTTTTGCTTGAATACTTTTTTGAGAAGAAATATGAATACTTTTTTGTACATGAATTTTGTTTTGTTTGAAATAGCTGAATATCTTCAAAATATGCTTTCAAGAATGGCTACTTTTAGAGTGTAATGCAGAGGTCGCGCTGTCAATCGCCAATGTCGCAAATTGCAATAATAATACTAGTTTGGCAAAAATATTGGCAATTGGACTTCTTAATGACGTCTGGCAAAATCAAATTTGGCAAAAATTTAAAAAGGCCAGCACCACGCCTGGTGTAATGCACTGGAATTCTTTCGGGTGATTCTGTAAAAGATCTATATATGCTAGAAATTTTTAATAAATTCCTAGAAGCGGTATATACAGATAAAATACATACATTTTGTAGCAATCAATGTATATTTACACCAGTTAGAGAGTACGGACGGATGGAGAGACAGACAAATCAAAATCAAACACTTTTCAACCTTGCTGGAAAGTGTTAAAAAATCATACTTTAATTCTTGAACTTAATTGCATCTAAATCCTAGTCAAGTAAAGTGGAATAACACAATGAAAGTGTTAGAATACAGAAAAGAAATAACAGCCATTCGTAAAAGAAACGAACACACAGCTCCGTGTTCTCACAAGTAATAAGAGGATAAGTGTTCTTCCTCTGTCGGCCTCATTAGTTATTGGGCAATTATAACTGAGCTAATATTTGTTAGTTGTAAGGTTCAACTATGGTCACCTAAATTAGTTTGTTGTTGGTCAACTAAATTAATTAGAAAACTAAAACTAATTTTGCTGAATTAGTTGGACCTTCAACCAACAACTACTTTAGTTGAACATTTAGTTGCATTCAATTAAAACTGACTTAGATTTTAGTTGAATTTTTAGTTCACATAATATTTTAGTTAATGATGCCCAATTCTGCCATACACAAACAGAAAACAACTTAAACTTACATCAAACATTATTTCCATTTGCTGTTTCGAAATGAAGCTGCCATCGCTAAAGGTTATCGTGCCATCCAACGGATTAATTAATCGAGCAGCATGGACAAGCCACACCTCGAAGAAGCCCAATTTTATACACAGTAGCTTGTCATCTTGTGTAAGCTCTTGAAAACCTGGAATGCGCTTTGCAAACTCAACTATCTGTTGAATTGAAGGGGTAAGCAATGCAGCAAACTGCTGCCACATTATAATTTTTTGTAATTCTAGACTTCCAGCTCCGATTTGCCCATCCACAATGTTATGCTGATAGTCATTCATGTTCTGAAAGGACAAAAATACGGTTTTAAACACTTATGGGTCATTTTACATGCACAGGATTAACTTTTTAACTGATTGATGCATTTCAAGGAATACTGTGTTAAAAAAAAATATGTAAAAAAGTTTGTTTAAACAAATAATGGTGGGCAGATTTCCTTGTATAAAAACTAATTCAAGATATCAAAAATAAAGCACGTTAAAATAACATAGCAAAGATATTTATTATTGAACAATATACATACTTGATAAGACACATTTATATGACATCGTTTTCATCATTTGAGACATCCAACATCTATATAATACAGTGAAAAATGTTTAACATGAAACTGAAGGGACCAAAATATTTTTTCGTGTTTGTTATGCTATAACATATGTTCTCTATTTACCTAACTTAATCATAAATTTATACAAGAGTCATCTAAACTTAATTCTTTATTCGTATCTTTCAGTTTTTTTTAATATTTTTTTTTTTTGTGGATTAACCCACCTGTTTCACATATTAAATAAATATAACAGTCTAACACTTTTAGCGATGTTTTTTTGCCAAAATTTTAGCGATTTTGTTCGCCAAAATGGCAACCCGCCAGCATAGAAGCTCTCCGGCTCCAGGATTGGTTGTTTTCCTTTTAGTATGCGCATCCCTATTGACATCCTGCAGTTAAGCAACATCGGCAGATCCGCTTGGAGATCGTACAAGCTATGCATATAGAATAATGAGGGGTGAGTCAGGTTCAGTTCAAGGAGGTCCGCGAATACTGTGTTCTTCCCTCGACTGTCGAGAATAAATACAGATGTCTCAAGATAATCTATGCATCTTTTTGTTGTAAACGTAACTCGCCCAGCATCGGACACCGACTCATGACGAAGCCTTACATTATGGCCTCGGTGATATCGTTTTCCGTCCAAGTCCAGGTAAAGCTTTTTATTTACAATTATTCTCACCGCATGACTCGTGTTAAAAGATTCATAAAAGAAAAGAACAAAACTCACTAACATTTTTGATGTTCTTATATTTTATTTCGACTTACTGTTAAACAACAAGTAGCTTGCATGTATTGGGATGAAAAGCAAGTATAAAAAATATGACTTTGGAGAGAAAAAATCCGTTATCTTTTTTTGAAATGTATTTTTCAGCACCATATTGTCCACAAATTGTTCAAGATCATCGATCGTTTTATACATCTCTCCATTTGAATGTGCATCTAAATAACTGCACACACTGTTAATCATTTTCCACACTTCTGAAGTAGAGGGGATGGGAAGTGCATCATTGGATTCATTGTCAGAATCTACAGAATCTTATGGATTTTAAACTATCTCCAAAATCTCTTTTCTGTCATAATCAGAGCTGTAGACACATCATTATCAACTGAAACATATTCATTTATTGATATTGCTGGGCAGTCCAGTAATTTTGAGACTTTCCTAAATATTTTGTTAAATGTTGGTCGATTCTTGAAGTGCTAAAGAATTTGTTATTCTGGAGGATCCTGCATGGCAGAAACAATTTTCGATGGTCGTAGATTTCACCAAATTCCATGCTGAGCACATGTGTAACGTATCCAATACTCTAACAGAGAATTCTTCTTTTACTTTGGTTGCGACTGAATATTTTTAAGGCAATTGCTTTTGATAATTGAATTTCAAATTTTGTATAATGCTTTGATCAAGATTCATGGATCAAGGCACATGGTTGTTCTTCTGTTAGACTACAGAATTTGGTTTGGAAAAAAAAAAAACCACCCATTACAGGTTTAAAAATTAAACACTTCTGTCTTCTAACACTTAGCATAGTGTAAAAATCAGTGAAATAAATTCCTGCATGTAAACAGACAGGTTTTAGATAAAAGCCTTTTTATTAAAAAATAACCAATAAAAATAAAAAGAGCAACTGCTCCTCACAGAACAGTCCACCAGCTGTTTGGAACAACATACACCAAAAGGGCCAAGATCGCCTGTCACATCTTCCTTATGAACATACAAAATTTACATACTCCGACGCATTCAGAAATGAAAGATGAATGAAAAATAAAGGAACCAAGGAGCAAAATGACGGGAACCAAATGTTTGCCATGATGAAAGCGTGACGCAATACATTTCAGCCAATAAGAGTAGAAGGTGCATACAGGCAGCAGCCGATAAAAACAAATCAGGAAATTACCGATACGAAAATAAACAATGTTAAAGTACATGCCAAAAGATTAAAGACGTAGCGAGACAGGTATAAATTTAGTTAATATAGCAACTACCCTAACAGTTGTAAAACAATGGTAGTATTCGGAGACAAAAATATAATCTGTACAGCTTTTAATTCAATATGAGGATGTGTGAATAGTAATCAATAATAAGTATGACTTTACGCTTTCCACGTAAAAATCGCTTATCCAAATTGATAATCTAATCATTGAACACAGTGCAAACCATCCATGCTTTTTTTTTTTTGTTTGCTGTGTATGAAACAGGTAACGTTCTCCCATTTTTTAAACACCATGACTTTAAACTTTTTCCAATCATGAATAAGGGTAATTCTTCAGACCCATCGGAAATGCATCCAACCAATACAGTAATTCTTTCTTTGAGATTTTCCCTCCTGAGCACAACTGTCCTTTAAACGATAAAGTTTCAATGGGTAAGTAAAAATAAAATAAGCCAGTTTCATTGGCGTTAAAGACATTTTTGGGGTTATATTCTTCAAGTATTGAAGGCAACGTACTATGCAACCAATCTACGGCCATAGTACGCAAAACGCTATTTGCTTCACCACAAACATTTTTTAACACAATGCCATTTCTTTTTTTGAAACACTCCACCCAGCCTGGATTTGCCAAAAATTTGAAACTCACTTGTTTTTCCAGTTCATCTGCTTTTTCCAGCAACAAAGGTCCAGAAAAAGGAGCATTCTGCAATCTAGCTTGTTCAAAAAAATAAGAACAACTGTTTCTAAATTTCGTGCTTAGCTGTTCTCATTTGTCTGTTTGTTGTTGTTATTGTTGATAAGGTAGAATTGGCAACTCTAAACTCTTTGCAGATTTCTGTTTTTGTCCTTCGCTTCTCATCAACTGCATTAAGCAGGTCTATCTTCCTTTTAAGTGAAATGGCCGTTTGTTTTTGTACCAATATCCCCACCATTGTGCTCATAAAACAAGCTAATTTATGAGAAGCATGTAATTCACTGATTTTTACTAAAAATTCAATAGTTATAAGACAAAATTCACCATGTTCAACTCAAACCAACTGACTCTGTAACAAACTAAAGAACAAGAATGCATTTTCCTGAAATGCGTGGGAATTTCTTGGCACCTAACTCCCTTTATTCCTTCTTCACAGGAAAAAGAACAGGCCTATGAGAACAACTAAAATGCATTCTCACAATCTGTGCTTCTTTGGCACAGATAAGAATTCTATTCATTAGGGGGAGGGGGGAGAGACCTGATGAATGATACTATTGATACTCCTAGCATGACCAAAGGAAGAGAAACCAGTTCTCAGTATCTAGGTATATATAAATTCTCAAAATAAAAGCTTTGTGTACCTTTTACTGCACATGGAGCAAACAATTAGCAGTTGTGCAAATGATAAATTTTTTATGTAATATGTTAATGCACCGTAAAAAAAATAGAGAAGTAATTTGGCACGCAGTATTTCATGCCAAGTCAGGTGATGGTTCCATTGTTGTGTCAATTTTGAAATAACGACACTAAGTTTCAGCAGTACTCTATAGGGTTATAGTGTTACAACAAATTTGCAAAAAGTGAAATTACTCTCCAGTTTTGTGAAGAGCTAATGACTAAAATGTGCTTTAGACCTGTGCTTGGAGACTGTTTTTAGGCGGTCAATAAGTGCACGAAATGTTGTAAATTTTATATTTTAAAGCTGTGGTAAAAAGAACTGAACAGGGCAGGTTGCAATCTAAGAGACACCACAGAAATGCTCCAATTCGAAAATTTCTTCACAATCTTCTACCTTGCAGTATGCTAAAGTAAATTTTCTCCAAAAATATTATTGAAGGTATAACTCAGCAATTAATAGGAAATGAAAATAATATTATTAAGGAAGTGTATGGAAATATTTCCAAAACATACTCTCACATATTATATTGAAGTCAGTTATAATAGAACCTACAAATGATTGAACTTTAATTAATGTTGACTTGATGAATGGAGAACATCACCATAGCTACGATAAAATAATTTGCTATTGATGACAATGAAGTCAATAACTGTCATATGGAAGATGTACGGTGGAAGGCGGTGATCGTAAAAACAAGCATTGGTTGGTATTTGTTGTCGCATATTGTGGAGAAAATTGAAGCGTTGTGTAGAATCAAAACTAGGCATCGAGTTCTGTAGAGAGAATCAAGATTTACCTGTGAATGCAGTGGAGTTAAAAAGATTTTTGTTAAATCGGCATTGTAGTTATTTCACTTCGAATACGAGCAAACAAATCCGCGAAGCACAACAAAATGACGATACACACACTTGAAGGAGTGGGCCAACAAAGTTTTGACCCATAGTATTGTTGTGGCGAGAGACATCCATCTTTCCACTCGTCGATTCTCCTACAGTGATGGAAGGAACACTGAACCACACAACAAAAAAAGATGAGATCACATATCACTTTTTCTTTTTGGGTTAAATATTTATTTGCTCAGAACATCAGATTCACTTGACTATTGAAAACTTGAGAAAAATACACATATAAAAACATGATGACTAGGGGGAGCATCTTCATAAAAAATAATACAGCGTGCAGCCTGGCACCTCGGTGGGCGAACGCCTCCTCACATGAAGTGAGTGGCTTAGATGCGAATCCCACGGTATAAGAACGCGGTATATATTACGTGTCGGTGGGCAAAAGCCTCCTCACATGAAGTTAGTGGCTTGCCCCCTTCGAAAATCACTCTCCAACTGCTAAAGAATGACCGTTAGACTATTGCTATAGAAAAAGGGAGCTCGATTTTTCTGGAACAATTTTACCAGGTGTTTTTCGAGCAATATGCTTCTTGCGTATCAGGGCAAAACCGCAAGAGAGACACATCTGTTTCAGCGAAGCAGAGAAATATGCGAGCGAAGGGATGATATGATTATTCTTTTAGTAGGATAGAAAACTGGCGACAACTGTTATTTTATTTCAAAGCAGCTGATAAGAGGGAAATCCTTTAGAAGTACGTTAATGCACTGTAATTGAGAAGGCCAAGAGGAAAATTAAAAGCTTTAAAAGATAGTTATTATTAAAAACTTTTAAATTAAATTTAGAATAGATTATTAGTTTAAATTTAATATTAATTAGGATTTGTATTAATAATTTTTCATTAAAAAAATATGCACGTTGTGTCAACATGACAATAACTATCAAGTAGTTTTTTGAGTTCTTTGACTGTGAGTGTTTTTTTTGTTGTTGTTGGGGTTTTTTTTTTCGGTTAGCCGGAAAGAACTGAAAAAATTGCCCAATAATTGTGATCTGTGCCAAATACTTATGAACCTAGCGGTTTCCAGTACATAGTTGTTTATCCCTTTATATATTTTGGAAGTTCAATTTAATTGCGTATTTATATTTAATTCCACACGTTTTCCCCAATTCCACATAATGTAGCCAATAAGCCTACAAATTTCTTTTTAGTATATTGATATTTTTGCATGTATTGAATTCTGTACATACATACTATTTTGTATACGCATTAAAATTTCCAGCTTTGTTTTGGAGAACGATAGTGCTTCAGAAGTAGTCCTTAAATGTTTCCCAGAGAAAACAGTAGGCGGGATTTGCTCCTGGCTAATTGAAAAATGCCATAGTTTGCTACCACATAAGTTAGTATTGAAAGTTAATTGCATCATTACATTAATCAGAAACTTAAAAACAAAGGAAGCATTAGTCAAAACAAGAATGCACATCAAGTTTATATATCGTAATGCTATTGATTGTAAAGTTTGAACTGGAACAGCAGGCAATAAAAGAATTTGAATTCCACTTGTAAAATATTCTGGTACTATTTTACCGTATCCTTTCCAAAAACCCACTTTCCAAATATACCTGCATTTGCGATGACAATAAATAAATCTGGACAATCATTCAATAAAAGTGCAAGGACACGAGGACAATCATTTAATAAAAATGCAAATTTATAGAGGCAGCAAGTTTTTATATACATGGTAAATGGTATGCCTCAACAAGTAGATTTCAATCATTTGACAGTTTAAAATTTTGTAACTCCAAATAGAATTGGCCCTTCGGGGAGGATGGCTCCTGACAGAATTTTCGGAGGGGGTCACTAGACTTTTTAGATTAGCCTCAATTGTTCAAAATACACACTGAATGTGTGAAATCATACGGGAATGTGTGAAATCCAAGGTCGTTAGAGGGAGAAGACCCTTATGACCCACTGGCTGGAACTGCCTTTGCATTTAGCAAGTATGATAGTCTTTATAGAAACACAGTCGTCACTGAAAAGTGAAATTGTACAAAAGTGGTCACTATAGGCAGATGGTCTTTTAGTCAAGGTGGCAGACAACTAGTTTAAGTAATTCCACAAAAACGTTCTAGTGATTTGTTGGAAACATGCCACTAAAGATTAAAAATGAATTTTTTTCATGTTAAAGGATTTTTGTTGTGTGTTAAAAGAACACAAAATGCATCAAATTGCATAATTTGTGGTTCAGACCATCGTATCATTCAGTGTCAGGGTTCGCGTTTATGCAGATTTTTGCGTAATTTACACAAATTTTGTAGTAACTGATGCAAAAATAAGTCACACAGTGGGTTTTACGTACGCAAAAACTCGCCAACTCGTCCCCCCCCCCCCACAGAGTGCAGTTTACAAAATACGTCACAAAGATTCTTCACACACACAAGAAAAAAAAAAAGTCAACGATGCAAAATATGGAGGAGGGAATGTCAAACCTAACAGATAAACTAAACAAAACAGGTGCAATTGAGCAGACGCCGATGGCTGATAGAATTTTTGCCCCCCTCAGCTGGGCGGAAACCAGAAACTGAACGGTTTCTCCTCTGTAGTACAGAAGTATGGCACTGAATCAGTTACGGCGCACCTTATCTTCGATAAATAACAAGCACAAGCATAAATTGTTGCCCCAGAGATGATCAAGAAGGGACATAGAAAAAAAAAGGGACAAAGCAAAAAGAAATAGGGGGTGGGGAGAGAAACATATGCATACAAACATACGCACCCCCTTTTTACGGGGGAGGAGGAAATGTCCAGATAGATATATTGCAGGGCAGGGTGGCATAACAAAACAAGTGGTCATCTAGATTACAGACATATGAGGAGAGAGCAAAGCGCGTATACGTTTACTTGCTTTTTGTGGAGAAAAATAGTAGTTGTTTCACTCATCGGACCTGCAATTCCAATCTTAGACAGAAATGTCTACGAAAAGAAATTATCAAGCTAAGTGGGAACAAGAATTTCCTTGGTTAGAATATAGAGATGGAAAAATGTTTTGTAAAACATGCTGTAAAGCCAAAATGAAAAATACTTTTACATCGGGTTGCACCAATTTTCAAAGAAGCACAGTTTTGCGTCATGTCAGTTTGGATTTGAAAGATGGTAAATCTGGACAACATCATAAAGCTGTAGAAATAACACAGCAGCAAGCCTCGTTTAAAAAAGGATACAAGACACAACTGAAAAAAGTAGATGCTTCTTTGGACAAACAATTGAGATCTGTGTATTGGCTGGCAGAGGAAATTCCGGAGAGTAAATTTTCATCTTTAATGAATTTGCAAGTAAGTGATTTCTCATGTTGCTGTATGCATATTATCACCATTATTATTCTATGTTATCGGGTTAACATCGTATTTGTCTGTTTCTTTAACTTCAAAAATTGTGCGAGGAAATCAAATCAGAGTACATTTAATAACCTTAGCATTTTTTCAAACATATTTTTATTATTTCTCGTTTATAACAAGCAATTCTTGAAATATAAGCATCCTCTTATTCACTATATATTCATTTAATGTTTATATACAAAAACAAACAAAAAAAACATAAAATCAGGTCTGCCGAGACAGATTAAAGCAGGGGGCAGTTGGTCCGGGCTTCAAAGAGCCCGGCCTTAGATTAGTGGAGTAAGTTATGGATTTTTAGCATACAGTCCCACAAATAAGAAGTAATCAGCATTAAAAATGTTTTAGCTTTAATCTTATTAAGGGAATTTATCTGGCCTCAAACAGCTGAAGAACAGAATTGAGGAAAAATACGTAGACGCACATTTGGGGGAAAAAAAGAGAGAGAGAGAGAGAGAAAAGAAAAAACCCCGCAAATAAGTAAAATTTAAGCAAAAGCCGAAGATTTTGAAGACACGGAAATAAAGGGGGAAATGTACGGAGGCACGGAATGTTAAGGATTTCAGAATTGTATCTACGTAACTTCGATTCTGAACTAATAAATAATTCTAAAAATAGTTGCAGTTAGATGGACTTTTTATCGTGTACAAGGTTTTTTTGTATTATAATGGCCGGCAAATTTAAAGTGCAGAAATTCTGCACAGTTAAAAAGAAATTTGGGAAGAAAGGGTGGAGTATTTTTTTTTTTTTTTTTTTTGTTAGCAGGGTTTTGGGACCTTTAGCCCGGACTGGGGCTGTCGTCCCGAATGATCCAGAGAGTATTTTTTTTTTTTTTTTTATACAGAGAGTAGTTTTTTTTTTTTTTTTTGGTTAGTGGAAGCATTGTCGGAGAACTGCCCCGAAATTCCTGTCGGTCGACCTGATAAACTATTTCTAATCAATAAATAATGAAAGCATCAGTCGCAATTGTTATTACGCAATTGTGTTTGACGCGCTCCTAACTAGCAGAGTTGCGAGCTGAGAGCGGCAAACGCCATTACGTAATATTACACGATAACAGCCATAGCTCTACAACTGATGGGTTATATTTCACACGTCGGAAAAAGAGATATCGCGGGTCGTGGGCTGCTCACTGGAAGGCATTCTTTATTTAATGAAATAAATGAATAAAATAACGACCAACTATTCACGTACGGTCAAGAAAGCGTTAAAATTGTATTACATTTATATAAAATGGAAGCTATTTGAAATAAAGTAGCAAACATTATGGAATATTTTGACCTGAGGCACAACTTCCTTTTAATTTCACATTTTATAGTCTTATTCCTTGTTCTGTGAAATAGTGTCTGCTCAAAATTTTGCAACTTACCTATATTAAATTTTTTACTTATTGATATATACAGAATATATTACTCGTATGTATATTCTGTATTTCTTTCAACAGAAAATACAAAAATTTTTATTTTAAATTTACACCATGTTATAAATTTTGTATAATTAACTAATGAAGGGAAGAAAATATATAATTATTTCTAATAAAATGCTAGTGAGAAAATAGCTTTAAAGTACCTATCAGCTAGCTCTCAAGAAACCTGATCTAAAAATAAGCTGAATTTGTAATGCTATGAGATAGAGCACTTAGAGAATAATGAAATATTAATATAATTAATGATATATTACATAAATATGATCTTTAACATAGCCTTATTATTGCATGAGCAAATTGAGACTTTACCCAGGGCCCCAGCTTGAAATGACCCCAGTTTTACATGTGGTTTTGAAATATTTTTTTTTTTATATCAAAATTTTATGAAAAATTAAAACCAATTTCATAGATGGGGCCCCTGTTGGTCATAATCGGACCCTAATCTTTAAACCCATTTTTATAATTTTGTAACTTGCATGTTATTTGCTTATGTTTTCAAGTACACAGAAAAAAAAAAGTAATTTCTCTTTCTAGAAAGAAAATGGTGTAGAATTAGGAAATGACACTTACAAGCATCACACCGTTATAAGCGAATTTACAGAGTTATTCTCCAAAACTGTAGAAGAATCAACATTGAAAGAACTGAAAAAATCTCCAGTGCTGGGTATAATTTGCGATGAATCATGTGATATATCAAATTTTAAAAAACTTATATTTTATATCACATATGTTAATGGACAATGTAGAGGAGAAACTGCTTTTATAGATATTTTGGATATAATGGATGGCAGGGCTGACACCATTACAGATGAAATATTGAATAAATTAAACAGTATGGATGTGAAGATTGAAAATGTAGTTGGTTTTGGCAGCGATGGAGCCAATGTAATGATGGGTCGAAAAGGAGGAGTTGGGGTAAAGTTACCGGAGTTGGGAGCTAGTTTTCTGATTCACGTCCACTGTGCTGCTCATAGAGTATCATTGGCATTATCACAAGCAGCCAAAACTGTTCATGCTATTAGCCAGGTAGAAGAGACATTACGTCAGGTATATCATTATTTTGATAATAGCTCTGTTCGTGAAAATGTCCTGAGAGAAATCTGTGCAGTAAATGAAGACCCGAGTATAAAGTTGAAATAATCGAAACAGATACGTTGGCTTAGTATGTATGATGCAACATACACTGTTTATAAGGCTTTGCCTTCGATTTTGGAGGCATTGGGCCATATTGCAGAAAAATCTAATGATACAAAAGCCAAAGGGCTGTACAATAAAATGCATCAGAATTCGTTTCCCCAATTATTAGCGATATGCCTCAATGTTCTTGAACCTGTAAAAAAGCTGTCTAAAATCTTCCAAGAAGAAAACATACTTTTTCTAAAATAAAGCCTTTGGTGATGTCCTACATTAATACTCTTGAGACCTTAAAAGAAAACAAAGGTCTCCATGAAATTGAATTAGAAAAACGAAGTTCAAGTGCTAACGAAACGGGAGAATCGCCACATTTCATTTGCAATAGAAATAGTACTTTCGAAACAGATGTCAAAAAAGGCAAAAGTGACTACATAAAAAATATAATCGACAATTTGCGTGATCGTTTTCCTGATGCATCCTTAGACATTTTTGGATGCTCTAGGAAAAAATTTTCAAGTCCAAAATTACCCCACAACATTAAGAGAACTTAATGAATATGGTCTAACTGACATAAAATTGATATCTGATTTCTTTGACAGAGGAACGGTGAAAATTATTGATAGGCATGAACTTATCTCAAATTATTTGCAATTTAAACATTTAGCTGCAAACTATAGAAATCTGAGCTTGAAGGAGTTTGCCTCACTTATTCTGAGGGAATTCAGCTCAGATTTCCCACAAATGGCCAAACTGGCATCAATTTTGTTAGTAGTGCCCGTAAGCTCAGCTGCTGCAGAGCGGGGATTTTCCTGCATGAAAAGAATAAAGACCCCTCTGCGAAACAGGCTATCCGAAGAAAAGCTGAAACATTTAATGAGGCTTTCTTTGCAAGGCCCAGAACTAAAAGATGCTGGGGATATTATTAAAGTTGCCCATGCAAAGTTCCTAAATCTTGCACAAAAAAAATAGTTTTATATGTTTATTAAACAGAACACAGTGTATTTGTTTTCAATAAAGTGTTCAGGTGAATTTTTATTATTCCTTAATATGTGTACAGATTAATACTTAAAAATATATCGAAAAATTTTTTTTTTTGCCTGACCCACTTTTTCTGTTCTTTGACCCACATTTTTTCAAAATAGTGGGTCTTCGTGACCCACTTTTACTAGACTACAGCGCGAACCCTGCAGTGTTAACTGATTTTTCATGCTAAGCCTTTTAAACGTATTTTACAGTATTTCTATCTTTTGATGCAGATATTTTGCTTTCATGGTACTTAAAACACAAAAATTTGTATATTGACAGATTTAATTCCCCCTCCCCTCCCAAGTTAGAATCAAGCAATGCAAGCATGCACCCAGTTATTTCAAAATATCTCATGTATTTGGCAAGGACCACAGGCATATTGGATGGAGGTTCTCCTTATAAAGCTTTCAGTCCCTTCTTTAGAAAAATTCCTCTTTCTATGGCAAGAATATGAGTCAGAGATTTAAGAGAACTGTTAACTTCTACTTAAGACATTAAAAAAATTTTCCAAATATGTCAGCAGTCACAAGTATTAAAGACTAACACTTATTAGTTGGTAAATTTTTTTAAATAAAAATATATTAATACTATTTACAATGGTGTAGCGTAGGGGGAGGAGGTAGCTGCATTGGGCAGGAAAATTCCTACCACTGAATTAACTGCAGGTTGTTTGGTTTAAACCCTGTTTACTTGATTATTTTTTTTAATAGTACAAAACCTTCTAAAATGCACAAGCAGTAGCGGATCCAGAAATTTTTTTTGGGAGGGGCTAAATTTTTAAAAAAGCTTATTTCACCCAATTAAAATGTACTTTAAATCAAAATTTTAGTCTAAACTAATGTATTAGGCTTTTGGGAGGGGCTAAGTAATAAAATATGATCATTTTAGCTATTTAAAGTGTATAATAAAGCAGAATGTTGCCCTTGAGCAATCTCTTTTGGGGGGGTGGGGCTGAAGCCCCCTAGCCCCTCCCCTGGATCCGCTACTGTGCACAAGGAATTTATAAGGCAGGAAGAGTTGGCAGCTATGATTTTCGCATGTGCGCTATTGTTTTTGCACTAATGTTTACATCTAGTGCTGCCAGAGAGAGGAAGTAGTAGTAGAGTGGAAATTCGTCCACTTTGGTACTGCATACGTTATATTATATAAGTAGATTACATATTTCAAATGATATTTACAATCACCTATCATGACAGAGAGTGAAATCTAAGAATGGACAATGCTTACAAATAGTGCAGGTTTTCTGACCAATCCTCTGGTCTTTTCCTCTGTGTAGGCGCAGTTTGCTCGGTGAGCCTCTGCCACTGACAGGATGATGTCATACATCATTTGTTTGTACTCGTAGTTCTGCGTCTGGTGTTCTGTTTCAGACTGTGTCACCTGATTGTCTTCGTTCTTCTCCCTTGATCGCTTTGGAACTCTACCGTAACGAACAGCTGTAAAATGAAAAAAATATTGTTATTTAATTACTGAGTAACCTCTTACAAGTCATTTTTGGGAATAATACCATAATCGGGTGTCGGTTGAGTTGGAGACTTTTTTTTTTTTTGTTGCCAACATCTAACCTTGGCGACTTTTTTTTTCGCGCCAAACGAAACAAACATATGTTGACACATAAGTAACAAAATGAACCCAAAACTACAATACACTTATCTAAACACATAAAAACATTTGTAGACATATTTCAAATGCAATTATGAACAAAATTCACATAAACAAAGCACTAGCTCTTTACTATGGTACGTTAAAAAATAAATAAGCCATAACCTTCAAAATACGCAAAATATGTTTCTGCACATAATTATACAGCAAAATTTTCCTTAAAATGTTAAAATCCCAGTTTAAAATTAATACTCAAATAATATGAATACTCCCCCCCCCACACACACACACACACAATTCCCCACAAACAGCTAAAAGATACTTATCTATTGAACCATATTTAACCTAAACACTTCACGTGATATCAAGATAAATATACTGCAAATATTTTAACAAAATGTTAAAAACACTCTTTATAAAGAACAGAAAACCACTATAATAAACTGGCTCCCCCCCCATGATTTTTGCAATTTAGTACCTTCAAAACACACAAAATTTACACTATTAATCAGAATAGAATGAAAACTGATCACAAACAACTCAAAATATATTTATTCAAATTAAACCTAAAAAGTGTACAGGAATTCTGTAAATCAGGAGCAAACCCATATAACAAATAAAATTAACCATCCCTCTTAAAACCTTAAAAATTTTTATTTTTTCATCCCAACTCACAAAAAATAACAAAACATACTAAAAACCTTACATAATTATGAAAACATAAGACCATAAATATTCTCAACTATTCACCGGTGTACCGTAAACCAAGGAATAAACATTTAAATAAATAAAAGCACCACATACCTCAAATTTTATTCATAAACAATGTAACATTATCCCAAGATAAATCCATCTCAATCATTCAAATATGCATATTAACTGTAGAACAACACACGATAGATATATATTCTTCACAACTCCAATAAAAATTTTCAAACTTTTGTTGAAATTCACTTTATAAAGAATTAATAAACAACGCCCCGCAACAACTACACATATACAACAGCAAAACTAACAAAATGACGCATTATCTCAAAAACCGTAACTTATAAAACTTTGGTTTCCAGGTTAAAAGTTACATTACTTAAACCAATCAAATAATTCCTCAAAATACATTCGGTTATGGTTAAAACAATCAACCAATCAGAATTTCCTTTCTACACAGCAAGATCGAACAACTCAACTTCTCCACCAGGTTGCTAGAGGATTCCAAAACAATCGCTATGTTTACCGTCCTGTTTACAAAGTCCAAACCCAGCGACTTATCTTGCTTGGCGATGGACACCGGTATTCTCCCCTCATTTTCAATATTTAACCCTCTCAATACCAGAGCACAATATCTGGACTGCCCTTAAACAACCGAAGCGCCCGAGATTCACCCGGAAACTCCAAGAAATTTCATCCCCCGCTCGCAACAAGGGGTCCCACCGCTTCAGTCTTCTGTGTTATCCCTATTGAAAGTGGAATAACTTTTCAGTCAGTGCATGCCTTATCTTTAAACCATTGTCCAAAATATAAAAGAAACACTCGTAAGTTAAACGGAGGTAAGTCCAACAAATGCATAGGTTTCTCTTCCAACAGGTGAAATTCCCTACAAATGGAAGATGACACCTTACCGGGAGAATGATGGAATGATTTCCACCTCCCTAGCAAGAAAGAGGGGGGGATGAAAAGTAGGTTTGTCTAATCGCTCTTTCGGGCGGTTGCCTGGTATTTCCGATGGACGGGTGACTTGGGAGCCATGGTTGTGAAAGGGTTAAAGTAAAATGGTAAATAGCAATAAGCAAAAGGTTATAATTACAATTTTTTTTTTTTGGAATGCATAAACAGAAAACACATTATTGTATACACATAATAATTTGCACTTTTGAAAAGAGCCATTTACACAGGTTGTAGAGCTACATTTTAGTATTAAATTGGCCTTAGAAATTAATGTCTTAATTACAGACATTAGAGATGAGTTCGGGCTAATTTTTTGAAGCCCGAGCCCGAGGACTTCTAATCCGAGCCCGAGCCTGAAATTTCAGCTAAAGATAAAAAAAGTTCAATTACTTCATTTATAGAATACGATAAATTTTGCCGTTTATCCAAATTAAAGACAAATATAGTTGCAAACTCTCAATGCACTTTCTAATTCTTTATATCCATGTTTATCAAATAATGTCGGATCTCATGACTAAGTAATATAAGCTGCCGTTCTGAAACACTCAAAGAGCTTCACGCACCTTCTAGGTGCCGGTGCCACTATTTTTTTTATAAGTATTTTTATTTTCTTCCCGAATTACTTTTTAAAATCTGTTTCAAGGAGTATGTTCAATAAAGAAGAAATTTTTCACGAGCCGGAGCGTGCCCGGGCTGAGACCGTCTCATCTCTAACAGACATAGGCTTAGTTTTCAAACCCTTAAACCTTGAAATCTCTTATTTTTTAGAGTTAAAATGTCAGAGATTTCTTACACACATATTTTTAACATAAAATGTACACATAGTCAATGCAGACATAATAATTTGTTTCTTTTTTCTAATTATGCCATGAGTTCAGCCATTTCAGCGTAGTTATAAGCATGACCATATCTCTGTTGTTGTTGTCGTGTCCATGGATAGAGGACACTATTCATAGAAAGAGGGGAGCTTGGCGGCTGCCAATCTCCAGCGACTGTCGTCAACCATTTTCCACGATCAGCACATTAAAATTGCACGTATATTCCACTAAAAATGAGCAACCAGTGGACCGTTTTTAACTAAAAAAACCTCAGTGGATTCAGCAACCTAGTTGTACAGCTATCTAAACTAGGCAACCAGTGGTCCGTTTTACCTCAGTGGATTCAGCAACCTAGCTGTGCAGCTATCTAAACTAGGCAACCAGTGGTCCGTTTTTAACTAAAAAAAACAACAGTGAATTAAGCAACCTAGTTGTACAGCTAATGTAAACTGGGCAAACACTGGCCCGTTTTCAACTCAAAAAAAACCTCGGTGGATTAAACAACCTAGTTGTACACCTCTCAGTATGATTAGAATAGCACGTAAATAGCACTTACGAAAACATAAAACACATCGAATATCAATTTAAAATTCACATTAAAAACCTTAAACATTGCAAAAGATTCGTTAAAAAAGAGCACTTACCTTTATTTATTTTTTTAAATAACCGCTCAGAAATGTCCCCAACACCCACCGGCTTATAACGTAACACCAGCATGCTTTCTTTTATTTAGCTCTATATTCACACCATATTTCTACAAAAGAACGTTCCTTTTCCTTTCAAAACAAAAAAAAACTCCATATTCCACACATAAATACTGACGACGAAATTCCCCGATACGCTTACTAACCTACGATAAAGAGTCCGCAAAACAGAATCAAAACCACAAGGAAAATCAAACATTAACTTAATCCACTCTATCACCAGCCACAAACAAACAACTATCGTCATTCATTAGCAATGAATGAAAATCCCATACTTCAAAACACCCCGTGTTTCTCTTTGGTTACTAGTCTAAACAATCACCGGCAGGGTACTTCACTCCAGCTGACGGCGCCAGAGCCAAAGCCAAATCAATTTGTAAACAAAACATCAAAATGTAAACAGCACCGTATACGGAATATAGTCCTGGAGAATTTATAAGATATCGCTATATTGGATACATGAATATTTAAAATGGCCGCGCTTGGATATTTCCCACCACGTTGAGATGAAACGTTTGCAGTGCTAAATACGCCAATCTTACAAAACTATGCATAAATTAAATATATATGGAGAGTTTCCTTAATGGCAACCGTTATGTGAAATGATAATTGTTTTTGCTAATGCATAAATTGCCACAGAATAAAAAGATCCCATTGGTACCAAATAATTAAGCGGTTTCTTTTAATCGAGCCTTGAAGAGGGAGAAACGAAGATAGATAATATTGATATACATAATAGGTAGTATTAGTAGATTTGTAAGGATTATATGAATAAATCACAATATACTACGTTAATAAATAAAAGAAAAGAAAAAATTGTAGCAATGCAGTTGTTATCAAAAGTAGCCAGCGATAGTCGCTTAAACTAGAATGAAAATATGCTTTGGGTTTGGGGGAATTTTGAACAAAATTGTGTTCTGGGGAAATATTGGGTTCTAAGCATTTTCTGCACCCCTGCATAAATAATGCACATAACATAATGAAAATTCAGTAAAATCAACCAAGATGGTGTGTGCCCCATGTAGCTGGAGCTTCAGCGACTGTCGCCAACCATTTTGTGCGATCAGCAAAGCAAAGGATTTTAACACATTAAATTTGCACATAAATTCCACTAACAAAAATATTAAGACAAAATACACTGTCCATATTTAACCTAAAAAACATCTGATAATTCAGTAACAGGTATTTTAAAAAGAGCAAACAGTGGACTGTTTTTAACTCAAAAAAACTACAGTGGATTAAGCAACCTAGTTGTACAGCTAATGTAAACTGGACAAGCACTAGCCTGTTTTCAACTTAAAAAAAAAAAAAAAAAAAATGGTGGATTAAACAACCTAGTTGTACACCTCATATAAAGTCAGTATGATTAGAATTTCATACTGATTTTATTAGGTGATTTTTTTACTTATCATATTGACTTAGCACATAAATAGCACTAACAAAAACATAAAAACATTAAATATCAATTTAAAATTCACGTTAAAAAACCTCAAACATTTCAAAGATTCGTTAAGAAAAGGGCACTTATCTTTATTTTTTTTAAATTAACCGCTCAGAAATGTCCCCAACACCACTGGCTTATAACGTAAAACCAGCATGGTTTCTTTTATTTGGTTTTATATTCACACCATATTTCTAACAAATACAGACACTTCTTTTCATACAATAACATATTTCATTCCTTTCCATCCATAACATGAACCAATTTCAAATTCCCAAACTGATGATACATGTTTCTTTATGGTTGCCAGTCAAAACTACCACCGGCAGGGTACTTCACTCCAGCTGTGCATTGCCCACGATGGTGCCAGAATGATCACCAAATGAAACATGTAAACAAACATTGATATGTAAACAGCACCGGATACGGAAATATAGTCCCTAAGATTTAGCGATTTCTAGCCAAATATTTAAGATATTGCCAAGCTCAGTTCAGTTTTAAATACTTATTTTTGGCACTTAAGTTTAGAGATATTTTGCCAAAAGCCGCCAAGCTTGAGAGAGTTTGCAACATTTTTGGCAAAGCCAAAATAGTGATTGACCAGACTTAAATTAATTGAAGGCAACCATAGACATTAATGTACAGTTTTTTGAGTGACCTTGAAAATAAATTATCCCGTAGATTGTAACAAAAACAAGAAATACAAATAATGCAAAATGCATCAGTTGTGAAACACCTTCCAACGCAGCAATATTTTGATCCAAATTTGGCACTGTGGAAACAATCCCAAAAAGACTTCGGATTTTTGAATTAAATGATTTGATGCTATTGAGAAAAATAAAAAAATAATAATAGTGGCTGAATATTAAAAAAGAAAGAAAAAAAAACTAACAATAAAACTGAAGGAAAAAACATACTGTTGGTGAATAGCTAGATATCGGATTGAAATTTTGGACTTGTATCAGTCTGGCAAAATGGATATCCATTGCATCACTAATGCCAATAACGCTCAACAATAATGCAGTTGTCATAAGTGTTTTGACAAAGATCAATTTGGTTTGGTCGACGGTATAATACATAAGTACCAGAAATACAGTATATTTAAGTAAACAGTGACATTAATTTGCTGATTAGCCAAAAGTGTGCTAAAAAGAAATGACATTGAAATTGTTCTTTGAAAAGTTTTATAAGTATGTATACTTGTTTATTAATAAATAAAATAAAAGAAAGGAAAATCAATTTCATTTATTTTTTAACATTTAGAGAATGATCATAGTAAAGAGTGCAATAAAATTTTGAAAGAAACATTAGAAGCAACAAAACAAATAATATATCTTAACATGGCTTAGCAAGAATTAATTTCAATGAAATGTTATGATAAACTTAAGTTTCAAGATCCAAAACATATACAAAAATGCACTCACAATCTTTGGACATTCCAACATCCAGGCATTTTCGGAAACGACAATACTGGCACCGGTTCCTGTTAAGTCTAATAACTAAACATTGCTTGTCTCGTAAACATTTGTAGTCTATCTGTTTTTGTATGCTCCTTCGAAAAAAACCCTGGAAAAGAAAAAAACTGTTCAATAATCTTTTAGAATCTCATAATTATTATTTTTTTTATGTTAAATTAAAACATGAAAAAGTGAGTACTATATAAACGAAGAAAGTAAATTGCAGAAGACAGCAAATCTACCAAATCGGCTAAAAATAAACGGCATAGAAAAAGTTACAGAAATTGAACATAAAACTAAGCATCTAATTTACTCGCCGTCATTCAAATTGGACTTTCCGACTGTCAATAAAGTGCAGCTAGAATACAACACAGAGTTAATCGGCGAATAGCAAAAATGTCAGACAGGATCGTGATTGCTCAGGGGCGAGATACAAAGTTGCAAAAATGAATGGAACCATCGCATGTAGTTGCAGACAACAATCAAATACGTACAAATAGTACAGTATGAACACATAAAAGCATGGTACAAAAGGGTTATATTTTCTAAAAGAAATAAAACTGTAGGTACAACTTACTTCAGTTTGATAATAAAGAGAAAAACTTTTACATAATCTCATGAAAGCTTACATATTTACTAAACGAGTTGCAAGTACATGGCAGAAACCGGTTTTTTCACAGTACCTGTTGGGATGGAAGCTCGAAGCCGATGTTCTTTGGAAATAAATATTTAAAGGACAGCTTGATTACTAAAAGCTAGCGATTATAATATATGATTGCATGACAGCATTACAGAATTGAAAAACATTAAATTAATGATAAAAACTTAAAAACGTAAATAAATAAATAACAGAAGAAAGGAGAAAGTGATGAAGTGGCATTTCATTGCCACTACAACGCCCTCTTCTGGCAACTGCAACTCTTAAGAGTCGGAAACAAAAACCAGTCTCCTTTCAAGAAATATCGAAACTTCATATAAACACCTTTTAAAAATATAAACATTCTTTTTTTCCCTATAAACAAATAAATATCTAAGCCATTTAAAGTTTTTTTTTTTCTTTCCAGTTTTAAGGCATCATATTTATTACCTTATTATAAATGATTACTATGTATGGATTTAATTTGTAACTATAAAACTTTCTTCGAAGTTATATAACAATTAAACAGGTGAAAGTTGCTTTTTGTCTAAAGCAAATTACACTTAGGCATTTCTGATGATTGTAAGTAACCAAGAACAGACAGAAATGAATAAGAGAATGCTTGAAGCGCATGCGTACGTAAAACGAATGAGCCAGTCAAACTTGGGAAGTGGGTGATGTGCTGTGCTTGCTTGCCTTCCCTTCCATGATAGTTCATTGATTGGATATTCGCCATACCATCATTTTTTTTACTAACAAGTCCAGTTGTAAAATGGTTGCGGAAGGGTTTTGAAGACTTGGAAGCAAGCTTTTTTTCACGTGTCACAGAGATGTAGCTAAAACCAAATAGTTGCACTTGTCTATGTAAGTAATATCGAACCAAATACATAATTTTCCTTGTGCGAATCATCAATATACGGATCAATCTATGCAATTTTGCCAATTTTATTAGTATAATACTTTTTAGTACTATCTTCCAAATTAATATAATAATTTCAATTCGTTTTTACAAAATTTTAATTGCTTTTAAATTAATAATATATCAGCTCACAGCACAACTTTAGGGGTTTGTTTGTGCAAAGCTGTCGTCTGCATTTCGAAACTAGTGTTGCCAGATACTAAAGTGTGACGTAGGTCAATACACCCTATAAAACTTCCTTCGAAGTTATATAACAATTAAACAGGTGAAATTTGCTTTTTGTCTAAAGCAAATTACACTTAGGCATTTCTGATGATTGTAAGTAACCAAGAATAGACAGAAATGAATAAGAGAATGCTTGAAGCGCATACGTACGTAAAACGAATGAGCCAGTCAAACTTGGGAAGTGGGTGATGGCGGTAGCAGGAGCATGCTGATTTTCAAGATTGTCTATTCTGGCGAACTTTTCCTCAAGATGACTATATCCATAGATATAGGAATCTCTAGATTGAGCATAACGAGAGAAAACTTGTTGCCTCCAAACGGTAGCCATGATAGTGGAATGCGCAGAATGGCAATAACTTAAATTATAATAGTATTTTCAATCATTTTAGAACGATCTGTATTTTAAAAAGTACTCGTATCGAAATATTTTCCCTCAGAATTATTTATTTTTCTGAAATAATGCAATGAATGAATGTTCTACTTTACATCGACGGCAGCCATGATAGTGGCAGAAATAGGGTGCATTTTCGGCAACAAAAAGCACACGATAGGCATAGGAACATTGGATGTAGTGGTGTGTCGTTCCGACCGGAACGGGTCCGGAGCGGATCCATCTCTAAAAATGGACCCGGTGCGCATCCGGATCCGCTCCTTTCGGTCATTTGGATCCGGACCCGTTCGTTTCATTCATCTGGTTACGAAATCAGTCATTTGGGTCCGGACCCGTTCCTTTCGTTCATCTGGTTACGAAATCAGTCATTTCTGTCCGGATCCATTCATTTCGGTCATTCGGTTCCGAAGTCGGTCCTCTCTGTCCGAACCCGCTCTTCTGTCATTTGGATATCCAGATCCGTTTCAAAATCTGTCCGGTTCCGGAACCGGTTCCCTCTTGCTGAAATCAGTATGCTGAGGATGATGCATGCTTCGCCATTGATAGTTCGAGTGAAGAACATAGGCGTTCGGAGAATTACGGGGGGGGAGATATAAACCCAGACAGCACAAACTTGTCCAGAACATGTCCATATGATATCATGGACAAGTTCGGGACATAACTGACATCCCCAAATTTGTCTATATCTTGTCCATAATACCCCCCGAACTTGTCCATATGGCACAATACGGCGTCCATAATGATATCCTCTGGACAAAATATAGACATCCATATGGACATGTTATGGACATCCAGAACTTATCCATATGGGCATGTTATGGACATCCATAATTTGTCCATAAAAAGACATTCTGTGGATATTTATCTCATATCCACAGTTTATTTTTATGCTATGGATAAGTTACTACCATAAAGGAATAGAAGTATCCGTTTCATCAGTAATTTCTGAAATGAAATGAAGCTATTACAAGAACTGCTTGTAGGATCACACATATTTGAATCTTCAAAAATATTTTCATCGATCCTATTGTCAAATTCATTACGAAAATAAATATAATCGTGCGCATTAATAGGCTTTGATTCAATATCATTCACATTACATTCAGCTTCAATAAGGAATAATTCATCATTAACTTCTTATTCAACATTTCGCCATTCCTGACGAGTCGACTTAATTTTTTTTATTAAAATACACATTAAGTCAAAAAGTTGTACTTACCCCGCATTGTAAAGAACAGTGATATAGGCAAGCAATATGCAAGAAGTGCGCATAAAAATGTTATAATTAGCTGACAAGGAAACTTCAAATATATGGGTACTATCTACCACAAACATCACAGATTATTAAAAACAACGTGCATACAAAAATGTTACTGCGCATGATCAAACAAATTGAGCCAATCAGAATTTGTCGCCGATAGATTTTCCCATTTATGTCATAAAATAGACATGATTGGGGTGTTTAGATGTCCAATTCATGTCATATAACAGACATAATATGGATTTTCCCGTTTTTGTCGTAATAAGACTTAATTGGGGTGTTACATGCCCCAATCATGTCTTATTCTAGACATATTATGGACTTTCCCAAAGATGTCGCTAAAATGATGTCCAGGAGATATCTTATCATAGACATAGACATGTTTTGGACAAGTTTGTCCAGATATGGACATAAATTGGGCAAGTGTGCTGTCAGGGAAGAGGCACCTGGAGTTTCACTTCCTGTGGAAAAATGATGTTCCATCCCTACACGTCTAGTTGATGCCGGGAGCCGGGGACAGTTGACATTCTAAACGATAAAGCAGACTGATGGTCATTCATTTTTAGTGAGATGAGATAAGAACTTAAACGAAGGAAACTGGGGACTTATACGAAGGAAACTTGTAATTCTATCTTCAAGAATTGGGAACACTTTGTTCGGATATTGAATCATGGTTGTACCGGGGCCTTCGCTATTTGTAACGGGCCTGCACGTGTATTTCGATGAGTCATCCAAAGAGGCCTACGGATGCTCGCGTCTTCACATATACATCAAGCATTTCTTAAGCTTTCCATTTTCCAAGGCTTTGAAGGGTTATTTAATGTAGCTTTATGCCATAATTGTGCTACTAATTTTATCAGTTTTTTTACTATGATACATGTGGACATTAAAGCAAGTAGATGTGTGCAATTTGAAGGAAAAACAAAGCAGTGCTTACTCTCATGATTCATTATTTTGGCTTGATTTTTAATATACATTAAACAAATTAAGCTGATTTTTATTATACATTAAGGTAAACATATTCATAAATGATAAACAGTTTATTTATACAGATATTTTTAGGAATTTCTTTATACTGAATATTTAAGTTTCACATTTCAAAAGCAGTTACAACCATAACCAATTTTTAAATAAAATTAACTAACAGTTATTAAATTTGCGTTCATTAAATTTTGTCCAGTTAATATATTAACAGAATATATGCCGAGGTGCTGGAATAGAAATGAAGATATTTGATATTTACAATTCGCATATACATCATTTAAGTACTACTACAATATTTAATTTTTAATCTTTTGTAAGACGTGGATATTTGGCGAATGTTTACTATAGTTAGAAGTACAACCTGGTGTACTGCATTCCTTTGGCACCTAACTTAAAAATAATGTAAATTAACTTAACGAGAAACATTTAGAATAAATTACTCAATAAAATGTGTCCCATAAATAGTAGTACGAACTTTAAGGGAAGATGAAAGAAATCAAAAGGATTAAGAATCCCGTAACATAGCACGGCCAAACACGTTGTTTTCATGCTCAGCTTATGTATTGAAAATTTTACCATTCCCGATATTAAAAGGATTTATAATTTTCGTTTATAATTCCATATATTTTTTTTTCTTCCAAGAAAAAAGTATTAAATTTTAGAAAACCATAGTAGGAAATACCACGAATATTCTAATATCTTTTTTTTAAAGCGATTACTAACTGGTGCTTGAAGACAATGTTTTCGTCCATCCATTGCTGTATACAGTGAAACTTCTATGAGCGACCACTTCTATTTAGTGACCCCCTACTGCAACGACACATTTTTTAAGGCACCGATTTTTTACCCTATCTAGTTAATGTTAAAAGAGCCTCTAGAAGACACCACAGAACCCTCTATAAGTGACCGGTCCCAGTTCCCAGTCCGAAAATTTTCTTGTATTTTACCGGAAGTAAAGTAAATAAAAACCACATTCTAAACCAGTCGCTCTACTGCAAATCGACAGCAGTGCAAGTACAGGTACACATTACGTACAAATCTTGTACGTTAGAGAAGAGACATGTCTAAGAAACGAGTGATTTTACTACTGGAAGCGCACTGATGTGATCGAATCACACAAAAAAGAAATTTGGAGGTTACTTTTGGTTGTAGGAAAGATTAAAAAGCAAATAGATTTTATTATGACAAATTGAGAATGCATGAAGATATCGAAGATACGATTTTTTTAAATAAAAAACTTACAAAAAGAGACTCGGACGTTGGCTCACGAACTTTGACCTAAGGCTGATGGGTTTTAGAGGGCCTTAGTGGAGTAAACTGCCAGAGAATTAGCTGCCAGCTCTTGAGTATTTTCGAGAAAATGGAAAATTAAATATTCGTACAAAGTTTTTTTAAGAATTTAATTTTTTAATAAATAAAAATTTGTTGAAAGGTACAAAATTTTTGGGCCCTTGAAATGCGTGGGCCCAGGGCAAATGCCCCGGTTGCCCTGCCGATAAACGGGCTCTGCTAAACACTGTAGTAAACTAAAAACAAACGCTCCCTTATTAAGTTATTCTTTATTATAGCCATTCCAAGTATTATAAGTTATTCTTTTGTCGCTATAACTCAATCGAACTTTGGAATTGAGCATAATGAACGCTTGTACAAAATATTAACTGCACTTGAAGTTTCTACGTATACAAGTACAAAAATTAATAATTTATAATTTACTGTACTTCTGCATTGAAACCTGTGCCACTCATAAGCCTAAATCGCATAATCAATGCATATATAAGTGATAAATAACATTTTCGACTGAAAAATTAAATAGACAAGATTGTCTAACTAGTATTACAACGACACGCTTATTTACTGTATAATAAACTACTCAAGTAGTACGATTTCACATGAAAATGATTTAAAAACAGCACATGAATATTAATTCACTAAATTTGATTTACATACCTATTTTTAGAACTTCTAAATAAATTATACAAGTTTACACTTCCTTTACATTCAGAGCAAAATGTTCGAATTTTATGATAAATTACCATAAAAAAAAATGGCTCAATCTTCACAAAATGATTATCTACATCTAAGTTCTTTAGTACGACAAAACTACAAAAAAACTGTTTTAAAATAATAAAATAGAACAGTGCTAATCGCGAAAACAGGCCTCAAGGATAAACTCAATTTTCGTGCTGGCATCGAACCAGAAGGCCCGGTTGCTAATAGCGACGGCCCCGGTTGTACACCCTCCAAAAAAAGTATTCGAGCAGGAGAGAAATTTCCTACGTTGGTTTCGTATATTAAAAATTATTTATCTTAGAATATGAATTAGGATATGTATAAATATGACTTTCCATATTTCTATCAAGTTGTGCGTTTTTCAAAAACTCAATTATTATTCGCAAATCTAAAATAGGAAATTTCTCTCTTGCTCGAATACTTTTTTTTGGAGGGTGTACAAGCGCGATAAATGGATCAGTCCGGACATTCAGAATGAAATTTTAGAAATGTTGGCACTCTCAATACAGCGTGCTTTGCAAGGAAAAATGAAGGATGGAAATTTCTTTGGCATCATTGTTAATGGAACAATCGATACCGCCGGGAAGAATATTAACATTCTGCCATTGATTTCCAAGCACAGCAGTGCGCATCTCGCGTTAATTTCAGGCTAAGTGAGGGTGTTACATAAGGGCGTATTAAAGGGGGGCGGAGGGGGCGACCGCCCCCCTGGAAAAAATAAATTAATGTTAAAGATCCTATTTTACTTCCATAAAATGGATGTATATGTTAATCTTCTAACTGCCTCCCCCCCGACAAACTTGCAATAATCCGCCACTGGTGTTACAGTTGTTTACTTTTATTTTGAGAGCTTAAAAAGTTATTTAAACTGCATTTTAAGCAACTCAAAGTTATCTTTAGAGATATAAAACAAACACTAAGCATTGTAACTAAACATAACTTTGAGTGCTTTAAATAACTTTTAAGCTCTCAAAATAAAAGTAAACAACTGTGATACCCCACTTGGCCTGAAATTAACGCAAAGCGGGCGCTCGACAGCGATATTTGAAGTCGATGCGATATTTTAAAAACGCCTGTGTTCCGAAATGAATGACGGGATGTTAGTATGCCGCCAGGTAGCGTTGCCAGGCGTCCGGATAAAGCCGGACACAGTTAGGCTTTTTGATTGCGTGTCCGGCCAAACTTAATGGTGTCCGGTTTTTTTAGGCTTTTTACTGGTGACTGGCTGATTAGTAATAAAGTACTTGAACTGATTTGGCATTCGATGCTATTTATATTTCATTAGAATTTAACAAGATTCATGGTAATAATCAAAAAAGCTTGATTTTACATAGAGGTACAACAACAAAATTGTGAGACAAAATGCTCAATATTGTAGGCTGTCCGGCCTTTTTACCCAAATGTCCGGCCAAACTGGCTGGTCTATCTGGCTATTTTGTTTGGCGACCTGGCAACCCTACCGCCAGGAAAGAGCAATTCTCCATATGCATTCGATACTTGGCGAAATATTTGTGGAGAATGGAAGACATGCTTTTAGGAATATTCAATGTTCTAGTTACTACAGGGCAGGGGTGGCGAACCAATGGCACGCGTGCCATTGATGGAACGCGACACAATATTTTGGGCACGCCACGGATCAAAACGGTTTGCATTTTAATTAAAAATAACACATATTTTAATATGAATTACACATATAACCGTATTTTTTTTATTAGTAAATAAAGAATTTTGAGTTGTTAGTACAGTAGAACCTCGATTATCCGAAGTAATTGGGACCGAACCTACTTCGGATAATCGAAAATTCATCAATAATTGTCTAGTTTAATATGTAGTAGCGTCATTGAACTGTTATTATGACTATTTTAACTCTATAGTCATAAGAGAGTTACAACTCAAAATAAATTAAAATTATAAATGAAAATAAATTTATTTCTGAAACAAAAACTTACAATGGTTTAAATGGAAGCTTCATCTGATTTAAATTGGCCATCCTTTGCCGGGCAGCTCTATCCCGAAGTTTTCTTAAAAGCATGAGTTCAGAGGAATCTTACCATCAGAGGGTGCAGTAACATTCGATTGTTTTGGGACTCAGCAGTATGACCTTCAAATTTTTAAATGGGGGGGTGTTTTTGTTTAGAACAGGGATGTTTGAAAGTGGGGAGAGTTACACTCATACCGAGAATTGAGCTTGCGAGAAGGAATTCTATAAAAGGGAATTCCAAATTATTTATCTGGCACTCGTAGTTTGGAAAGGAGGGATTTCATACAAAAGGAATGTGGAGAAAAAAAAAACTTTAAGAATGTATGTTTGTTAAGAGAAATTTTGGACGATATTAGACAGTGAAAAAAAAAAGTGAAGAAGAAACCGACTTCGGTTAACGGAGAGTTTCGGTTAATCGAGGTTCTAGTGTATTTAGTTTTATTATTTTCCTAATAATCACTAAGTCAAAATTATTTGACGGCGCGTCTATGGCCTTATTAAACTTTTCTTTAGAAAAAATGGCACGTTGATCCATAAAGGTTCGCCACCCCTGCTATAGGGTAAACACTAACTAAAGTTATGTATATTAAGTGTGTTGATTATGGCAGCACTACGCAAGGGCGATCTGCCTAGGATGGAGTGTGCCTTGGGCGGAAGACTTTCTATAGGGTTCTAATGCGTAATCACGTTACATCTGGAGAAAACAGACCAAACCTCCGTTAGATCAACAGCCGCAAGACGGGGCTCGAACTCAAGGTCTTCACATTACAGCTGTCTACTATTTTGAGTGTCTTATCCACTTAGTTATGGTATGGCTAAAGTTCTGTATTAAGTATATGCGTTTTATAAAAGTAATTATAACTGGATTAAAGAGCTAATGATCTTTTCATATGCTTCTATTATATAATTGGAATCAAAACTTTATTTGTTTATTTTTTTTATTAAATAGTTTCTGTAGTCTAGTTTCGAATTTTTTAGAAGCGGTCATTTGTCTGTTAAAATTGGTCAGTAATGCGACCAAAAATACAGTAATTATAACCCAATTTATAACCCTACAATGTGCGCCACAGCTCCCCCTTCTTTTACAAAGTTTCTACGCCACTGCTTAATTCATATCTTTACTTAAATTTAAAAATACATATTTCATTTATTCTTAATATTTCACTTATTATTTAAACTAAGACATAAAATTATGGTCAAAGTACAGACCCTCTCTGAGTATATCCTCAGCTTGTAAGGGTTCTGGGTCCCCTACGAAACATGTAGGCTTCAAATAGCCCTCCAAAAACCAACCACAATCTTCAGGATTTAGTTTGAAATAGAATGCATGAATTGCATGAAGCCACATTGAATTTACAAAGATTGTACGCAAATTTCCTGTTTGAGTGAAATCCAGCATCGTGGTATCAGATTGGAGTCAATACCTTTAATCTTCTTCATAAAATGCACTTTGTTTATTGCATATGTCTTTTGGAACAGCTGATATCTAGCTCATTGGTGTTATAACATGGCTTTATTACATAAAGAAAGACGGTAAACTCTTGAACATGTTGAATTTTTTCTTCGACGAGTACATCTACTGGGTCTGCCAGTGATGCAAATGTTTCCTGGAAATCCATTCGCCTTGAAAATACTTTATAAAAGGGTTGGGTATCCCTTTGTTATAAAATACAGCTGTGTAATCACAGTCCGTAAATGCTTGGAAAGCTGGTAAACCCAAGCATAAAGTAGGACCCAATTTCATCGCAAGCTAAGTACAGTTAATACAATCAAGATCTTTCTATTGCTTTTCTTTGATGATGAATCTGCCAACCAAATTTGAGTCTGTGGAACTTTCTGGATAATGACCAGTAAAATTAACAAGACGTCCGTCGGTATCATTCGCTTTGACCAATATTTTCGAATTAAGCAGCACTTTTGATATATCAAACATTATCCGGGTATCTGCCTCTTCAAGTTGGCATAAATATTCTTCAAGTTTCAGGACGTGATTTCTGACAGTATGAAATAAATAAAAACTTTGTGAAAAAAAACACACATAAAAGGTTACTTCAAGGCGTAACGATCGTTTCGCCCGAAAATTCGTTCGGTCTTCTTCAGACAAACCCTTCCGTCAAACAGAGCAGAGGGAACAGGGAACGTATGGTAAGAAAAACAATGTTTTCCAATCGTTTTAATTATTATTATTATTTTTTTTTGATTATTGACACTAGATTATCATTTTCCTAGTAATTAGACAAGAATTGAACTAGGGCTTCTCTTTCAAGCGGTAATTTTTGTGATTTCCGAGAAAATTGCAAGGTCTTGGTTGAAGAAGTCTTTGGATGACATACGGGCTTTCGAACTAGAGCTACAGCCGACATTGACGTTCACAGTCTTTAATAGAGGGTTTTTGTGCCTATCAAAAATTGTGTATTTCAGAGGCGTTAGTCGAGCACAATTTTATTAAGATCGATGCAGCAACCTTATCAAATGTCTGCGACATAGATGATCCGATAACAAACATAAAAACTGTCAATTATTTCGATATCGATACTGGTAGGCTGAAAAGTTTTGACATAAGACTTGGGCTAATTTGGATTTGTCAGTTTTTTCAATTCACCAGTACACGAGAAAAGAGAAGGGCGGCACAAGTGCTAACTGAAACGTTCGGCAGTACTCTATGTTGATGTTTTTCTCAATACTAATTGAAGTAATCGGCCGAAGATGCCTCTCTCCATTCTAAGAACGGCCTTTTTACTTTTATCTTTGTTGGTTTGAGCTTTGACTGCCGACTGTGAAGCGAAATTAGGGCTTTTGTTACGCTTTATCGGTTTTTCGAGCCCTCCAGGATAACGCTGAAAATTTTATATATGAAATATAGGCAACCATGGATTAAATAACTTTTTGATAAGGTAACCTAATACGGTTGGATTGGGAATAAAATAACCTTTCATTTGATGTATAATTCGATTAAATAACAGATCAGGGTATATTAACAGCGCTTACTCACCGTTTTATACCTAGCAACTCCATAGTTGGGCAGATGCGCAAGGACGTACCCAGGGGGGTGGTCCAGGAGGTCCGGACCCCTCCCGAAATTTCAATTTTTGTTAGCAAAATAATAATGAAGTCTTTTTGTGAAAAATTCTGCCTTTTTCACCGTTTGGACCCCTCCGAAATTTTTGGACCCTCCCCGAAATTTTTTTCTGGGTACGTCCCTGGCAGATGGGAAAGTAGACAACCTTTATTATTTGAATTCGTTGGGGGTATATTCTCTCAGCTAATGCTCGAGTTTCATAAATAACAGATGGGGGAAGTTTATCGAAAAAATGTAATTAAAATTTTGTTATTTAACATCATCAGTACGCGATTTAGCTAGGCAACCTACTTGCGATGCATCAATGTACATATTATCCAACAAATATTCTGTATCATAATTAAATAACAGATGAGGGTATATATTTCTTAAACCGGATCTCGTACTAGAGGGGAATAGAACTCCCTATACACAATTTGAACTGCATCCACACAGGTAGCAAGAGAGAGGCTCTTGGATGCTCTTGGCAATTTAAAAGCCTTTATTTTTGTGGTTGTTAATGTTTCTTCTAAAATTTAATTTAGTCGTAACTCCGAATATGTGTCGTCTCTTCGTGATACTCTCATCCCAGACACCATATACACACGAGGTATTTTTCCATTCCTAAAATAAGAAACCGAATAATGACACCAAAAGGTGAACGTTTGGTGGTGGTTGTGCCCATTGTTCGTTCCTTTGGAGCCGGTTCAAGAATCCCCGTCCATCGTCCGTCTTTTTGTCGTCTAGCCCCACGAATGTATTACCTAATGAGAGAAAATGTACTAATGCATGCGATTTATTCTTACAAAGAGGGCACATTCAGTTATTATCATGGCTTTCACGAGAAACTAATGTTTCAGTTTTATTCTGTACTGAACTTGTTTTAGGCTTCGTTACTACATTATAACTTTCTATATTCTCCAACACTTGAGATCTTTTTTGTAAAAATTCAATAAATGAATTCCAATTTGGAAGCTCACTTGAGTTTAAAGTTAACTCAACTCATAGTTTTTTCCACTTTCCTTATATAATTTTTATAGGAAAATGTTTATCAACAGAATTTCACTAAATGGGTTTAACTGAAAGAATTTTAAAACCCTTAAGTACTTTTGATAGCAATCAAATAAATGTCTTAAATCTTTAGACGACTGATGATTGATTTTTTCAAAACTCAAAATTGCATTTAAATGTGTATTCACTATTAAACGTTTGCTTTCAAATCGATCATTTAGAGCTTTAAACAACGAAGAGTATGTGTCATCTAAAGTTTGTATTTCCGTTGTGGGACAAATTAGGGCTGACTGTAAAGCTTATGAGAATCACTTGATTGTAAAATTGAATCGATTATCATTTTAAATTGGTTTTGAAATTCAACCATTTACATTTGCCAGAAAATTTCAGCAGTGGAATATCTGGCAATCGAACAACTGTACTACTATTGTTATCAACTTTTACAACATTTTCAAATGATTTATTTAATGTAGTTTCTTTATTAGAAATCAAAGATATAATGAGGAATTGAGACCTACCTCGGTTTCTATTTCAAGCTCCATTTCAATGAAAATGGCTTCATGCTCGCTCAATTCTTTATCCGAAAGTATCGAGTAGAAGTTTCCTTTTAATCTTTAAGTTTTCTCCTTCTTCCTTCATAAATGTTATAATGCGAGTTCTTTATTTGTTTTTTTAAATTACTTCTTTTTCTATTCAAAACGTAATGTCGGTAGAAGCTATTTCACAACAGTTTTTCCCCCCTTTCTTCGAAAAGAGAACTATAATCTACAAGCACCGGTTCTGTGACTGACCGTTTAAATGTTCTTACCCGTTTAACTAAAGTTTCTATTAAAAACAAACGGCAAATTTATGTTATTTTGAAACATTTTATTTTCAGCATACCAACAATGCAAAACATTATTTTTCTTTCTTGGAAGCACGAACAATTGCCGCGTTGCCAAAAAATTTTACATTTCTCGCTCTTCAAATTAATTAGGAGTTCGTCGCCATGGTGACCCACGCTGACGTCAAAGTGAAGTAAGAGAAAGAGTTTAGTATGCCCAAACGGGGCCTTCGCTATAGGGCAGTTTCAGATTACGTCACAATTCGATCCTGGTAGACAAACATTACATGAATATAAGATTTCCATTGGTTCATTCATATTCCTGGTGGACAAACGTCACTCGAAGAATAGAGCTGAAGCAAACCGCATGTATTCGGTACTAAGATACGGATAATCACTCAGACTCGAAGTAACGAATTGTTACTTTTCGGTTGATATCGTTACTACTCGATCCGAAGATGTTTCGGATCGAGCAGCTTCGAACTTCGAATACAGACTGCCAGGCGAGGCGAACTAGAGGGGAAACGGGTTCCAGTAATCGAGTACTAATATCTTCTGTTATTTGTTACTGGGGTTACTGGATATCGGATCGCGGTTTCAAGGGGGAAAATGACTTTCGAGTTTGCATTTCGGATCGACCAGGTTCGAATTTCGAATACAAGACTGCGGGAGGGAGAAAATGAATTTCGGTATTTGAGTAATAGTATGTTCCGTTCCGTTACTAGATACCGGAAGTATTATGGATTCTCGCTGTTGGGAGGGAAAAATCAGTTTCGGTATTTGAGTAGTAGTATGTTCTGGTTGCAATTCGTTTGTGCCGCGCCGAATGGTATCGTTTTCAGAGCCTTATTATCGCATGGGCAAATCGGGACTTTGCCCAGGGCCCCGGCCCAAGGGGGGCCCCCAAATTCACATATGGAATACTAAAATATCCTTTGTTAATTTCTTTCATAATGTTATACCAAAAATTTTAGGGAAAAAAAATTGTTTTAAAAAGACCACCCGACTTAAAGATACTGATAAAATATGTTGACGTGACATTTTGCATACGTCATTTAAAGGACACCCCACAATCTAAATTTTGCCTATAGAGCTTTTCGACCTACGTCATTGCATTTGCATTACGTCACATCATAGCAACCAGTCCGGCAACAATTTTCTGTAGGACACACTAACATTCATTTGAGGAAGGTGATTCGCGGAATACTCGTCTTTGTACCTCTAAATATCAGAGTTGTCCTACAAAAAGTTGCCCTGACGTCATGTCGAAATGCTGTATTCTGTACCGATCTCTCACTAGATTACGTATGTCCGTGCCTGTTGATGTCACATTCTAAAGACGTCATTTAAGTAATAGCGATATCTAGAACCCCTTACTGATGATGACCCCCTGAGGTGAGGTGATGAACCCCTTCTCTGTACATGTAGCCTCCCCTGTAGCAATCGATTCCGTGAAAAATCATTAGATAGATATATTAATGTGACCATAAGTCCCCAATTTATGTTTTTTTCGATCTGTCTCCAAAATGTAAAAAAGCATTTGGGAACAGTTTTTATTATTGTATTGTTTTTAATTAGATTACTATTTGTTATTTCATTAATTATAAAATGTGCCCAATTTAGTTTCAGAATTGGGGACATGTCTTCAATTTTACGTTCAAAAATATGGTCACCTTAGATATATTAACTAAAAATATATTTTAGCATGTCAACACATAAAACGCCTATAGAAAATTACGTAAAAAAATTGCTTTAACGAGTTCAATTCATTACAATCGCTCAACAACTTGAAATTATTTGAAACAATGCTTATCCGATCTCATCCAAATATATTTATTTATGTCACTCAAAATGGATTTTTAGGGTGGTTGCTAGATTCGTCCACAATTCCTTTCTGATTGGTGTAGAGGTTTCAGAAACTGACTGTTGTGAACTTACAATTTATCAAAACTAAAATAAAATTGGCAACATTGCTTTTTACAAGCAAAACACTATTACTCGTGGTCCCATGCTTGCAAGGTGTGTATAAGGAGAATAAATACTCTCGTGTAATCTCTTTGTTTCTTATCGTGGGTAATCTTTTGCTCTTTTTTCTGAATAATGTCATCGCGAACTTATTTGTCGGGCTCAACAAAAAGAAAATTGAAGAAAAAAAAAGATGAAGCCAGCAAAAAGCTTGCTAGTACAAATCCATTGGACAAGTACTTGTCAGGTGCCGGAACAAAACTCTCAGGCACGTGTTTGACTAACGATACTCGTCATTGTGAGTCATCAAGCCTAGCGAATAATGTTGAAAAAGAGCATCCCGAAACAGATGATATTGCTGCGGGCAATAATGATTTCACTATGGATAATAAGCCTTCCGAAGAATGTGATATCGCTGCCGAAGAAAATAATGGATTCGTGTCCGATGATAAACCTGCTGAAGTCGAGAACTGTGGTTTCCTATCTTCAGATCCAGCCATGTGGATTGAAATTGATGACAAAATGATAGATCATTTTATTGCTAATCCCCCACCTCAAAATACTGATTTACTGTCGAAGACTGATAGAATTTTTGGTGGTGTTAAGAGAAGCCTTTCCATTTCCCATTTTTACCACACCAAAAAAAATGGAGAAAAACTTCTGAGAAAATGGTTGGTCCTATCAGCATCCTTAAAAATGCTATTCTGCTGGGTGTGTAAATTAATCCACGTGAATAGCAACACATCTAAAGGTCATCTCATTACTGGGTTTTGCGATTGGAAACATGCTGCTACCAGGTTAAAGGAACATGAAAATTCAGCCTCCCACAAGGAAGCAATGATGAAGATTTCACTCCGTGCAAACGTAGACCAAAGAGTTGATACTTCATTGTGCAAGCAATATGTTGACGAAACCAAATATTGGATTTCTGTGTTGGAAAGAGTTGTTGCTGTTGTCAAATTTTTGGCAATACGTGGCTTACCTTTTTTTGGTGATAATGAAACTATTGGATCAAAGCATAATGGAAACTTCCTGGGATGCTTAGAAGTTATAGCCGAGTTCGATCCATTTTTATCCAAACACTTAGAGAGGTATGGTAATCCGGGCAAGGGAAATATTAGGGTAAAATCATACAAGCCGGTGCCCACCCCATGTAAACATGGCGACAGTCGCTGGAGCTTGGCGACCGCCAAGCTCCAGCGACTGTCGCCATGTTTACTAGTCATTCTAGGCAACCAGTGGTCCGTTTTTAACTAAAAAAACCCCAGTGGATTCAGCAACCTAGTTGTACAGCTATCTAAACTAGGCAACCAGTGGTCTGTTTTTAACTAAAAAAACCTCAGTGGATTCAGCAACCTAGTTGTACAGCTATCTAAACTAGGCAACCAGTGGTCCGTTTTTAACTAAAAAAAACCTCAGTGGATTCAGCAACCTAGCTGTACAGCTATCTAAACTAGGCAACCAGTGGACCATTTTTTACTAAAAAAACCTCAGTGGATTCAGCAACCTAGTTGTACAGCTATGTAAACTATGCAACCAGTGGACCGTTTTTAACTAAAAAAACCTCAGCGGATTCAGCAACCTAGTTGTACAGCTATGTAAACTATGCAACCAGTGGACCGTTTTTAACTAAAAAAAAAACAACAGTGAACTAAGCAACCTAGTTGTACAGCTAATGTAAACTGGGCAAACACTGGCCCGTTTTCAACTCAAAAAAACATCGGTGGATTAAACAACCTAGTTGTACACCTCTTATAAAGTCAGTATGATTAGAATAGCACGTAAATAGCACTTACGAAAACATAAACACTTCAAATATCAATTTAAAATTCACATTAAAAACCTTAAACATTGCAAAGATTCGTTAAAAAAGAGCACTTACCTCTATTTTTTTTTTTTTAAATAACCGCTCAGAAATGTCCCCAACACCCACCGGCTTATAACGTACTATATTTCTAACAAACACACACAAATTCTTTTCTTATATTAACATAACACATTTCATTCCCTTCCATCAATAACGCAAACAATTTCAAATTCCCAAACCTGACGAAACACGTATTCTTTATGGTTGCCAGTCACAACTACCACCGGCAGTTGGCGGTGCATTGCTCACTCTCGCGTCAGATTGTTCGCCAATGATTTGTAAACAAACCATTGATATGTAAACAAAGCACCGTATACGGAATATAGTCCTAAATATTATTAAACTATAAATTTTAATCAAATGTATTTGTATTGGTGACAGTAATTTCAAATTTTTTGGATATTTATAATTTTAAATATTTTGACATGTATGGGTGATTTCAATCGCTTTAATATATCAAGTAAATAATACTTCTGTTTTCAAAATTGGTTGATTGACATACTTCAGTTTTGCACTTGTTGTAAATGATGACATTATAATAGTATGCGAGTTTCAATTTTTAATCATTTATCTTTCTTAATTTTTATTTGCATTTTTTCATTCTAAAATGTCTGACAAGTTTGAATTTACAGAGTTTATATTTCTTTAAAAACTCTTTTATTCACAGGCAAAAATTGGTTCATTTCTTATCATGTATTAATTCTGCTATTCTTATAAGATAAAGTTTAACAATTTTTCTTTTTTTTCAAAATCTAGTAAAAGTAACCTTAATACTCAGTCAAACAAAGAATAAATTCTTGTTTTGTTTCATATATAAAGAAATTTACAACCTTCATTTTATTATTTTATGCAGAGAAATTAGTTTGTTGTGCTTCTCTGTTCTTCAATCCAAGTATAAATCATAATAGATCTAATTACATTATAAATTCTAATCAAATGCATGTTTAAAGAAAGTGTCTGGTTGTGTTCTAAAATTAGGGTCTGAGAAATTATCTTAATCTTTTATTATAATCAGATAAATATCGGATTCGACTATTTTTTTTTTTTTTTAATTGGATGAAGAGTTGTCTCTTAAAATTTAATATTTTGAACACAATAAGTGTATATTTATGTGAATTTGCAGAAATAAAATTATTAAAATACTAACGGTTGTAGTTCAAGATTGTTTAGGTTTTGTCAGTTTATTTTTTATTTTCAAGTAGCTGTTTGAAAACTGTATCCTTTTTTTAAAATAATTCGATTCCTCCTCCCCTTATCGATTCCTCCTCCCCCAAAGAAAGAAAGAGATCTCTCCAAAAAAAAAAAAGTTTTTTTTAAAACAATCATGATTTTCAGTTTGACTGTGTATACATATTTTGTGAGTTATTTTTTGTAATATACCAACACTCATAAAGAGAAAAAGTTTGTTAGGGAACTCAACTATGAAAAATGCAGAATATCTTACAATGAGGCTTGATTAGTATTATTAGTTTAACAAAATTCTATTTTCTTTTCTTTGTGGGAAATAAAATTCTATTTCTTTTCTTTATTTTCTTTTCGTTGTGCCTTCCCCTTGGTATTATTGTATATAGACAAAAAATCTGAAAGTATATACATATTTATGTAATAAGTTACAATGTCTTCCTTATTTTGACCCCCATATCTTGAGAGGGTAAGCTGGACCATTTTATGGGTGCACAATTCAAGTGTTCCACTATGGGTGCGTAACTAGTGGATGGGGCAGTTTTAAGTTTTTGTCCCGTCTTGGAAAAATCTAAAATCCAGGATTATACTATTAACGATGTTTTCTTTCACGTTTGATCCTTTCAAAAATGTAAATACATTTTTAGTATTTTAAACTATACCGCTTCACTACATTGACTAAATAATTGATATTTTGTTATAAATTTAATTTATATAGTACAAATCTTTATAATATATGAAAACAACCATACAGTTTTCATCAAGATAATTCATATTCACACCCAGTTAATTAGTTATGAGGTGTCGAATTCAGATGGGATATCACCGCTTTCCTATGCATTGTATTAAGTTTGAAGTAAAATGAGGGGGGGCCCCCAAATTTAATATTGCCCAGGGCCCCGTATTGTCATAATCGGGCTCTGATCGTTTTGATGAGGTTTGGAAGAATCCGTATGTTTCTTTACAGTTATGGAGATGGAATAGTATCTGCTGCTCTATTGATATGGGTCGTACAATGGGGGGATACGATCCGGTGTATAGTATGTTATTATGCGCAGTTGAACTCTTTTTTTGTGGGGGGGGGGAGGGGGTGTTCTTATAATTGTAGAGGAGCAATACATATAAGAGAAGCATGTTAGTAAGGGGTGCTAATTTCGGGCTTTCTAACATTTTAGTACTAAATAGTGGTGCAATCAGAATTCTTTCTTTCAGGGTGGTTCCGAAGCAGGATTGCGAACTTAACTTTTACTTTTTTTTTAGCTAGAATCGAAATGAGTAATAAATAACAAATTATTTAAATACACCTTTTAAAAAAATATTTTTATAAAGTAAACGAATTCACACATTTTTATTATTTAAAATATTATTTGGAACTAAAAAAAAATATTTAGCATGGAAACCTAAACACATTTTTTAAGTAATTGTTTAAAAAATATATAAAAAATTGGGAGCGACCCGGGATTTCTATGCCCACTCCTGCGTAAGCCACTGGTATTAAAATATTTCAATAAAGTTCAGTATGTTTCTAAAATGTCGGTTTTTAGGGGGCCATCTGCCCTATTTTATGGTACATTTTATTCCATGAACTCATGGAATACGCATAATCCGGTGCAACCATTCTTTCTGTATGAAAGGAGTGATAATTTTTGTTTAAAGAATGCTCTCATATATGCACCCACAGAAGGGGCTTACCCCTTTCATCCCAAAAGTGCAGAAATAGAACTGGAAATATCTTAAAAATAGATAATTCTCACTGAATTAAACAATTTTAAATTAAAATATGGTAATTTTTAATTTACTTCGAAAAATGATCCAGCAAAAGAAGTTTTTGATATGAAATAAGAACTCACAAATAATAAAGATATTATGCTTGTAGAAACGCAAAGTAGTTGATATCATACTGAGATCCCCTGCCCTGTGAATTTTATATATGTGGCCCAATCCCTGGATCTCAGTATTCGAGAACCCGCAACCCAGAAAAAACATGAGTCACAAGCTTTCCTTTACACTTTTTATGATAAGAATGAACAGGTTAAACCAGCGTTCAGAATTAAAAAAAGGGGGGGGTTGAGAAAAGAAAAGAATGGCATATGTCTTTGGAAGATTTCTATGTGCACTCAGTAATTCGGATAATTTAGCATTGTATAAAACCATAAATGTGTATAAAAACAATCTGTAAATCAGAGAAAATAAGCTCTAAATACAACTTTGTACAACTTCGCTAAAAAAAATTCTTTTTGGTTAGGTTTTGCTATGGGTTTATGTATGGGCGGCATATACCCATAACAACACTGTCCCGGATGTGTTGTTATGGGGCACTATATAACACCCTATTACCGATTCTATTAGTAGTAACGAAAGTAACGAGTAACGAATACTTAGTAACGAATAGCGAACATCTAAGTAACAAATACATACGGATACTCATTTTGTCGTTACTTTTACAGCACTATCGAAGAACGAGTTTTTATTGGAAGAGTCCATCACCGGTCACGTAGTACGGGCCTGCGCGTGTATTTCGATGAGTCATCCAAAGAGGCCTACGGATGCTCGCGTCTTCGTGTATACATCAAGCATTTTTTAAGCTTTCCAGGGCTTTGAGACGTTATTTAATGTAGTTTTAAGTTATAACTGTATTACTAATTCAAGTACGAACTCATAATTAGTTTCTTTACTCAGATACATGTGGACATTACAGGAAATAGATGCATGATGCATAATGTTTTAGATGCATGTAATGTTGCTAAGAAAAAATATAGTGCTTACTCTCATGATTCATTATTTTAGCTTGATTTTTAATATACATTAAACAAATTAAGCTGATTTTTAGTATACATTAAAGTAACAAATACACAAATGATAAACAGTTTATTTATACAGATATTTTTATGCATGTCTTTATACTGAATGTTTAAGTTTCGCATTTTAAAAGCAGTTACAGCCATAAACACTTTTTAAATGAAATTAACTAATAGTTACTAAATTTTGTCCAGTTAATATATTACAAATAGAATATATGACGAGTTGCTGTAATATAAATGAAGGTATTTGATATTTACAATTCACATATAAAACATTTAATTACTGCTACAATATTTAATTTTTAATCTTTTGTAAGACGTGGTTATTTGACGAATGTTTGCTGTAATTAAAAGTACAACCCGTTGCACTGCATTTACTTGGCATCTAAATTAAAAATAATGTAAATTAACTTAATGAGAAACATTTAGAATGAATAACATAATTAAAAGTGTCCCATAAATAGTAGTACGAACTTTAAGGGGAGATAAAGGAAATCGAAAGGATTAGGAATTAAATTTTTTTATATAATTACTCATGCATTAGTATGTAATTTCACAACTAACAAAACAAAAAATATATTTTACCATTTTGTTTCTTGGCTACCAAATGTTTATATTTCTTCGAGCGACTACCTCTCTTAACGACCGATGTTTCGCGGAACTGAGGGTGGTCGCTCCAAGAAGTTTCACTGTATTAAGGATTTAGGTGTACCTCAAAAACAAAACAAAACCTACTTCACGGCCTTTGAATACAAAGTAAGATAAACTAACAGCTCAAGGACTCCAAAATTTTCAGGATACCTCTTCAAAAGCAGCACTAAACACCAGGTCTCGATCATCACGAAATTGGGCCCTGGGCAAATACAAATTTTTGGGCCTTTGCACTTACGAGAAATTACATATTACGCATTTAAGTTGTTTTGGGAACATGTAGCTGCAGATATATATATCGAGTTTAAATACAAAATATATGAATACATTGCAGTAAAGAATATTAAAGGACTTTAGTAAATATGAATAACAATTATTTTCACAAATAAATATCTAGACACATACTACATACACTTCTATACTAAACTTCTTTACGATATAAATTAAAAGAATTGCAAAAATTACAGTACTTATCTTAAAACTGATACGATTTTTTTAAATAAAAAACTTACAAAAAGAGACTCGGACGTTGGCTCACGAACTTTGACCTAAGGCTGATGGGTTTTAGAGGGCCTTAGTGGAGTAAACTGCCAGAGAATTAGCTGCCAGCTCTTGAGTATTTTCGAGAAAATGGAAAATTAAATATTCGTACAAAGTTTTTTTAAGAATTTAATTTTTTAATAAATAAAAATTTGTTGAAAGGTACAAAATTTTTGGGCCCTTGAAATGCGTGGGCCCAGGGCAAATGCCCCGGTTGCCCTGCCGATAAACGGGCTCTGCTAAACACTGTAGTAAACTAAAAACAAACGCTCCCTTATTAAGTTATTCTTTATTATAGCCATTCCAAGTATTATAAGTTATTCTTTTGTCGCTATAACTCAATCGAACTTTGGAATTGAGCATAATGAACGCTTGTACAAAATATTAACTGCACTTGAAGTTTCTACGTATACATGTACAAAAATTAATAATTTATAATTTACTGTACTTCTGCATTGAAACCTGTGCCACTCATAAGCCTAAATCGCATAATCAATGCATATATAAGTGATAAATAACATTTTCGACTGAAAAAATTAAATAGACAAGATTGTCTAACTAGTATTACAACGACACGCTTATTTACTGTATAATAAACTACTCAAGTAGTACGACTTCAGATTAAAATAATTTATAAATAGCACATGTGAATATTAATTCACTAAACTTGATTTACATACATATTTTTAGAACTTCTAAATAAATTATACAAGTGTACTCTAACACTTACCTTTACATTCACAGCAAAATGTTCGAATTCTATGATACATTTCGATCAAAGAAAATGGTGCAATTTTCAAAAAATGATTACCTATATCTAAATTACTTTAGCACATCAAAACTATAAAAAAATTAATGAAATAAACTAACATTTATAATATTTACATTAATAAAATAGAATAACGCGAATGGGGTAACAGGCTTCAATAATTAACTCATTCTTCGCGGTGCCAATCCATGTGCAGGCCCGTTGCTAATAGTGACAGCCCAGCCCAAACAATCATGTTTGTACTAGTACTGGAACAATAAATTTTGGGAGTTTATTATTTGGCCTCTTGTCGGCGAAAGATGAGCCTCCCGTCGGGGAAAGTCAAACTCCAACACTGCAGAGCAGGGACCAAGTAACGCAAATGAGGACCCAAAAGTTTTAGGTAAGGTGGCCCTGTACAAAAATTTCATGTTGAATACCATACGCGTAGTGTGACAGAAACTTTTCTATTGGAGAGAAGGGGTGCGCATATCGGATTCAAGAGTAAAATAAAAAGTTTCTTTTAACTCTTGAAACAGAGCTTTATATCAAAATATTTTCATGATGAAATGTTGGGAGGGGCACGTGTCCCTCTTCCCCAACGCTTCCACCTATGAAAAGTCATTCAAAGTCATTGGCAAAGTTTTGAAGTCCTTCGGAACTCATACACATTTATTTATTACTAGTTGTCTGCCAGTGGTCGAAATTCGACCATAAAGCATTAAATTTTTTAATTTGAGCGCGAATAAAGTTCTTCTGTCAAAGAATGGCTCACCATTCCATATACATGGAAACCGACTAAAGTGACCACCTTGGCTAAGAGACCATCTATCTTTAGTGACCACTTTTGTACAATTTCACTTTACAACCACCACACTTTTCTGTGAAGACGGTGTTATTTTAAAAACTCTATCATATTTTGTTAAATAAAAATGCAGATCCAACGAGTGGGTCATAGGGTCATCTCCATCTACCGATCTTTGATTTCACACATCCAGTTTGCGTTTTGAACAATTTAGGGTAATCTAAAAAGTCTAGTGGCCCCCTCCGAAAATTGAGCCTGGAGCCGTCCTCGGCTAAAGACCCATTATGTTCGGAGTTATAAAATCCTAAACCGTCGAATGATTGAACTGTACTTGCCGAAGCGTACCACTGACAATACATAAAACCTTGATGCCTTAATAAATTTGTCCTTTTTTCGAATGATTGGCCTTGAGTTTTATTTACTGTCATCGCAAATGCAGGTGTATTTGGAAATTGGGGTTTTTGAAATGATATGGTAAAATAGTACCAGAATATTTCTTAAGTGGATATTAAAATTCTTTTATTGCGGTTCCAGTTCGAACTTCGCAATCAATAACATTACGATGTATAAACTTGATGAGCATTCTTGTTCCATTGACAGGGGCGTAGCCAAGGGGGGGGTTAGGGGGGTCATAACCCCCCATGAGAATTTTTTGCCAAACAAAATGTATATTCTTCATTACAATTATCACACACACGTATACATATATATGAGTTGTAGTAGTCGTAACACCCCTCCATGAAAAATTTCTGGCTACGTCCCTGTCCATTGACTAATGCTTCCTTTGTATTTAAGTTTCTTATTAGTATAACGATGCAATTAACTTTCAATACTAACTTATGTGATGGCAAAGTATGGTATTTTTCGGTTAGCCAGGTGCAAATCCCGCCGTTTTTTCTGGGAAACATTTAAAGACTACTACTGAAACGTGGTCGTCTCCCCCCCCCCCCCCCCCCCAAAAAAAAAAAAAAAAAAAAAAAAAAACCCTGGAAATTTCAATCCGTATACAAAATAGTGTTCAGATACAGAATTCAATATATACAAAAATATCAATATACGAAAATGAAATTTGTATGCTTATTGGTTACATAATGGAGTATTGGGTAAAACGTGTGGAATCGAATTAAAATACGAAATTAAATTAAACTTCCGAAATATGGTAAGGGCTAAACAACTATGTATTGGAAATCACTGTAGGTTTGTAAGCATTTGGCGCAGATCACAATTATTTGGCAATTTTTCACTTGCTCCTGGCTAACCGGAAAAAAAAACCCCAAACCACTCACAGTCAAAAAATTTAAAACTCTACTGGATAGTTATTGATTTCATGGTCATCATAGCAAATTATTTTAGCGTAGCTACAGCGATGTGTTCTCTATTCATCAGATATTCGATTAAGTCAGTATTAATAAAAGTACAATCATCATTTTTTGGTTCTATTATAACTGACTTCAATATGTTATCTGAGAGTATGTTTTCGGAAATATTTCCATACACTTCATTAATAACATTACTTACATTCCCTATTAATTGCTGAGGTGTTTCTTTAATAATATTTTCAGAGAAAATTTGCTGTAACATACTGCGTGGCAGAAGATTGTGAAGAAATTATCGATGTGGTGCGTTTCTGTGGAGTGTCTCTTGGATTGTAATCTGCCCTGTTCGATTCGTTTTTCCATAGGTTTGAAACATGGAATTTAGTAGATTTCATGCACTTACCGACCGTCTAAAAAAATCGTCAAGCAGATTGCTAAAGCCATTTTAGTCATTGGCGTTTCACCAAACTGAGGAATAATGCCCCTTTTTGCAAATTCTGCTGTAAAACTGCAATCCTATAGTATTGCTGAAACTTAGTGTTGTTATTTCAAAATTGACACAACAATGGAACTATCGCCCGATTTGGCGCAAAATACTGCGTGCCAAATCACTGCTCTAATTTTTTACGGTGCATTAGCATATTATACAAAAATTTTAACATTCGCACATCCACCTCCATGCGAACTTTAACTGTGCCGAATTTCGTGCTCATCCGTTCACGCCATGTGCTGCAAAAGGGACACAAAGGTTTTCCTTAGCGTATTTATATATACATAAGATTTTTTTCATTTAATTGGGTAATGCAAGATGAAATTATTTATATAATTAGTTATCAATAATTTTAATTAAAACGAAAAAAAAAAATCTGACATATATTGTGATAATACATATACAGCTCCAGAATAAAAGGCCCACTTGCACTTTATATGTCCGTCATACACTAAAGTTACATATACCAATCATTTACGAATTACGTACGCTTTAATTTGCTATAAATAAAATCTACGTAAGGGGCCATTTTCATATTGAAATAAGCATCACCTTTATTTTTCCAAAGGCAACACAAATTTCACTTTATATTTCAAAAATTTAGCTCATTGTAACCCCAGATAACAATTTTCAATACATTCAAACTAAAAATTAAGAAATTATAAGCTTCCCAAACTTCCCCTTTCCTATGTTGAAATATTTTTCATACTTTAATTTATATCTCTTTTAATATTGGTATTAATATTGATATTACTCTGAATTTCGGCCTTCACTTCTTCGATCATCCCGTACACACCTTGCATTTGAGTCTTCATTTCCTCTTGCCATTTCTTCATTCTCTCCTGCCAGAAACCATCCCCGTTCCTAAACTCCCTTGTCCGGAATGCATGTCTTTTAGTCCGGAAAGCACTCTTCTTCTCCCGAACGCAGGCCCGGACTGGCCAGGTCGGCTGGTCTTCGATCGTCGAGGGCCCCGGCCAAAGGGGTCCCCGGTGAGGCATTCAAAAGTGGATATACAACTTTATAATAAGAGTAATTTGATTATTTATTTTCCAGCAATCTTACGCAGTGACGCAGCGGAGGATCCCAGAAACCCCGCGACGCAAGGGGGCCCCCGAAAAGTCAGCCCCCCCTCAAATCTATAAAATAGTTAAATGGGATTCTTAGGCGCGTAAGCCTAATTTTCAAATATTACATATTCTAATATTCTATTTCCTCTAAATTCCTCAGTAAGAGTCAGGGCCTGATTTCCGGGAGGGCATTCGGGGCAAGCGCCCGGGCCCCCAAATAGTTATTTAAAAATTTGTAAATTTTGAAAAAGTTTTCGAAAGAGGGGGCCCCCAATGAAGCTTTTGCCCAGGGCTTCCAAATCGACAAATCGGCTCCTGAAGAGGCCCCTTTTAAATCTCTAGCCGAGGGCCCCCAAGAGAGCCAGTCCGGGCCTGCCCGAACGCATCCCTGTCATCCAGGCAAACAGCTTTCCGAGTTTCTCTTCCATAGCTCCTCTGGTCGAGGGCATTTTCACAGATATCCAAATCTCACTTCTGATACTAATGTAGCGAAAATTACACAATGTGTGTATGTTAAAATAGTCCAACGAGCTTGAAAAGCTAATGCATCACTTTATTCGAGGAATCGAAGCCCTAACATCTCTCTCTCTCTCTCACACACACACACACACACACACACACACACACAAAAGAATTTAGTAACACACGCCAGAGACGGCCCGAGGGGCGTGCGGGGCCCCAGGCGAAGCGCGAGAGCGGGGCCTCTTCTCTATCATGTCTTATGATAGCAATAAATGGCCCAGGAGCGGGGCCTCTGTAAGCGCGGGGCCTTAGGCGATCGCCTACATTCGCACCCCCCTTGGGCCGGCCCTGCACACGCAAAAGCAAATCATTAACATACTATTACAGCAGCAGCACTTTCAAATAGCAATGTCAATCGTATAGCTCTCTATATCCGCAGTCTGTCACACTGAACTCATAGCGAGAGAGAGTCTGGTATTTATAGTTTTCCAAGGACAGACTGCGACGTCGGATAGGTCGTGACGTCATATTTCTCGATCCTCCCTAATTTAGATACATTCAAAATTTCACTACTTTCAAGAACTTTCTTTTGGTCGCCACAGTCACCAATATACGATCGCCAAGATGAAGGGGGTCACACATCCATTCCCCTTGTAGGGTGTACAACTCTCTTTCCAGCAACACACATTAATGCGGAAATCAGCATTACAATTTTGTAACACTGCTTCCCTCTTCAAAGACTGACGACTCGGCAGTCTAATAACATTATTAAAATAGTTATTTTAAATATTATATAGCTCAAAAAATAAAAATTGTCTTAAAAGTTACCAGTCAAAATTTGTTTATTACACAATAATATATAATGCTTTGCCTATAATTGTCTTGAAAATTGAAATATAAATTGTCGATTTGAAGCTAGACCAAATGACTAATGCAGGGATGGGCAAACTCTTTCGGTCGCGGGCTAAAAATCGAAGAAAAAAAGTTTGGCGGGCAAAGATAATTTTTTCTAAAATTTTAAGAACAATATACAAGTATTGCAATTTAAATATGTTAATGAGATGAATGAAATTGCGATTTCATTTTTAAAAGTTCCTTGTATTGAGGTTCGAAGTGAGATGCACTGATTCTAAGGAACGAGGCTAAATGCTCATCTGTCAGTCTACTTCTGAAAGAATTCTCACTAAGGTTCATAGTTGAAAACACTTGTTCACATATATAAGATGAAGCAAACATAGCACTGATTTTCTGGGCGTGAGATATTAAATTTGGGAAACTTACTTTCGATAATGATTTGTAAAACTCTAAACAACTGCTTGAGATGATTGTTAGATTGCAATTAAATTAATTCAAGCTGCAAATCTGACCTCACTGCTTCACAATTTACGTTGAAAGGCATGGTAAAAATATCCAATTCTGTTTGAATGGCACTGAAATCTTGAAATCTGCGTTCGAACTCAAAATGCATTTTTTTCAAGCCATCTTCATAATTCTTAATATGGATATATAATATATAAATATATACATATTCTTTCAATTTCTGTCGGACCGGCTAATTAAAATTCCACCCGCGGGCCGGATAAAAGCTTCCGGCGGGCCGGTTTTGCCCGCGGGCCGTAGTTTGCCCACCCTGGACTAATGATATTATTTTTCATATTGAGGAAATGTTTTTTTTTTTTTTCTCAATTTGAAGATAACTTCTTAAAATCGAGCGAAAAATAATTCGCAATATCTCCTGAAATTATCGTGAAAAATTGGTGAAATTTTATATTCAGGGCTATTTGAAGGTTTTCCTTCGTTTACTAAAGTTAAAATAGGGTGGTGTTATTAAAAAAATGAAGTTGATGCAGAATTAAATATGAACGGCCCGTATGCAAATTGCACGTATGGGAAATTAAAGTATATGTTATTTTTCTAGTAAACGAATACTAGAAAGTATAACGAATAATTAAGTTAACAAATTTAGTTAAGTTTAAAAGTTATACTAGTATAACTAGTATAACGAATACTAGTTATACTAGTATAACTGCTGTACGACGAACGACGGTCGAATAATAAAGTTCAAGTGGACTTTTTTTCTCACCGAGCTATACATAATATCACCCCATAATTCATTGGTCTTATTATAGAAATTGATTGGTTACTTTAAGAAAGAAAACAGGAAAGAAAAATCATGTCAAACGCATCCATTATAAAAAGCTTTTCAACGTATTGTCACTTAAACTCGGCTTGATTTTGGACATAACCTCAAAAAAGCTGTACCACTATCGATGCAATTTTGCGAGACCCTGTAAAATCTTTGAATATTAGTCTCATATTTTAAATAACGAATAAGCTGTTATAATAGTCCATGCAGAGTGGCCAAAAATATAGCGGCAAACTTTGAGGGAAGGTAGGGCACATCATGTTCAAGTGTTTGTTAACTTACCTTATGTTTTATACAGGCCCGGACTGGCCAGGTCGGCTGGTCGGCGATCGCCGAGGGCCCCAGGCCCAATGGGGCCACGGTGAGGCATTCATAAAATTGGATATACAACTTTATAATAAGAGTAATTTGATTATTTATTTTCCAGCAATCTTACGCAGTGACGCAGCGGAGGATCCCAGAAACCCCGCGACGCAAGCGGGCCCCCGAAAAGTCAGGACCCCCCTCAAATCTCTAAAATAGTTAAATGTGATTCTTAGGCGCGTAAGCCTAATTTTCAAATATTACATATTCTAATATTCTATTTCCTCTAAATTCCTCAGTAAGAGGCAGGGCCTGATTTCCGGGAGGGCATTCGGGGCAAGCGCCCGGGCCCCCAAATAGTTATTTAAAAATTTGTAAATTTTGAAAAAGTTTTCGAAAGAGGGGGCCCCCAATGAAGCTTTTGCCCAGGGCTTCCAAATCGACAAATCGGCTCCTGAAGAGGCCCCTTTTAAATCTCTAGCCGAGGGCCGCCAAGAGAGCTAATCCGGGCCTAGTTTTATAACAAACAAATGGTTTATTTATCCAAAGCTATATCGTTCAAAATGAAATAATGTTTATGCTGATAAATTTTAGTCCATTCTTTTTTATTTAAAAAACAAAACAAAACAAAGTTTCGCAAAGCATGGTAAGAAATTTCACTAGCACTTAATCCTCTTTGTGGAATGGTTATTAACCGGTGTACGAAGACAACGTTTTTGAGCACATAGCTAATGTGTTTCTGAATCCTTTTTATGTGTTCCACCTTCCCTAAAAGTTTGCTGCTATTTTTTCAGACACCCTATGTATTAAAAGATTATGATTTGTTAACGTCACTTAAGCCTAGTTGTTACACGTTTGTCGAAATTCTCTCTCTCTCTCTTTCTCTCAAAAAAAAAAAAAAAAAAAAAAAAAAAAAACACACCACGAGATGCCACAAAATGGCGACGAGCTCTTTCGCCTGTACCTGTCTTACTAATGAGTAATTCCTCACAGAGCGATCTTCCAATGGAGTCCTCGAGACTTGCTAGTTGTTGCAGCAGCTAAGGGAGGAGAAGAAATATTTAAAAAAAGAAAAACCTATCTGATAATTTTCAAAGATCTTTGACCTTGAGGTTTCAGTTGTTTTTGAAAGAGAAAAAAAAAAGTCTATCTGAAAGCTGGTGTGGCAGTTTGTCTGTAACGTAATGGCGTTTACAAGCGTCGGAAGTCGCAGGCGGCAAAAGGAAATAAATTGTTTCGGTTTAAGAATAATTCGAGATACGCCCTCAATTTTTGTTGTTGTTGTTGTTCTTCGCCAGTTTTGTCTCTTTTACTAACAACGATGATGTAATATTTTCTACAGTATATACACTCTCCATACTGCATACAGTTCTATTGCACACTGTTAAAACAAGTGGTTCAACATTTCATCATATGGTACTGAATTAGCTGCATCCTTCCCAAGGAAAAACATTATTCCATTACTTGGTACTTTATCCAAAACCATGATCAGGTAGACGGTTGAACCATGAATTGATATAAAGGTTGAACCATATGTGGTGAAAAAGTTGAACCATGGTTTGGTGAAAAGATTGTACCATCATTTGGTGGAAAGTTTGAACCACTCTCCATAATAATCGGGTCTGTATCGCCCTATAAATTTTTAATGCACTTCATTTAAATTTATTTAATTTGAAAGTGAGGTACGATAATTCAATAATATTAAGGTTTGGCGATTTCAAATAAATAAAGGAGATATCGCCAAGTAGGATTCAGTTTCAGAAAATCATTTTTGGGGCTAAATGTGGTGATATTTCGTCCAAACTCGGTGACAGTTGGCGAGCTTTTTTGCATGGCTCAAACTATGACTGCCCATTTAAGCTGCCTTTTTACCTTAATATATTGAAAGCCTTTTGGGTGACGCTGTAAATAAATTTTTAATGTACTCCATTTTAACTTCAGGGTTCGCATAAGTAGAGCAAATTATTTATTTTTTACGCAATTGTGAAAATTTTCAAGCCGATCGCACCAACGGTGTGAATTTTATTTCGTTTTTAGACAATAACTTTTTAATCTGTTTGAATTAATGATGGTAAAGTTTTGTTTTGGAGTGGTTAAACCGGAATTGTAACAGAGTCAAGGAGTAGCGTAACTATATAGTAGGATATTTATTTAATATATTTAATAGGTATAAACGTCTCTATTTATTGTATTGTGCATGAAATAGTTTAATATACTGAATTTACCCTATTAAAAAAACTATAAATGCTAGATACGCTATTTTCGATGGAAGGCCTTATTTTGCAATCCTCAACAACATACATCACCTAGAAGTGAAAGCCCGCTCTAGATGCAATTAAAACGGGCGCTAAAAAAACGTTTGACGAAAATATGTCAATACACTCAATATATTTAATCTTCGTCCACCTAAAGTAAATAACTTCATATTAAATTTTTATTATGTACCCAAATCGAATTTCATGCTCTTTTGGAAACGTGCGGAAACTTTTCGCATTCGAACGTTTTCGTTTTGTGTAAACAGCCCCTCTTATATCAATGCTTCATGAAGATGATATGTTTTTGATGAGAAAAAATTAAACTATGTTATATGAAAAACAAACGAATTGGAATCGCAACTTTCCCTTCGAAATCTGATGACCCTGATTTCAATTTGATATCATGCCAATTACGACTGTTAATTTTGTCACGCAAATGAATAACTTTTTTTTTTATTCTCGGAAATAAAATAGAGCTGAAAATAGTGATAAATCGCGTGAAAATCGGGGAACGGGTGGATTTTCAGATTTTTAAAGTAGCGTAGATTATTTTCTTTATATTTATACAAAATTATGAAAAATTTCAAGCGGATCGTACAAACGATGTAGAGTTTATTACGTTTATGTGGTTACCTTTTTAATCTTTTGGGAGCAGCGATGTGGGGTGGGTAAATACCCACTGGGTAGGTAAATATTTTTGGGTATTTTCAACTTAGAATGGAATAACTGCTCTTAGCAACATTTATGATTAATACCAATTAGATTTCTATTATTGTTCCTTTTTTTTAATACAAAGTTTTTAATTTTAATTTGACTTCATTATGAGTGTTTTTTTATTATTATTAAGCGTTTGATTATTTGGCATAAACTACTTTATCAGTCATACCGCATTTCCCCCCCCCCTAACTTTAATAATGAAAGATGTTTTATGGCAGTCTTTAAATTGTTTTGTGCAAGTGACAGCTTTGGCAATATTTTTAACGTGTTACATTGAATAATATACCTCAGAGCTTATTTTAAGTTTACTATTATATCCCAGAGCTTATTTTATGTTTATCATTTTTTAAACTGTGATAGTTTATTATGGTTAAAAACATATTCTTTTCGGTAAATTTAAACTTTTATGAATATTTCAGATTGATGAACAAAATATTTCTATTAAAAAAAATCATTAATACCAATTTTTTTATAATAAAATTTCCGTTTAACGAATTTTTCAGAATTACAAATTTGATTTTCAGTCTCCTGATATTCAGATTCGTAATTCAGATTTTACTGTCTGTATATATTTAGTATAGTTGAATTTCTCTCCTTTTTTTCAAATTGTCAAATACACTGCTCCTTTTTATTATTCCTATTTACAATTTTATTTCAACAGTTATATTTATAGGCAATATTTAATCAAGTATTTTATTCAACATGTATCATATAGCTTCTTTTAATAATTATATTTTTTGAAGTTTTATGAAATTAAAAAGTTGTAAAGGGTCCCTAAGTTTCTCGTTTTTCTTTTTCTTTTTTTTTACTTTATACTTAATATATATATATATATATGTAATGTATAAAAAGGTAATTTGGGTTTTACTAGTTTGGGTATTGCTCAAGCGGGTACTTTCACTGTAAGTTTTACTTTCCTGTCATACTTGCCACGCGCGCTCTGGAGCTATGTTTTATTTATTTTGTTATTTGCCAGACATCAGGCCGTCGATTCTGAGTTCTTTAGATGTACACGTGTCCCCACGCCCTTGTGTCCCCGGATGTGGGTCATGTCGGTAAATGTGTGTGGTTCGATCAGAGATAAGAGAGAGGAGGAGTTGTGTCTTCGCAGACCACGTGGTGTGGTAAGCGTAAATACTCCCGCACATCGAAAATCGGGGGACTTCTGCCACTGGAACTGCTTCATGAGTCCACGCTGATTCTTGTACCCGTCTCCCCTCCCCTCTTCTCATTCTAAATTGTAACTTAATTGTAATGTTCAATAAACCATATTACCTGCCTTAACTCTGAAGCTTACTTGAAATATCTGACGTCTCATATATGTGTGTGTGTGAATATCCTTACCGACCAATACAAGCTGTTTTAAACAATAGTGTTAATTCAAAAATAAATACCCAAGTAAATACCTATTTTGGGTATATACCCGGATATTTACCCTTGAAAATAAATACCGGGGTATTTTACATCACTGTATTGGGAGTAATGATGGTAGAAGTTTTATTTTGGAGTGGCTACCCGGAATTGTAGTGAGTCAGTGTGCCTGGGATCAGCGTATATATAGTAGGATTTGATTTATTTGAAATTAATGAAGGTCTAAAATACACTTTAAACATAGACTACCCATAGAGCGTAATACACTGGAATTCTTTTTGCGTGCTTCTGTAAAAAAAACCGAAAAAAAAAAAACCTATAACTGTAAACCATTTTCAATATTATTGTATTGTCATCGACTCTTTATGGGCCTGCAAAATTTCAAGTTAATGGGATGTGTGGATGTGGGTGAAAATTGAATTACATGATTCCATTACATTGATTGATAAATACATAAAGGTGAAAGTAATAAAAGTGACTTAACTAATCTATATAAATATAAAACAGACTGTAAAATGTTTGTCCGTTAGTCCGTTTGTCTGTGTCTAGCGTAGCTCCTACACAGGGGATCGTAGACCTACCAAATTTTGTATGGAAATTCTCCAGGACGGGTCCCGACTACCTCGAAGCGATTTTTCGAAATTCGAATTATTTTACGAGATATCGATAAAAAACGTGTCGCAAAAGGCAAAATTTTGCCCTCGCCATTTCGCAATTGTAACCCCCGTAGTGGAAATGCGAGGATTAAGCATACCTAGGTTGCCATATTTGGCAAGTTTATTGAATGATTCAGACTCTTGAAGTAAAAATAAAAGAATAACGATTTTTTAAAAAGATTATTCGTAAGGTTATTTTTTTAATTAAAGTATCGTGTGCATATGAAATCAGAGCAGGAATGAAATGTTTTATACTCAAAAGAAAAATAGGATTTGCAAATTTTCCGAGACTAAAATGTGCAACTTTTAAATTTGACGAAAAATAAAATGGTTGATATGCGATTTTGAGGAGATGATTCTAGCGCTTGGCGCAACTTATCGTCATTTTATCGTCTTCTACTTGGATTATGAATACACCTGAAAAAGTTTTTGAAATTTTCATGTAGTTCGAATTGTGCATTTTTCTGCGTGCTTTTCCCTAGTTTTTTCCCATCTATTTCTAATGTATTATATCCAGAAAAAGGATGTTAGGAATATCAATTTTGATTTTGTTTAATCACACTCATGAATACTTTCCAACTTAATGGAATAAGGAAAGAAAATAGGGAAGACCCATGGATTATCATATGCTTTTAATATATAGCACTTTAGTGCGTGTTTAAAATCTGAAAGTGTTTCAGATTTTCTTTTTCTTTCTTTTCTTTTTTTTTCCCCTGTTCTTTTTTTTTTTGGTAAAGGTCAATATATCCTGAAACTCTTCAGAATTAATATAGGACGAAACTAATTTGTACCTTTTTGTAGGTTTTTATCATTTAACCCCATCTTATTTTTATAACCAGGGGCGGCCCGACAGGGTGAGCATCGCATCTGGGTGCCGGCTTCGAAGGGACGTCATTTCGAACTCAAAAATTAAGTAGAGCATAAAAGAGGCGTCTTTTTTACGTTAAGAGGGGCGCCGCTTACCCTAGGGCCGCTCCTGTTTGTAACCATCTTAATTCTAAATTCCATTCAGAATCTGAGAGATTTTAGTGCCAAGGAAGCCAGTGAGAAACAGGATTCCCTCCGAACAAGATTTATTAAGATGGCGAACCAACTGGTTGCCGGAGGCGGCTAGTTTAAAATGAAAGTTTATTTCAGTCATTTCCACTATAGACAGCCTTAAAAAAAGGAAAAAAAAAAGTGGTTGTGTTTATAGTTGTGCGGTTAGATATTCGATCAGTTTTTGACTGGAGCAACAGTATGGGATTGATTCAGAACGTTCAGATTTTCCAGTTTATTAACAGAACGTTACTAAAGTAGGGTGCATTTTCTCTTCCTTCACACGCACACACATACACACAAACAAACAAAAACTTAAAAATGCATTTTAAATTTTAAGAGTGCATTAAAAGTAAACATTGAAACTTTTAATTACAGTGTTTCAGTAATTTTTGGATCCCTTAAATATGCTTAATATATTGAGGAAGAATCTCAAGTTGCCCAAGCTTTTTCGCTAATGAAGCCCTGATTTAATTTATTCTATCTTTCATGCACTTTAAATATCCGTTCCAAGGCAGACGAGAGTTCAAGAGCGTTCGAAATTAACACAACTCCCCACTAGAAAGAAAGAAAGAAGCAGCTTGTTCATCATTTAAACATTCTAACTCCTTTTTTTTTTTTAAACCTGTGTTCAGGGTGAGGGTTGTTACAGCGCTTGCCAAAATCGACGCCCTCCTTGTGACAGGTGAACACAATATCATCAACCGCGTGTTAGGGCAGGCGAACGACAATAACACAACCTGGTAGTTCTTAACTTTTTTTTTTTTTTTTCAAATCTCAGGGCAAGGGGAGGGGGGGGGGGGGAGAAGAGCCAGAGGGCCGTCAACGAAAAGAGAATCAGACGTTCAAACAAATTAACTTACACACTCGCGCCAGATATATAGAGAGAAAGAACTTGGTGTATTTTATTTAAAAATAGGTAGATGAAGGTAGTCTCCGCCAGACTTTTTCTCTCACGTGCAAGTAAGAAGAAGAGAGGAGAGGAGAGACGGAAAAAAAAAAGTGTGATACCTCTGACATTATCTGAGGATAACTTGGTCTTACCTTTAAGGAAAGAAAATTGTGAAGAACGTATATTTCTAAAGGACTATATTACATGGTTCAAGAGATATGCAGCACTTAGATATCTGGAATTTTGACGCCAAATGCCAATAAATCTCTAGCACTTCCGTTGTTCTAAGGATTTCTAGGCTCATAAGAATAGCAACTTATCTATAATTTCATGTGTCCGGCATTTATCTTGGCGAAAAATCCTTCGTCTTGGCGGACCGCAGCCGGGATTATACGTAAATACCTAATTTTACATACATTTTTATTAGTTTGGTAAAAATCTTGAAATGAGAGTTGTATTTATAACCAAAAGATTATTTTTTTCTACCCAAATACAGTAGAAATTTGCACTTTGACTACTTAAACTTTAAACTGCTACTCAATTAAAAAAGGGTTTAATATGAAAACATCTTTCCCTCTTGTAAAAAAGCTGAAATTTTGTTAATCAAATATTGATTTTTATGGACTAAGTACATTCTATAAAAAATAATCATCGTCATACTAATATATAAATGTCAATGTTTGTATGTATGTTTGTTACTCTTTCATACTGAAACGGTTAAACCTTGGAGGAACCAATACTCTTTCCTCCAAGGGTTAAACGGAGTTGGAATAAAGACAGTTAAAGTCCTGGATTGAGCAATATTCTACTTTTTATCGCTCGAAAAAAAAAAAAAAATCCTATAATATGAAAAAAATCCTACCTTTTTACCACCCAAAACTAGGGATCTTAAAAAGGGGAGCTCGCGCACACGCCATTCTGGTTCCACAGGGTTACCACGAGGTTCCAATCTGGTATATGCTACGTGTATTACCAACATTTTTTTTAATTCTCAACGGTTGTTTATATATTATAAATTTGAATAAAATTGATTATGGGGAGTTGTTCAGCTGTGAATTGTTCTAATCGTCTTGGAAGCGGGAAAAAAATGTTTAGATTTCACAGAGATATGGAACGAAGGAAAGAGTGGATAGTGAACTGTAGACGTGAACAATGGAGCCCGGGTCCAGAAGCTCGACTTTGCAGTGCAAGTAATTCTATTAAAAATATTTATTTGCTTGAATTTGTGATATGTAGTATAAAGTTCAGGTTCTAAATAATCGTATAATGTTGTAATTTAGTCTTTGGAAGCTTCTAATAACGTTTAAAGTATATGCTTATAGTACGATGTTTGGATATTGGCGATATTCTAAATGTCGCCAAACTGAGTTCCGGTGTGTGGTTTGTTTGTAAACAAAACTACGGAACTTTAAAAGGTTATGTGCATAGATCATGAGTGATAGTAAATCATCAAATTGTATTAATTAGATAACGATATAATTTTTATACTGCTTTTATTTTTGTTAAAAAAAGTGCTGTTTTTCATTTTATAAAAGTCAAGATCTTACATATTAATTATAGTGAAACATTAATAACGCCTTGTAGATAAAATTTATTATAGTTTAATCGTTTTATCTTAAAGAATATGTAATTGTCTTAAGCTAACATAAATTCAATTGAAAATATAATTAATTATGCGCTTTTTAATGACTATTTCGCCAAATATGTAAATAAAACAAACATTACTTTTAAAACTGTGTGAAATATTAACAAGTGTAGAGTATGTTACATTTTTTCGGAAGCAGGAAACATTTACAATGACAAACAAAATTGCACGTCTCCTGAACATGATGATTTCATTTGATTTTGTGTTTAAGGCAACACTACACAAGGGGGGTGCCTTGGCAGGAGGGCTTTCTAAGGGGTTCTAACACGTATTCATGTTACATCTGTAGAAAACCTACCAAAATGCCAGACCGTTAGATCGACAGCCGTGCAATGGGACCCGACCCGGGACCTTCACACTTAATTATTAAAATTTTAAATATTTTCAATACCACTTTAGTGTCTGTTTCTTTTTGTACAAAATATGTCATTATCAAAAAAGTAATATTTTCTTACAGCTTTAAAAATGACTTATTTTTATTTGCACAGGTAAGTAACTAAATTTTGATTTGTAGTAGTTCTACAGTAGAGGTTTTTCTTATTGCTATATTTATTACTCTTTTCTTATAACTTTAATATATTATATAATCGTTTTTATTATTTGATGAATTTTTGTAATTGTATGTTTCGAATGAATAAAAGTTTTAAAAAATAATTATGTTTATTCATTTGTGTATGTTATTCTGTTTCAGTAGTCATCATTTTCCCATTATTCAGACTCCCTTTTCTCAAATATTCAAATATCAAGGGGATTTTTTCATATGGATTGGTGAAAATTTTGGGAATAGAAACATTTTCTGCACCCCCCCCCCTTATTTTTCTTTTACATTTTGATAGATTAAGTATAAATTTCAAATTGTACAGAATGCAGATCAAGTATTTACTTCATAACATTTTTAGTTATTTACTTAAAAAGAACAATAACAAATATGTACATATGTGTAGAAAATATTTCAGAACGGTGAATTTCCAAAAGAAAAATTCGTATAACACCTCCTGTGTAAGAAGTAGATTTCAGGAGCCTGTTTATATCTATCAGAGCCATATAGATTAAATAAGAAGTTAGATTTGAAAGTATTTAATATTTGTGAATTTGATAAATATACTAAAGGCCTAAATAAATATTTGTAAAGTATTAAACAAGATCTTTTCAAATTTAACAATTAAGTAGCAAAAGGCCTTTTTATAACATAACATAATAATATTTTCACTGTACAATAAGCGTTGTACAGGGTGGCCATAATTAAACTGCAAGTGTTCAAGGGGTGCTGGAGAGAAAACTACCAGGAATATTCCAGAGAAACTTGGTATCTACACGTTTCAGAACATGCGCAAGTCAAATATGCAATAAAAAATCGCGATTTTCACCCGATAGATGGCGCTATATCGTGTTCCAATGCTTATGGAAGTCATATATGCAAATTTTAAGCCCATCGAACAGTGTAAAAACAAGACCACATTCAGTAATGGTCAATCATGACTCTGAATAAGAAGGAACGTGCATTGTTAGTGAAGATATTCTATCAGAATGGTAGCAATTATTCGGCTACTCTGAAAGAATACCGGCCTATGAAACGATTAAGAGGTCCAATGAGTGTCAATGAGAATAAATAATGGTTTATTTGTTTTCCAAAGCATCTTTATGAATTGTTTAATTTGTGATCTTAATTTACGTTAATTTTTGATTACATGTTACTGTAAAAATTTAATTACTGAAGCGAATTGTATGGAATTTTGATAAACTGTAAATGATGTTTTAAATTGCTTATATGGCTCTTAGAATGGCACTATGCTCTGTCTATCGGTTTTGGAAGTTGTATATGCCACCGGTGACCTTTGAAATACGGTACAGCGCCATCTATCGGGTGAAAATGACGATTTTTTATTTTGCATATTTGACTTGCGCATGTTCTGAAACGTGTAGATACCACATTTCACTGGAATATTCTCGGTAGTCTTCTCTCCAGCACCCCTTGAACACTTGCAGTTTAATTATGGCCACCCTGTATATCCTGCTTTTTTGAAGTAGGCAGTAACTACTGAGAATGTTTGTGTTGTTAAGGCAAACTACGCATGGGCTATCAGTCAAGGACACGGGGTGCCTTGGTCTAAGGAGTTCTAACGCATAAACATGTTACACCAGGAGAAAACTGACCCCAATTCCTGACCGTTAGATCGCCAGCCGCCCGATGGGACTCAAACCCTGGACCTTCACACTTCAGCCGTTGCCATTTTGAGTGCCATATTCACTCGGCCATGGTAGGGGCGGCAGTTACTGAAACAATAGTGTACTGAGCCGTTCAAAATAAGTTATTCATTTCAACAATGCGTCAGTCATTTGCATTGCATTATGTATCTATCTTTACAACAATGGAAGGGCCTGTAATTATTGAAACTTTAGAGTACGGAGCCATTCAAAACAAGTTTATCGGTTCAACAAAGCGTTGGTGTTCGCATTGCACCACGTACCTTTCAACAATGGAAACCTTATATAGAAGTAACAGGCATGAACTTAGTGGCCTGCAATGGCACTACGTGCGTGAGCTCTCTCTGCTCGCGAGCCGGTTGCACGTGGTTCTAGTCCAAAGTGTTAATTGATGATGATGTATAATGGCAAGTATGTGAGTATGTGATGATGTTATGAAGGTAATGGATTAGAACATCGATCACCGGATTGCGAGCAGGTGATGTGCATCACGGTCACTTGCCTTGTGCGCTCGGACGTTCGCTGCGATGCGTGTCTGTAGGAGCGCTCTGCAGAGGATGATGGTTGTGACGACTGCTGTCATCGCGCTTGGTCGGGTCGAAGCTGCGACCGAGGCCTCTAGTGATGACACCGGCCAAGAATAAATTAAGTGGCCTTTCTGTTCTCGTGGGTCACAAGCCCAAAACGTGGATCGTGTCCGTTTCCCTGGCAGGTCTTGCTATGTTGGTCGTAGTAGGCTAAAACTCGGATCTGGCCCGGTTGTATGGAGCCAGGGACACACCAAGTGCTAGAAAGGAAGAGTTCTCTTCGGCCAACGGCTGACGACGATGGATTGACCGCAAATGACTGACAGAAACGGTCCAGCGAATTATGAGTATCACAAGGCAGTGATGAACCACGCAGGGTCATTGGGGCATTTTTTTCTTATTTTGTTTCCGATTTTGTATGGGGAGCGGTATATTTAAATTGTTACAGTGACACCTCCGATAGTGCGTCACTTCCGCAAAAACTAAACGGAAATTGAAAAATATAACTGCACTTTTAAAATACGAGGGCGAGTCAAATGAAAGTGAGCCAATGCGAATATATGACATCCAGAGTACTTTATTTAAAGGTAGTCTCCATGAGCATTGAGACATTTGTCCCATTGACAAACGAGCCGCATGATTCCCGTCTCATAAAGCTCCGTAAGCTGCTGATTCAAAAAGTCTGTAACTGAATCCTTAACGGTGGTGTCCGACACAAATATGGTATCCTTCAGATGTTTTTTCAGTTTCCCGAAATTGTGAAAGTCGCATGGCGACAAATCTGGGCTGTATGGCTTTGTCGAATCAGCTCATCAACCTGTGCAATTTTGTCCGGGGGTGAATGCAAGGTGGCTTTGGCCCAGTCTTGGATCGTCTTTGCAACTTTCATGTCCTCTGAACTGTTTGCTCTAACGCCTCACAGTGGCCAACGAGATGGAATGTTCACCGTACGCGGCAGTCTTCAACCCAATGTATCAGCGCCTAAAGAACTTTTACCTCACACTTTCGCGTCACTCTCAAAAATGAAGGGTGTCTCTGTGTTATGCGTGTGCGTCGTAGATGATGGATTGAACCATTCTTGTGCAGGAGGGGTTGGCTCACTTTCATATTTGACTCGCCCTTGTAAAAAGAAAAAAAAAGATTGGAAGATTCACGTATACAGTCTCGATAATTCGAGGTGGACGTGACACGCTTGCCTCAAAGTATCAAAAACTCGAATGATCGAAACCATAAAATCTGATAAGAAATAAATGGAAATAAAGCAATAGTCGTAATTTGACTGCTTATTTAAATGAAGAAGGTACTTTCATATTATTACATTACTGTTGATTAGAACAGGCTAGTAATAATAATAATAAAAGTCAGTCCATATACTACCTCTTCGAAATATAGTAATAGTTGTATCAGTTGTTCTAATGATTTAATTGTTTTTGCTTCAAAAGACAATTTTTTTTCTATTGTGTACAATTTACATACAATAGTTAAGGTCTAAAATGTAGAATTTAAGTTTTTTTTATTGTAAAGTACTGTTTTTTTCATTTATTTAAAATGTTACTGTGATTCATGAATAATTTCTTTAAAAAATTATTTTTGACTAATGTTATTTGATGACAGTTTTTTTTTAAATTTATTTCAATAAATGCTAACATTGCATTTTTTCAAATATTACTTTTATCCTGTATGTTATTTTTTATCGGTGTCCGCTAAACTAAAAATGCTTGCTCAAGTCGCAGGTTTTTCCGTTTTGAAATCTAGCTTGAACAACTTAAATTATGAGTGAAATGACTGGATATCGTAAACGCGCCAACGCAGCGATGAGTGCGCCAAATACGTCGGCCAGCCGAATCCGCGGTTCCAAGATAGCCGCTGGTGAGCTGGCCCACGTTATTCCAGGGGATCTACCCAAAACATATTAAAAATTCCAAGTAAGGTTTTATCTTACACAGCCGCCGACGGATGGCGCTTTGCGGACGATTTCAGTTAGTGAGCATAGTTAACAAAGTTAGATTTATTTATTTATTACTTTGAAAATTCAAGTGAGATTGACGTCATTCTGATGTCAATGAATGAAAATGACAATGTAATTTAGAAATATTTAAGAAACTCATTCAGGTTAATAGGCTTAGATATAAATCTGCGCTACGTGTGAAATAATAATATTCATCAATGTCTGATAAAAGTGGATCAGTGAATAACGTGGGATTTATTCTTTTGCATTCAATAACTCAAGTTAGTTTTTGCATGTGAGATTGATGTCATTTTGATCTCACACGTTTAAAAATGACGTAAAATTATGCAGTTGACGAATTAATGTTCGAGTAAGAGGCAATTATTTTTCTCGATTTTAATAAATCGCTTGGAATATCAATTATTCTAATTTATCAATTATTCTAATTTATCAATTCTCTATCACGAAGTCAAATTTATAGGAGGGGACACTTCTCTTAGAAAGTTGGATAACGCCGTTGTTGCAAACAGATGACGCTACGCACACTGGATAACTGCGCATCTCAGGTTGTTTATATTTCCATCGAGATTGTCGAATCAGCAGAACTTCAAAAAATGAAATACATAGACTTAGGAACGTGATATCTAATAATTTCTGACTTCAGATGTGTTTTAAGTACATAATTGTATTAGGATACTATTTCGTAATTAATACAGGCAATAGTTTCGAAGCGAAGATATTATGTGTGAAATGTGGTGTTATTATTTAGACCAAAAGCTGTATTTTAAGAAATATAGTAAATTTAGAAGAAAGTACTATGTGTGAATGTGAATGCTATATTTAAAAAGTGTTTATTTATAATGACGATCACACTCAAACAAGCAGTATTTACATTTATTTCATGCTGAGACAAATTTTAACACAGCTTTAAATTGCAGCTAAAAAACTCATTAAAATATTAAATTCATGTTACATAAAGAACTCAGTAATGAATTCAAAGCCATTTTCTAATGTAAATATACACCGTGGCAGACGAAATCTTCTTTTCTGTCAGCCCGATACATACACACGTTAATAAATACTATATATAAACTCAATATTTTAATAATCTAAAGATAAAACATTTCCTCCCCTTTTTTTATTTATATGTTACTAGGGCAACCTCGTAAGCAAAAGTGAAAAAATAGATAATTAAAATTTAGTGCTCCGTTGATAATCTCGTTCACATGCTAGGTTGGAAAATTAAAAACAAATAAACTTTGTTATCAAGCACGGGAAATGCTTGATACTTTTTACCGCTAGGATCGCTGCACGTCACTAGATTTCCAATGTTTACATAATTGAAACTTATTTGGGGTACCAAAAATCCAGCATAGCAGCTATGGAGAGTGTCCACTCCTATAATATATCTCCGTGCTCTCTATATAAAGGAAGAAGTACTGAGTGACTGACTGACTGACTGAATGAATGAATGAATGACAATCATCGCTCAGCCAAATCTACCGGATATACAGACATGAAATTTTAGGAGCTTATAGCTTTTGTGCCTAAGGGTCATTTAAGAAGCGATTTTAAAAAATTCGAACACAAACGGGAGTGGCGGCTCAAAACTTTCTTTTCCCGTTTCCCTTCATATTTCATTTGGAAAAAGAAATAGCCTTAAAATTCTTGCTTTAAAATGTAACTTACACAATTACCTAAAAGTCATTTTCAGGGTTTTTAGAATTCGCACGCAAACGGGTGTAGGGAGCTAAAACATTTTCTTTAACGTTCTTTTTATATTTTCCTTCATATCTCAGAGGAAAAAAGAGACAGCTATAAAATTCTTGCTTTTAAATGCAACTAACAGCAATAAATAAAATTCTTTTCAGGGTTTTTAAAATTCGCACCCAAACGGGGGGTAAGGATCCAAAACGTTCTTTTCACACTTTCCTTCATATATCAGAGGAAAACACAGACAGCCGTAAAATTCTTGCTTAAAAGTTTAGTGCACAAATGCATAAAATTACTTTTCAGGGTTCTTTAGAATGCGCATCAAAACTGGGATAAGGGGCCAAAATTTTGCTGTCGAATTTGCTATCCTTTCTTAAGGGGAAACATAGCCATAAAATTTTGCTTTAAAATGTAGCGAATACGCATGCCTAACAATCCTTTTTCAGGGTGTTTTAAAGTTCGTGTCCAAACTGGTGTGAGGGGCCAAAACGTTATTTTCATTTCGACTTCATATATAGAAGGAAAGTGAAGATATCAATAAAAATCTTGCATTAAAATGTAACGAACGAAAATTCATTATTATTTTTTCTTACAAGTTCTTTTAAAAATCGACCTTAATAAGATGAAGTTGACAAAAAGGGTGTTTTTCCCGTACTTTTTAGTTCTTGAGTGCTCTTAATTTTAGACAAACATTTTTTTGTGCCAGCTGAAAGGGCGAATTATTTTTGAAGGGTTGCCAGATTAAACAATAAGCTAAAAGGTTTGCCATTTTTGGTGATTTGTCGCGAAGTTTGGCATAAAAGAAATAAGTTCCCGAAGCGATATCTTCCATCTTTATCGAGAAATTGCTTAACCTTAGAGTTTATTTAATTGGATTAAATAAAGGTGAAGTATAGTTAGAAAATGCCTGGCGAGAATTTTAAAACAGTTTTAGTTGGCGATTTTAACATAGATTTCAATTTTGACGAAGTATTTTATGGAACAAGAAGACAAATACGGCACACTCGCGGAACATGATGATCATTCCAAATAGTATTTAAAAATTAAGTATAATTAGAATATGCCTGACGAATATTCTAACAGTTTTTGTAGGCGATTAAATGTATAACCAAAATATATTTAATATTTATTTACTTATTTTTCCTTTGTATTTGTTGGTTTAGCAATATCCATCCCGTGCGAAGAACGGGTGCTTCAGCTAGTACTTTTAATAGTTTAAACCACAAACTTAATGTGCTTTAGAGGACTTTTAGAATATATAATAATTCAATTTAATCGAAATGTGATTTCCCTGCTACGTAAGAAAGTTACAATTGAGTTAAATAAATCCCCATGAAAAGACGTTGAATTTGATGTAATAAATTTATGGAATGGATGTTTTTTTAAAAATTAAATTGGTAAGTTCTTATGAAGAATTTTTATGTACAGATAAAGGCAGTTTCATGTGAATGGATATTTTATTTACCGTTCAAAAATAAAAGGTTGACCACTATTTCACTCAAAACTCATTCAAATGAACGCAGAGCAGTAGACATTGGTGTTGGCCATTTTGAATTGGTGTGGAGGCCTACATTATCGGAGGTGACGGTCTAGGGGGCCTTGGCTCCTAGTAATTAAAAAATAGCGTCACGATTTAATTCCCAATGGGTTCAGACACAACGCAACTGCTTCTTTGCACACATTTCGCATACTAATAGCACTCAAAGTGATGGGTTGCCATATCGACATTCATTAAGAGTGCAACACAAGACTAGACAAGAAATCGAAAATATTTTTTGTATAAATAAGATCTACCACCACCCGGAATCGGACCCGGGACACTGGGCTTTGAGTTAACTCTGAACCCGCTGTTCGCACATGTGCCGTCGAAAAAATTGTTTTACTTAAATAAAAATATAATTAAGAGTCTTAACAAGTTTGTCGCCCCACATGACTTCCACACCTCTAAATGTCTAAATCTGGCAATGCGTACTATGCATGATTCTAAATACTGATTGCATAACAGTTATGAAATATTCAGGAAAAAGTCTGAAACTTAGGGAATTTTGCAATAATTTCCATAAATGGATGACGCTTTGGCCCATCTTCGAAATTCGCACGAGACGCATAGGTTCGCTGTCAGTATAAGTAAATGGTGCATTGGGTGACGAAGCATTAAATTTTTTCTAGTATTTAGCATTATCAATTCAATTTTAAAGCTGTTCAAAGTCCTGTGATGCCTATCGCAATGGCGGCTCCTCTATTTGAGAACATGAACCCCCAGAGACAAACTAAAGAATATACACATTAACAAATTAAATAATAAAAAAAATAAGCACACTTCTAGATTTTTGTGAATTTAAAACATGAGATTTACTCCCCCCCCCCGCCCACTATTATTAAATACGCTTATCAGGGGCGTAGCCAGGGGGAAGGATATCGGTCCTTCCCCCCCCGAAAATTTTGGGTTAGTGATCACAAGATTAATGCAGTGCAGAAATTCCGTCTATTTATACACATATAAGTTCATATCCCCCCCCCCCACGAAAAATTTTCCTGGCTACGTGCCTGACGCTTATTATAGCTAACGCACTGTAGTGTAGGTTACTACAGCACAGTCTTATGTTGATCGCAAGTGCGAACGGAAAATTTCACTTCTGAACCACTCTCCGAGAAGAGAAGCGGAAAGATTTAATAAGAAGTACGGCACTACTAATATCATTCCGTTCGCACATTTTGAGTGTGCGCGCGTACGAATTTTTTTTTTTTTTGTTTTGTTTGTTTCTGTTATCGCTTCTGGATTTTCCCTTGGTTAGTTAATACATTTTTTCATTTTCTTATTATTTTCTATATTTTTATCATTTTTCACTTCAATATTTTTTTACAAACTAGCGTAAATAATTCCGATGGGAGTAAAATAAGTGCTTCGGAGTTAAAGCAATGACTTTTTCAATATTATTCTTTGAAAAAATTTGAAATAAAATTAATCAATACAACACCTTTGCTAAAACTTATCTTGGTGGCGAAATCTAAGACAAAATATTAATTGTTTTCTTTCATTCGCGTGCATTGATTTTCTTTGACTGCCGGGAACGCAAATATATTTTTATTTCTAAGGTGCGTCGTATCTGCATATTTAATTTTTGAAATTTGTTTTGTGAACCTCATTTAAATAACCCACGAGCCGCCACTGGCCTTCTTTTTAAAGGAACAGACTTAAACAATTTATAATGGAACCGATCTCGTTACTGAGAAGTTTTGCTTAAGGTTGTGATTCAAAAACGTCATGTGATCTACGATCCTATTTAGCAAATTAACTGCGTCAGGGATTTGGAAAAAATGTAAGATGTATGTAACTGTATATTGTATGAGACATCTTAAACTGTAAGTACTCATAAGCTGTACTACATATAAGTTGTGTCTCAGCACTAGGATTCAAACCTTCTAGGAAGGATGGGATACACCTAGACTACTCGGAATCACATAAAAATGAATGAAAAGTCCCAAGCATCGTCTTCACACATTTTTTGCACCACCTATTAATAATCATTTTCAAAAAGCCTGATGAAGAATCAGTCAAATTTCTTAACAACTGACTTAGGCCTCCATTATTAAGCTCTAAAAAGTAAACACAGCCCTTGAACATAAACAGAAAGAAACTGATTGTATCAAAAGCTCGAGAAAAAAAATTTTGGTTATTTCTTCACAAGCTGCATTACACACTGCCATAAACGAAGAAACTATGCATTTTATGAGACTACCGGAAAAATAAATATATAAAGCATGGAATAACACAGAAAATATTTTCAGAGTTCAAGATGTTTTGCAAAAAAAGTTCCATTTTTATGATTTTTTTTCCCTGAAAGTTTCTTAACTAATACAGGTTTATAGTTCGTTAAGGAGCATAGTACATCTTATGAAGAAACACCCGATTTTAAAAAAGTAAATTAAATATAGTTAAATTTCCCCCATAAACTGCAGTTTGCAGCTGAAATGGGTAAACAGATTTGCCACCCACTTCGGTATATAAACTGTATACGAGATGCGCTCAAGGAAGTTTCTTAAAATAGTTTAGTTCAAAAAATGACCACTAGGTGACACGTTGCACAGCAAATTTAATTTGCTGCTCATTATGCTAAGTGTCTAACTTAATTTACTGTTGACAATGGAAAAGACTAACTCGAAATATACATACAATTTTAAGATTTCAGGGGCCGATGCAGACAAAAATTGGGTCCGTTTTGCGGCCCCTTTACAAAATTACAATCGATTAAAACGGCCCTGCATTGGCACTTTATCCTAGATTTTAATTTGTTTTATCAATTATTTAACTACAAGAAGTGACTTTTATTAAAAACTAGCTGCGTGCCCGTTCTTCGCACGGTAGGAAGCGAATATTTTACTAAAATATAATCGTAACTATCTGTTTGGAAACGAAATGTCAACAAGTTCAAGTAGTCCTTTTGTTGAAACTACCGCGGGATATATTACGCAACGTAGGATTATGATTTAGTAAGTTGTAAGACGATTGTTGCAAAATAATGAATATAATACTTTTAATTTCACGAAATAGTTATTAACGTGGTATATATACTGTGTTTTAATCCATCCTAACAAATCTGCTATTACTACCAGAGAAAAAAATAAGACTACTATCTATTACTTATATTAATATTATCTATCTTCGTTTCTCCGTCTTTAAGGCTCAATTTAAAGAAACAGATTAAATATTTTAAACCAATGATGCCTTTCTACTTTTTGGTGATTCTTTGGAATTTATGCATTGCCATTAAAACACACCTTCATATATTTTTAAGCATAATTCTTGTCTGATTGGCGTATTTAGCACAGCAAAATATTTCATCTCGCGGTGGTGGAAAACATACAAGCTGTACCAATTTAAATAGTATTTAAATCCACCATGGTTCAGGCTCGTGAAAACATCAAACTGTGTAATCTCGAGGAACTACTTGGAATCGCTCAAATTCGGAATAGGGCGTTAAATTGTGTTGCAGAGTTTACGAATTTCAGACAACTTTTAATTTATGGCTTCACGTTCTGACCAAGGTAGTCAAGTTTGGTTATTTGGCGCAGTAGTTTTCCAACGGAGCAGGGGCGTAGCCAGAAATTTTTCATGGGGGGGGGTTACGACTACTACAACTCATATATATGTATACGTGTGTGTGATAATGTAGTGAAGAATATACATTTTGTATGGCAAAAAATTCCTCATGGGGGGTTATGAACCCCCTAACCCCCCCCCCTTGGCTACGCCCCTGCAACGGAGTAATATTGAAACATATGACGTTGAAAAACTCTCACTTGCAACAGAACTTAGAGTAAGGATTTAAATATTAAACTTAATTTGAGAGATGTTGGGGTTATTCCTAGCTAATCGGTATTTCAAATATTTTCCGGATCTATTTTGCTATTGATGTAACTTTTGTGCAAGAGCTTGTTAAGTTGCTAAAATTTAACAAAAAAAAGTATATCTAATATAGATAATAAACCGCCAAAAGTCGTCCAAACTTGGCGACATTTAGCACGATTTTTGGGAATACATACGACAACCGTTGTCAAACCGATAGCGAATACTATGTATTATGTTCATTAGTATTTTGTTTCTTGTGGCGACATTGAATTTTCCACGATTTTAAAAAATGCAAGTTTCATTTCGTTATTATAGTTGCTGAAAAATCATAGTGCTCAAAAATGGCCAAGGGTAACTGGCGCATTAAACTAAATACTTTGAATTTTTATAATAGTAAATTTTTGCGTCAAAGCCTTTTACCGTAATTAGATTTCTAACTCATTTTTAAACTCATGACGTCAAAATGACATCATTCTCACGTGCGATATCTAACATGAATTAGTGAAAGAAGAAGAAGAAGGAAAACATGCTATTTTATTTTCTACAGCATCTGATAATCTGGATAGAAGTTTATTATGTCGCTCGCTTAATAAATAAATCCAATTTTCTCAACTATGCTCACGAATGTGCTGAAATCGGATATTTGAGTAGTTTTCTACCCTGAAAATTGCGAAAAATCGTTAAGAATTAGGGAACGGGTGGATTTCCAGAATTTTAAAGTAGCCTATGAACTATTCTATGTCGTTTTACGTGTATGTGCAAAATTTCAAGCCGATCGATCTGACGGTGTTGGAGGAGTTCCCGGACAAACAAACAAACAAACAAACAGACAAACTTTCACATTTATATAATAGACTGACATTAAAATTCCCAAAAATATGCATTGAAATTCCCAAAATTAAGTACTGAAATTTATAAAAAAGCAATAAAAAAGGGGGGGACCCTAGAAAAAATTCCTGGATCGACCCCTGGAATTATTCAATAGTTTTGAATATTTATTAACTAATTTGAGTAATTTCTTTGAGCTGAATTCACTGGTTCTCCATGCAAACTCCCATCTAGTGCTTTTTAAAACTAAATGCGTGCCTCGTGTACAATCCGTATGCCAAAGTGAGTGGCAATCTGCTTACCCGTTTCAGCTGCAGAATGCTGTTTGAGGGAAAGTTTAATTATAACCACCATGTAATTAGTTTATTTTTAATTATATTAGAAAATCCTATAATTTTTTTCAAAACGTCGCACACACACAAAATTAAATTAAAAATTTGAAATACTTTGATATATTAAATATGCACTAAAGTGCTAAATATTGAAAGCGTATCATAATCCCTACGTCGTCCCTATTTTTCTCCCTTATTTCATTAAGTTGGAAATTGTGTCATTATTCATGAGTGTGCTGTATTTTTCTTCCTTGTTCCATAAACACTTTTCAGAATTGAAATCTATATTCTTCAGAATTGAAATCACCTACCAAAACTGTTTAGCAATCTTCTTCAGGCATATTTTAACTATACACCACATTTATAAATACTGTTTGGAAACTATTCCATAATCCATGAGTGTACCGTATTTGTCTTGTTCCATAAAACACTTATTTGGAATTGAAATCTATATTAAAATCGCTAACTAAAACTGTTTTACAATGTTCGCCATGCATATTCTACTTAAACTTCTTTTTTGTAGTAAACTGTAGCGTTTGCCTGTTTCAAGCCAAATTTGAAAGACTTCTCCAAGCTTGGTTCAACTTGGTATCAAATCATCAAAAATTGCAAACCTTGGAGACTTTCAACATTATATCCCCTTACCCTTTTTTTTGTAGTCCTTTGAAAAATATGTAACTCCTACACACCCCAAAATCAATACCGGTCGTGCGACAGTGGTCTATAATGTATATACCAAATCTGAGCTCAATCGATTCACCGTTACCCTGTTGAAAGATGCAACGGGAACGTGTCAATGCAAATGTGCCCACAAATTATGTCGACAGAAAATAACGGTTTGAACAAAATAGTACTGTGTAGTACTTAAAAATAAAAAAATCGTTAAAACACTCTCGATGTTCGAGTGCATTCGCAACAAAATAATAATCTAGTCGTGTTCTCTTTTCCTACGCTCGCTTTATTTACTTTGCTATCAGATTTTTATCGAACATGTTGGGATAGTGCCCAAACTCTTCTTATCTCCCTCTTCTCTTTCGACACAGGAGAGTTCAATAATACGGCGAAAAAGAAAACCAAAGCGTCTATAAAAACCAGCGAGTGAATCAGGGAGTAAAAACCAGCGAGTTTTCCCTCTTGACATAAATCGAGAGGGAAAAAGACGAGAAAAAGCGAAATATTTTCTGACACTGGGCGATAAGAAAAAGACCAGGCCAATGATTCTCTTCTCTCAAAAGCGAATGATGGTGACGATGATGATGAGGTTATATTTCTGGATTTTCTCTTTTAAAAAACGTTCTCTCTCACCAGGAAGCTTTCTCTCTCTCTCGATTTTTTCTTTCCTATAAAGCCCACTGTGGAGGATATTACAACGGACGCTACAAAAGACATTTGACAAAAATATGCCGATTCTCAATTTATTTAATCTTCGCTCACTTTAAATAAATAACTTCATATTCAATTTTTATTATAGACCGAAATTGAATTTCATGCTGTTCTGGAAACGTGCGGAAATTTTTCCCATTCGTACGATTTCATTTTGTGGGAACAGCCCCTCTTATATCAATGCTTTATGCAGAGGAAATCATTTTATTTGTGAAAAAAAATTAAACTATGTAATCTGGAAAAACTATTTTAAACGAATTCAAATCGCAGTTTTTCTTTCAAAGTCTGATGACCATGATTTCAATATGGCATAAATATCATCTGCGACACCTTATTTTGTCAAGCAAATGATAAGCTTTTTTTACTCTCGGAAATAAAATAGAGCTGAAATAGCGAAAAATTGCTTAAAAATCAGGGAACGGGTGTATTTACGGATTTATAAAACAGCGCAGTTTGTTTTCGATGTATTTTTTTAAACATAATTATGAAAAAATTCAAGAGGATCATACAGTTAAGTTTTTATGCTTAATTTTTTGGAGCAATGGTGGTGAAAGTTTTATCTTGAATTGGTTCAAGCGGAATCGTTACAGTGATCGCAGTTTTGTCATCCCACTACAGTAGGATTCGAATACTTTCAGAAGATTTTAATTTAAATCTAAAATAATGATCAGTATGGTTGCCAGCTTGTTAATTTTTGTCAGCATAAAATTATTCATGCCTTTGCAACAAAGCAATTCTAAATATGTAGAAAAGCATGAAATTGACAAACAAAAGTAGAATTACGCCAGTTTAAGTCAAATTAAAAAGTATAAGAAAAAAATAAGTCAAAAGATGTTACACAAAGCTCACAATTTTCTGAAAGAGCAAGTAATTTCTCTTAGATAACAAGAGTTTAAAACTACAGAGATTATTATTTTCCAATACAAAATAACTAGTAGCTGATTTAAAAAAGCCCCAATTTTTTGGAATCACAGGTACGATCTGGTAAAAGGTTATCCCTTCCAAGCATCTAAAATGAGTGTTTTCCAAATAGTTAGCACCCTGTATCTTGAAAGTGAAAAATAATCCAAAATGCAGATTATAGTAATGCTGGTTTGTTCAGCTTGGACATTTGCCACCCGTTACCGAGAAGAAATATTTGACGGCGTTGTGACTTTGTCCGAATAACTACGAACAATTAATATTTATAGATATATCCTCTTCAAACCTGACAAAAATCTCACATCTCAAATTAAAGAACTGAGATGTATACAGCAAATACAGCAAATACAGCAAATTGTATTTGCTGCATTGCTTGAATTTTGTAATTGTTTTTTAAAAATCTATTACACTTAAAAAAGGCAACGTATTTTCAAATAATTTTTCGAATAAAAGTCTAATTCGCAATACACGTTCTAATTCTCTAACACGTGTAAACGAAGAATGTCAAGACACTTTTAGAGGTAATTGATGTCGAACAAATTTTTTTCAGCTAAATGAATTTTGAAAAAAATAAAAAAATATTCACAAAATCAACTTAGGAAATTTCAACAACATTCAAATATTCTTTTGTGTAACGTCAAACAAAATAAAATAACGGCAAACAAAAATGAAATCTGTGCGTCAGTGTTTAGGATTTGCACACACATTCACATGAATTATAATCATTTATTCAAAATTAGCCGCCTCCTTCGACCAGTTGGTTCACCATACACACCCAATAAATTTTGTGTTTCTCACCGACTGCCTTGGCACTGAAATATCTCAGATTCTGAATGGAATTTGAAATTAAGATGGTTAAAACAGGGGCGGCCCTAGAGTAAGTGGCTCCAACTGCTAACCTAAAAAAGCCCCCCCCCCTTTATGCTCTACTTAGTTTTTGAGTTCGATATGACGCCCCTTCGAAGCCGGCACCCGGATGCTATGATTACCTTGCTTACCGTGTCGGGCCGCCCCTGGTTACAAAAATAAAATGTTTTAACGATAAAAACCTGCAAGAAGGTACAAATTATTTTCGTCCTATATTATTTTTGAAGAGCTTGTAGATATATCGGCCGTGTTTAAAAAACGGAAAGGAAAAAAAAAGTTAGAAAATCTGAAACACTTTCAGATTTTAAATACGCACTAAAGTACTATATATTAAAAGCGTATCATATCAATGCCTTCCCTATTTTCTTTCCTTATTCCATTAAGTTGGAAAGTGTATCATTATTCATGAGTGTGATTAATCAAAATTAAAAAAATATATTTTCAGCATCCTTTTTCTAGATGTAATACATTAGAAATAGAAGGGAAAAAAAGACGCGCAGAAAAATGCATAATTCGAACTGAATGAAAGTTTCAAAAACTTATTTTTTGTCTGTTTGTTTGTGTAACACGTATTTCGAATTTGAGTGCTTGGCCCGTAAACCGCTTGTACAGCCACGTCAGAAGGAAAAACTTGTTCAGGTGATTTTATTTATTAAAAACTGCGTATTCTATAAGTTTGTGCCATCTGTCGACCGCTTTGTAAAAAAAACCTCAATTGCATTCTTATTTTTTTGATAAAAGATAGTTTTTTGTACATTATAGGAACAGTGCTTTTTTTTTTTTTTTTTTTCGCACGATGAAAAGTAGCCTGTTTGTTAATCCAGGACTTTAACTGTCTTTATTCCAAATTTCATCCACATCCGTCAAGCCGTTTCAGCGTGAAAGAGTAACAAACATACAAACATTGACATTTATAATATTAGTAGGATTAAAGCATCGACGGATATGTACGTGAATTCAGAAGTGCAAAAAATCTAAAGAATTGTTTTAACAATGGAATAAAAAGGTGTGGAATGAGGATGATAAGTGTGATGCTCCTTTTCCTTACCCCTCAATACTAGAATCTCTCCGATAAGCTTTCGTCTGGGCGCAAGGACGTACCCAGAAAAAAATTTCGGAGGGGGTCCAAACGGTGAAAAAGGCAGAATTTTTCACAAAAAGACTTCATCATTCTTATTTTGTTAACAAAAACTGAAATTTCGGGGGGGGGTCCGGACCCCCTGGACCTCCCCCCTGGGTACATCCTTGTCTGGGCGGTATCGTTCAGTCTTCGATAAGAAGCTATAAATCTTTGATAATGTGCAACGTGTTATCGAACGAATAAATCCCTGAGTATTGCAAGGGCTCTTCAGAATTAGAGACTATAGTGACAAGGGGAATCTCATAACTTTCGAACACTTACTTCAAGCATTCTACGTGATCGAAATCCACTTGAGATTCCAACCCAGAGCCGAGATGAGCAGCTCAAGACAGAGGAGATCGCCTAGACACAGTGAGAAGTTCAGAGGAAACTATCCTCTGGTGTTAGGCCGGTAAGGCCTGATTTCGCCCGAACCCGCCATTCTAAGGTATTTTAAAATTCCAACTCAGTTTTGTATGTGCCGTCAAATAAAATTTTTTGGGAGCAAAAAAGGTTCCTCTCTTTATTTATGACGGTATAGCGTTAACTATGCCATTATAGCAGTTTTAGTACAGATTGGATATTTACCAGCAGGTGAGATGAAATATTTCGCAGTGCTAAATACGCCAATCTGCAAAGGATTATGTCTATATATATAAAAGAGAAGATTTTGTTTGTTCGCTATACGCTTTCAGGCCGTTCGACGGATCTGGATCAAATTTGGCACACTGACTAAATAGGACAAGAGAAAGCTAATGCCGTAAAAATGAAATCAATCGGATTAATAGTTTTTGAGTTATTTTATGTTTTGTAAGGTTTTTGGCCATTTTTCTCGCATTTTACGTTATCGCGAGCTAAATTTCTGTCCGAATACTATATTTTTTATATCATCGGAAACTACAGAGTTTTCTTTTTCATATACAATTTGTTACAAAATCGTACTTACATTTGCCGATTTTTGGGAATGTTTTAAAAGAAATCCTGTTTCGAAGAAATTGTACTGCTTTTAAAAATATCCAATTTTAAAACTGTCGCATCGAAAAACCTAACGGGCAAAAATTTTCCATCTTTTTACAGCTGATTAAACATTTATTTCTCCCTCTTTTAAATTTTGAACCGTGCAGAAATGTTTATTAGATTTTTTATATGATTTTTTTTTTTTCTGAAAACATCGCAGGTTAAAATTCCCTTCCGTGATTGAAGAAACAGCAAATTTCCCCCCTTTCGTCCTGTGTCCTATGTGAGGTGTGGTGTGTAAGTGGGGATGAAGCGTTGCCAAGACAACTGACCGTGTTCTTTTTTTCATATGGTTTACGTTCTCAAGGTCGTTCTAGCATTTAAAAGGAGAATCCATCAGAAATAAACAAACATGCGGGATTTATTTGAAATCGTTGCATTAGGAAGTATGACTCCGGAAGAATTTGAAGATAGTATTTTACACGGATTATCAATTCCTCGAGAAGATAGTTACTAAATAATTAGAGCCTCATAAAATATTTATAAATAAATTAAACTCACTGCGAACATTACATGTAAACAAACCTGGATTTTTAATTCATCTATCATTATTTAAGTTCTTATCTACTGTATATATGCCCAATGATTTGCCTCCCAATGATTTGCCCTCCAGTGATTCTTACTGGATTTGAAATAAAAAATAATTAGTTTATGAGGTGCGCAAGTATTAGTGATAAATGACTATTAGAACACTACAGGTAGAAGGAGAGAAACCTAGCCACGTCCAATTCTCGGGAACCTCTGTACGCTGGCAAGTCCACTGTTCATTTCTCTCTCTCTCTCTCTCTTTTTTTTTCGTTGCTGCGGGAAGTCCCGAGTACCTTTTTTTTTATCATTGCAGCGGAAGGATTCACATTCCTTCCCTTTACAATCTCATACCGACGACTGGATTCTATTTATTTTTAGTAGTTGCTTAGGTATTAGCGACAAAAGACTGTTAGAACACAGAGAGATAGAAGGGGAGAAGCCTAGCCACGTCCAATTCCCGGTAATCTCTGTAAGCTATCAGGTGCTGTGTTCTTTTTTTGTTGTTGTTGTTGCAGCGGGAAGTCCCATGTCCTTTTTTATCAATGTAGCGGTAGGATTCACATTCAAGTCTATCCACGTCCATGGACGTACCCAGAAAAAAATTTCGGGGGGGGGGTCCAAATGGTGAAAAAGGCAGAATTTTTCGCAAAAAGACTTCATCATTCTTATTTTGTTAACAAAAACTGAAATTTCGGGGGGGGGGTCCGGACACCCTGGACCACCCCCCTGGGTACATCCTTGTCCACGTCCAATTCTCAGTAACCTCTGTACGCTATCAGGTGCGTACTTCGTTTTTTTTTCGTTGCAGCGGGAAGTCTCATGTCCTTTTTTTATCATTGAAGCGGGAGGATTCATATTCCTTCCCTTTACAATATATATATAAGGTCAATGGGCATTTCCCTTCCATTGCACGGGCAACGCCGGGCCACGCTGCTAGTATACTAATATATGGAGAATTGCTTTCAGGGTAACCTTACTTGGGAAATGATTATCCATTATGCGCATGTGTAAATCGCGGAATAATGAAAAGTCGCCACTGATGGAAAGATATCCTAGGTGTTCCGTAGGTTTTAGGGAAAAAAAAAAAACGAATGAAGCACTTCTTTTTTTTAAACAAACTTAAGGAGAAATGGTGATTAATTACACATATGCGTAAGTTTCCAAATTATGAAAAACCACCATGGGTGGCAAATATCAAGGTGTTTTACAAGTTTTACATATTTAAATTTATTGTGAAGTTTTTATGTTCCAAGGAACGGATGCATTTGAATTAGTTAGCTGCAGCTTTCAATGGCATGATGCGATTTCTAATTTTCGACTCAAAACGGCACACACACAAAAAAAAAAAAATAAATAAATAAAAAAAAAATTTAAAAAAAAACCTGGATCCAGCTGTGGTATTTGCTTCCCGTTGCTGAGCTGAAATTTTCGGGGGCGATAAAGCAGCTATCGTACAGCCTGGATATTTGCCACCACAGCCAGATAACTATTTTACGGTGCTCAGTACGCCATTCTGCAAACTGTATAAGAATTTATGGAGAAGTGTTTTACCTTACATAGGAAATGATTATCGATTATGCGCAGGTGTAAATCGCAAAATAAACGTCGCGAATGGTGGAAAGATATCCTAGCTGTTTCGTTGTTTTTAGCAAAGAAAACAAATGAATTGCTGTTTCATTTGCTAACTTAAAGAGAAATGATGATTATAAGCAGGGGCGTAGCCAGGGGGGGGGGGATATCGGGATATATCCCCCCCCGAAATTTTTGCATTAGTGATGAAATTCCGTCTATTTATACATATATAAGTTCATACCCCCCCCCCCCCTGAAAAATTTTCCAGGCGCATATCCCCTCCCGAAATATTTTCCTGGCTACGCGTCTGATTATAAGCATACGGAAGTCGCCAAATTATGGAAAACCGCCATGGGTGGCAAATACACAAGGTGTTTCCATAGCTTTAACATATTTAAAAATATAAGGAAATTTAAATTTTTATGCTCCAAGGAACATGCAAGAACCAAGCAGTGTGTATCTCGGTTTCTATCTGATCCAATCTTTAGGTTTTGACTGTGAAGATTATGCCTTTTTACGAGTAACCTTTATCAGTAGCCAAATGCCCCATGCGAAAACCGAGTGTAGTGGGTCTAGGGGCCTTGGTCCATAGTATAAATTATCCAAATTTACGGTACATGGAATACAATCATAATACTAGATGTATCTAAATACTATTTTCAGAAAATAAATTCATCCGGTTAATAAAATGAATAATTAAACACAAAACAAACAAAAAATAGATACCCCTTTTTTTGACAAAAACCACATGACACAACAGAGACTCAAAATTAAATATGAAATGGAATGAATATTTGTTTACACTAATTCACTCATCAAGCGCCACCATTAGAAATATGTACAAATAGAAAACGCATATATATACATATATATATATAAACTTGGCTAGCCTCGTCAGGGGGAGACCCCCCCCCCTGAACTCCCCTAGTTTTTTAGTTTCATTATTGCCATATTAAAACGATATTAATTGACTATGTCGTTTTATCTCTCATCTTTCGTGTATTTCACCTGGTAACCCTACGTTGAAATTTTTATGATTGTAACTTATTTATAGAAAAATACATATTCTACAGCTTATGAAATATTGTAACAATAGATTAAAGCTGTTGTGAACTAATAGTATTTAAATATGTGTAAAATTATGTCGCATTTTTGGGACACATTTTTCGAACAATTTTCAATAAAGGGGGGGGGGCAGAAATAAAATGGCATAGCCAAAGTTTTGGCAGGTTGCTCAGCAAAATGAGCCGATATATTCAACATAGGGGCACAACCATTGCTAAAGCGAAAAATCGTGGGGGAAATAATTCAAACAGCATGAAGAAAGCCAAGGACGTTGCCAACAGAAGTACCAAAATAACATGTTCCACCTCAGGTATAATATTAAGGAAATCGTGAAATTGAAAAAAAAAACAACGTTTAGTTTATTAAGAAGATGGACTTAATTTTGTTAAAATATTTAATAATAATAATAATACAAGAGAATACAATATCAAAGAAACTCACTAATTAATAAAGCGATAAGCCGAATAGGCTCTAATGGAACTTGCTACACTCCACACATATCTATATTGTGAAAAATAATTATTCTAAGTCAAAAATAAATATGTGGACAATACCTCAAAAATTAAAAATTTATATATAATGGTAAAAAACATTAACCATAAACGTAGTCTAAACAGCTAATTCAATAGGTCAATTAAAAAATCAAAACATTGCTCAGGCTCAACTTACCCCCCCCCCCCCCAAGTACTAAATTTCACAAAAATAAATAAAAAAATAAAATGAAGGTCCTTCAACACTTTCCAACAAATTTAAAAATGTTTCAGATTTCGGTTTGTCTGTCAGTCCGTCCGTCCGGGCTCTAGTTGTCTTGAATGGACATCGATTACTACGAAATTTATGTGTGCTGTTGCCACCATCGGCGTCGGCGACATATTTCTGGAATTTTCGCATCCCGTTTTTCTCTGCTTCTCTATTCTTTCCAACATGGCAACTATATATTGAAGTAATCTTCCCCCCCCCTTTCCCCTGAAAAATATTCTGTTAACGCCCATGATTATTTCTATGTACTGTACCATGTACCATACTGAAAAGGGTGTAGCATTAATAGTTCTTTAACGGGAGCAATTCCAATGCATGATGCTCTATGAGCAGTCATTGTTTAAAGTGTATTTTTAGATATACTAGGGGCCAAGGCCCCCAGACTCGCTACGCTCGCTTTTCGAATGAGGCATTCGGCCCCTAATAAGGCTTATTCGTAAAAAAGACATAATTTCAACAGACAAAACCCGAAGATTGGATCAGATAGAATGTTACTGAGCTAAGCTACACATTGCTTGTTTCTTGCATCTTCATTGGTACATAAAAATTTAAACTTCACACTACAGTAGATCCCCTCCCCCTCATAACACGGAAGATATTTTGTTATGGGAATCCTGAGCTATACTCCACCTGGAGTGCGGACTCCGCTTATAATCGCTGGAAAAATTATTTGCACTCCTCAGAAACACAATGATATTTAATGTTGCCATTCAAAAGTTATATTAATTAGGAGCTAAAGCATAATAAAATCAGAACATCTGTTTCAACTGTATTATTAATAATGTAAAACCTATTGGACACCTTGCGAATTTGCCACCCATGGCGATTTTCATTATTTGGCGACTTGCGTACATGTAAAGTTAATAAAAGCTACGGAACAGCTAGGATAGCTTGCCACCAATGACGACTTTTCATTATTTAGCGATTTACACATGCTCACAACCTATAATTACTGTTCATTTAAGGTTACCGAAAAACCGTCATCCATATTTTCATTTACATAATCGTTTGCAGACTGGCGTACTTAGCACCACGAATTATACCATCTCGTCGCGCTAGCAAATATCCAAAGTATACTGTAACTGCTATAATGGCATAGTTAACGCCGCCAAATATTTCTACTGGTAGAAAATAATCCAGCTGAACCGAACCGGCTTTAAAATAATCTGCATTTTAATTATTTTTCATTTTCAAGATATTAGTTATTCTGTTTTGGGAAAACGGATAATCGCTAATTCTAAACTCCTGTTGTCTAAGCGAACTGACTATTTGAAAATTGTCAACTTTGTGTAACACATTTTGAGTTACTTATTTCATGTAGTTTTTATTTTGGCGTAAAATGGGTGTATTTCTACTTCATGTTTGACAATTTCACGTGATACTACATACTTGGGAACGCTTTGTTGCAAAGGAATGAATGATTTTATGCCAAATCTGGCAACCATTCTGTTTGTTTTTTCAGTTTTTTATTAATATCTTCTAAAATAATTCCATTTTCGAAATTTAAGTCAGCTCATCAGGTTCCTTGGAATTTTTCGAATCTGTTGGCACCTTAATCGAAACTTAAATACCCACGGTTTAGGAGGATATAGGCCAACAAGCTTTGACAGCGCCAGCGGCCTTCACTTTTTTTTAGAATTGAGAGATACCCAAATTAAATTTCATGCTGTTCTGAAAATTCACGGGATCTTTTCGCAATCAAAAGATTTCGTTTTGTGTACACAGCTATTCTCATGTCCATACAAACAATTTATTTGTGGGGGAAAAAAAAAAAAAAAAAAAAAAAAAAAAAAAGATAATAAACTGTGTAATCTGGAAAAGCTTTTTTAAACGAATTTGAATCCCAATTGTACGACGTCATATTCACTTGAAAAGGGTAATTTTGTCACGCAAATGATTTACTTTTTTGACTCGGAAATAAAATGGTGCTGAAAATAGCGAAAAATCGCTTAAAAAGGGGGGAACAGGTGGATTTTCAGATTTTTAAAGAAGCGCAGATTGTTTTCTATATTTTTATCATGATCATGAAAATTTTCAAGCGGATCGTGCAAACGGTGAAGAAGTTATTAGGCTTTTTGTGTTAATTTTGTAAATTTCACGCGATTCTAGATACTTGGAAACGCTTTGTTGCAAAGGAATGAATGCTTTTATGCCAAATCTGGCAACCATTCTGTTTATTTTTTCAGTTTTTTATTAATATCTTCTAAAATAATTCGATTTTCGAAATTTAAGTCAGCTTAGCAGGTTCCTCGGAATTTTCCGAATCTGTGGGCACCTTAGTCGAAACTAAAATCCCTACGGTTTAGGAGGAGATAGGTCCACAAGCTTTGACAGCGACAGCGGCCTTTACTTTTTTTTAGAATAGAGAGATTCGTATATTTCAAGCAAAAGAAAATTAATATGTACTGTTGAGAATTACACAATATGGCTCTCCATCAAAAATGACGAGTGTAGTATTCATAGTTCTACAGGGGCACTCAAAAGAATTGCAATACATTACAGAACAGGTCTATAGCAATTGAGAAGCGTGCACCCATTCCAAGCAAACTACAATAAACATATGAACGTTCATAACACACTAATCTTCATTGTAAGGATGGAAATAACTTTTAAAGTTTTTTGATAGGGTCTCAGAAAATGACATGAATAGTGATACAGTGCTTTTTTGAGGTTAGTCCTAAAGTCTCGGGAAGTTTGACAAATACATTGTTCATTTTGGCTGAGAATATACTTTTGTGTTTAAAAGTGTTTTATAACCGATGCATTTGATAATATTTATCTTCCCCCCCCCCTCAAGTCCACCGCCCAAGGTAACCCACCTCCGGCAGATACCCCTCGTCTAGGCCATAACACAAACAAACAAACAAAATTCTTTTTAATTTTATACCGACTTAGACCCCGGTATGGGTACAAACAGAAATTATTTAATCGCTGGAAGATTGCTTTTTACATGCGCAAGTATGGGTCATTCGCAAAAATGTTACAATATCTCAGTTCAATGTATGTTGAACTGAGATAGAAGTTGAAAAAAAATATTTTTTCTACAACTTCTACCTATTTTTAGACAGGAAATTAGTTCTAATAAAATGAAACAAGATTCATACACTTTTTTCATTGTAAGTAGCAAAATTAATTTTTTCTGCTATATGAAAAATGTCCACTCACTGTAACCAGGAATTACATTTAAAAAAAAGTTAAAATAATCACTATAGTGCTTATACACATAATTTGACAAGTAACAAGCATAATAAATGTCCTATAATATTTAAATAAATACATTTCTTTAAAATTATTTATTAATATTTGCCCACTCTGTTACGTTCAATACAGACAGAACATTTTTACTTGATAAAAGAAAAATTATTATTTTACAAAATGGAATTTTATCCTGTTCTTAGTTACTAGATTTTATTAATGTATGTAAGCTTTAAGTATCTCGTTATAAAAGTTAAAACATTTAAGTAACAAAATTTAAGTTAAACTCAATGCCAAGTTTAATCTAACGACTTATGTCATTCAGATGAAAGATGTTCCATTAGGCTTTACAAAGGCATTTTAGTTTAATCTTAATGGCATAATAGTTTAACACTAAGACGGTAACATGATAGACATTGAGTATGCATCTTCATATTTTGATGAATTTATTTTATCCAAAAAAAGATCAAATGTTGGTAGCAGTCATGAAAGAAATTAATGATAACATAGGATAGCTATTTAATAAGGCATCGCCATGTTGGAAATTCAGCTATGGGATATTTGGTAACAGTGCACGAAAAAAAATATATTTAAAAAAATCTGTGGAGCAAAATATAACAAACAACAGAGAAAAAAGTTGCAGAATAAATTTAATTGTTTGTGTATAAGAGGCAGAAATATAATCTTTCATTTGATGTCCTATTGACAGAGTATCCTTTTATGTTTTATAAATCTATCACTATTTTTTTTTTTTTATGTTGAGGGACGGGGATTTTGGGAATGTACTAAATGCTATCCATATATTTCGGGCGCCATGTTATTGATTTTCAATATTAAAACAAACCGAATACTAGGTGAAGACTATTCTCTTTTTTTAAAAGCTTTCTGTGAAAGCTGTAACAACAAACAAAAGAAAATTGAATGCCACTGAATGCAAGGGGCGTGATTTGTTACATGTTTTTGAGAATGATCTGTATTCATTAACACCCTAGCAGAGAAAGCGTCCTCTAATGTCGGATTATACTTTAAACTACTTTTTTTACTATCATCATACCTATCGTTGTATTTTCATATGTGTTACACAGCTTTTCTTTTGTTTATCTGGAGCAGGTTCATCAAACTGTGTTTCACACATTACTTTAACTCCGAAGTCACTACAATCAGATTTGCACAAGGTGCTTCATCGAAATTCAAACAAGTACTCCATCCTAGAAAAAGTTTGAGAAACCCTGGTCTAGAGCGATCTGATCTCGCTCATTTTTATAAGGAAGTCACATGCGCCGCTCCGCTCCTCTCCTCATCGCTTTACCAGGTCAGAATTTTTTTTTTCTTCTCAAAAAGAAAGAAAACAAGGTGCCTATAATATGAAAGTGAATGACCCTCTTTTTTTCTTTTCCCGAGATATGGGATGGGGCTGCGCGAGAGAGAAAGTGCACGAATCTGTTGAAACACGGGTGGCTGAAATTAAAACACCCAGAGAAGAGAGTTGAGTTGAGTGAACTCTTCTCTCTCTCGAGGTAAAAAACGGGTTTTCGCTGTTGTTTTGGTCAATTTGTCGAAAGAAAAGTGTTGCTTGTTGCGAAATGACTCTATTTTGTTTATTTGTTTACTTTTGTCTATTTCCAAACTCCCATGTTTTGGGTGTGAACGTGGTAACTCGCGTGCTTTGAGAGAGGGTTCATGGTTGGGGATAGTGTTGAGTTGAGTTGTTTTTTAATTTGACTTACAAAAAAAAAAAAAAAAACCTCTTCTTGAATAACTTGAAAAGGGGTTATGATTTCGCTGTTTTTCTGCCTGTCTGTGCTTTAACTATCGTCCCAATGAATCGATTGATTGGCAAGCATTAATAGAACTTGAATTATTTAGATTTTAACTACGCACAATACTGCTGTATAATAAAATTGTATCATAAAAGTGTCGGGACAGGCACACTGCGAAAAAAAATTTTCATAGAGGGCACACAAGGTGGATAAAGGTAGATTTTTCGCATAAACACTTGATTGCTCGCATCCCATTAACAAAAATTAAACTTTCGGGAGGGGTAGGAAGACTCCTTTGCCTCCCCCCCTGGCTACTTCCTGTGTTGGCCCCTATTAGTCTTTCATGTTTCATTATGTTGGAAAATGTAACATAATCCTGTTTCATTATTTTGGAAAGTGTATCATAATTTATTTTCATTTACTGTGAGCAGTGCCGGATCTAGGGGCAAGCCGGGACTCCTGCCCGGGCGCTGCTAGGAGAGGGGTGCCAAATCGTCTCTGAGAAAAAGAAAATTTGACAAAAATAGGATGGAGGGGCGCCAAAAAGGTATCTTGCCCCGGGCGCCTGTTCTGCTCGGTCCGCCACTGACTGTGAGCACACAGTTCGTTCTCACTCTATCTTTTTACCTACAGAGGATACTTAGCTTCAAAGAAAGAATTTGTGAGACTACCCCCCCCCCACGAGTGGCATTTTTGCTCAAGCTTAGATCCAAGAGTCAAAAATTAAAAAAAACTGCAAATTTTAACTCTTATTTTTTTTCAGCTTTTTATCAATATCTCCTATATTCATTCGAATTTCGTAATTAAAGCGAACCGAAAAAATGGATTATAAAAATTTAAGAATATTATTCCGAAAAATACAATAATTTCTAAAAAAGGTAAAAAAGAAGCAAAGAAAATTGAAAAAATATGATTTAGGAACTTTTTGTCACATTTTCGAGGTTTGAAGTTAATATCACTCTAGTGCTAACAAACCTACGCAAACAGACGGGAAATTACTAAAGGACTACGTGTGTTACTACTTAGTGGCGCTATTTAAAGCGAGGCTATTTATATTTATATTAGAATTATTTGAGTTCCTGGACAGATTATGAAGTTCGTCGACCTGCACAGCCTTTCGATTTCCCCCTTCCGACAACAACCTACCGACAGGGAAAACTTGACGACAAAAGCTACATTACCGTTAGACCTGATCCCAGATATATATATATGTGTGTGTCTGGGACATATATATATATATATATATATATATATATCTGATCCCAGACATATATATATATATATATGTATATAGCCGTCGTTGACGGGTTAGCACTGAATGCAAATTTCCAAAAAGCAAGAACTTTCGTCAGCATTGTAGGAGAACGCAGAATGGATGTAGTATGTTGCCAAAGTAATGAAAGCGAAGTTATAATTTTTATGGTTTGTTAAAATATTACAGGTTAGAGAGTAACTAAGTATCATTTCATTCGTTTTAGTCGTAATTATATGATGCGCGAAGGAATATTTACGCATATTGAAATAATTTTCACAAAATCTCAAAATCTAATCAATACTTTTGAAAAATTGGAAGCCTAGAATTTAAGCTGAGTGACAACCTATCATGTCGCCAAATTTCGTTTCATTCCCTGCAGTCTTTATTTCGTGATGCTGGAACAAAAATTTCAGCATTTTAAAACGATTTTCACAAAATCTCAAAATGTAATCAAAGTATTTTAAAAATTCAACGCCTATATATTAAGATTAGAAACTACCTATCATATCACCAAATTTCGTATGATTCGTATAAGTCGTTATTACGTAATGCGTGAACAAAGATTAATTCAGTTTTAAAGGATTTTCACACAATCTTGAAATCTGATCGATTTTTTTTTAATTAGATGCTTATAGTTTAAGGTGAGCGACCACATATCATTTCACCAAATATCATTTTTACACCTTGCAGTTATTACGTGATTTGCGAACACAAATTTACGCAGCTTGAAAGATTTTCGCAAAATCTCAAAATCTAATCAAGATTTTTCATAGATCGGGGGGGCCCCAAATACATCAATGACCGGGGCCCCTATTGGTTATAACCGGGCCCATTCAAGCAGAGGGTTATTAGCTACACAAAGTACAGGAAGAGTTTTCTACACGGGAGCATATTTAGATTACTGTTGAAGGAAGTTATTTCACGCCAGTTCATTTAAAAAACTGTTTAAAAACTTCTATTTTCAGCATAAGCTATTTTTTTTGTTACTTTATTGGATACACATAGTTAAACGTTAACCTTCTTTATTGCAATCTATATTTTAAAATAGTTAATGGAATTGCTAATAAATATTACAAAGCTCAAAATCATGTACATTAAGTTTTCTCAAATTCATTTTGTATACAACTCCTATTTCGCAGCAGGAAAAGTGCTCGAACTTTAAGCAGCTGTAACTCGATGAATTTTGGTCGTAGAAGGACGAATTTTTTTTTTTTTTTTTTTTTTTTTTTTGTGCATGAAAAAGAAAATTTTTCTAAATATAACTGATATGACCGAGAGACCGTATAAAAATTTAAATTTCGTAATTTTTATAGGAACTGATTTATTGTCTTTGATTTTTTATGATATAATAGATCGCATAATTTAAAGTATTTTTGCAATTGGAACTATGTGTCTCTGACTAACGGTTTAGGAAATAGCCATTGGGCACCGTTAGCACTCTGGACACCCTGTGTATATATACTATAAATTGCCAAAAGAATGAGACTCTTTGTATCTCTCTATTCTAAAAAAACGTATCGTACACTGTCGCCGCCGCTGTCAAGAGCTTGTTAGGCTTTCTCCTCCTAAACCGTGGGAATTTGAGTTTCGACGGACGTGGAAGGTATTCCACGAATTTGGAAAATTCCGAGGAATCTGATAAACTGACTTAAATTTCGAAATTCGAATTACTTTAGAAGTTATTAATAAAAAACTGAAAACATAAACATAACGGTTGCCAGATTTGGCATAAAATCATTCATTCCTTTGCAACAAAGCAATTCCAAGTAGGTAGAATCGTGTGAAATTGACAAACATGAAGTACAATTACACCAATTTTACGTCAAATTAAAAAGTATATGAAATAAATAACTCAAAGTGTGTTACACCAAGTTGACAATTTTCAAATAGTAAGTTCGCTTAAACAGGAGTTCAGAATTAGCGATTATTCGTTTTTCCAAAACAGAATAACTAATTGCAACTAATTTTAAAAGCTCCTTTTTTTGCATCAGGTACGATGTGGCAAAAGGATATCTCTCCAAGCAGGGTGAATTTAAACCGCGTGTACCAAATGTTAGCATCCAGTATGAAAAAAAGATGCAGATTACAGTAAAGCCGGTTAGGTTTAGCTTAGGTATTTACTACAAGTAGAAATATTTGGCGGCGTTAACTATGCCATTATACAAGTTATAGTACAACTTGCATACTTGCTAGCGCGGCGAGATGATATATTTCGTGATGCTAAATACCACAATCTGCAAAGGATTATGTATATGAATACATAATCCCCTGCGTTATATGGATAACGCAGTGGCGGTCCGTGGTCAAAAATGTTAGTGCAGCCGGAAACATATGAGCCCCCCTCCTTCCTCCGAAGAGGAATAGAAAATCTTTGTTACTGAATTCGAAAGCTGGCGAATTAAGCCCTCACCGAGGATTAAAAAAAAAAATTACATAAAAAATGTAAAGAGATCCTATTTTATTTCCAAAAAATGGACATAAATTTCAATTAGCCGCTCTTATCCACAAAATTGCATTAATCCGTGTCTGATTCGAAGTTTCCTTAGAATTTTCTTTTGTAATGATAACTTGAGATGAAAAGAAAAAAAAAAAAAGAAAACTTACTTATTTTTTATAAGTCAAATCAACCCTCCTTTCTTTTAAACTTGCGAATCGATCAGTGATGTCCTCATAGAAAGGCGTTGTTTTAATTCAGATATCAATAATTTTAAAAGCTCTTTAAAATTCCCCCTGTTTAAAGAATTTTCTCGCTCGCCATTTCCTCTAAATGCCAGTTCTTGCTTGCTTAAAAACAACACTGCTTTGATGAAAAAACTGCCACATAGCCACGAAAATAGTGCATACCATGATGCCTGGAAACTACGACAACACTGAGACGAACCTGCTTTTTTCTTATGAATGAACAATTTTGGTGTCGGTCTATTTTCTTTTAGTGGTTGTCGTTTATCATCTTCTTTCCATATGTTAAACGGAGTTTCAAGCAAGACGCAAACTGGACCATAACGGGGCTCCATGTTTCAAAACGGTTAAATCATAAATTCTATAACACATGGACACAGTAACAAATGAAGCTGAAAACTTTCAACCTCTCCAGTCGAAAAAATAAATAAATAAATAAATAAATAAATAAAAAAGAAAAGAAATTTTTTGCTTCCGTAAGAATATTCTCTGTTTCTTACCTCCTCCCTCACTGCTCGTCCGAGCCAATCAGTTAGTCGAATTCACAAGTGCAGCCATAGTTCGAAAACCTTTCATCAGCTGAATCTTAGCTACATACCCCATAGAGATGAGACGGGCTCAGCCCGAGCCCGAAAGCCCGAGCCCGGGCCCGAACCGGGTTCGGGCTCGTAAAAAATTTCTCCTTTATTGAATATACTCCTTGAAACAGATTTTAAAAAGTGATTCATGAGGAAAATAAAAGTCCTTAGAAAAAAAAATTAGCGGCGCGGGCGCCTAGAAAGTGTGTGAAGCTCTTTGGGTATTTAAGAAAGGCGGCTTACATTACTTAGTTAGTCATCAGATCGAACATTATTTGATAAATATGGATACAAAAAATTAGAAAAGGCGTTGAGAGTTTGTAACTATATTTGTCTTTAATTTGCACAAACAGCAAAATTTATTGTATTCTATCAATGAAGTAATTGAATTTTTTTTTTTTTTTTTTTTTAAATCTTTATCTGAAATTTCGGGCTCGGGCTCCGACTTAAATAATACTGCTCGGGCTCGTTCGGGCTCGGATTAAAAGTTCTCGGGCTCGGGCTTCAAAAAATGAGCCCGAAGTCATCTCTAATACCCCATGCCGGAGAGACTGCTTACATAGTCGTTGCCATGGCAACGGTGCTGCCAATTTCTTTATCAGCTCTGAGGGCTGTACCAAAGACTTTCGCAGTTGAATTGCGGGAAGACTAAAGGGCTTTTTTTTCTGAATGAGCGATCCGGCAGTTACTACAATACGTTTTTTTTTTTTTTTTTTTTTTTTAGATTTTTTAAAAATTTAGTACAGGAATTCCATAATTCTAATCTGAATTTAAGAAAATTAGTAGAATAAATTATTTTAAAGTATGTGCTGAAAATTTCAAGTGCAGCCCGGCAGTATTTGCTGTATCCCACGAGCCGCCACTGGGATAACGGTTTTCCCCGTAACCTTACATGAGCAGTAATTATAGTTTATGAGCATGTGTAAATTGCCAAATACTGAAAAGTCGCCGGTGTTATGTATTATCCCGGCGGTCTGCCAAGACGAGAGATTTTTTACCAAGATAAATGCCGGGCAATTGAAATTAATAATGGTTTGGAATACGATTGGCAACAGTTTGACAATTGATGAAAAAATAGTTTGGCGGGAATGACCGCCGGGATAATACGTAAGTACCTAGTCGCCAGTGGTGGTAAGCTATTCTAGCTGTTTCGTAGTTTTCATCGAAGGAAACATATGAAGTATTCTTGCCTTAGAACTAATTATTGACTATACATATACGTACGTCGACAAAGTATAAAAAATTGCCATGCGTGCCAAATACCCAAGGTGCTCCGTAGATTTTACATAATTAAAAATAGTGTGAAGTTTAAAATTTTGTGTGGCAAGGAACATGCAAGAACCAAGCAATGTGTAGCTCGGTAACATTCTATCTGATCCAATCTTTGGTTTTTGCATTTAAAATTATGCCTTTTTTACGAATAAGCCTTATTAGGAGCCGAATTCCTCATACGAAAAGCGAACATAGCGAGTCTAGGGGCCTTGGCCCCTAGTTAAAAAAAAAAAATCTTTGAAATTTCTAAATTCTGTTTTTCGAATTCGGACATGTGAAAAAGGTGTTAAGTAAATATTTCTCAGCGATTATACATTTAGACACAGTAACAAATAAAGCTGAAAACTTTCAACCGCTCCAGTCGAATAAATAAATAAATAAATAAATAAATAAATAAAAAAGAAAAGAATTTTTTTGCTTCCGTAAGAATATTCTCTGTTTCTTACCTCCTCCCTCACTGCTCGTCCGAGCCAATCAGTTAGTCGAATTCACAAGTTAAAAAAAACCGAACGAGACCGAAACAAATTGAATAAGAAAACAAGAAAGATAAATCATGTCAAACGCATCGATTATGAAACATTTCCCAACACAGTCTTTTTTGCGACAGACTGGGCGATACCGCCGTCATACTGGTCGAGATTTTGGAGGTAACCTCAAAAAAGCAGTAGTTCACTATTCATGTAATTTCGCGAGACCCAGTAAAAGTGTTATTTCTATCCTTTAAATGGACAATAAGGTGCTATAAATACTTCTACACGGCTTGAAATTGGACTAATGTCGTTAAACTGCCAGAATTATTTTCGATGGAAAATATTATTTTATAATCCTTAACATTATATACATTTTGCTCAGTTCGAAATAAATGAATGTCTGTAAAATACTCTCTAAACATTGGTTGCCCACAGAGCATAATTCTATGAAATTCTTCCGAGTACATTTCAAGGAGGGTTGATTTACATCTTACTCAAGGGGTATTCAAATATTTTTTCACATTCTGCAGAGTTGCAAAACAGTTATAGGATGTCCTCCAAAAATTACTTTTTAGAGAACCGTAAAAATACGATTGTTCAACTTCATCGCTCTCCATGTAAAGCTAGCTGGATGCGGAACTGGCAAAAGAAAGTACGAAAGAATTCCTGATATCAGGCGGCCCAGCACTGGACCATTTCGAAGTGATGGTGTTGCGATTGAGGAAGCAGATGCGAATCGCAATCACGTTTCTCGGAATAAAAAAGATCATCCACCTCACCGTCGCCGGTGTCATAATAATAATCCACCTGAGCACAGTGAACCAGCTGAACCGGGTTTTCGGGTAGCTAGAGTTAGCAGGATTTCTTTCCTACTTCTGCGTACTGAATGGGCATTGTTTTCACTGCGCGCAGAGCAGTGGGCAGTCTCCTAAATGTGTCACTCGCTCTCTCTCTCTCTCTTTTTTTTTTTCTCATGTTTTAAAAGAGGTCGTCCTACGGCTACGGCGTCAGCGAACTCTGAACTCTTTATTTTGCCAAGAGCCTAGGCCTTTTGCCCTGGCTTTTGCCATTCGAATCAGAGCGTTGAAAATATTGTAAAACGTTGCGGCAACTCATTTCTCATTGTGCAAAAACGAGGTGGGAAGAATAGTAAAAACAACGACGGAAGAAAAAGAAAAAGTGAGTTAGGAATGCGCACGTTAGTTGTGCTGTTGTTAGTTGTGCTGTTGTTACTGATGTGGTGGTATCGGCAACATTGCGTCCCATTCGTAAAGCTTGTTCCCGGGGATCCACTTATGAGTGCTCCGCGTCCAATGAGAGAGAGGACATCGCGATGAAATAATTTTAATATCACAAAGGAGGGAAAGTGCGTCCTCTATATCGACAAGGGGAAGCTCATTCTCATTTCGGGACCCCCACCACTTTTTGTTAGGAGAAATTGAATTGGAATTTTTGATGTTTTTTCTCAATTCTGCACAAATTGAAACGAAGCTCACTAAAGCTACATTTCCAATAGTGGCGCAGCATATTTCAGATTAAAGTTCATTCTTTTACCCTCAGATTGCCATTAGAAGTATTGTCCATTATATATGGTTGCATCAAAATTCTACGGCTGTTGTTGAAAGATTTATCATGGTTTTACAATGCAATACAGAGGATTAATTAAATGTTATAAAAAGTTCATTGTAATCAAGTTGGGCCAAATTTGATCGATTTCCGACTGGAGAATCAGGAAGAATGGCATGAATGGTTGGCTGACATATTACAAACAAAACGTTCAGCTTTACCAGTTTATCAATAGAGGTTTGGTTTTGTGGTTAAGGCAAAACTACACAAGGGCTATCTGACTAAAGGGGGGGGGGACTTCAAAACATGACCATGGGATGTCATATTTGTTGACATCTACTGGATATATTATTTTATGATATTTTTTGGGTGACTGCCGAATAAATTCAGGATGAACGGATTTTTTATACAAATAAAAACTTTTTTATGATGGAGCACCTTGAACAGTTTCACGAAGCATCCTGAAAGAATCAGAGTCTAGTGTATTATAGCCTAAGGCAGCGATATTTTTTTCCCGAAGCACTTAGTGTCAGCGGCGTCGCGGGGGTCGCCGACCGCATCGGGTGACACCCCCCCCAAAAAAAGCTTTTTTTTAAATTTTCAATTAATTTGAAAAAAAGATTTGATTGGGTGATGAAAAAGACTTAGATTAGAAATAAGAATAAATATAATGAAAGACACATGTTCTGTGCACCTGTAGAAATAAAAATGTGTTATTTCATCTCTACATTTCTGTAGCTCAGAACCAGGCTAACGTAAGTCACACTAGACAAACTTTTCAGGAGGGCACCAAAAATCTATGTCTGGTTGCAGAGCTAATAATTGAATCAAACAGCAAAAAATTATTGACTTTATTAAATTTGTATATACTTAACCCATTCATAGGTATTTCGTTTAGAATTAAAGCCTTAACCTGAAAATTGTAATATATGGACTTACGTTCGTCTGGTTCTGGGGTACAGATTTTTTTCCCCAGTTTAAAATTTTCAACATTTTCTTCATAAAACAAGAATAGAGCAGGTGGTTCTCAACTCTGCCATTTCATCTGTATTTTGTTCCACTTTCAACCAGGGATGTAACTCAGAACGCTTTCTCTTGCTAGGGGGAGGGGGCAGTGGATCTTGGGCAAGGGGTGCGAATGACTATATAGGTGGTGTGGAAAATTGCACAATAGCCGAGTAATGTTTGAAAGAACTTTCTTACTATTACCAGAATGATATTCTTGCAGAAATAAAACATTATTCGTGTAGTGTGCAAAGAAAAAAAAATTATACCCCCAATGCTGTTTACGATTTTGGTTATTCTTATGCAGAACTAACTTTGACTGGCCTGTGTACATAGAGGGGGGGGGGTGACACCGGATGTGTCCGCACCGGGTGACACCATGCTTAGCAACGCTACTGTAGTGTTCCACGGAGCAGAGTTTGATAAACTCTGCTCTAAATAGCATTGCCTCCCATTGAGAAGAAAAAGAGAATATAAATCCAGCTTTTGTTCATCTTAAGCACAGATAGTCATTTTTCTGGGTTGAGAGCAAGATTCACAACTGAGTGCAAGAACGAAAATATTCCTCCGTTTTCAATGTTAAATATAAGACATTGAAAAAATTAATGAAAAGTCAAAAGGAATAACTCTTGGACATTTAGATCAATAAAGATGACTTCATAACGGAGAAAATTATGCATCATACCTCCTACAATATAGTTAAGCTGATCACTGACTCAGTGACTCCGTAACGATTCCGGTTGAACCAATCCGAGATAAAAACTTTTACCCCCATTACTTCAAAAAGATTAAAAAGTTAAGCACAAAAACGTAATAAATCTACACCGTTTGTACGATCCGCTTGAAATTTCTCTTAATTTTGTATAAGAATAAAGAAAATAATCTGCGGTACTTTAAAAATCTGAAAATCCACCTGTTCTCCGATTTTAACCGATTTTTCACTATTTTCAGCTCTATTTTACCTCTGACAGTAAAAAAAGTTCATCATTTGCGTGACAAAATGAGATGTCGCAAGTGACAATGACGACATACTGAAGTCCCGGTTATCAGTCTTTGAAAGGAAAATTTGAATTCCAATTCGTTTAAAATAGTTTTTCTAGATTATCCAGTTTAATTTTTTTTTCACAAATAAAATGATTTACTCTGCATAAAATACTGATATAAGAGGGTATGTTAACAGCGCAACGAAATCTTTCGAATGCGGAAAGTTTTCCCACGTTTTCAGAAGAAAATGTAATTCCGATTTTGGCATATAATAAAAACCGAATATAAAAATATTTAAAGTGACAAAGATTAAATATATAGAGCGTAGACATATTTTTGTCGAATGTTTTTTATAGTGCTCGTTGCCTCAACAACGGGTTTTGATTTCTAGTTTCAAATAACGTTGACATGAGTGTTCCTTATCCTTTATTAACTGTGAGGATTTTAGTTAGAAAAAAAAAATAAAAGCATGCAACAGTTTTTGTTGTTTTCTCAAAATAGAAGTTGATGAAGTTATTCCTTCTTCTCGTCGGTTCAAATAAATACCTACAATTTCACATCAGCAGTATATACACTGCAGTTTAAAAAATGATCACACTATGACATTATTTTTTAAAGAAACAATCAAAAGAAAAGTATTGACAAGAAAACCGAGGTCGTCATTTCAAACATGTCGCTATAAGCAAGTTGCTACAGCATCTGACGTCTGAACGAGTTGATTTGGACGCTATAAGCAAGTTGTCAGAATAAACGAGATCGTCATAACCAAGAAAAAAAACAGGAATAAGCTATCGTCCAAAATGACATGAGATTGGCCTTGTCTGACACTGAGCCAAGCATAATCTCAATCACCACATTAATCATTAATAATTAATTAATAAAAAATATCAGTCTTAGCTCAATTTCAGACTAAAGCATATATTTTAAGATTTAGTCATAATTAAAATATAGTGATACTAGCGGCTACCCGCGACTTCGCCCGCGTCAGCTTTAGAATTAGGTCCCGAGAGAAACGAATAACAAATATGTTTGCGACTAAAGAAACTGCATTTAAATATTATTTGCTTCTTACTTATTTTAAATGAAGTATAATGCATGGTAGTATACTTCATTTAAAATAAATGAGTATGCAGAATTACTAAATTTAGATTTGTTTCAGGCATTTGGCGAATAGAGGCAGTTACGACAGAACTTGCGAACTGTTTTGAGTGTTCTTGTAAAAGAAATATTTATGCTATATGCATGAATTTTAGCCTATGTTAATCAGGAATAAGTGCAGCTTTCTATTAGCGAAAAAGTTTTAGAATCGGTTCTGTAGTTAAAGAGATGCCCATAGAGCGTAATGTATTAGAATTATTTTGAGTGTTCCTGTAAAGGAACTATTTGCGCTACATGCATGAATTTTAGCCTATAATACTCATGAATAATGTAGCTCACTATCAGTGAAAAAAGTTTTGGAATCGGTTCAGTAGTTACAGAGATACACATAGAGCGTAATGTAATTCTTATGAGTATCCCTGTAAAAGAACAATTTGTGATATATGCATGAAAGGTAGCCTATAACACTCAGGGTCCTCCCAGTGTCTAAGAGGTTCTGCTCTCAAAACTGGAAGGCGGGAGGTGCCAGGTTCAAACTCCGGTCGCGCCTGTCGACCTAACCGCTCGCAGTTTTCCGTGTTTTTTCCAAAACCTCGCGAAAATACGGGCTAGGATCCCTTAGAAAATTCCACACAGAGGAATTCCCCATATAGGCCTAGGACCCTATAGGCCTAGGACCATATAGGCTTAGGACTTTCAATCAGTGAAAAAAGTTTTAAAATCGGTTTAGTAGCTACAAAGTTTCCATAGAGCGCAATGCATTAGCATTATTTTGAGTGTCTTTGTAAAAGAATTATTTATGCTATATGCTTGAAAGTTGCCTGTATGTTAATCCAGGGCATAAGCTATCTTCATTACAAATTTTTCGAACCATTTTTGTGTGATTCAGTCAAAAACATCCAAACACATAAACGTACACATTTATATTATTGGTAGGATTCGGAAATTTACGAACTTTAAGAAACATATTTGGACTTTTCTTGGTACTTACGCATTATCCCGGCGGTCATTCCCGCCAAACTGCAAATGAGTTGCCAAACTCTTGCCAAAATTGATGCGCTAGGTCACGTAACTGAAAAAACAATAAACGGCTTAAAATGTAAAACTTACTGTTTTGGATGGTAGAGCCATCTATTCATCGTTTGTTAAACACAGTGTTGTTTAAATGGAATAATAGGTAAATAATTCAATTATTCTTCGTCGCGTGCATTTATTATTGAAGTGCTTAACTATATATTGCTCATTGCAAATGGTAACCCTAGCATTAATATACAGGGGCACACAAAATATTTCCGATCTTTTATGGTCTGCTGGCGATAGTAGCAGGACAAAACAAAATTAATATTTGTTATAAAAGTGTTCAACTAAATATTCCCCATTCGAAATGATAAACCTAGAATTAATATATGGGGACACACAAAATATTTCTAATGTTTTCAACTGTATTGGTGACATTGGTAGTACAAAACAAGGTTAATATTTATTATTGAAATATATAATTGCATACTTATTGAAAATGTTAAATGCAGCATTAATATTCAGGTAGTAAAGATCATCTACGATGTATAGACGGTGGGAATAGCACAAAACAAAATTAATATTTATTATTGAAGTGTATAATTAAATACTTTCTATTGAAAGTGATAAGCATAGCATAAATATACAGGGACGCACAAAATATTTCATGTCTTTTTTTCTGTTGCTGGTGGTAGTACTTCAGAATAAAGTTAATGCTTACTGAAGTGTACTCCATTGAAAATGGTAAGCGCAGCATTTATGTACACACAGGGGCAAACAAAATATTTCCGAAATTCCTGCATGACTTGGAGCTTATGCTAATTAATCCAAAAATTTGGGGACGGGTATATTACAGATATGTTACAGCGGGAATATTACAGTGTATGTGTGTTAATATGCCGATAATTCAGAATTTTGAGATTCGTTATTTACTGGTCTTTCTTAGTAAAATGTTTGTAATGTATATATTCATATAGTATCATAAAATAAGTTATTTTGTTCTTTTCAACTAAATTTTTATATGCAAATTTTTTAGATTTATTATGCAAAATTTCTTTTCTGAACGTGTTTTAAAAGTAACATTTTTAAATATCCCTATTATATGAGATTTATGAATGGCATTTTTCTATATCTAATGTATCAAAGTAATACAAATGTTTGACACTGATGCAATCACTCAACGGAATTTTTAAAAATTGAATTTTGATAAAAATTGAAATATTATTATTATTTGATAATCTTGAAAATAACGAATTAGAAAGTGCACTAAGACTTCACGTCTGTATTTGTCTTTAATTTGCACAAACAGCATAATATATTATATTCTATCAATGGAGTAATTGGCTTTTATTCATCTACTAGCTGAAGTACCCGTCGTTGACTGGTTAATACTGAATGATAATTTCCAAAAACCAAGAACTTTCGTCAGCATTGTAGGAGTACACAGAATGGATGTAGTATGTTGCCAAAGTAAAGAAAGCGAAGTTATAATTTTTATGTATTGTTAAAATATTACAGGTTAGAGAGTAACTAAGTAATATCATTTCATTCGCTTTAGTCGTAATTATGTGATGTGCGAACGAATATTTATGCATATTGAAATAATTTTTGCAAAATCTCAAAATCTAATCAATATTTTTGAAAAATTGGAAGCCTAGAATTTAAGTTGAGTGACAACCTATCATGTCACCAAATTTCATTTCATTCACAGCAGTCTTTATTTCGTAATGCTGGAACAAAATTTCAGCATTTTAAAACGATTTTCACAAAATCTCAAAATGTAATCAAAATATTTCAAAAATTCAACGCCTATAAATGAAGATTGGGAACTACCTATCATATCACCAAATTTCGTATCATTCGTATTAGTCGTTATTACGTGATACTTGACGAAATATAAACGTATTTTGAGAGAATTTTCACAAAATCTCAAAATCTAATAAAAATGTTAAAAAAATTGGACACCTGTACTTTATGTTGAGCAACCATCTATCATGTGACAAAATTTCATATCATTCGCTTTAGTCGTTATTACATAATGCGTGAACAAAGATTCACTCAATTTTAAACGATTTTCGCAAAATTTCGAAATCTGATCCATTTTTTTTCATTAGATGCTTATAGTTTAAGGTGAGTGACCACCTATCATTTCCCCTAATATCATTTTTTCCCCTTTGCAAATATCACGTGATAAGTGAACACAAATTTACGCAGTTTGAAACGATTTTCGCAAAATCTCAAAATCTAATCAAGATTTTTTAAAAATTCGACACTTATGTTTTAAGTTGAATGACCCCCTATCATGATACCAAATTTCGTTTCATTCGCTTCAGTCGTTTTTACGTGACGTGCGAACACAAATTTACGCAAAATCTCAAAATCCAATCAAGATTTTTTTTAAAATTCGACGCCAATATTTCAAGTTGAATTACCACCTATCATGATACCAAATTTCATTTTAATCGCTTCAGTCGTTTTTACATGATGCTCGAACACGAATTTACACAGTTTAAAACGATTTTCGCAAAATCTCAAAATCTAATCAAGATTGTTTAAAAATTCGGGGCCTATGTTTTAAGTTTAGTGACCACCTATCATGACACCCAATTTCATATCATTCACTTCAGTCGTTTTTAACGTGATGCTTGAACAAAAAGAGCGTCACGGACAGAATGACAGAACGACAGACAGACAAACTTTTTTGAGGGTCGCATCGGATTCCCGGGTGCTTGAAGCGGATAGAAATCGCAAAATTTTTGAATTCCAAGAAATGTACAGACAAAAGTCTAAATTTTATTTATATATATTAGCTGACACTTCGGGTTCGGGCTCGGGCTCCGACTTAAATAATATCACTCGGGCGGGCTCGGATTAAAAGTCCTTTGCTCGGGCTTTATAAAAGAGCCCGAATAAGAAAACCATAAACCCCATAATTTAATATAATGGTCTGTTACAAAAATACACATATGTACAGTAGAGATGAGTTCGGGCTCATTTTTTGAAGCCCGAGCCCGAAGACTTTTAATCCGAGCTCGCCCGAGCCCGAGCAATATTATTAAAGTTGGAGCCCGAGCCCGAAATATCAGCTAAAGACAAATAAAATTAACTACTTCATTAATAGGATACAATAAATTTTGGAGCTTCACACACCTTCTAGTCCCCCGTGCCGCTATTTTTTGAAATAAGTACGTCTATTTATCCCATGAATCACTTTTTAAAATCTGTTTCAAGGAGTATGTTCAACAAAGGAGAAATTTTTCACGAGCCAGAGCCCGAACGCAATCGTGAATTACAGAGCCCGAGCCCGAGTCGGGCCCGGGCCCGGGCTCGGGCTTTCGGGCTTGGGCTGAGCCCGTCTCATCTCTAATGTACAGGGCGATCGATTGAACGTTATTCTCCAGAAGGTTACTATGTATCCAGTTAAGTTACGGAAGAAATCATATTTCGGCGAGGATATCTCATTCCGGTCACCATGGTTACTTTGCTTTGGCTGTTAGTTTCGCTCACTGTTAGTTTTCTTTCCTCTTTCCATCTTTCCAGAGCCACCATCATCTCCTCCCAGTGTTGCCAATCCAGAATCTCGTTTTTACCCTCATGTTGATCTGAAAATACCCTCAATTACCCTCAGCCTTAACGATAGTGGCGCCATCTACTGGTACATATAATAAATTATGATCAGAATACTAAGTTTTCTTTATTGATTAGCAAATTACACACACTTTTTCCTTTGTTTCAAGAAAAACAGAATAAAAATGTACTATATAAAAAAATCTTGAAAATTTGAAAATAAAATTTTAATTTTAATGTATATAAAATTTGATTCACATCTTTAGCTGAATTCTTAAAATTATTTCCTCCGTACGTGCAGAAATTATCTTATCAAAATTATTCCTGTAAAAAAAAAAAAAAGTCTACAAAAATTTCTAATATTTCCACGTTAATTGTGCACAGCCTTCCCGGCGCCCTTGGTATTAGAATGCATAGTCAGGGTCCGCCATACTATGTAAGAAAACTAGGCGAATGCGTAGGGCGGCACACCGAGAAGGGCTTTCTATCCAGGGGCGGACTTTTTTTAGTCCCGCTTACGGGTGGAAAAAAGCTATTTGCCTTATCTTTCAGTCAGAAAATTCAGCATGGGTCAAATACAATTTTGGCCGTTTCCAGTCATACTCCTCAGCCAGTCCACATCCTCCGCGACCTCATGAAATTCGTGTCGTTTTGAAAAATACCCTCCCCCATCTTCCCATTTCCGGAAAAATCCTTAACACTCAAATTCACGGACCTCTACGCCTCTGGTACTATATATATATGTATATAACATGTAGCTCAAACGGGCATGAGAAATTCGAAACAGGACTAATCTCCGGCCCAGATATTTTTTCCTCTCAATTCAAGAAAAGTCATTTCTATTCAACCCCCCGACACCCCGCCCCCCTCGTAAACCAAAGAGACACCTGAAACCTTCAACGAAGCACTTATCTTTATCAGCCGCCCGCATCTCCCCGAACTCTCCTTGACAACGTCATAAATTTGATCCCATCCCCTGATCCCCCCTTTTGTATACAAGGGCGCGAACGTATATGTGTGTGTTGGGGAGGGGGGGGGGGAAGTAAGGCGAGGTAAAACAGGGAAAAGTGAAAATAACATGTGAAACACGGATTTCCATCATGTATGTTCGACTGGTTATAAAAAAATTACAAAATCAAAAATTTCAAAAACTCAAACTGTAATCACCCTCAAATACCCATTTTTTAAAATTACCCTCACAAATACCCTCAAGCTCAAGAAATACCCTTTTTTCGGGTAAATACCCGCAATCTGGCAACACTGTCTCCTCCGCTAACTAGTAGTAAAAAAAAAAAAGGAAAAAGACTTCGAGAATGGGGTTGCCAGAGCGGTGGAAGTGATCGTCCCAGATCGATTTCGTAAACGAGCGCGCGGGTTCAATGACTGCGCGAAAGATAGGTGAGTGGATATTGGGGCGCTGAGTGGACAGAACCAAAACGCACCAGCCAGGGCCGCAACTAGACTTTACGTCACCGGGGGTAAACCATCATTTTGGGCCCCCTTTTTTGGAATCATGAATGATTTTTGCAGACTCTTCAGCATGGGACCAGGGGCGTGTGCCCATTTTGACCCCCTCTAGCTGCGGTCCTGGTACCAGCCACTGGTTTATGGAGGAAATAACTTAAATGGTCTATTTGTACGAAATCACGTTACTCATGCTCACCTTCGATAAACGGGATTTACAGAAATCATAAGTCAGGAGAGAAAACTGTACAATAATGCACATGAAAACGATACTTAGCAGAAACTGTGTTTTTGAAGTGCTTTTTTTTATGGTTCTATTACTGTTTTTTTTTTAATTTTATGTTTCTGTATTTTGGTTCATTTTATTATTTTATTTTCTTTATTTATATTTTTAACTTACTATCCTGTTTTTTGCTATCCTACTATACAGTTACTCTAATCCCTGATTCATTGGCTCTCTAACCATTCCGGTTGAACCACTCCAAGATAAAACTTTTACCACCATTACACCAAAAGTATTAAAAAGTTAAGCACAAAAAAAAAACGTAATAAAATCTACGCCATTTGTACGATCCGCTTAAAAATTTTCAAAATTATGTATAAAAATAAAGAAAATAATCTGAGCTGCAAATCCACCCGTTCCCTAATATTGAAGAGATTTTTCGCTCTTTTCAGCTCCATTTTATTTCCTATAGTAAAAAAAATCTGATCATTTGGGTGACAAAATAAGGTGTCACAAGTGATAGTGACGTCATAATGAAGTCACAGTTATCAGGCTTTGAAGGGAAAATAGCTATTTCAATTCGTTTAAAATAGTTTTTCCAGATTACTTAGTTCAACATTTTTCACAAATAAAATGATATCCTCTGCATGAAACTTTGATATAAGAGGGAATGTTCCCAGCAAAACGAAATCTTTCGGATGCGATAAGTTTTCTCACGTTTTTAGAAGAAAATGCAATTTCAATTTTGGTATATAATAAAAACTGAATATGAAGTTATTTTTTTAAGTGGACGAAGATTAAATATATTGAGTGTGTAGACATATTTTTGTCAAATATTTTGTCTAGCGCCCGTTGTAATTATCTCCACAAGTAGCTTTTTCTTCTTCTTTACTTATAATGAAACAAGAAGTACAAGTGTCGACACGTGGATTATGATACACTTTTAACAAATAGCCTGGCTGCAGATTTCTTTATTCTTTCAGCGTGTGTGTGTTTGTGTGTTCAACATCTATATGAAGCATTTTTTTAAAAACCTGAATAACCTTAAAAAGTCATTTCAACTCAATCATTGAAAGTCTAAATTACGAATAAATATTCTCATGCCGTTATATGGTTCTCGCCCGCTGCTATTGGTGTGCGCATATGAAACAGGAAACATGTGTATGTGACAGTATACATATAATGATTTACCACGTCACATGATCTTTATTAAGCGTTCGGACGAAGGAAAATAATTTTCCAGGAAGGTGTACCAGAATTAGGAAAGCGAATGTTTCATAGATGACTTCCTCATAGACGGGAGGAAGAGCGTACGTATCCTGATGACTGCTTAGAAAAAAAAAAAGCTTAAGAACAGTCAAAAAGCTCGTCAATAAGTAACGATGAACACAAAAAGGGAATCGTCTTTGTAGAAGGTTAGCAGATATTTTTTTAGGGCGTGGTATGGGATATGAACCTTTGACGGAAATGAATACAAACAAATTTTCACCACAATTTTAACACGTGAAAGAAAAGTCCAAACATTTCCAGTCGAAGGAAACCTCAGAAATGATGAAATATCCTGCTATATAATTACGCTGATCACTGACACTGTAACGATTCCGTTGAAATGAAGAAAAGTTCAGATGTGTCTAAAATGCACTATCTCATCGAAAATGTTATTTTTTCCTCCTTTGGATTTTTTACTTTGCTTCTATTTTTAACTTATAACATGGTAGAAAAATACTAACATGGATACTTACTTTACATAGGTGTAAATTCTATGGATCCATAGAGCTCGAGTGCCTCCAATAATTTACACTTATATATAGTAAATCATAGCTGCCAACTACTACAGAATAGAATTAACCACTTTTTGTAAACAGTATATTTTTTTGAGTAAGTTATATGTACGTGAATCAGTGGCGTAGCCAGATATTTATCATGGGGGGTGTGGGGGATTACGACTTCTGCAACTCACATATATGTATATGGGTGTATGATAAGGGAGTGAAGAATATACATTTTGTATGGCAAAAAATTCCTCATGGGGGGTATGACCCCCCTAAACCCCCTCCCCCCCTTGGCTACGCCACTGACGTGAATATATATGATTTTGGGGCCCGGCCCCCCCAATAATTTTGAAAACTTTACGCTTATGGTGTGCGCATATGAAACAGGAAACATGTGTATGTGACAGTATACATATAATGATTTACCACGTCACATGATCTTTATTAAGCGTTCGGGACGAAGGAAAATAATTTTCCAGGAAGGTGTACCCAGAATTAGGAAAGCGAATGTTTCATAGATGACTTCCTCATAGACGGGAGGAAGAGCGTACGTATCCTGATGACTGCTTAGAAAAAAAAAAAGCTTAAGAACAGTCAAAAAGCTCGTCAATAAGTAACGATGAACACAAAAAGGGAATCGTCTTTGTAGAAGGTTAGCAGATATTTTTTTAGGGCGTGGTATGGGATATGAACCTTTGACGGAAATGAATACAAACAAATTTTCACCACAATTTTAACACGTGAAAAGAAAAGTCCAAACATTTTCCAGTCGAAGGAAACCTCAGAAATGATGAAATATCCTGCTATATAATTACGCTGATCACTGACACTGTAACGATTCCGGTTGAACCAATACAAGAGAAAACTTTTACCACCATTACTCCAAAAGATTAAAAAGGTTACACACAAAAACGTAATAAAATCTACACCGTCAATAGGATCCTCTTGAAATTTATAATTATGTATTAAAATATAGAAAGCAATCTGCAAAAGCTACTTTAAAAATTTGAAAATCCACCAGTTTCAGCTCTATTTTATTTCCGAGAATGTGAATAATTTGCCTGACAAAATTAGGTGTGGCAAGTGACAGTGACGTCACATTGAAGTCACGGTTATCAGGATTTGAAGGGAAGAGATTCCAATTCTTTAAACTAGTTTTTCTAGATTATCCAGTTTAATTTTTTTTTCACAAGTGATTTCCTCTGCATGAAACATTCATATAAGAGCTGATGTTCTCAGAGAAACGAAATCTTTCACATGCGAAAAGTTTTAGCATGTTTTTAGAAGAAAAGGAAATTCCAATTTTGGTGTATAGTAAAAATTGAATATAAAATTATTTATTTTAAGTGGACGAAGATTAAATACATTGAGTGTAGATATATTTTAGCTAAATGCTTTTTCTAGCGCCCGTTCTAATTGCCTTGACAACGGGCTTTGACTTCTAGTCCTGAAAGAAGGAATCTGATGCTAACCAATGTATCTCGAGGGGGAGGGGAAGGGGGCACATCCTGATATTCCAGCACCTGCTCTTTGCAATGGTAAAAGCAAATAGGTTTAAACCAATAAAATATGTATAGATTAATCTATCAGGGGCGTAGCCAGGGGAAGGGGATATCGGGATATATCCCCCCCCCGAAATTTTTGGATTAGTGATGAAATTCAGTCTATTTATACACATATAAGTTCATATCCCCCCCCCCCCCGAAAAATTTTCCTGGCTACGCGCCTGTAATCTATAAGAGATTTTTGTTTCACTCAGTGAAAGAAACCTTAAATTCTACAGTATAAAGACAACCCTACTGGCAATTTTGCTCGGGCTACCACCGGCCACGTGGCCAGCCGATCATGGCCCGAGCAAAATTGCTAGTAGGGAAGCTGTTTTATAAAAATATCACCTTTTCCGGTAGGAAGCTATTCGCGACGAAAACACGTATCCCATCTCAAAAATGGGGTAAATACTCACACTTGGCGAGATGGTTTGGCGAAAAAGAGAGAGGCAATGGGAAAACGCGGACGGCAACCTCCCGGTGAAGTGGTTCTATATCCTCAAAACAGCGCGCGCGTGTGTTTTTATTTTGTTATGGAAGCAGGAAATCGGGAGTCGCAGGTCGTTGACCGTTTAGGTGTCGTGCTCGAACACACACATATATGTAGAACACCACACACGTGCGATTATGAAAGAAAAGAAAAGAAAAGAATAAATAATTTTCTTTTTCGGGTTCGAACTAGTTATGTTAGAGATTTAACATACCGATTATTAAGAGACCTCGTTTTCTGTTTTCAGAATGCCGTATTTCTTAGGTGGTCGTGTTTACCTTTTTGGAGGACGCTATGGGACTAGGCGGATTCTGATCATCCAGGAATGTTAGAGGTGGGGTAGGAGGAAGGGAGGGCATTTCTACTTCCACCCCAGTGCCTCCCCTTTTTATTTATTTTTTAAAAAAAATTCTGTCTCCTCCAACGTGCTTACTACTATCATTTTTTAAGGCTGTTCTTTTTAAAGATAGATAGGCGTCAAGTACGTTAGAACATGTTTAAAAAAACCAATGATATTACACACTCGAAAATATTAATAATTGATTTCTCAAATCAAATGCAATATACACTTATATAGGCAATTTTAAATTGCTATAACTAATCTCTGTATGTAAAGGAATATGTCCTGATCTGACTGACTACTGACGATCAACGGGGCCGGCCAAATACATTTGAGATAAAGACATAAAATTTTAGATAACAGCTTTTGTACTCAAGGCGTCATTTAAAACGCGATTAAAAAAAAATTGTCCCCAAACGTGGGTGGCGGGCAAAAACGTAAACGTTCTTTTCACGTTTCCCTTCATATCACAAAGGAAAAAAGATATATCCATAAAATTCTTGCTTTAAAATGTAGCTAACACACACAAATACGTAAAAATATTTTTCAGAATTTTTAAAGATCCACCCCAATAGGGAGTAGTAGACAAAGTTAGTAGTTTCTCAGATATCTTTTTTTAGTCTTCTGTATCTGTGACGTTCTTACATTTAAACCTAATATAAACATGCTCTATACAGTCAGAATTATTTTTTATTTGCCGCCAAAACTAACACTGGCGACAGGGTTAACGAGCTAAGTTTTTCGTTTGTTTTCGATATGCAATAATGCACCATATCTGACAAACCGCGATCCTTAAGTTAAAAAAGAACACTGGCAGATTCAGAGGGGGGTGGGGCACAAGAGTACATGTACAATAGACTGTAGAAGATTGACTTACTTTACAAATTCAAATGAAATAATAAGAAAATGAGACAAAATTTTGTGCCCCCCCCATTCCCCCCGGCAGAAATTTTTTCGGGATTCGCTACGAAAAGGACCACTGATGAAGAGTATTAGAGGATGCCACCACACCGTAAAGAGGATTAATTAAAATTTGTATGTTAAAATAAGCGGTACTTCGTGTTATAGCATAGCATCCAGGGATGATTTCGAGTGGCGCATCTCATCCTTGTGCTACATTTTGTTTTGAGGAAAATTGATGATCTTTCAACAGAGTTTTGTGCCCAGAAATATTTTGTTTCTAATAATGTATGATGTTACATCAAAAGGAAGTTTTTGTACATTCCAAGACACTCTGTTATCAAAATTGAGCAATATGATCCCTTACTAAATATTCAAAAAAATTAATGCTAGAATTGCCTTCCTCAGAACAACAATTTCAATCGCATGCTCACATGTTATTACTGTATTAGCAGGGATGCAGCGGGACCAGGGCGCAAAATGCTTTCTCTTGATGTTAAATCTTTATTTACTAATGTTCCTATCCAAGGTGCGATTGACTGTTTGGAAAAGCGTTTACGCGAGTTTCATTATTCTTCTATTGAGATTAAGGAGTTTATAGCTTTAGTAAGCGTTTGTATTAAACAAACTGCTTTCATTTTTAATGGCTCTTTCTATAAACAAACCGAGGGTCTTGCTACTTGCTATGGGTAATTCTCTCTCACCTCTCTTATGTGATATTTATATGCATTATTTTGAAGAGAAGCTCTTCAAAGTCTTTAATTTTCCGTGCTGGGTCAGATATGTTGACGATACTTTCGTTCTAGTGGATTCCAATTGTGATATTTCTAATTTACTTTTGATTGTTAATTCTGTTGATCCGTGTATCCAATTTACTCTAGAAGAGGAGTGCAACAATTCTTTACCTTTTTTGGATGTTCTTGTTTCTAGGAATCCTGACGGTTTCTCTACTTCTGTTTTCCGCAAACCCTTTTCTATATCTTTACCTCCTCATGCCCCATCTAATCATCCTTACCAGCAAAAACTTTCTGCTTTTTACACTTATGAGTTTCGTGCTATCAAAATTTGCTCTGATTCTTCATCTCTTAATAATGAAATTAGTTACTTAAAATCCTTAGCTGTTTCTCGTGGTTTTAGCCCCTCTATTATTGATAAAGCTGTTTCTAAATTTAATAAGACTAATACTTCTACTAATACTATTAATTTTCACAACGAATTAATTGTACTACCTTTCTTTTCACCTTTATGCTACAAAATTTCTAAACTTCTCAAAAATTTCGGTTTCAAAGTCATTTTCAAAAATAAACTTAAATTTTCTTCCTTTAAAGATCCTATTCCTACTGAGAACCGTTGGGGTGTTTATTATATTCCTTGTGGATCTTGTGATTTGTGCTATATTGGTCAGACCAGAAGAGCTCTCAAATTTAGGCTCAAAGAGCATGAGAGATATGTTTCTAAGCACGAACTTTCCAAATCTTCTATTGCCTCACATTGTTGGAATTCCAATCATCGTTTTCAGTTTTCTAAGGCTAAGATTTTGTGCACTCCTCAGTCTTTGTCCCATCTGGATTTTTTGGAAGGTTTTTCCATTACCCAGCACTTAGAACGTCTTGTGAACGATGGTTCTTCCGTTCCTTTCGTTCATTCTGCTTGGAAGCTGCTGTTGTAAGTTTCTTTTCACTTTCTTCGTCTACTCCCCCCCTCCCCCTTTTTTCTTTTTCTTTCGTTCCCTTTCCCCCTCTATTCTTTTATTTTGTTTGCCCCCCTTTTTTAATTTTATTTTATGTGTGTGTACGTGTGTTACTGTCTTTCCTTTACGTTTTTATTTAAATAAAAAAAAATTATATATACATATATTGTGCTGTCCTGTTCGTGGTTTTTAATTAAAAAAAATAATAATTGTGTTCTATTTGTTTTTTGTTATTTTGTTTGTTCTGTTTTCTCTTTTTTTTGTGTGTGTTTGTATTCCTTTATTATTGTTTTTATTTATTTATTTATTTATTCCTTTTTTATTTCTGTATTTTTGTGCTTCTTTCCTTTTTATCCCTTATTTTATTTATATTTTTTTCTCCCCTCTCCGTGGTTTTGTTCGACTTTTCTTTGCCCTTTGTGGCAACATCTTGCTTGTTCATCTCTTTTCAGTTCCCTGTGTTGCTTGCGACAAAGGGCTTGGACTGATGAAGGCCAAAACAATTTTTGGTCGAAACGTGCGTATCTTCTTACCTATAACATCCTATGTGTGTTTTTTTAAAAAGTTTTTTATTTACTTTATTGTTTAACACCAGTATTTTGAGTGTTTTTTTCCGTTGTTTTGTTTAATCTGGTCATGTCGATCACGAGCATTTCACAAGTCATACTGAAGGACAGGAGGAACTAGGGTCACTGTTCAGAATTTGTTTTTTACTACTTTTTGTAAATAGACAAACAGAAATTTAATAAATTCTTTATTAAAAGAAACCGTTGGCCAGGCCCTTTCTTAAAAGAAAAAATTCGCATGCGATCAGCTTATTTATAACGCCCCGCCACTTTTTATTTTAGAACTGCATCCCTGCATATTAGACCGACTATAACGCGACCCCGAAATTTTTCATCAAGATAATTAGAAAAATCCTAATATATAGGCCTCGAATTTAGCGCGAGCCAAGTTTCTAACGGGAAATGATCAGTCGAAAAATGCCGCATTATATTCGGGCCAATACCGTACTTTTCTTCCCTAAACTAAAGCCTACCGGCATTCATATTCTCCAAAACTATGCGTGAACGTAAGGAAGTAGAAAGGTGCTCGAGTTGTATAGCTCATTTTAACTCGTCTATGAAAAAATCTGGCACATGATCATGATATGCAAAATGTTGGCCACCCCCTGCTCTATCACGCTGAAACGGCTGGACGGATTTGGATGAAATTTGGAATGGCGATAGAGCTTATACCCTGAATTAATACAAAGGAGACATTAATTTCTGAAGGTCCACCCGTGCCCAGATTTTTATCGAAACTTTGTAATTTCAGCTCAAAAAGCTACTCCAATGGCCTCTTTTAGCAGATTAGGTATCAACGTTAACAAGGTAAGATTTATATTTTTGCTTTCGACGATTCAGACATCATAAGTGAATCGACGTTATTTTGATGACATGAGTTTAAAGATGCATTAGGAACAGGTCGTAGAGAGACGATTCGACTAGCTAGAGGAGGGGGCAGTGCCCCTAGGATAGCCATGCACTTTCATTTGTTTCCTCCCCCCCCCCCCCAGATATCCTTTACGTGTTACGAAAGCATATTTTTGGCTGTACTATTTATTTTATTGTTTTAACTTATTTTTATTGTCATTAATTAGTTTAGTTAATAAAATTACAGTGGTGGCAAAAAAATCCGCCCTCGCTAAGTTTTTGCCTAATTTTCGTAGTTGATTTAATTTTTCGTTATGAAATTATTGTAATATCTCAATTATTGTTATTGATTCTAAGTGCCTTAACACTTTCCAACAAAACTGAAAAGTGTTTATGATTTCGATTAGTCTGTCTGTTCTTCTATTCTATCTGTCCGTCCGTGCTCTAATTGCTGTATGCATCTATTACTACGAAATTTATAAATATTATTCTTATCTACTGTACAGTGTATCCTATTAAAAATGGTGTTTGCAGAATTTATAGCTCTTTTACAGGAGCACCCAAAAGAATTCAATGCATGATGCTCTTTGGAGAGACAAAATAAAGCTCCCCATGGTAAATAGTGTCTATCATTTATAGTTCTTTTACAAGGCACCCAAATGCACAGCGATTCCGGTACATTGTGAAAGAGGAATAGAAACCATTAACCATGGAAAGTTTAACAGAAACCTTCTATCATGGATATCAGGAATTTAATATTATACAAGAAAGAATTGTACAATTTTAACAAAATCTAAAAAGTCGGGGTATGGCTGCGCCGTGGACACGGCCGTGTATTTTACGTGCATACGCGTACGTAACAAGTAATATTTTTGAGTTTCATCGGGTTCAGGAAAGAAATCAAGTAAACAAATAATTACTGTATTATAACTTTAATTAACTTATTATACTTAAATAAAATGATATATCTGGGATACGAAAAGTGCGAAACCAGCGGTATAGAGATTACATAGAGATTTCTTTCTATGCTAAGAACATACGATCGCTGCTGTCGGCGCTGCCGCCGCCGTCAGAAGCTTGTTCTGTTATCTCCTCCGAAACCGTGGGAATTTGAGTTTCGAGGAAGGTGTCCACGGATTCGGAAAATTCTGGGGAACCGGATCAGCTGACTTAAATTTCGAAATTTCAATTATTTTCAAAGATATTAATAAAAAACTGAAAAAAATAAACATAATGGTTGCCAGCAAGCACGTAGCCAAGGGGGGGGAGGGTTAGGCGGGTCATAACCCTCCCTTATCACACACATGTATGCATATATGTGAGTTGCAGTAGTAGTAACCCCCCCCCCATGAAAAATTTCTGGCTACGCCACTGGTTGTCAGATTTGGAAGTTTTCGGCAGCATAAAATTATTCATATCTTTGCAACAAAGCAATTCCAAGTTTGTAGAATCGCGTGAAACTGACAAACATGAAGTAGAATTACACTAATTTTACGCCAAATTAAAACGTATATGAAATAAATAACTCTGTGTTACACAAAGTTAACGATTTTCAAATAGTAAGTTCTCTTAGATAACATTAGTTTAGAATTAGCGGTTTTTCGCTTTTTTTAAAACAGAATAACTAATTGTAACTGATTTAAAAAGCGCCGTCTTGGCATTAGGTACGATCTGGCAAAATGGTATCTCTCCAAGCAGGGTGAATCTAAACCGCGAGTTCCAAAATCTTAGAACCCAGTATCTTGAAAATGAAAAATAATTAAAATGCAAATTATTTTAAAGCCGGTTAGGTTCAGCTTGGGTATTTGCGACCAGTAGAAATATTTGGCGGCGTTAACTGTGCCATTATAGCAGTTATAGTATAGATTCGATATTTGCCAGCGCGACGAGATGATATATTTAGTGGTGCTAAATACGCCAATCTGCAAAGGATTATGTATATGAATATATGGATAACGGTTTTCCCGGTAACCGTACATGAGCAGTAATTATTGGTTATGAGCATGTGTAAATCGCCAGATACAGAAAAGTCGCCATTGGTGGCAAGCTATCTTATCTAATCCGTAGTTTTTATCGGAAGCGACTTACATATATGTATACTTAAATTATTAAGTATACATATATGTAAGTCGCCAAATTGTGAAAACTCGCCATGGGTGCCAAATACGCAAGGTGTTCTATAGGTTTTACATAATTAAAAATACAGTTGAGACAGACGTTCTGATTTTATTACGCTTTAACTCCTAATAAATATAACTTTTGAATAGCAACATTAAATATCATTTGTTTTTCTGAGGAGTGCAAATAATTTTTCCAGCGATTATATGCGGAGTCCGCACTTCAGGGGAGTATAGCTCAGGACCCGTACAACACGTATTCCTATAACATGGAAAGTATCTACCGTTGTTATAGGGGGGTGGGGGTCAACAGTAGTGTGAAGTTTAAATTTTTATGTACCAATGAACATGCAAGAACCAAGCAATGTGTAGCTCAATAACATTTTATCTGATCCAATCTTTAGGTTTTGTTTGTTGAAATTATGCCTTTTTACGAATAAGCCTTATTAGGGGCCGAATGCCTCATACGAAAAGCAAACGTAGCGAGTATAGGGGCCTTGGCCCCTAGTCTCGTAAGAGGTAAATCAATACAGGTATTACCTAGCGTTGTTTAAGACAAATTAAACTCGCTGAGAACGTCAGTCAACTAGCGGTACTGCGAGACATTAACATTACAGCCATTATGATTGGTGTAGTGAGATATTGGTTTATACTAAACGGACATTATGTGATGCAGCGATCCTTTAATTATCGAGAGATGTAATTAAATTTTGGATTTGGATGATAGAAATGTAGCAACATCATACTGTATTCCCCGATTTTGTTATCATTTTATTGAATTGTCTCCCACTATGGAAGCAAATTTAAAGACGTATTCACATCAAAAGCAAATAAAGATTTTAAAAATTAATGAAATTCGTTTAAGTTGAATAGTCAACTAATATATTACCTTCAGAGGCCTTAAAGTGTTCCCCTCAGAGAGAGAGAGAGAGAGAGTTGCAATTTTTACGAGGTTTTAAAATGTATTCAATTTTTTCGAAAAAATTTCGACATTTATTCTTTCAATCGTTACTGATCATGTTACTAAATTTCATTCTATTCTCTTTGGCCGTTTATGAGGGATGCGAGAACACTTACACACCTTTCAAAAAAATCTCAAAATATCTGACACATTTAAATAATTTTGGCATCTATAGTTTAAATTAACTTGCCTTCTAATATAATTCCAAATTTAATTGTATTCAATTACCATTTTTCAAGAATGGAACAAACACTTACCCAACTTACACAAAATCTCAAAATGTATAAAAAATTTAAAGTACTTTGACGCCTATAGTTTATATGATCATTTAATTATGATGCTAAATTTTATTTCATTCGCTTCAGTGGTTGATACGTGATAGACAAACAAATATTTATACGTTTTCAAAAAAAAAAAAAAAAAAAAAAAAAAATCAGGAAAATCTCAAAATCTAATCGAAAGTTTAAAAAGTTTGGCGGGCATACTTAGTTGTAAGAACACCTATCATGCCACTGAATTTAGTTTTTATTCACTTAGGTCGCTATTACGTGATGCGTGAACAAATATTTGAAAAATTTGAATACATTTTCGCAAAATTTCGGAATCCCATGCTTTTTTTTTTTATTTGAGGCCTATAGCTTAAGATGAGTGACCACCTATTATGTCACCATATTTCATATTATTCACTTCAGTCATTTTTACATGATGCGCGAACAAAAAGAGCGTCACGCACAGAATGACAATCGCGCTGCAACGGTGGAGGGAGCGAAAAATAATACGTTGCTGTAAATGTTGCTTTTCCTTTATTGCATTCAACGTGCAGAGAACGCATTTTCAGAAACTAGAGATAAAAGATCGGGCTCATTTCATTCGGGAGGGCTCTGGTTAAGTCCTTCTCTTCTCTAGCAGAAGCCACAAGATTTGAATTTTGTACTTTACTAGGGGCCTAGGCCCCTAGATTCGCTACGCTCGCTTTTCGTATGAGGCATTCGGCCCCTAATAAGGCTTATTCGTAAAAAAAGGCATAATTTCAACAAACAAAACCCAAAGGTTGGATCAGATAGAATGTTACGGAGCTACACATTGCTTGGTTCTTGCATGCAAAAATTTAAACTTCGCACTATTTTTAATTATGTGAAACCCATGGAACACCTTATGATTTAGCCAATTATGTCGATTTTTCATAATTTGTCGACTTGCGTATATGTGTAGCTAATAATTAGCTCTAAGAAAACAGTACTTCATATGTTTTCTTTGATAAAAACTACGGAACAGCTAGGATAGCTTACCACCAATGGTGACTTTTCATTATTTGGCGATTTACACATGATCACAACCTATAATTACTGCTCACTTAAGGATCCCGGAAAACCGTTATCCATATTTTCATATACATAATCCTTTGCAGATTGGCGTATTTAGCACCACGAATTATATCATCTCGCCGCGCTGGCAAATATCCAAAGTGTACTATAACTGCTATAATGGCATAGTTAACGCCACCAAATATTTCTACTGGTAGCAAATACTCCAGCTGGACCGAACCGGCTTTAAAATAATCTGTTTTAATTATTTTTCATTTTCAAGATATTGGGTTCTAACATTTTTGAACTCGCGGTTTAGATTCACCCTGCTTGGAAAGATACCATTTTGCCAGATCATACCTAATGCCAAGATGGCGCTTTTAAAATCAGTTACAATTTGTTATTCTGATTTGGAAAAACGAATAATCGGTAATTCCAAACTCCGGTTGTCTAAGAGAATTTACTATTTGAAAATTGTCAACTTTGTGTAACACACTTTGAGTTATTTATTTCACATACTTTTTAATTTGGCGTAAAATGGTGTGATTCTACTTCATGTTTGTCAATTTCCCGCGATTTTACATACTTTTAATTGTTTTGTTACAAAGGAATGAATGATTTTATGCCAAATCTGGCAACCATTATGTTTCATTTTTTCATTTTTTTATTAATATTTTCTAAAGTAATTCGATTTTCGAAATTTAAGTCAGCTTATCAGGTTCCTCGGAATTTTCCGAATCCGTGGACATATTTCTCGAAACTCAAATCCCCACGGTTTAGGAGGAGATAGCCGAATAAGCTCTGGACAGCGGCGGCGGCGTCAGCGGCCGTTACTTTTTTTTTAGAATAGAGAGAAACATTGATATAGCAGTTATATTCCACCTGTTGTGCGAAATGCCCGTATAACTGCTGGAAAAAGTATTTGCACTCCTTAGAAACACAGTGATACTGAATGTTTCTATTCAAAAGTTCTATGAATTAGGAACTAAAGCGGAATGAAATCAGATCACGTGCCTCATTTTACTGTGCTGTAGAGCCTCTTTAAAGTGTCATAGGTTCTGTGTGATTATAGTAACGCTACACTAGGGCGATCTGCCAAGGGGGGTGCCTTGGTAGGAGGATTTTCTAAGAGGTTCTAACGCGTATTCGTGTTACATCTGGAGAAAACCTACCAAAACTCCAGACCGTTAGATCGACAGCCGTGCGATGGGACCCGAACCCGGGACCTTCACACTTCGGCCATCTACCATTTTCAGTGGCATAACCACTGTGCCATGGTGAGGCTAAAGTGTCATAGGAAAAGGATAGGAATTTTTTCGCCGTGTTCTAGGGATCCGTGTTGTATGGACCCGTGCGATAGGTGGGTTGACTCTATTTATTTATTTTAATCATTCATTTTATTTATTTATTTATTTATTTATTGGACAAAAATATATTTAAAAAACGAAATCACTTCAAAAATGAAGGGAAAATATAATCTATTTTGTGCTGTGATATACAAGCAGTTAACAAATTTTTTCTTTTCTTTCTACCTTTTTAAAATATTTTTTTTAAAGTAGAGGTGCTGACACCCAATGACCAACGCGTTTGAAATTTTGTAACATAAAAGCTTTGAAAACCTGAAAATCCAATTGTTCCTCGTTTTTTGGCAATACTTTTCAATTCTGAATGGAAGTGTTTCCGACAGTGTTGGACCAATCAGCTTAAAATTTAGCCCACACTTGCAGACAAAGGTAGGGAAGAAAGGTCTTAGGTACTTAGAAAAAAAAAGGATATCCATTTATTCCTCCCGATTTTGAGATATTTTCCTACTTAGAAAGTCCGTCATAGAACTAGACCATTCGACTTCCGTGAATACAGTGGGACCGCTATTTTGCGAATTTCTCTATTGAACTTGGAACATAGAGCATTATGATATTTTTTTCCATAAAATCACCTGGAAACGCAACTTCGTTCTCTATTTAAAGAACTTTTCCTGCTGATTTCCCATTCTTAATACATTCCTGAATATTTCAAACTTGTATTTTCTTTTAGCTGCGAGATCTATCATGACGGAAAACATATTTTTAGGCAAAAACAGAATTACCAAACTTTTTAAGTGATTAAACTTTAGAACTCGTGTGGTAATGTACAGTGAAACCAGCTAAAGTATCCATTTTGGTAAACACCACCTGTCTATGGTGTGTGTGTGACACTTTTGTAAAATTTCTCTTTACAATTATCACACTTTGGCACCTTTATAAGGTAACCATCTTTATAAAGTGACAAGTTTTCTCATTCTCGAAGGTTGTCACAATATACAGGATCCACCACTTAAAATGACGTGTTATAGTTTTAATGTAAAACTGTTTTCTTATAACTGAAAATGCAAGGCAATATCAGGTAATGTTTTGTTTTCCATGCTAATTTCTTTTCGATAGATTAAAAAAAAAAAAAAAAAAAATTATAATTTTTGTTTAAGTGTGATCAATTATTTTTTTAAATACTGTTTAGCGTTTATGAATTTAAAATATATTTTAGGTTTTAAAGAGTCCATCTCTATTTAACGAATTTTCCATACAACGAACAATTTTTCGGTATTTAGCGACTTCGTGAAATAGAGACACAAGACTGTAAATTCATCAGGACCTGATGCAGATAACCAGGGCTCTGGGTTACCTTTCCACGATGAGCAATATAATTGCAGTAAAGACCTATCGAAACATGAAGGAATTTTTCTCTGATTTCTCTTCAGAGATCTTGTTTCCTTTTCATAGAAACGACTGAATTGCGTCCATTCCAGTGCTGAGTTAGTGCCTATATGAAAACTGACGTTAGCTGGGTTTCGCAACTAGTCTAGCTAGCTCAGACGATATATGACAGTGAACTTCTCGGGAGAGAGTACCTGCCGTTACACGAAAACCTGATCGTTAAGAGAGGTGGTCGCTCAGAGAAGTATAAACATTTGATAGCCATGAGAAAAATATTGTTTGTTTTGTTATTTATGAAACTGTACACTAACATATAAATTATTAAACAAACATATTTTTAAAATTAATTTTTAGAAATTTTATTAAATACTGTGCTCGCGCACAGCCAGCTGTCGTCAAAAAAGGGTCTCTAGATCTGTGGCACGCGATGAACGTTTCGATCGTCCGCCATCTTGCTGGTAGTTAAGTAGAGCGATGGCAAAGGCTGCCCTTTTTTCAGCATTGGGAAAGGGTTGCGCCTCAAAGGGTTAATATTAAGTAAGTATGGTAAAAAAAATCGGCGCCTTGATAAATTGGTCGGGGGAGGAGGGGGTCACTTAATAGAGGTGGTCGCTCATAGAGGTTTCACTGTATTGGTATCAATAAAGAAAATCCCAGATTTTCGTACACACAAGTATAATTCAATTCAACATTTTTCAGAAAGAGAAAAGAACTCCTTACTTCGAATTATAGATATTTCCGCAGTTATCCTAAGAAGAGGCCAATCGAAAAAAGTCCAGCAAAGGAGGATCACAGATTTCCAATATCAAACAAACGTTGCTTCTTACAGATATTATTTATCAAAGTTAAATGAAAGTACAAAAAGTTCCAAAATAAGCTCCCGCCGCAACACGGTAAAAAGGACAAAAAACACCGATAGCAAGAAAAATATGCACAGCCGCACGGGAGGAAAACTGCGTTCCGAGTAATGGAGCAGAAGCAAGCAGCAGCTCGCCACGACCGTCCGAAGTGAAGTGATGTGGGATGCGCCCGAAACGAAAACGGGAAATCGTGTGTGTTGTCCGTCCGTCCGCCAGAGAGAGAGAGATCGCTGCTCCTTGCGTAAGGCGGAAAAAAAAAAAGTTTCAAATAAGGCAGAATAACGGGGGAAGCCGAAAGCTTAGATGCTTTTTACGTATCGGAGAGAGGGAACGAAAATAAACCGGGGAACGCGGTAAACAAATTTGTCGATTTTAATCAATATTTCGGGCTCTCGTTTTTCTTGAAAAAGAAGTACGTATTAGCCGGTTTTTATTTATGGATATGTATTGTGACCTCGCATAACCCAGTTAAGGGGAAATAGGCGATGATAATTCCGACGTCCTTTTTATTGAGTCACAACTCGAACTGTATTTTCTTTTTACACGTTGTAAGATCTGGAGCACTGAAAATGAACTTTTTTTTTTTTTTCCAATGAAAGTTGGTCGTCATTTTTAAACTTTTGGGAGTACATATTAGGTGTACCGAAATGTACTGCCGTTTTCTTGCACTGAAATCAGATAAAATTGCAACAAGTTTTTACTGACAAAGCAGTTGTGCCAAAATAATGGATTTCTACTGGTTACAATTTAAAACAAAACTTCATAAATAACCCCCCCCCCCCCCCTAAGAAAGATACGTCCGTCCTTCTTAAGGGGCAAATTTTAAAATGTTATTTACTTTGACGAATAAAGGTATTATTGCATATTTATTTCTTTGATACGCTCTTTAAAGCTTATTATAAGAGCCAATATACGAAAAGTCACAAGGAAATTTAAGATCAAATAATCACAAGGATATTTTTTTTTTTTTTTTTTTTTTTGCTCAGCTTTTGAGCAGAAAGCCAAGATGAAATTTTTTGGGGATGTAGTGGCATACCATCTTAACAACATATAAAAATTTAAAACATGTGCTTGATCAACATATAAAAATTTAGAACATGTGCTCATTTGTTAAAGGGTTTCCAACATGCCGAAAAAAATTCATGATGTTTTTTAGCAAATGCAATGCTTGTGAATAAACTATAGAAGATACGCAAATGTTGATAAAATTTTTAGAATCAGCTTAAAAAGTTACCCCTAAAAACAAATTTTCACTTCAGTAACTCTTACAGTTAAGGAGTTATTTAAGAAATTCAGAGAAAAAATTGCGTTATCTTGCAGAAAACTTAAAAATTGGCATAATTAATTTCTCGGTAATTAATTATCGTAGAACCTGCAAAATTGAGGTTTGTGGTATCTTAGCCTATAAATCATTTACTCAAAATTTGAGGAAAATCTGAAATGGCGTGGTGAACTTTTTCCAATTTTCTGCTTGATTTGACGTGGAATGACCCAAACTTAGGTGCAAGAATAATTCCTTAGCTTCTCCAGCAACAGTTACATACCATCCCCACTTAACTACGCGCTCTCCATTTTTATCGCCAAGTTTCAAAAACGCCAAGCGCCAAAAAAGTTTCCAAAATTGAACTCCGTTCGGCGACATCTTCTATATTTGGTGAGAATTTGCCAAACCCTACTATTTTACAATGAGAATAAAGATTTAAGCTTAGAAAGGATTGTTGGTACGCCGAAATTAGCTCCAAACATAAGTTCCCAAAACTGAAGCTTAACGATATCTGCTATATTTGGCGAGAATTTGCCAAACCTTACTAATTCAGCATTGGAATGATTTTTCGTTATGGTGAAGTAATATGAAGTCGGTTTTCTTTCTTTCTTTTTACTTTCCGAACATGTACCATGTAATGAAAGTATTGTAATTATTTAAAAAATTGACTCCGAGATTATAGTATTTTGAGGTCTTCTGAATTCATTAATGCTATTTTTACGAGATGTATGTATGTGTGTGTGAGTAAACACGATAGCTCCTAAACGGTGCATTCGTTTGAGCTCACATTTGGTACATATATTATAAACCACCGTCGCAAGACCAGTATTGGTTTTGGTGTGAATAGGTTGAAATCAAAAGTTTCGATCCTAGATTACAGTTAATGGTATTTGAATGTTTAAATGTTAAAGAAATTTAAAGGGAAATTTATATATTTTTAATTAATAAATGAACTATGATTATATTTATACAAACATAATTATTAATTCCGTAATTACACAGGGATATTTTCCCCCCTGCCTTCATTGAGCGAAGGTTTTCTTGTCTTCCACAGTTTTTCTTCGTGAAACATAAAACAAAAATTTATATTTTGAAAATTATAAACTGAACTTTTGAGGACATTTCTTTCTTTTCTTTTCTTTCTTTCTTTCTTTCTTTATTTTGAGTCGGTATTAGAAAGAATGTTGAATAGACTAATTCATAAAACTAAGAGTGAAAAAGTAAAAATTCCCAGGAAGTTTGTATTCGTTTCTTTCTATCTTTATTTTAGCGTTAAATTTTTGTGGAATAAAATTAGTAGTTATTGCCAGCATGAGAAAAAGTTATTTGGTTGTTGAGTAAAAGCATGTTTCACTTTTAATGTAAACAGATAAAATAATCTTGCTGACAAAATATGATTAAAGCCCTGGGACATATGCAAATTGTTGAAACCGGGAACTAAAGCCCATCGCATTAGATAAAAAAAAAATACATATATACATGTATATGCAGAGAGATTAAACAACTCTTGTAAAAAAATGGGAAAGAGTGATGGAAACCAAGACGATTCGGAATCCCATTGCAATGTGAGGTCGGAAACGTTGTTTTTATGTACCTGTTAATAATCACTGTGGAATAGTAGTGAACTTTCCGACCATGGTTCGTCAAAAGTTAACGGATCTTTCACAGAAAGCACTTGATTAAACATAACTATTAACAGGATTGATTACTAAAGTATTCTGACGCAAAATGTATACTTTATCAACATAATAAACAGGAAAGACAAATATGCCACGCATGCAGTGGCGGCTCGTGGGTTATTTAAATGGAGGTTCACAAAATAAATTTCGAAAATTAAATACTATGCAGATACGACGCAACTTCCACGTTGAAATATATTTGCTTTTCCAGTAGTAAAGGCAAAACAAAGCATGCAACTGAAATAACACAAGCAATCTTTGGTCTTACTTTCGTCACCAAGATATGCTTCAGCAAACGTGTTGTCTTGATTAATTTTGTTTCAATTATTTTTCAAAGGATAAAAATGAAAAATGGCATCGATTTAGCTCCGGAATACTTATTTTACTCCCATCTTAATTATTTACACTAGCTTGTAAGAAATATTGTAGTGAAAAATGATAAAAATAAAGAAAATAATAAGGAAAATAATAAGGAACCTATAAAAACATAACTAACCGAGCATAAAAAACCAAGGGAGAATCCGGAGAGATAACCGCAAAAAAAAAAGGTCCGTGTGCACACTGAAAATATGCGAACGGAATGATATCAGCAGCGCCTTACTCCTCTCGCAACTCTCTGCGCTTCTGTTCTCAGAGGGCGGTTCAGAAGGGCATTTCTCCGATCGCATGCGCGATTGAGGAAATACTGTGCACTAGTAACCAAGAATACAGTGCGTTAGCTATAATAAGCCTATATTTAATAAAAGTGGGGACGGGGGAGAGTAAAACTCACATTTTAAATTCACAAAAATGTAGAAAGGTACTTAATATATATATATATATATATATATATATATTAATTTAATATGTTAATGTGTTTATTTTTTAGTTTTTCCTTCAGGGGTTCACGCACTCACGTGCTCAAATGGAGGAGCCGCCACCGGTATCACTTTAAGGCGTCTGGAGGTATTACAATAGTTTACTATTAATTTAAATATTTTTATTGGATTTTTTTCATTTATAAAAATTTTTTAATTGAAAAAAAAAGTAAAAAAGAAAAGAAAGAAAATTCTGTCTTACATCTACGTGTAAACATCTAAAGGAATAAAATGAAATTTTGTTAGATAAAAGGCGGTAAGTGAATTTAAATTACAGGTTTTGAATTTTTTACCAATTTGAATTCTGTTTGAGGTATTACGTAAACTGATTCATTTTTTCAAGCATGAAGTAAAATAATCTAAATGTAATAAAATCAAACGTTGCAGTGTTAAAACTAGACTACTAGCTAAAGAAAACATTTCCCAGATGCTCTCTTTTCAGTTTAACATTTATTATTAGCATCTTCTGAAACTGTAAATGACTCTTTGACTTTGAAAGCTCATTCCACTAAAAGAAAGTATTAATTTCAAAAATAAAATATTCTTCTATTGACAATTCGACTCAGTAAATTGTTACTCTTTAATCTGTAATATTATAACAATACACATGAGTTATAACTTTGCTTTCTATATTTCTGCTAGTATGCTAATTCCATTTTTTGTGCTCTTACAATGCAAACAAAATTCCCGCTTTTGAAAATTTGTAGACCATAACCCGTCAACGACAAATAAATCAGGTAATAAAGCTATGAATGATATTCTTCAAAATATTTTTAAACATTTTTTCTTTTGGTAATAAGAAATGTATTTTTAAAGTAAAGCCAAAGTGCCACCCCGGGCAGGGGCCCGGTTTATCCGACCCCTAGGGCAACCCCTGAACGTGTAAAACTAGTTAGCAGTCAGAGCGGGAAATACTTTAACCACAATGATTTCATCACGTTACTCAATTTCAAATGTTTACATATTTAAAGCTTAGTTTGGGGACCACAAATTCTGGCAAGCAGCTATGGAGAGTGTCAGCTCCTATGATATATCTCCGTGTTTACGAACTAAAATGAATTTTGCATATCATAAACGTACATCCAAGTCTGTAAAATTCATTTCCCCTGCTCCATACATACAAAATCATGTACTCCAACAGGAAGAGACGCAGACGAAAAAACCTTCTCTAAAATGAGAATAGAAAAAGAACTAGCTCCCTTCCTGGTTTAGTCTGGTTAGTGTTCAAGAAGATTAAAATTTTATTTATTTATTTTTCCTTGGCCGAACTGGTTCACGAGTGAATGTCCAGAGAACTATTAATTACTTTGATATAGAACGGCGCAAACGTAGGGATAGGTAGGTAGGTAGGGGTGGTATCAAAACAGGAAGAGTGGAGTCGCGTTGAAGAGGCAAAAATAAATTTCTTTCCTTTTTCCGCGGAATATTCTCATGCAGGAAGATACTAGACAAAAGGGCTTTAACCGCCTTTCTTTTTCTCGCTTTTCAGAAAATATGAAAATAAATAAGTGCAATAATATTAATAGAGAGCGTTTTTTATTGTCTGATGGTTGCTGAAGCAATTAAAAAAGAATTACGTAGAATCTCATTTTTTGGTCTACCAGAAATTTTCGCTTTCAATTATTTATTTGATTTTTTTAAGTTGGCAGTTTGATTTTCCTCTCGATATAGCATTTACTGAAATAATTAACTTTTACTGATTATTTTAAATATTTAAAATAAGTGTTATTAATTTATTGTGTGTGCATTTAATTATTAATTTTTAAAAATTTCCTTGTACGAAGTAAAGATTTTGACTACCTTTAAATTTACATTTAAAAGATTTTGCGAGACATCTCATTGTACGCATGAGACCCTAAATTTCCCCATTTGCCATCAACTTTGGCGAGTTTCGCCGAAATGTCGCCACACGGCGCCAAAATTATTGCATATTTCGAAAATAACTCTAAAGTTGTTAACTGTAGAATTCTGAGACTTTGTATTTCAAACTTGTGTAATATACAATTGTGCATTTAATTTTTCGATTGCAATCGACTTAGTAATTTATTTACAGGGTCAATCAAGAGACTTACAATACATTAAGGTCTATGAACACCTTCTATTCATTAAAAGTGATGAATCACTAATTCGGGTATGACCAAAATCCTGACAACTATCTCAAGCTTGACGGCTCTTTGCGAAATATCGCCCAATTTAGTGCCGAAAACAAATCTTTCAAGTTGAACCCAGCTTGGCGATATCTCAAATACTTGGCTAGCAATCGCTAAACCTTGGTATTATTACAGTATTTTATCTCTTTAAAGCAAAAGAAAAAAAAAGTTCAAATGAAGTGCTCCTAAAATATTTATGATTTAACAGGAGAGTCAAGAATGCCATGTGGTGTCCACTAGAGGTCTGCGCCGCCGCACGGAAATTCGCGGCGGGGGCGTAACGACCTCAGAAACCCGGCAGCGGCGCGCCACGGTATGGGAAAATTTTTGAAAAAGAGCATCATGAACATGGGTGTATGCATACATACATATATATATGCATAAATTGGCGCTAAAATGAGATATTTTTAAGACTAGAATGAAGACTATGAAGAATGAGATTTTTATGAATACTAGTCTTCATTATGATGTTGAGCGATTACGGCCAATTAGCTACACGTGATTGGGACACGTGGGATCTAGGCCGAGGGGTGGGGTGTAGAGATCACGATTGTGTTCTGGCTCGGAAGGGATCAATTATATTTGTCTTTAATTTGTACAAACGACAAAATTCATGATATTCTATCAATGAAGTAATCAAGTTTTATTTATCTACTAGCTGCGTACCCGTTCTCCGCACGGTAGGGAACGAAACTTTTTCTTACATGTATAGTTCGAATTGATTCCAGTGATTTGGGATCTAAAAATAAGCAAAATGATTTGACTCTTGGCGTAAAGTTACTCTTTAGTTATTTGTAAAGTTAGTATAAGTATTGACCTGAGACCATTGTTAATATTATGACGCAAAAAACTATGTCGGTGTCATTCGCAATTAGAAAAGAAAAGCTTGACGGTTCGCAGTGAAAATTCCTAATATTCAAAATGTCTCATTTCTGCATCATACTCTTTTTTAGATTTAATTTATGCCATTAATACCTTAGATACTACATGATGTGGAGAACCGTTTTATTTTATAATTAAATAGTTGTGTACCCGCTCTTCGCAAGGCAAGAAGAGAACATTTTCCTAAAAAATGTGATCATAACTCTTGTGAGAAAACAGAATCTCCAAGAAAAAAGAAAGTTCTGTTACAGTCTTTTTTGTTGAAACTACCGCGGTATATATTAACGCTACGTAGACGTACTTACTATTTTATTAGCTGTGATGTAAGACAGTTGTTGAAGAATGAATAGAAGGCTTAGTTTCACGAAATATTTATGAATGCGGTATATTGTGCTTTGATCAATATTGCCTTAGCATATCTACTTACTATTACTTATACTATCTTTTACTGATACCAATACAATATATTTTCGTTTTGCAACCGTTAATGCTTAATTTAAAGAAACGGTTTAGATATTTGCCACGAATGTAGTCTTTTACTCTTTAGTGATTCTTTGCAATTTACGCATTAGCATAAACGATAATCATTTATCTTTATGGTTGCCACTAAAACAGCTCTCCATACATTTGCATGCTTAATTATTGTCAGATTGGCGTATTTAGCACCAGGGCCCTTCTCACGGGCAAATCAGGACTTTGCCCAGTGCCTCCGGCTCGAAATGGCCCCCAATTTCAAATGTTGTTCTGAAATATTCTTTTTCATAAACATATTTTATGAAAAATAAAACAAATTTCATAGAGGGAGGCCAAATTCATAATGCCCGGGGTCCCTGTCTGCCATAATCAAGCCCTGTTTAGCACCGCAAAATATTTCTTGCGATTCGAAAACGTGTCCCGTTTAAAATCTCAATTGAAAATAATGCTGGATAATTCACTGGTGAAAAAACAGCATTCAATTCTTTTTCTGGCAACGTAAAATAAAATGTAGAATTATTTCATGTAACACGTATGTTTTGCGTGTGAGTCCGTTATTCTGATTGAGTTTCGAAAGGGGTTTTAAACTCGTGACATCAAATTGGCGCACATTTCACATGTGAAAACTCAGTTATTTTAAAGTAATTTTATTTATTTTTTTCAACTGGCAGTTTTGATCATTGTTACTGTCTCCAATGAAACCGCAAGATATAGTACCGAAATTTTTAAGCAGCGGCGATTGAAATGAAAATCCTTCTTTACTTAAAAATTCGTAAAAAAACTCCTAATTTATATTTTACCCCCGTTCTTCTTTTAAAAGCGGGCGAATTGTATGCTCCGTCTTTTGCCGAAATATAAAAAAGCTATGACAGATAGAATTGAAGATGCAGCAGTTTTAAAAATATTTTACGAAATTCAGCGTCAAATTTAATTTTATTTGAAAAATTCCCAAAAATCTGCAAATTATGTTACACAGTCCGAACAAACAATTTTTAAAAGAAAATTTTCTCCTCTATCCGATGATGTAAATTTCGTTTTACCGCGAGTGCAATTACCGGCGTTATTACGTATTAAGTAAGAAAAATCGCTAAAAATCGGACAAAACATAAAATAAAACATTTTCTAATTCGAATTTAGAAAAAATCGCTCCGAGGCTTGTTAGGATCTGTCCTAGTGAAGCCGTATGCAAAATTCGGTGGGTCTGCTACCTACCGTCTAGGCGCAATGCGATCGAGAGACGCGAGCAAGAAGATCGGTGGTCACAAACTTACATACATAGCTACATACAATGTTTACTCTCGGATTTTATTATATAAGATTACAGTAGAACCCCGATTCATCGTTTTTCAAGGGGTGCGTTGGAAAGAACTAGGAATGCGGGAAAACGACAAATGCGGGTTCAAGTCAAAATACGAAGAAAGCAATGTTTATGCATGCACGCAATGACTGTATAGCAAATACTAATTTGTTACAAATCAAATAAATCGAAGATGAAAATTAGGTGATACTTATTTGCAAAAAATCAGTATTTTATGTTGGGTTTTCCATTAATTTTTAAATTAAACAGTAAATTTTCACGATTTACAATACTTTTCTCGACCTTTTCTGTGATTTTATGTTTGTATAAAAATGTTCATACAGTTTCAAATACCGTTATTGCTTCAAACTTAATGTAATCTCTTCCTCAGTAGCAAGAATATTATCCTCTGTTTCGAAATTATTTTCATTTTTTTTGCATTGTCACATTTTTTTCCATGTTTAGGATACCACATGTCTCAAATTCTTGATTAATGGAAAAAAATTATTAAATTTCACGCTATACACAACCTCTTCAACACCCAATCATTGTTCATCTGTTCATCATCAGACCAAGAAATCATACCAAGAAACAATTACAGTCTGTATGTCATATTAATCCACTTAACCTTCGATTTCATTTTAGCCAGAAGAAAAATTTTACAACGATGAACGCGGGAAAGTCAATTTATGACGAACGATGTATGCGGGTTTCTTTAACGTTATTCAAATACAATTTGCGCAGGGACCACAGAAAGAAAACGATCAATACGGGAAAACGATGAATGCGGGAACGATAGATCGGGGTTTCACTGTAGTTGAAATTTCGGGCTCGGGCTCCGACTTAAATAATATTGCTCGGGCGGGCTCGAATTAAAAAGTCCTCGGCCTCGTCTTAAAAAATGAGCCAGAACTCATCTGTAGTGGGGGCTCTCCGTGGTTGTCTTTCTAAGGGGTCCTATTCCGTATCTATAAGTTTCGGAGGAAACCACGGAAAACTACGAACGGTTAGGTCAGTGGACACGACCTGGTTTTGAACCAGGCACCTTCCGTCACCCAGTTCAGAGCATGCGCTTGGCCACTGGTGGAGCTCCAGAGTATGAACTTGCCGTCACTTTTAGTGAAGTTTTGCGAAACGGAGCATTCAAAAGAGCCTTCTGTATAGCGGCTGAAAAACTTCGTTCAATGACCTCTTCGTTTTTACTGAAACACACCTACATGCTGTGTCGACCTCAATACTCAGCACATCACATTCAACTTCAAAGCACGATGGGAAGTGTTGAGAGTTGATTTTTAACACTTTCCACAAATAAGTTGAACCTTCGACAGAAAAAAAAGCTGGTTTTAAAAGGTAAAATTAATTAAATACTTTGTAAAATTATACATGCATAAAAATCATATTTACAAGTATTTTTATACAGGTTACTTTACAAAGTTTTTAATTAATCTTAAAATTGAAAAGAATTTATGATTTTGGTTTATCTGTGAGTCGATCAGTGCTCTAATTCCCATAAGTGCTAACGACAAAATTGTTCAACAGGCTAAAATTTCAGCGGAAATTCTCGTGTAGAACTCATAACTGCTTCTTAGCATTCAACAATTAGGAATTCACAAAGAGCTTTAAAAATTAAACTTAAGAGAAAAAAACTAAAGCACCACGGCAAAATGACACAGAGCGATAGGGCTCACAATGCAGCGTACTCAAGAAGCAATCACTAAATACTGAATTGCTTGGGCATGATCGTGCTCCTCTTACATAGTTTATCCGAATTTTCGAGTGATTTTGCGAGATTCCATTTCTAGAAAAAAACCCATTAGTCACGCACCTTGATTGCATAATGTTAATGCTATTGCGTAATACCACTGTAGGAAAGCAGACATTACAAGCCCAATTAATAAAATCGCCCCAAACGTCGCCAAGCTTGGCGGTATTTTTTACGAAATATCGTCAAAATTGGCATAAAAAATGAGTTTTTAAAACTGAAGTCAGTTAAGCGATATCGCCAATATTTGGCGAGAAATCGCCGAATCCCATGTTTTTTCTGTGGTAAACACAATCGTCCCTATTTCGTGTTCTAGCTAACCGATTTACATGAAATAAAATGCAAATTTTAATTATTTGATGCGTAAAATATGTTGTAGACTACTTTAATCACAGAAGAGCAGATCACTTCCAACATTCGTAACAATATGTATACGTACAGGGTGTCCATTGCTAACGGTGCTCAATGGCTTTTCCCTTAACCGTTAGTTAGAGACACATAGTTCCAGATGCAAAACGCTTTAAATTGTATAATCTATTATATCAGAAACAATCAAAGTCAATAAATCAATTCCTATAAAAATTACTCAAAAACAGTGATAATTTGAACGGTTGACCAACTATCCTAAAGAATGGACGGTGCTGCATCCTTTCAAGTTTTTACCTGCGGTAAGTAAAACTTGCTCTTCTTTACGAACTACATGCCTTAGAGAGGCATTAATACGATTTTGGATAGCTGATTAATGGGACAAATTGTATTTGTAATTTGTACGCTTACTTCAAAACTATTTTTTGAGATAAACAGCATATTTTTAAAGGAAAATGCAAATAAATAAATAAAAAAAAATGCATGTAAAGCGCGTGAATTAAAATTTTAAAACATTTTTGTAAATTTTCATATTTACGTTAGGTTAGTTAGAGTGTCAGCTATGAAAAAAAAAAAAAAAAAAAAAAAAAAATCTGTTAACTTGATTGGTTGGCCAACTATAACGTAAAGAATGAACGGGGGTATGCATTCCTTTGGCGTTTTTATCTGCGCTAAGAAAAACTCATCCTTCTTTACGAATTACATATGTTTCGATGGACATTGATACATTTTTGGATAGCTGATTAATAGGAGAAATTTTATTTGTAATTTGTAGCTTACTGCTATGTTATTTATTTTAAAAAATACGATCTTTTGAAACGAAACATACAGTAGCGCAGCCAGAAATTTTTTTCAGGGGGGGGGTCCAAATTACTCGGACTCTGGGGGGGGGGAATCGGACCACCCCCCTAAAATGATCATGTTGCTGTTCACAGGCCCCCCGTAAATGACACCCATATAAATGTTTGTAGGGGGGGGGGGGACTGGTCATCTCAGACAGGCACTCAGCACTCATCCCACTCCCGGAAGAAATGTTTCGCGAATTTTACCTTTACAGAAAACATTTCAAATTTTACACTCAGGCCCCCAGAAAGCACAGAATCAGTGCAAATACCTATATTCTCCTCCCCAGTGGCGGATTTTGCTCTTGAGAGGCCCGAGACGCAACTAATTTTGAGCCCCCCCCCCCTCCTCAAAAAAAAAATCACTAACTCTAACACCTTTACATTATTACTAATTATTTTAAAATGTTTTAATTCCTTTTATATCTAGTTTGTCTACAAACCAGGGCCTGACTTTCACTATAACAAACACTTTTGTGCCCAGGGCACTTTTCAGATTTTGTGTCCCTTAGCTGGCTAAATTTTTGTGCCCCTGTATATCGTGTTAAACTCAATTATTTGGCTTATTTGTGCCCAGGGCACGTGCACCAAGTGTCCGTCCGATAGTCATGGTCTTCTACAAAAGGAGTATTAAAATTTGAAAATAATTTTCATGTTTATAGATTTGTTCATCTTAAAAAACATTTTTTATCTCAATAATTTTTGTACTGCGTTTCACTTTTCATGATTAACACTAAATAAACATCAGCATACCTCTAAGTATAACCCAGCAACTGCAGTTTCATATTGATTATTTTTCACTGTTACTTAATTACGTCGAATTACTTTTTGTGGACCACTGGCATATGTCTTGTTTCAGTCATGAAAATATTGACTACTTAACAGGTACTTTTGAAGGTCAGAACAAGGGAAACTTGATCAGAAACATAACTTTGACATCACAAAGTTCAGAAGAATTCTTTACTTGGATAAAATGTACCAAAAATTTAACATTCCTTCAAGAATATATATTTATAAATATTTAAATATATTCATAAATTTCCCGCTTGGAACTGCAAAACTAAGCAGTTTAATAGTAAAAGTAAACTTTCTGTTTAGTCTAATTTTTGTGTTTATTCAAAAACTAACAATAAGTTTAGGACTATTAATAATGAGTAATTAGGTATGAATAATATATACACACACATTATTCTATATTTTAAATAGAATGAAAAAGAATACAAGAGAAATTAAAAAAAAAAAAAAATACTTCAGTAGTTAAAGTACAAAAATATTATTGAGTTAAAAATAAATTCCACTTTATATTGAAAATGGGTATGCTCTAAGCTTCGGTCCTAGGTTTATTATTAACTAGCTGCGTGCCCATTCTTCGCACGGTAGGAAACGAAAATTTTCCTCACATGTGTAATTCGAATTAATTCCAGTGAAGTAGAATCTAGAAAAAGCAAAATTATTTCACTCTTGACTTAAAGTTTGCATCATATATGTACTAACCTGAGATCATTGCAATATAATGACACACACAAAAAAAAAAAAAAATATCAGCGTCATTCGGTATCAAAAAAGTGAAAAGTTGGACCGTTATTAATAAAGAACTGAAAAAATAAACATAACGGTTGCCAGATTTGGCATAAAATCATTCATTCCTTTGCAACAAAGCGTTTCCAAGTATCTAGAATCGCACGAAATTTACAAACATGAATTAGAATTACACCAAAATAAAAACTATTTGAAATAAGTAACTCAAAATGTGTTACACAAAGTTGACAATTTTCAAATAGTAAGTTCGCTTAGACAACAGAAGTTTAGAATTAGCGATTATTCGTTTTTCCAAAACAGAATGACTAATAGTTATTCTGTTTTGGAAATAATAACAGATTATTATTGTAAAATGATGATCTGTTTACAATATTCATTGTAATATGATCATCATTATGATCATATTACAAATAATACATTACTCAAGATACATTACTCAAGACATTAGAAAATGAAAAATAATTAAAATGCAGATTAATTTAAAGCCGGTCCAGCTGGATTATTTGCTACCAGTAGAAATATTTGGCGGCGTTAACTATGCCATTATAGCAGATATAGTACACTTTGGATATTTGCTAGCGCGACGAGATGGTATAATTCGTGATGCTAAGTACGCCAATCTGCAAACGATTATGTAAATGAAAATATGGATAACGGTTTTTCGGTAACCTTAAATTAACAGTAATTATAGGTTGTGAGCATGTGTCAATCGCCAAATAATGAAAAGTCGCTATTGGTGGCAAGCTATCCTATCTGTTCATTAGCTTTTATTAACTTTACATGTACGCAAGTCGCCAAATAACGAAAAATCGCCATGGGTGGCAAATTCGCAAGGTGTCCAATAGGTTTTACATTATTAAAAATACAGCTGAAACAGATGTTCTGATTTTATTATGCTTTAGCTCCTAATTAATATAACTTTTGAATGGCAACATTAAATATCATTGTGTTTCTGAGGAGTGCAAATAATTTTTCCAGCGATTATAAACGGAGTCCGCACTCCAGGTGGAGTATAGCTCAGGACCCGTACAACACGGGTTCCCATAACAAAATATCTTCCGTGTTATGAGGGGGAGGGGGTCTACTGTAGAGTGAAGTTTAAATTTTTATGTAAAAATGAACATGCAAGAACCAAGCAATGTGTAGCTCAGTAACATTCTACCTGATCCAATCTTCGGGTTTTGTCTGTTGAAATTATGCCTTTTTAACGAATAAGCCTTATTAGGGGCCGAATGCCTCATACGAAAAGCAAACGTAGCGAGTCTGGGGGCCTTGGCCCCTAGTAGTTGTAGAATAACAGTAGTGTTTGGCGCATTTTGGCTTCAAATATAAGGCAATAAACAACAGATGTTTTAATTCGAATTTCGCAAAAAAATCTCTTCGATTAATGGTAGTTTTAATAATACTCGTAAATATTTTATTAATAATAAACTTATTACAATGTAAATTAATATATACTTCTTCCGTAACAAAAATATTCCAATAATTAAATGCTTCACTTGGAAAATATAATCAATAATTAAATTATAAATAATTTCATCTAAATTCTTTTTAAAAATATTATATATATTATTAAATTTATCACCAGCGATAGAACTGATTTGATTCATATTTAAGTACAGTAAATTCAGAAATATGATTTCTTTATTTCCCAGGCATTAACCTTGTTCACGATCAATTTGCACAGTTTAAATCAATTCAGATACCACACAGCAGCTTTTATATTGTACCTCTACAGAAAGAAGAGCCCAGTCAATCAGTGGCATGGGGCAATCCATTTATAAGTTTTTGGGTTATTAGCAGTGCGTACCTGAGCGGTTAGCATCTTAGGAAAAGAAAAAATGTCAATTTGATTTTATTCTATTGTTATCGAGTTAAACCCTCCCATAGAACCCAGATTTATTTTGTTCCCCCCATCGTTGCAAAGACACAACGGATAAGATACCCTTCTGTACCCAGTAACATGAATCTATGAATGCTCCGCTGGCGTCCTGCGTTGCGAAAGCGCAACAGTGGTTGCATTAGACGCTGATAAACCCACACCAATCTGGGTAACAATGCTGGAAACAGAAGAAAATCTTCGGCGTTGGATCTTTGAAACGGTGGGAGCTTACAGGTTAAATCTGGGTTTAAGAATTAAAATCACAGATGAGAAAGGGTTGGGCCACATTGTACTGAGTTCAAGTAATTTTAATAGTATAAGTAACAATGTCTTCTGCATTGTTACTTATACTATTAAAAAATTCATGTTTACTTTATGCATTAGTGTTGTGAAAATAAGTTTCATTCCTGTAAACAGAACTAGCTGATTAGCCGACTAGAGCAGCAGATAATTTTAAAGTCAGGTTGCGTCGTAACGCCTAATGCAACCAGGCAACGCCGGGCTAAGCAGCTAGTATGCAATAAGTAATGTACATTTATATTCAGGGCCTGATTTACGACGGGGCATTCGGGGCACTGGCCCGGTGCCCCCACTCTAGGGGGGGGCAGGCAAAATGAAAAAAATACGCAGTAATTTTTTGTACATCCAAAATTTCGCTCATATTTCCTGACATACTGTAAAATGTAACAAAATATGATTACAGTAAATACACTCAAAATACTGGTGTTAAAAAGATAAAACAGTGAAAACTTCGTAAATAAACACTCATAAAATGATACCTTTTTTGCAGGAAACGCGTTTTCTTACTGAAAATTTCAGTACGAAAATGAGTTTTCTGCACAAAAGGTATCATTTTATGAGTGTTTATTTACAAAGTTTTCATTGTTTTATGTTTGGAGTTAGTTTAGTGGAATTCTAAAATTAAAAAAAAATTTCTTTCATTAGATTCATAAAATGCTTTGCTTATGTATACCTGTCAATATGTAAACTCATAGCAACCTATAAAATAAAATCACTCTTGTATTCGAGGAAAATAAGATGTATGGGGGCCCCCAGGGGTATAACTAGGGCCCGGTTTATATTTTGTACCGTAAGATAGATTTGTTATCATTGGCTACATTGTAGTCGCCAGTAATAATAAGCTTATGATATAGTTTTAAATAATCTTTATAAGTCGGATAATTACATCTTGTATACATGCAAGTACGATTGTCTATGTTTAGAAAATTCTTTGCGAATTATAAATAAAAACTCTTCAACCATCTGCTAGATTATACTTATCTGAAAGATCTTTTCATATTAAGATTTTTACTGGTAATAAATTATGAACCACGTCTGTGTGATTCCACCTCCTCTGTTGTGTAAAGTTACTTTGAAATTTAATCAAGTAAAGTTTACCTCTTTGTTAATGTAGAGCCCAATATCAAGAGGATGAGCTTGAGATTCAGCACCCTCAAAGGTTTCTTTCGGTGCAACAGATTTTTCACCGGGTCCCGGGCCCGTCCATACTATCATCAGTCTTTGATGCTGCACGATCACCATCATCGGCTTTAATTTTTTTCTCGAAGAAAGATAAAAACATTTCACTTTGGGCTTTCTGTCTTTTTAAACTGGACGAATTCATGATCGTAAGAAACAAAGAACCCAAAACTTAAACTTCTGCTTACAAATTAGTCATCCAACTCAAGTGAATTCAGGAGAGACTAAAACTGAACCATTCGAAATTTCGTTATACCACATCTAATTCCCAGCAGACCCTCTTTTTTACTGTTTGTTGTGTGTGTGTGTGTGTGTGTGTGTGTGTGTGTGTGTGTGTGTGTATTCACTATTTGAATACTGTGGCTTGTTTATCTCAAGAAAAGAAGAGTGGTATGCTTGAAGACTACAATATAGGCAATATATTTTCCTCTTTCCTTCATGACAATTTTGTTATCAGCTAATTGTAGCATGAATAGGTTCTTTCTGAGGATATTCCGTTCCTTTTTGCGCTACAAGGGCGAATTACTCCCCTTTACATTGTCCGATTCGTCCATCCTAGCCCCACGAATTCCCTATCAGAGACGCGACTGGAGATTTATTGCTTAAAGAGTCTATGACGGTGATTGCTGGAAGCCTTTGATGATTTTACCTTGCGTCCTCCTTTTCAAGCCAACTACCGATACAAAGTTTTAAAAGATTTTTTTTAAAGAAGAGACACTTTTTAGAGAATTTGGAAAAAAAATGGGCCCTTCAAATTGGTGGCCCATGGGCCCCATTCGCCCTGTAGATAAACGGATCCTGCTCATAGCGGCCCCTTACCTCCTAGGGTGGGGGGTCCGGACCCCCTGGACCCCCCCTTCGCTGCGCCACTGGAAACATATGAATCAAAAATTAAAAAAATACATGTAATGACACGTGATTTGAAATTTTACAGTAGTTTTGTACTTTTTATGAGTATATTAGTTTAAGTAGGGTTTCAGTTATGAAAACAAATTAAAATGAAATCAATTTAATAAGTAGATTTTTTTAAATTTGCACTTGAATGTAAAATTTTGGATTATTCAAGAAAAAAGTGTAAAATTTAATTTTCTGGAAAACTATTGATTTTCGGCCATACATATGGGGGAAATTTGTAGCATTATGGATCCCCTATCACGTTTTAAGGAATACGTCGAGTTGCCGGTAACGCTGTATATGTATATAATAAAGACAATATTAGTATAAATAATGAAACTATTTAAGAACCCATAAAAATAGTCAAATATATGTAACTAATTAGGGTAAGGGCACCAGTAGATACTCTAAGAGCAATAATAAGCATTAACTAGTAATTGCTAATTACTAAAATTTTCTAGACTAGGGGGCCAAGGCCCCCAGACTCGCTACACTCGCTTTTCGTATGAGGCATTCGGCCCCTAATCAGGCTTATTCGTAAAAAAGACATAATTTCAACAGACAAAACCCGAAGATTGGATCAGATAGAATGTTACTGAGCTAAGCTACACATTGCTTGTTTCTTGCATCTTCATTGGTACACAAAAATTTAAACTTCACACTACAGTAGTGCCCCTAACCCCCATAACACAGAAGATATTTTGTTATGGGAATCCGTGTTGTACGGGTTCTGAGCTATACTCCACCTAGAGTGCGGACTCCGCTTATAATCGCTGGAAAAATTATTTGCACTCCTCAGAAACACAATGATATTTAATATTGCCATTCAAACGTTATATTAATTAGAAGCTAAAGCGTAATAAAATCAGAACATACGTTTCAGCTGTATTTTTAATAATGTAAAACCTATTGGACACCTTGCGAATTTGCCACCCATGGCGATTTTTCATTATTTGGCGACTTGCGTACATGTAAAGTTAATAAAAGCTACGGAACAGATAGAATAGCCTGCCACCAATGGCGACTTTTCATTATTTGGCGATTTACACATGCTCACAACCTATATTTACTGTTCATTTAAGGTTACCGGAAAACCGTTATCCATATTTTCATTTACATAATCGTTTGCAGATTGGCGTACTTAACACCTCGAATTATACCATCTCGTCGCGCTAGCAAATATCCAAAGTGTACTATAACTGCTATAATGGCATAGTTAACGCCGCCAAATATTTCTACTGGTAGCAAATAATCCAGCTGGACGAGAACCAGCTTTAAAATAATCTGCATTTTAATTATTTTTCATTTTCAAGATATTAGTTATTCTGTTTTGGAAAAACGAATAATCGCTAATTCTAAACTCCTATTGTCTAAGCGAACTTACTATTTGAAAATTGTCAACTTTGTGTAACACATTTTGAGTTACTTATTTCATATAGTTTTTATTTTGGTGTAAAATGTGCGTAATTCTAACTCATGTATGAACTCAGATCACGCGATTCTACATACTTGGAAACGCTTTTTTGCAAAGGAATAAATGATTTTATGCCAAATCTGGCAACCATTCTGTTTATTTTTTCCGTTTTTTTATTAATATCTTCTAAAATAATTCGATTTTCGAAATTTAAATCAGCTTAGCAAGTTCCTGGGAATTTTTCGAATCTGTGGGTATATCTGTGGGTATAAGGTATAATTTATTACAGAATATTTGAAATTTCTATTTTTTCTATATTTCATTTATTGTCATATGGAGGCACCACTAATTGACACCAAGAACAAAATTTTGCCTCAAGCGATTGACACTTCCTGTTCCAGTAATTGACACCTAAGAAATGAGTAGACAAACATGCTGATTTGATTTTAATGCAATGACGTAAAAATGATTCAAGAAAATGAAGTGAAATGTGACATGATAGATGGTCATTCAACTTAATAGGAGTCTAAATTTTTAAAGAATGAGATCAGATTTTTCGAAAATTGTTTCAAACTGCGTAAATTTTTGTTCGCGCATCACGTAATAATGACTAAGGCGAATGAATTGAAATTTGGTGATATGACAGTTGATTACTCTACTTAAACTACAAATTTTTTAAAAAGAAATTTGATCAGATTTTGAGATTTTGCAAAAACTGTTTCAAACTGCGTAAGTGTTTGTTCGCACCACCTAATATCCGCTAAAGTGACTGAAATGAAATTTAATGGTATGATAAGTGGTCACTAAACTTAAACTATAGGCGTCAATTTTTTAAAAAGGTTTGATTAGATTTTGAAATTTTGCGAAAATCGTTTAAGTAACAGCGTAAATAAATTCGCATCATATAATAACGACTAAAGCGAATGAAATGAAAATTAGTGGCATGATAGGTGGTCACAACTTAAACTATAGGCAACGATTTTTTAAAAAAGTTTGTAGATGTTGAGATTTTTTTGAAAATCATGTTAAAATGTGCAATTTTTTTTCATACATCACGCAAGAACAACTAAAGCGAACGAAATGAAATTTGGTGACATAATAGATGAACATGCAACTTAAACTATAGCGGTCCAATTTTTTGGAAATTTGGATAGATCTTGAGATTTTGAGAAACTTTATTCAAAATGTGTAAATATTTGTTTGTCTATCCCAAGGATGTTTTTAAGGGGGACCCAACCCCCCACCCCCCAAAATTTTGATTTTTATTACTGAAATGATAATGATATAGTTTTTTTGTGAAAAATTCTGCCTTTTTTACCGTTTGGACCCCCTCCAAAATGTTCTTTTGGCTACGTGCATGTACATATAAAGCTTTGAAGAGAAAGGAATAAAATTTAGCATAATCATAGGTGGTCACTTAAACTATAGGTATCAAAGTATATTTCAATTTTTTTAAAAATAGATTTTGAAATTTTGTGAAAATAGAGAAAATGTTTGTTCCATTCCTGAAAAAATGAAATGGAATAAAACGAAATTTGAAATTTTGTTATGTGGCAAGCTAATGTGTGAACTCTAGGTGCTAAAATTGTTTCAAATATTTTGTAAATATCGTGTAAATGTTTTTGAGACCACAAAAACAGCTGTTGAGAATATAATAAAATTTAGTAACAATATGATCAGTAACGACTAAAGCAATAAATGTCTCTTTTTACTTTATTTTATTTTATTTTGATTTTGAATAAATTTTAAAACTTTTACGAAATTCCATTTTTAAAAAATGGAATCACTATAAGGCGTCCGGAGTTAATATATTAGTTATTTAATTTTTAAAAAATTCCTGGATTTTTAAATGCTTATTTACCTTTTTAGATTTTTTATATTTGTGCAGCTTTCTGGAGGCACAATATTAAAATATGTGAAATGAATCAAACAAAATTTAGTTACAGGAGAGGAGTGACGTCTTGACATTAAAAGCTTTCCCACTAAAATAAAATGTTAAGTTTGAATATAAAATATTCTCTCTATTGAGAATTTCACTCAGCACCTCATGGGGAAAATTCCTCATGGGGGGGGTTATGACCCCCCTAATCCCCCCCCTTGGCTATGCCCCTGACAGAAGTTATACTTAGCTTTCTATAGATATTATTGCCAATACGCTACTTGCGTTCTTTGTACTCCTATAATGCTCACGTAAAGTCAGGTTTTTTCGAAATCTGTATTACATACTAACCTATCAACGACCGGTACTGCAGCTAATTATCTAATACAATTCAATTTAAAGTAGTTTCTAAAAAGAAATATGTTAGAAACAGGTTGATAATGAACTTATCTTAATTTCACTATTAAGCCAGCTACTGAGAATCAGAATATTTTTAGCACTGAGTTTAAAATTTCAAATTTTGATACCCAGTTTCCCTAGAGATAAAAAACTGTTGCAATAAAATGTAGATAAATACCTAAATTGTTACTAGACAGCACCATTTGATAAAAGTTCTACGATAAAGAATTAAAGCGTGTTACCACCTCTTAGGGATACCCTGTATATTAAAAATTATCTAAAGATAACTTCTCAAGAGCTATTTACTGCCATTACTAGAAATTGTATGCAATTATCATGAACTTGGCTCCACCAGTAACTAACATAAGTATCAATTATTGGTGAAGTCCATTTTTTTAATCCAATAATTGACACCTCATCTCTTAAATAAATAAATAAATGTGTTTATTAAAAAATCTCTGAGTATTTACTTTATGTACTATTATCTAATATAATTCACTTTATATTGATTTCTGAAAAGAAACGTGCTTCAAATAGAAACAGATTGATAATGAACTAAATTTAGTTTCAGGATTAAGCCAGGTACTGAGAATCAGACTTTTTTTAGCACTCAATTTAAAATCGCAATTTCTAAAACCTAGAACACTCTGGAGGTAAAAGAAAATTGCATAAAATTGAAGAGAAATGTCTAAATGGGTACTAAATAACACCATTTGATAAAAGTTCTGAAATAAAAGCTTATTATAATAAATTATCGGACAGAATGTCAACTACTGGTGCACCTACCCTATGTTCTTAGTGCATAGACTAAACAGTAATATATTTGCAACTATCCAACATAGTATATGGCTTATATCTAGATCAGCAAGGGGGGGGGGAAACCCGAAAAGAACATTGTACCAGTAATCAACAATTCTTTTTTAAAAAAATATTTTTTGTATAAAATATGTAAATTTATGTTTTATGGTATTTTTGTATTTTTATAATTTTTTTATAGTTTTTTTTTTTAATTTTTAAAAAGAACCATCATCCATCCCCATCCTCTCCATCCATTAATTCCTATTTGGACATACAATTTTACTCAGCAAGTTGAGGATACATTATTGATTTTAAAAATGTACGAGGATATTGATATTTTACAGCTATTTTATACAGGTATTCTAAGTTGTTTGACTTGAAACTATTGGTACACAGAGACTCTATTCTCTATTTATGATTAGTGATTATATTCCTGAAAACAGAAATGTGCATACATGAAGAGAAATGTATAAAAACATTAACTTGAAATTTAAATTCATCTCTTTTATTAAATATATTAAATGATAGACACTTATCGTCATTAATTATAATTTGCAAATCCAGAAATTTTTTTTATCTGTTATCACTAGGATTCTTTATTAATTCTAAGACTGAATGGTAAGCTAATTTACTATAATTATTATCTGTAGCTATAGTAATAATGTCAATTTGGCCTAGATAAAATGTTGCTTTAAACCTAAAGAAAAGGCACACAGCAACCCCCCCCCCCAAATTTTGTAAGGAAAAACATCTATTTTGAAAACACTCCTTTTTCAAAACTTGAAGAAAGTATTATTGCTCTTAAATATGTTATGTTATAAAAGTGAGACATAATTCAAACAATTCCGTCGAAAGGAGGAGGGAAAAAAAGAAGAATTAAAATTTGTTGAGGGAAAGGGAGAAATTTAAATATATGCATGGCAGCATTCTCAGAAAAACCTGCTTCTTCGGTCTCTGATCCAACCTGTTTTCCCTTTTAGTCACAATCTCATTTTTGGGGCGGGCGTATTATAGGAACGACATACAAAGGCTAAACAATGTTCCAAAGAAAAAGAAACAAATAAAGAATCATGAACGATGTCTCTTGTGCTGCGCGGAAAACAGATGCTGAGGCGCGATAGCGGGGTAAATTGGGGTCATACCTTGCGATTAGGATGAACGTATCCCTTCCTCTCTTTCGTCCAAGAACACATGAATAAGAAAGATAAATTACATAATGAAGCATTTTCCAGCAAAAACTAATTTTTGCATATTAACCCTCTAATGCCCATGGTAGCATATATGCTATCATCACTTTAAACGCCCCCTTTTTTTTCCGGGGGGGAAAATGTTTGAAAATGCAAATTGAAGTCAGCCATTAATTGTACCTTTAAATGTTGACAGTAGCAGTTTGAGCCCGCAGATGCCAGCATTCATGGATTAAAAATATTTTAGAAGCAACATGATTGGCGTCAACAAAGGAAACATGTTTCCAATGATAAGATTTCTACTATATTAATAATATTCAGTATGAAGAAAAAATAATTGGCATTTATATGTAAAAAATGTATGCTTTTAAACAAGATACAAAATAATTTTTTAATCATTTTGTGCAAGTATTAAAATCACAGTGCTACCACTAAAAAATATGATAAAAAGTAAGTTCTTTACAATTTATTATATTTACGTTGTTTGACTTTTAAAAGAACACCATTTCAACGAAAAACTAAGTATTTTGTTTGGGGATTTCTTATAGTCGGCATTAGAAGGTTAATTTTGTCAACGAATAACTGTTCGTTACACAAAGTTTTTTTGGTTTGTGGGATTACTGCCGATTAGCTATGCGTGGGCTCTAGGCCGATGGGTGGGGTGCCCTCCGTGGGGGTCTTTCTAAGGGGTCCTAACCCGTATTTACGCTAAGTTTCGGAGTAAAACACGGAAAACTCCGAACGGTTAGGTCGACGGGCGCGCGATGGGACCCGAACTCGAGACCTTCACACTTCGTCCGTCTACCATTTCCAGTGGCATAACCACTGTGCCATGGTGAGGCCGTTACACAAAGTCATCGTCACACAACCTATATAGATTTTGGTGCGTGTAGAGCCGAGAGTTAGTTCACAGGATTGTAAAAAATAATTCTTACCCATTACGGTCTATAGACACAAATCATTTAAAGCGAGCTAGTGAATAATGGCGCATTCGAGTAAGCTCAAATTAGGTAGGTATATTACAGTTCAGCGTCACACAGCCTGTACAGATTTCGGTGTCTATAAGATTTAAACAGTTTCTTGCATGGCAACAGAGGAGAAATCTTTTACATTATGGCCTGTGGGAAGAAAGTGTGCTAGTGTCTAACCGATGCATTCAATTGAGCACAAATTGGATATGTATATTGTTATGAATTTTCGAGCAACCCACTGTTCTGGTGTTTAAAATAGTTCAAAATTCGGATTCTACGCGCCAAATAGTTAAATATTGAATTTTGTTGCATCAAAATCGGTTAAGTAGAACGCGAGATATGGAGTTTTGGGTTTCCCCCATTAATTAATATAGCGTTTTCTAGAAATCTCGAGAAATATGGGTCGTAGGCCTTCGCTAACCTCACTTTTGGACTTATTTTTGACGCTAAATTTGACGATATTTCGCCAGAAAGTCGTCAAGCTTGGCGACACTTCGGTAATTTGGCACGATTTTCCCAATGGAGCTTGTAAAGTTGGTTTTCCTGCATTAACATTACTTAATAGCCTAATACTGCTCCCTTACGTAATCAAAATTCGCGCTTTACGAGGATATTTCGAGAAACAGTTTCTTCCAGAAATCTAACAGCTTCTGCGTCATCTATAAAAGGAAGCGGGCTGCCCCTGCAGGGCCGTCTCGAGCAGCTTGCCGGGTCCTAGGAGAAGCGCCAGAGCGGGGCCTCTTTAAGCGCGGGCCTTAGGCGATCGCCTACATTAGTACCTCCCTTGGGCCGGCCCTTGCCCCAGACTAGTTAGTCTTGCTTCTAGTGTGTAAATTCTTTGTTGCTGAGTCTTGAGGTACTGTTAACGATTTCCCTCGTGAGTTTCTACTGAATTTTTGCTTGTGGAAGTGTTTTATTTTGTGTGTGAATTACAGCATTCGTGAAAGCTTCTGTAATGAGCGGACTGTTATTACTGGCCGTTAGTGCCTGTGAATTTTGAACAGCTGATTGTTCTACGAAATTCTAGAGGGAATAAAGTTCGTGTTCCATCCTGACAAGTGGACTCTTTGCTAGAACTTTCTGCACCAACTGGACTTTAGAACGGCGGACCCAAGAACAAGCAATTTTCTGCAACAATATTATAGGCCATGGTCACATGACTTGCATAAATTTTGGTCTGTGTAGAGCTGACAGTTTGTTCAAGGGGTTGCAAAAAATAATTTTTATACATTACGGTCTATTGACACAAATCATTTAAAGGGAGCTATCTTCTAAATGGTGCATTTGACTCCGATCAAATTAGCTACGCATGTTATAGTTCACTGTGTTACATATTGCATCAATTTTAGTGTATGCTCGGCTTACACTTCCTGTGCAGGGCTGCAATAAAGAATTCTTATACATTAAGGACTATAGACGCAACTTATTTGAAGTACACTAATGTCTAAGCACTGCAGTTGATTGCGATGAATGAAATTTATTAGAGCGTTTGGTAAAGATCAAGTGTTCGGAAAGTCGAGTGGAGTCACTCTAGATTTTTTACACTGCGGAGACTACTGAAATGAAGCCATAGGGGAGTTATTGCACCAACCTCCAAAACAGCAAAATAACACCTGCGAGAAAGTCACTGTTTGGTTACTGAAAAATAATTTTATTTAACGGAAGTATACTCTGACCATCAGTCAAAAAGTCACATTTAACTAACCATGATGTAAACAAGTATGGCGGCCGGAGCTTGACGATAATATCCGAACTACGCCAGACGGAATTGAACGTCTCGAGGGGGCATAACTAGGAAATGCAATGCCGATCGCACGGCAAGTTTTGCAGGACTAGTCCCACGGGATTGAAACTGAGAAAGAAATTATTTTTATTACAATTTCACGCCGCCTTCCCTATCATCAATTGGCTAAAATTTTTTGCAAAAGTTGAAGAATAAGAACCAGTGATCATGGGAGCTCATACTTATTAGCAAGGTGGGGGCCATAGTCCTCCCCACCTCAGCTTCCATATTGTTATGATTTACGTACTGGTATAGCGCAGAAGTGCTTCAACTCTAAATATTGTATCTCTCTGGGGAAGGACCCTTGACTTTTTCCCACCCCCACCCCAAGACAATCATATGGCCGCCCATGGCAGGCGAAGTCTTTGAAAGGTGAACTTCAGATAACCATGCAAAAATTTATGGCTCCTTCAGGGTTTCATAAAAAAAAAGAAACCTTTCTCTATTAAAATTAGATCAAGACTAGGAAGACCAGTCTCTCTTTTTACGTAGTCTTTCTTACATCATTCTTATTTAGCAACTAAAAAATAACTTAGTATATTATTATAATTATCACGAGTATAACTTTCATATTTATACAAGCTATTGTATTAATTATCAAATAAGATATAAATAATCATTTAAGTATTATTAAAATCGTACTTTTTTCTACTTTTCCCTATAGAAATTAATTTTTAGTTGAATAAATGTCAATCCGGCGGGATTGTGGGATCCCGCGGGGTCAACAAATCCCAATCCCGAAATCCCGCGAAACGGAAAACAGCGAAACGGATTGCATTCCCTAGGTATAAAGCTTTTTCCAGGTGAAAATTTCTACCAGGTAACTCCTACCACAAGGCGCGTTAAGGAACTCCCCCCCCCCCTCAAAAAAATTGAATTTCATTGAACATAGGGTGCATGATTTTGTTTTTCTTCTCCAGATAGATCCAAACTACATCGTTCGCAATAGTTAAGCAAGAGAAAAAAGAATATTAAATTAGCTCATGCATTCCAAACTACCTGACTCTAGAGGTCCAGCGGAAACGGGGACTGCTTTTGTGTGCGGCGAATTTGGGCCGCGCCGTGCATTTTTTTAAATAAGCGGAGCATTGTTCCCGAGGCATTGTTTACAAACATGGGACGTGTACGTTTGGTTTGAACCTTCGCTTTGTCGAATAGAAACGTCCCCATCGCACATTAAACACCGTAACCTTGTTGATGAGCCATGCGTGCCGGAAACCAATAGAATTCAGCATTGGATGTTACTATGCTAATTTTTTGTTTCTTTTTACTTAATAGGCTGAATGTTCTGGTTTTTCCCCCAAAAAAGCTCTCTTAATTGGACAAGAAATGGCATCATAAGTTAATAGAATGCTTGTTCAGTGTTCATGTTTGGCGTTTTTCAAAAGGCACCGCAACTTTATCTTTAGTGTTCCTTTTACTCCTTTACTTTAGAACATGCTCCTTTTACTTTAGAACTGATGTGCCCTGCCCTTTATAGAAAGAAAATGGAGCTAAGATTTTGCTTTCTATTAATGACGATGTCATTTTATCTCTCACCCCTTTATTGAAAATTGTCCGAAAAATGTGTCCCAATATTACGACATAAAAGTAAGAATAAAAATTGTTGAGTACTGAATTGTTTATTTTTTTATTGTGCAATGTCATATCCTCCTGAATTCTGTATCCCTCAATAAACATTTATCTACTTAACTGTAATTGTGCTCGCGCACGCATTCTTTTTACTTCTTCTATACTTTTTTCCTTCTTGATGTTACCTTGTTATGTGATGTGCCTGTTTCTTCCGTTCTAATTTAATAAAGTAAATGTTATGTTAAAATTCCACGCTTACTATGTTTGTGCCATAACTCTGCTAACATTTCTAAAAGGTTATGGACACCAGATGGATTAATTTATTTATTAGCTGATTTTTAACGTTCGTTTCAAATCTGCATCATTCATCCTCAAAATGGCGACTGGAACGTGGCGAATTGAAATGTTGAATATCATAAAGCTAAGGATGCATCAAGAATAACTTGTAAAAGGTGTAAACGCACTGGGCTAGCGAATGTGAAAGTGAAAAAAAATTTTTTAAACATAAGCCTAACAGCCTGGGATACTTATCCACTCTGGATGACTCGCCAATAGGGTTACCAGGCGAAATACAGCAACCCTACTTGCCTAAAGCTCTCTCAACAATATCAAATAACGAAAAGCAAAATTTTTGGTGTGTTAAGATAGATACTAAAAATGATATAAGTTACTTCAGTTATCATCGACCCACGTTTGCAATTGCAAGGAAAGATCAGGAAACCCTCCTACTTCCAGTCGATGAAATATATGTAAAGGAAGAATAAAAAGGGGTGAGAGATAAAATGGCATAGTCAATTAATATCGTTTTAATATGGCAATAATGAAACTTAAAAATTAGGGGGTTCAGGGGGGTCTCCCCCTGACGAGGCTCGAACAGCCGAGTTATCTAATGTACAGTACAGTACCATATACCTTATTGAAAATGGCGTATGTAGCATGTATAGTTCTTTTACAGGAGCCCCCAAAAGAATTTCAATATATTACTCTCTATAGGCAGTCATTGTTTAAAGCGTATTTTAGAGATATTCGATTATTTCAAACAAAACGAAATTGATTATGTTGACATTGCTCTCCATCGACCAGGCTCGAAGACCCGAGGATATATATATTAATGACTATGTCATTTTATCTCTCACCCCCTTTGTTGAAAATTGTCCGAAAAATGTGTCCCAAAAAAGCGACATAGTTTTACATATTAATGGCTATGTCATTTTATCTCTCCCCCCCCCCCTTTATTGAAGATTGTGCGAAAATGTGTCCCAAAAAAGCGACATAATTTTACATATATTTAAATACTATTAGTTCACAACAGCTTTAATCTATTGTTACAACATTTCGTAAGCTGTAGAATATGCATCACATGTATTTTTCTATAAATAGGTTACAATCCTAAAAATTTCAACATAGGGTTACCAGGCGAAATACACAAAAGATGAGAGATAAAATGACATAGTCAATTAATATCGTTTTAATATGGCAATAATGAAACTAAAAAATTAGGGGGGTTCAGGGGGGGGGTGTCTGCCCCTGACGAGGCACGAACAGCGAGTTTTATATATTTACGTATCAAACTGTAATGTTTTAAAAAACGTATCGTTCGCTCTTTTAAGGGAAAAACACAGTTTTCTTAACCCTAACACCGGGACATATATGTCCCGCAGGTAGTTTCAAATGACCCTGTGGGATAAATATTCTTTGTATTGATATGAATGCATGTCCCACTCTGGTATTCCGTGATATAAATGACAATTCAGTGTAATTTTCCCCCAATAGATGGAACTACAGTAACTTTTCATTGCATTTCCAGTCATTACTTCAGTACCACTGGGGCGATGTCAAACGAAAAAATACCATTGGGGCATATTTGTCCCACTCATCCCTCCTCCCCTGGTAATTTTTTATTTTTTCAGTACTTTATCGATATTTGTGAAATAATTGATGTATTAAAGTACTTATTTCATTTTTTTTCTCATAATTTTTTTTTTTAGTGAAAGAGTTAAAATGGGTCCTCCAAAAGAGTCCCCAAATAACTTAATCAATCCCCTATGAAGATCGTGAGAGAACAATAATGTAGAAGGTGATGGTGCCTATGCTTAATCTAAAAAAAAAAATGCAGTCTCGAAGGTCTGTAAAATAAATAAATAAATATATTGCATCTCCATACAATCCACTCTTCGAAACTCTATCCCATAACAGATATCCATTTTCTGATTGTAAAAACCGTATCGCGTTTCGCAATCTATAACCCTTCGCAAAGCAGCTCGAAATAAAAAGCTAATGGAGTTGAGTGGTCCGAAGAACAAGTAACCAAAAAACAAAGGGCTATTAATATATGCGGTCGATGCAATATTCAAGAGAACGTTCCATTACGTACCTGAGTGCTTGAACCCTGTCTAGGTCAAGACATGAGAGAAAGATATCCGATGCTTTTATCTTGTTTCCATAATTACATGGAGAATAAATACTCTCGATTCTCAGATTTGCCAAACGTTGTTTTTTTTTGGAAACTCCCTAAATTTCCAAGCGTAATTACGTTAAAAAGTTTTGGAGTGTGCAACCTGGAATCGTCAAATCTCAGAACTTTTATTTATATGTTAACTGTCATCAAAATGACGTAAATCTCTCAAACGATATTCCACTTTCTTATCGTTACACCATCGGATATTGAGGGAGATGAAAATTACGAAAAATCGCTTGCAAATTAGGGAACGAGTGAATTTTCATATTTTTAACGTAGCGCAGATTTTATTTTCTAAATGCTTTTACATACTTATTCTGAACAATTACATACGAATTTCTGATCTGAGAAGCTGATCGCAACAAAGGTGTGGATTTTATTACATTTTAGAGCATAAATTTTTCGTTGTTTTGGAGTAATGACAGTAAAAGTTTCGTGTTGGAGTGGTACAACCCGGAATTTTACATCTCTAGTTTTTTACATATAAGGTAACTAGTATCATTTTCGGCGCAAAAGTTCTCAAAACGGTTCTGATTTTTTTCGACATTAAAGGGCTCTTTCTCTGCTAAAGGGCTAACGCATAAGCGCATGTGCGGCTCCAGATAAGCTGTTAGAGTTATTGCACTTAATGTGCTTCGAGCAAATGTTGTCACACATGCGTAGAAAATAAAATGCAAAATAGCTGCAATAGCATTGAAAAATTCAAGGTTTTTGAAAACGCCAGTGATTTAATGAGTTATCTGTTTCATATTTAAGTATTATCTTTTTCGTCTTCAAGTTTATTGGACTTCTGAATTTATCAACTTAAGTGGCAACAGTAAATTCTGTTACCACGGAAACTGAAATGCTAAACGTATAATATTAATTAATTAATTTATTTATTTTAAGTACAATCAAAAATGTAATGTATTTCAAGCAATTTTGATTTGACACAAATAAAAATTATTTTGCTGCCAGAAGACTGATTTCTACATTCGTAGATTGTAAAGTACAGCTGCACATGCGCATATGCGTTACCCTCCTAAAAGTGAAAGCGCCCTCTGATGTCATTATTCTAAGACTAATTTTTTAACTATTGTGATACTATTCTTGTATTTTGATCCATGGTCTTTGACTAACATTTATTTCTTTTCTAAGTACTTTTAAAAACAACAGCATCCTAGAATATTGATTTTAGTAAAAAAAAATACGTATAAAATTGATACGTATAAATTTGATTTCATAACTGCCATTCGACATAATCTTTTGCATAAATCTGACAGTAAAAAGAAAAATGGCGCAGCAAAACATTTCTTAAGGACGAACCCATTGCATCAGCGTGCGCAAATGAAAAGACTTGTAATTTACGTCGAACAAAAGAGATCTCTTTGGGTTACTTAATCAAATTTCACGTTCTTTTTTAACCCTTTCTCAATTAGAAATACATACGGTGTATGAGTTATGATAAGTTGCTCATGAATTATAATAATCTCTTTTTGTTATAGCTGGAAATGACAGTTAACCACTCTCGGAGTTTGTCCTCGTATCTATACAATAACAAAGTTCTACTTATTTGTATAATATTTTGTTGGGTAATTGTAAAAGGTGAAGGGAAGGGGATGTCATTGTTATGGATTCATATTTCACGCTGTACTTAACAAAAGACCAGTGACCAGTTGAAGCAAACGCATATATATATATATATATATATATATATATATATATATATGCATATTCTATAATGCGGATGAGGGGCTTTATATATTGAGGCCCCTCATCCGCATTACCACCATGCCCTGGGGCAGTCCCCGTCTCCGAACTCAGGGGGAAGAGAAGGGGGAAAAAGTGGACCATAACTAAAACCAAAGTAGTTCAGCTTGGAAGAAATAGTAAAAATTTGGCCTTATTATCACTTGCTCCAGGCCTACAAATCTCTAATTATTAATCTGCATTTAGCGTCAGATCTTTCCATTCCCAACGTCAAGGGTTGAGATATTATCGTTATATTAATTGTTTGAAAGAATATTTCCCTGTCTGATTAATAATCATATCTAATAAATAAAATTTAGACTTTTGTCTGTACATTTCTTGGAATTCAAAAATTTTGCGATTTCTATCCGTTTCAAGCACCTGGGAATCCGGTGCGACCCTCAAAAAAAAGTTTGTCTGTCATTCTGTCCGTGACGCTTTTTTTGTTCAAGCATTACGTAAAAACGACTGAAGAGAATAATATGAAATTGGGTGTCATGATAGGTGGTCACTCAACTTAAAAACATAGGCGTCGAATTTTTTAAAAATCTTGCTTGGATTTTGAGATTTTGCGAAAATCGTTTCAAACTGCGTAAATTTGTGTTCGAGCATCACGTAAAAACGACTGAAGTGAATGAAATGAAATATGTTATCATAGTAGGTGATCACTCAACCTAAAACACTGTCGTCGAATTTAAAAAAAATCTTGATTAGATTTTGAGATTTTGGGAAAATTGTTTCAAACTGCGTAAATTTGTGTTCGCACATCACGTAATAACTGCAAAGGTGAAAAAATGGTATTTGGTGAAATGATAGGTGGTCACTTTAAACTATAAGCATTTTAAAATATATATATATATATATCGATCAGATTTTGGGATTTTGCGAAAATCGTTTCAAACTGAGTGAATTTTTGTTCACGCATTATGTAATAACGACTAAAGCGAATGATATGAATTTGGGTCACATGATAGGTTGTTGCTCAACATAAAGTACAGGTGTCCAATTTTTTAAACATTTTTATTAGATTTTGAGATTTTGTGAAAATTCTCCCAAAATGCGGTTATATTTCTTCAAGCATCACGTAATAATGACTAATACGAAATTTGGTGATATGATAGGTAGTTGCTAATCTTAATTTATAGGTGTTTAATTTTTAAAATATTTTGATTACATTTTGAGATTTTGTGAAAATCGTTTTAAAATGCTGAAATTTTTGTTCCAGCATCACGAAATAAAGACTGCAGGGAATAAAACGAAATTAGGTGACATGATAGATTGTCACTCAACTTAAATTCCAGGCTTCCAATTTTTCAAAAATGTTGATTAGATTTCGAGATTTTACGAAAATTATTTCAATATGCTTAAATATTCGTTCGCGCATTACTTGATTACGACTAAAGCGAATGAAATGATATTACCTAGTTACTCTCTAGCCTGTAATATTTTAAGAATTCATAAAAATTATAACTTCGCTTTCTTTACTTTGGCAACATACTACGTCCGTTCTGTGTACTCCTACAATGCTGACGAAAGTTCTTGCTTTAGAAATTTGCATTCAGTACTAATTCGTCAACGACGGGTACTTCAGCTAGTTAATATATAAATGTCAATGTTTGTATGTATGTTTGTTACTCTTTCACACTGAAACGATTAAACGGATTTGGAATAAAGACAGTTAAAGTCCTGGATTGAGCAATACTCTACTTTTTATCGCTCGAAAAAAAAAAAAAAAAAAAAAAAAAAAAAAAAAAAAACACTGTTCCTATAATATAAAAAAATCCTACCTTTTACCACCCAAAAAATATTAGAAAGTTCCAAGTAAGGTTTTATCTTACATAGCCGCGGACAGATGGCACTTTTCGGACGGTTTCAGTTAGTGAGCATAGTTAACAAGCTTAGATTTATTTATTTATTACTTTGAAATTACAAGCGAGATTGACGTCATTCTGATGTCAATGAATGAAAAGGATAATGTAATTTAGAAATATTTAAGAAACCTATTCAGGTTAATAGGCTTAGATATAAATCTGGGCTAAGAGTGAAATAATAATATTCATCAATGTCTGATAAAAGTGGATCGGTGAATAACGTGGGATTTATTCTTTTGCATTCAATAACTCAAGTTAGTTTTTGCATGTGAGATTGACGTCATTTTGATCTCACGCGTTTAAAAATGAAGTAAAATTATGCAGTTGACGAATTAATGTTGGAGTAAGAGGCAATTATTTTTCTCGAGTTTAATAAATCGCTTTGAATATCAATTAATATAATCTTATAAATAAAAATGAAATTCTGTTTGTTTGTTTGTTTGTTTGTTTATTTGTTTGTTTGTTTGTTTGTTTGTGGATTTGAGTTGTATACAAATCCACAAAAATGGACATATCAGCCTGAAATTTTGCACAGATATGTAAAATAATATAGAATAAATCATAGTCCACTTTATAACTTTGAAAGTCCACCCGTTCCCGGAATTTAAGAGATTTTTTATGTTCTCCACGCAAAAAGCTTTCCGTAATTGTAACCCCTGTAGTGAAAAAAGTGTGAAATAAGGATCGTGGTTGCCATGTCTGGCGATTTTGCCGAATAAGATGTTTTAAATTCTCAAAGTAAAAATAAAAGAATAATAATGATTTTTTTTTGTTAGTTTATATTCGTAAGGTTATTTTTTTTTAAATTATAATATCGTGTGCATGGGAAATCGGAGCAGGAATGAAATGTTTTATACGCAAAACAATAAGAATTGAAGATTTCCGAGGCTAATAGGTAATTTTTTTTAGTTTGGCGAAAAAATAAAATGGCTCAAATGCCGATTTTGAGAAAGTGAGTTCTAGCGATTTGCACAGATTTCGGCTTGGCGCAATTTATTGAGAGCTTAAGGAAATAGATTTTTGAAAACAAGTGTAAAGGTTTTATTAGAATACAGCGTTAAATTTTAATGATCCGTGAAGAAATAATGCAGTTGTTAAGGGATTTCAAGCGATCTATCTCCAGAATTCTCGCCAAATGAGTACATTGATTTAAGTTGGGGGAATTTCGCCAAATTTCAGAAAATTGAAATCTCATTTACTACATCGGAGTAACGATGAATAAAACACGTTATAGTTGATAATTTAAAAAATGTCGGCTGTATTAAGGGATTCCACTTTTGAAATAAAGGCTTGCTTTACTTTTTCGCGGTCGAACCATTTCCCATATTGATTGCTGCTAAGTCAATGCTTCGAAGGTTTTCCTGAAAAAACGCTTGCACAATGGTGTATGTTGGCACTTTGGCGAGGCTTAGATTTGAAACTGGATTTTATTTGAGACTGGGATATATAATGACACTGGTTATAGATAAAAATGAATGTTGGTATGTGTGTATGAGGTTGAAAAACTCTAGCACCGTTGCACCATGAAATTTGGTTCACCTAAGTCTTTTATCATTGAGAAGCTTTTTATGCTATCCGTTTTCCTCTAACTTGCCACTAGGTGGCGCAGCAGAACGTCGAATTCTATTCCGTTTAGCCGTTTACTATGCGAATATCGTCTAACCGATTTCGATGAAATTTGGTACACGCGGATATTAGAACACGGAGAATATTTTTCAGTATCCATTTTGCTGTAACTTGCCGCTAAATGGCGCTGCAACGCATCAACTTCTATACCGTTCGACCGACCGGCATAAAATTTCTTATACTTACACATTTCAGCACGAAGAATATATTCTAACTGTGTTCCTTTTGATGTTACTCACCACTAGATGTCACTGCAATGCATTATTATTTTAACTCGCCACTAGATGACGCTGCAGCAGGCCAAATTCTTGACCATTCAAACGGTCGCTATGAAAATCAGTATACATAGCTATTTGAACAATGAGAATATTTTGGCGTAATCCATTTTGCTATAACTCGCCACTTGACGGCACTGTAGCAAATCATTACTTTAATTAACCACTAGATCGCGCTGCAGTGCATCACTTCTTGACTGTGCAACTGATCGCTATGAAAATAGGCATACATAGATATTTGAACACGGGGAAGAGTTTGGCGCTATCCATTTTCCTATATAATTTGCCACTAGATGTCGCGTCAACATATGAACTTCACAGGGCTGTCCAGCCGATCGTCCTGAAATTTCGTATTCATCGATATCTGAATGCGAAGAATATTTCCGCCGTATCCGTTTTGCAAAAACTCGCCACTAGATTGCGCTACGCCGCATGACCTTCTTCACCGTACAAACGATTGCCTTGAAATTCGGTATGCATGGTTATTGAACACAATATAAAGCGATATCCATTTTGCTATATCTCTTTATTACAATAAATAGTAATCACCACAAATCGTAATATCAAAAAGTCCATTCATTCCCGTGCGAAGAACGGGTACTTCAGCTAGTAGCTATATATAAAGGAAGATGTCCTGACTGAATGAATGAATGACTGACTGACTGACAGTCATCGCTCAGCCAAATCTACCGGATATACAGACATGAAATTTTAGGAGCTTATAGCTTTTGTACCCAAGGGGTCATTTAAGAAGCGATTTAAAAAAAATTTGAACACAAACGGGAGTGGCGGCTCAAAACGTTCTTTTCCCGTTCCCCTTCATATTTCATTTGGAAAAAGAGATAGCATTAAAATTCTTGCTTTAACATGCAACTAACACAATTACCTAAAAGTCATTTCCAGGGTTCTTAGAATTCACACCCTAATGGGCGTAAGGAGCCGAAACATTCTTTGACGTTTTTTTTATATTTCCCCTTATATCTCAGAGGGAAAAAAGAGACAGCTATAAAATTCTTAATCTGAGATGCAACTAACAACAATAAATAACATTCTTTTCAGGGTTTTTAAAATTCGCACCCAAACGGGGGTAAGGGTCCAAAACGTTCTTTTCACACTTCCCTTCATATATCAGAGGAAAACAGAGATAGCCGTAAAATTCTTGCTTAAAAGTATGGTGAACACAAATGCTTAAAATTATTTTTCAGATTCTTTAGAATGCGTATGAAAACTGGGATAAGGGGCCAAAATTTTGTTTTAGAATTTGCTATCCTATCTCAAAGGGAAACATAAGCCATAAAATTTTTGCTTTAAAATTTAGCGAACACCCATGCCTGCCGTGCCGTGTTTGTTTTTCTTGTTCCACAAAACACTTCTTCAGAAGAACTGAAATCTATACTAAAATCACCTACCAAAACTGTTTAACAGTTTTCGTCAAGCATATTATACTTCACCTTTTTAAACACTGTTAGGGAAATGTGTCATAAGTGCGCCAAACTTTTATTTCCTGTTTCATAAAACACTTCTTTGGAATTGAAATCTGTATTAAAATCTCCTACTAAAACTATTTTACAGTCTTCGCCAGGCATATTCTATACTTCTTCTCTGTGATAAACTGTCGCGTTTGCGAGTTTCTAGCCAAATTTGGAATATATCTAGAAGCTTGGTTCAGTTTTGAGGACATATTTTTTTGGCACCGAACGTGGCGATAAAGCATAAAAATTACAAACTTTGGCGACTTTTAACATTTATTCTCCCCCCCCCCCTACCCCGCGCTATGCACCGTTTTGACACTTTTGAAAAGTACTCGCTGTGACAAATCGTGTAGACAAGTTATGTCGACGCTAAAAAGTCTGTTTGTTTTTAGCACTTGAATGCTATTAAAATCAATCTGCACTACTTTAAAAATCTGAAAATCCCCCGTTCCCTAATTTTTGAGCAATTTTTTACTATTTTCAGCTCTATTTTATTTTCGTGAGTAAAAAAAGTTAATCATTTGCGTGACAAAATTAGCTGTCGCAAGTGACAATGGCGCCACACTTAAATCACGGTTATCAGGCTTAGAAGAAAAAATTCCAATTCCTTTAAAATATTTTTTCTAGATTATCCAGTTTAATTTTTTTTCGCAAACAAAATAGTTTCCTCTGCATGAAGCATTGATATAAAAGGGGCTGTTCCCACAAAACCAAATTGTTCGAACGCGAACAGTTTCTGCACGTTTCCAGAAGAGCATGAAATTCTATTTCGGTGTAGGATAAAATTTGAATATGAAGTTATTTATTTTAAATGGACGAAGATCAAATATATAGAGTGCAGACACATTTTTGTCTCTCTCTCTCTCTTTTTTTTTTTTTTTTTTTTTTTTTAAGCATCCGCTGCCTCCACAACAGGCTTTACCTTTTCGCTTCTCTACTTTTTATAAAAGAAGATGTCTGCGTGTGAGTGTCTGTGGGTGGGTGGGTGTGTCAGCGGCGTTATGGACAAACGGCTACACCTAGAAACACCAAATTTGGTACTCGGGAAGTTCTAAACGTAAAGTTGTGCACCTCAAAGCGATTTTTTAAAAATTTGACCAAGAATTTTTTTTAAATATATTTTCTGCGATTTTTGGCATTTTTTCTCACCCAATTTGTAATAACGGCGGAAATTACGCTCGCAGCAAAACGGAATTTCTATCATCGGATAGAGGAGAAAATTTTCTTTTAAAAACAGTTTGTTCTGAATACGTAACATGATTTATCGATTTTTAGGAATTTTTATACTAAACATCTGCTTTGGCGAAATTTTTCGTAAAATAATTGTAAAACTGCCGCATCTTGTATTCTATCCGTCATAACTTTTTGATATTTTGAGAAATCGTAAAACATTCTTTTCTCCCTCTTCTAAAATGAAAACGAAAAAAATTATGTAAATTAGATGATGTTTTTTAGGAATATTAGTGTAACCTAATGTTTAGAATTTAATAGCATCAACGCGGATACGCCATTGCATTGATAAATCATGGTACGAGATAGTTTTGTTGCGTTGCCACAGAAAGGATTAGGAAAAAGTTTTTTTTTCAACCTATCGATAGAGGTTTTAAATGGGTACCGGATTTTCAATTCGCAAGTGAGGATCTATGACGTCAAATGCTTTAAGATACATAAAAATTACGCCGCAATTTTAACGCATTAATCCCTACTCTTTTTTTAACAGAAGGAGGCGATATTTTGATTAAAACTTTCTATAGAAATAAACTAAAAAATTCGCGATTATTATTATTATTATTAGTGGCATTTTGATCCGTTGCCTATTTAAAGACGTTTATAGGTTTTCTAGCATATGCATGTTGCGAGTATAGTTTTATTTTAACGTTGGATTATTTTCCTCTATAGGTGTCCTTTATAAAGCAAAAAATTTTTCAACGTCTCTGTAAGTTTTAATAAGATATCGTTTGAAAACTACTGTGCGAAATATCTAAATAATAGCTCCCTCAACCAACAGGGGTAAAAAAATTTTAAAAATGCGTGAAATTTGCAAACTCTGCAACTGCGTTCTGTCACAATTAAATCGATTCTAAATAGCTCCTCGAGATTACACACTTTGATGTTTTTCAGGAGGCAGAACAATGGAGGATTTATCGCTATATTGGATATACTGATATTTAAAAAGGAAGTGTGGATATTTTCCACCACGTTGAGATGAAATGTTCTGCGGTGCTAAATACGCAAATCTTACAAAACTATGCTTAAATTAAATACATATACAGGGCTTCCTTAATGGCAACCATTATGCGAAATGATAATTGTTTATGCTAATGCGTAAATTGGAAAGAATCGCCATAGAATAAAAAGATCCCATTGGTATCAAATAATCTAAGCTGTTTCTTTTAATCGAGCCTTGAAGAGTTAGAAGCGAAGATGGATAGCATTGATATACGTAATAGGTAGTATTAGTAGATTTGTAAGGATAATATGAATAAATCACAATATACTACGTTAATAAATATTTTATGAAATTAAAAGTGTTTTGTTTATCCTTTTCCAAGGGTAGACTTACAACCAACTAAACGATAAGTTATTCTAATTTGCGTTAGTAAATCCCGCAGTAATTTCAATAGAGGAGATTACTTGAACTTTTTAAAAAATAAACTTCTGTTCTTTCGCATGCAGATTTGACTTAATATATTCGCTTCTTCCCGAATGAAGAACGGGTGCGCAGCTATTTAAAAATACCGGTTGTAAATTTCATGTAGTGTCTGAGGTATTTAATACTACAGCTTGAACCTAAAAAACAATATGATGTAGAAAAAAGACATTTTGAAAGTCAGGAGTTCTCTGCAAACCGTTAAGCTTTTCAATTTTTTGATCCGGAGTGACACTGACGTAGTTTTTTGAGTCATTATATGACTCAAATGCATCATAGCATCATTGCCAGGTTAGTACTCATGACGCAAACTTTAAGTCAAGAGCCAAATAATTTTGCTTTTTTTTTTAGATTCCACATCACTGGAATTAGTTCGAATTGCACATATAAGGAAAACTTTCGTTTCCTGCCGTGCGATGAACGGGTACGCAGCTAGTCTATATAAATAAAGCAATGTGTAAACTGTTAGTTTGTCTGTCTGTGTCTCGCGTAGCTAGAAACGTTACATACTTACAGCGGAAAGGTTTCCGAAAGTATAGCGTAACCTACCGATGCTCTACTCGAACTCACGATTTCGGAAACATAACCCATATTTCGGGGTAAAGTATTTACGGGGTAAAGGAAATCTTTATTTGGGACTTCGTGCGCATGCGCCAAGTGCCAAGAGACAGAAGGATAACAGTGAACGCGTCTTCCCTAATAGCACAGATGGTCACAAAAGAGTCGCTGTGATGTCACAGAGGGTCACAATTGTCACAGGACTGTCACATTGTAACTTCTTGCACAGCCCGATTATGACCAACAGGGGCCCCGGGCATTGATGAATTTGGGGGTCCCCATCTATAAAATTTGTTTTCTTTTTCATAATATTTTGACATATAAAAGAATATTTCAGAACAACATTTGAAACTGGGGGCCCTGGGCAAAGTCCCGATTTGACCATGCGATAATAAGGGTCTGGTAACTTGTGAGTGATGTAACTTCACTGTGTGGTCACTGTGAAGTTTATTTGTGAGCAGTCACCAGGTGACGTCGCTGGATGAATACTTAAATAAAACAGCACATTATCTCCTGAAAATAATTTATGTGGAAGAAAAAAGATTTAAGATTTTTAATTTATATTTATTAATTATGGTATTTTCTCTCCATTTACAAAATACTTCAAAAAAATTTTAAGTTTCCAAAACAAGCCGTACCACAAATAACTTTTGCAGCAGTCAGTTTACTTTTAAAGAAAAATTCGTCAAGAAAACCGCAGTGTCGTGGTACCGTGCTGTCCTCCGAATGCGAAGGTCCTGCGTTCGATTCTGGTCGCTAGTCCTGACCGCTCCTTACGATAGAGTTTGGTGCTGCCATCTAGTTTAAGATACTCGAAACGCTTCATCTAGTGCATGTTACTTTTTTCTGAAAAACTCGGAAAGGTTACTCGTTAATTCGGAAACCTTTCCGAAATACACGGAAGGTTACTCGTTAATTCGGAAACCTTTCCGAATACACGGAAAGGTTACTGAATATTTTACCAAAATATACAGAAACGTTACCCATCTTTGCCAGAAACCTTACCTGAAATGCAGGAAAATAGGTAAGTATGTTTCCGACATATGCAGAAACGTTTCTAAATACTTTACCCGCATGGTTCGGAAACGTTTCCGCAATTTTAAACTACAAGAGCTGCCCCATTTTTTGGGGTAACGTTTCCGAATTTTTTTTTTACCGTGAGACGGGTGATCGTAGACCTACCAAATTTCGTATGGAAATTCTCCAGGATGGATCCCGACATACCTCGAAGCGATTTTTTCGAAATTTGAATTATTTTAGCAGATATCGATAAAAACGTGTCGAAAAACTCCAATTTTTACTCCCCGCTGCGCCATTTCGCAACTGTAACCCAGCAGTGGAGAAAGTGGGGATTAAGCATATCTATCTAGGTTGCCATACTTGGCACAGTTATTAAATAATTCAGGCTCTTGAAGTAAAAATAAAAGAATAACGATTTTTTAAATATTATTTGTAAGGTTATTTTTTAATTAAAATATCGTGTTCACGTGAAGTCGGAGCAGGAATGAAATGTTTTATACTCAAAAGGAAAACAGGATTTGGAAATTTTCCGAGACTAAAATGTGCAACTTTTTAATTTGGCCGAAAAATAAAATGGTTGATGATATGGGATTTTGAGAAGATGATTCTAGCGCTTGGCGCAATTTAATGAGAACGTATTTTTAAAAAAACAAGCGTGGGTTTTATTAAAACACGGCGTTGAATTTTAATTTTCCGTGCTGAAATAATGAGTTAATAAGGCGGTTAGGCGATTTTAAACGGTCTATATTCAGAATTTTCACCAAATTAAGTCAATTGATTTAAGTTGGGGGAATTCCGCCAAATCGTAGGCCTACCAAATTTTGTATGGAAATTTGCCAGGACGGGTCCCGAGATATCTCGAAGCGATTTTTTCTAAATTCGAATTAGAACGTCTATTGTTTATTGCCTTATATTTGAAGCCAAAATGCGCCAAACACTACTGTTATTGTACAACTAAAAGTCAAAGCCCGTTGTGAAGCAATTACAACGAGCGCTCTTCTGAAAACGTGAAAAAAGTTTCTCATTCCAAAGATTTCGTTTTGTGTACGAGGGATATTTGGAAACTAAGGTCCGAATCGTCGTAGCTAATCGAATGTCGCGCAAACATTGAAATGCGCATGCGTACCAACTCCCGGCATACCTTGCTCGTCAAACGACGCCATTTGCATTGGTATTGTTGCAGTGTGCTAAGTACAGTTCTACTTCAAAATGTTTAAAACAATCGATCAGCCCGCCGACTGTGAAATACGGTCAGTGATTCGGTTTTTGACAGCAAAGAACGTTTCAGCAGCGGAAATTCATAGACAGATAAGCGACGTGTTGCTGCATAACAATGCCAGACCCCATTCTGCCAATAACACACAAAATCTGATCAGATCTTTTGGATGGGAACAGATTGACCACCCACCGTACAGTCCAGACTTGGCTCCGAGTGATTTTCACTTGTTTCGCTACCAAAAGAGTTTCTCGTCGGCAAGCGCTTCGACACAACTGACGAGGTGAAAGAAGTTCAAGACTGGTTATCCTCACAGGCGGCAGACTTCTACGACTTAGGCATACAGAAGCTCGTAGAACGTTATGACAAATGTTTAAACAAATATGGAAACTATGTAGAAAAATAGAGACATATGTAAGGAATTTAAAATATAAAGTGTTTTGAAAAAATCTGTAATGTTTTATGTTTTATAAGTAAACGGACCTTAGTTTCCGAATATCCCTCGTACATAGTTATTCTTATGTCCAAACAGACGATTTCTTTGCTTGGCTCGATTTCCTCTTATCAATACTGGATTTATTTGTGAGAAGAAAAATTAAACGGCGTAATCTAGAAAAACAATTTTAAAGCCTTTATAAATAGCGCAGTCTTATCTCTTTTCTTTTTGTAAAGGGTTGCATGACATAAGACATTTTGAAAGTGAGAAGTTCAATGCAAACGGTCTAACTTTTCACTTATTTGATACGGAATGACGCTGACATAGTTTTTTTTGTGTCATTATATTGCAATGATCTCAGGTTAGTACATATATGACGCAAACTTTAAGTCAAGAGTGAAATAATTTTGCTTTATCTAGATTCCGCATCACCGGAATTAATTCGAATTACACATGTGAGGAAATTTTTCGTTTCCTACCGTGCGAAGAACGGGCACGCAGCTAGTAATTAATAAAGACGATCACCACTACTCTTTTCGGACAATGCTCCCCTCTCTTACCTTATATTGCGTATCATAAGCAAGTACACGATGCGATTCATGTTCAACAATTCATGTAAAACATAGGCCCTTTCACAACCCCGTGTCAACAGTAGCAGCAGCGTCCTTGGGCCGGCAACTCAACTCACCTGCTCGTACGATATCGGGAGCTGTCGACAATCGTTCCAGTTTTTAGTGCTTTTTTTAAAAGCACCTTACGAAACGAATAAAGAGATGCCCTATCGGTATGGTTGTTCTCTCGCAGGTGAGAGAATTTTTATGCAAAAATACATGTGTTGAAACCTTTATTTCGCTGTTGCTCAATTTTCACTTTCTGAATGTCATGAACAGCTATCATATCTGTTAACGGATAAAGGGGTCGTGAACTGTCCGATAATCAAAAATTTAAGTAATATAGACAGTGGGACAACCAATCTGAAAGTTATCAATTTTATATACGTGTATCGTTATATAAAATCGATTTATAGTGAATTATGAAGTAGAATTTACTCAAAAAAAAATTTTTTTTTGGTAGATTAATCGTATTATTTTCTCCTTTAGAAGAAAAAAAACCTTTCTATATAAAACGGAAAAGCGCTGTTTTATCTATATTGTTCTCTCTCTGGTGAGATAATTTTTATAGTACTAGAAAGTGTGTGAGCCTAACCCCCCCTTCCGCCCCCATTAAAAGACAAGAGAATAAAAGTATGGTTTGGTTTGGGAGATTACGGCCGATTAGCTACGCGAGGGCTTTAGGCCGAGGGGTCGGAATACCTTCCGTGGGGGGACTTTCTAGGGGGGCCTAACCCGTATTTACGCGAAATTTCGGAGGAAACCACGGAAAACGCCGAACGGTTAGGTCGGCGGACGCGACTTCTTTCAGAAGTTCTCCAGACTTCTTTCAGAAGTAGACTGACAGATGAGCATTTAGCCTTGTTCCTTAGAATCAGTACATCTCACTTCGAACTTCAATATAAGGAACTTTTAAAAATGAAATTGCAATTTCATTGTTTTTAAAATTTTAGAAAAATTTATCTTGGCCCGCCAAACTTTTTTTTTCGATTTTTGGCCCGCGACCGAAAAAGTTTGCCCATCCCTGATGTAAACCATCAAACAACGCAACTGCGTGCATGCTTTGTCGTGCACATAATGTAAAAACAAAGCACGCTTTCTGACGCCATTCACCTCGCATGTTGCAGGCCGTAATAAATGTGACTTTAAAGATGTTCGTATTTGCGTATAAAGAAGGGAGGGGGGGGGTAATAAAAGCATTTAGTGCGATATTGATTGGGATTTTGTTTTTTTTTTCCTGTCGAGTGATAATTCTTACAAGGGCTTTCAGTTGAAACAAGAGAATTGCAGCAATTTGGCTCAAGCCAGTCAGGCACAAAAATAATAGTCAACTCCGTCTATAGTGAACCCTGGAGAGAAGCAAATTTCGTTCACTATATCCGAAGTTCACTAAAACCGATGTTTCCCCACGTTGAACAAGGAAACTTAATACATAATAAAAAGTTTTTTATGCCCATACTGAATACTTATAAAATAAATAAAACATAATTCATCTGTTAGAGAAAATATTCAGTAACCAAACATAATCGTACAAATAGAAATAATGAGCATTTAGTTGGAGGTCAGTGGCGTAGCTATGGGGGGGGGGAGTTATAACCCCCTCATGAGAAATTTTTTGTCATACAAAATGTATTCTTCACAGGCACACAACATATATGTTGAAAAATTTCTCGCAATGCCACTGTTGGAGGAATTGCTGTCGCCTTTAACCTGTGGTATTTGCACTGGGAATGAAAAATAGATTCATCTTAGTTCAAGAGTGAAATTTCCTTATTTGTTCACTTCCAAAAGTAACCTGTTTTTTTTTTCGTCAATGCTTTTAAAGATTAGACCCCTTCGTGGGGGTAAGCATCGAATCAACTCTGCCGTGCCTGGAATTTTCAAAGTTCCCTTTCTAGGTTCACTACAACTGAATTCATGGTTCACTAAAAATGCAATGCACGTATCTAATGCATGTGAATCGGGACTCATGATTTGCGTTTACTATAGCCGAAAGTTCACTATATCCGGAGTTGACTGTAATTGTTCTGAATCATCCCCTTTACAACCTCTTAATTTTATGAAAGTTATTGGTTTGTCTCCTGTCAAGTAAGCTTCACCTATACAATCATTCATTTCTTTTTTTTTTAATTGAAAATAGAGAAACTACAGAGGGTGGTTAAATTATTAGGGACAGCCACTAGAAATAGTATTTCTAAACTTCAGTTACGAAAAAGAATTAGAAACTGGTTCCATAGGATAAACGTTTTATTTTCATTTATTGCATACTCCTCCATTACTTTCGGTTAAACGAATATAAAATTAAACAACACAATATTGGAAAATAGAAGAAGGATAGATTTAGAAATTACTCAAAATAATTAAAACGCTCTTTCTCTGGTATGTTTCTCAGATAAGACAACATTCGAGATTTTAGCAGAGAAAAGTATGTTCACAAGAGACAATTGTGCTGGTAAGTGTTTTAGGATCAATGCGTTCGGACTGATGTCTCTTTCTTGTTCGTAAAGAGTGTATTATTTATTCTTTCAACGTAATGTTATATGTCCGTCCTGTCCTTTTTCCCCAACCCGATCGCATGGCGTAAGTAAAGCGGGCTTGTTATTTTAAACCACGGAGTCCATTAACCAGAGAAGGGTCATATTAAATGTCCAATGACAATGCCTGGCGGACATTTTTTTTAACATCTCATGCATTAAAAAAAAAAAAAAAAAAAAAGCGGGGAGTGGGGGATTTTTGCCTTGTTCCCCATAACTGCAAGGCCTGCAGAGGGAGAGAATAACCCAATTGTCCTGGAATTGTTTTTCCAGTTTCAGGAAGCTCCTTTATTTAAAAAAAAAAAAAAAAGAAGAAGAAACAAAAATAATCCAATCACAGGAAATGGCTGTAAAGAGAGAAGAAATAAAAAAAGGCATGTCTTTGTCTTTCCCCCCCCCCTCTCCTGACCACTTGAATTCGGTGCTGTCAGGCTTGTTACGGGGGGGGGGGAATAGTCAGAAAAAGAGACAGAGAGAGAAAGAAAAAAACTGGGTAAGTGTGCATGTATGTATATCGCATCGGTTGATATCTTAACCACTGTAAAAGAGGTTGACGACCGGAGTTTGTGGCGATGTTATCATTTTTTTTTGAGGGGGGGGGCGGCTTTTGTCTCATTCTTATAAAACAAACAAGCAACAAGCACCCCAATGAGGGACTTCTTTCTTGCTCCTCGAATATTTCCGTCCGCCGGCCGATGAGGTGCAGACAGTGGCGTATTTCTGCAGACTGGAAGTCAAAGCCCGTTGCTGAGTCAATTACAACGGGCACGAGAAAAAACATTCCACAAAAATATGCCTACACTCAATACATTTAATCTTTGTCTACTTAAAATAAATAACTTCACATTTAATTGTTTACTATATACCGAAATCGGAATTACATTTTATTCTAAAAACGCAATGAATTGCAATGCTTTTGGGTACTCCTGTAAAAGAAAGACTAAGCCTATATATATTATTTCGAAATCGGGTAAATAGCGCAATATTTCATGCGCGGGTATTTCATGCGGATCGCACACGCGGTGTAGATTTTATTACGTTTTCTGTGATTTAATCTTTTGGATAATGATGGTGAAAGTTTTATCTTGGATTGGTTCAACCTGAATCGTTACAGAGTCACTTGCGCTCGCTTCTTCACACATAGGGTGATTCAGAGAAACTGTCATTACGACAAACAAGTAGGTGACTCAGAAAATATAGGGAAAAAGTAAAAATTTTTTAGCATCATTGATTAGGGATTATGCGAGACGGAGAATTGGCGTCTCGCGTCTCGCAAAACAGCCTAAAATCTTTGTCTCGTCTCGCAAAATCCCTATACTGTAATGTTAAAAATGTGTGTCTCGTCTCGCGTCCATCCCTATCATTGATTTAGTAAGAAAAGGCACCTTAATCTGCACATGATGCTCATTAATTCGTACAATAATGCTACGGAGGAAAGGCATAGAACGCACATTTGTTTGACTACACTTTACAAAATTGCACTTACCTGACATTAAACTCATTTATCCTTCATGCTAAAACTATATTTTCCGTCAGAAATAATGCACATATGGACGGTGGTCTACAATTTCCACTGCAAGTTGTACAATACGGCTGGTAATACGCTGGCCAAAGAATCAATAAAACATTTTTTCTCCTTGCATTTTATAGACAAATGCTTGAACATGTGCTCAAGATGTCTCTGCTTAATAAATAGGTGGTGCTGAATAACTTTGTAATTCACTTATTTTCCGTATCTCCTATCGTTTTTGAGACAAGAACGCTAACTTCAAATTTAAGTGCCAGGTGGCACTGTAAGAGGTTTTTCTGCTTAGCTCATGGCCACTTTATATACCTAGGCCCCACTTTTATGACTATAGCTGTTAGTATTTTAAAAATCGTTGAAACTTCATTTGTTTAAATTTTATGTTTTCATCCCCTCCCCTTAATAGTATAGTAAAAGTGCGTGTACTTATAAGATATTCAATTACATACATTTTATACAAATAGGAAAGATTTCTACTTCGTGACGTATACAATACTGATGATTTATCAGTGGCGTATTTAAGGGGACTGCCGAGGGGGCCCGGACCCCTCCCGAAAATGTACAGCAATTATTAAAACACAACACTGCTATTTTAAAACACTTATATCACCTCAAGTAACAATCAGACATAAAATAAACCAAACTTAAAACGTTTAAAGCCATATTATTAGTTAGGATGCCTTGTCCGATCTTCAATGACTCAGGTAAAAATATATGAGTTTCTAATTTTTCTGATGTTTAGAAACGGGCGGAAGTTCTTATAGTTTTCAAAAAAATGTTCGTTCCGATAATATGCCCCCCCCCCACACACACATTAAAAAAAATAATAATAAAATAAATAAATAAAAATAAATCCAAATACTGGATTGGTTCTCTCCGAAATTGAAACCTATATACGCCCCTGTAATAAATGTCACGCACACACAAATCACACATTTCTACTATTGCCAATAGTGTTATTTCTTGATTTTGGGGACCCTTATATTGCAGTCCGGGAGCAGTTGCTCATGCCTCATCCAACTTAGTTTCAAAATCTTTTAATTTTCAGCATTCTGGAAATTGAAAAGAAACTTCCCTTTTCTGCTTTTAAATTCGACAAGTGCCACCCCGCCCGAAATGTTCAGTCACGCTATGCCTATGACCTCTATCCCCCCCCCTTTTCAAAACGTTCGCACTTGCCTATTAACAAATAAGGTAAATTATGCCAAAATCATCTATTGTAAAACACTTTCCAACACAAGTCTCTTTTGCTGCACATTGGGGTTATAATGTTCAAATACAAATAAAATTAATAGACAAGTTACTGTCTTTTTTACATTCTCTTATAACTGAAATGTCGTAAAAGTTATCCTTATTTAATGAAATTTCAAGCGTCAATATCAGACCTATAGTGTGATACATGTTTATAACTAAGATCTAGAAACTTTTGGTAAAGTACCTTAAATGCACAGCCGGATTTCTAAACAGGTTAGCTAGGATGTAACTAGGCTTGCCAACTTTTACACACGGATTTACGGGACTTTTCCGATTTAAATTCGGGATTTAGCTTTAAAAAAAAAAAAAAAAAAAAAAAAAAAAAAAAAAGCGGGACCCAGTTTATTTATTACGGAAAAGCGAGAACAACAATTAAAACCAGATTTAATTTTTACATATTAAATAGCTTTATTGAATATCATGCTTACTACTTTGGTATAATTATACATGCAACATACTTAATAAAGTTAAAACAATTAGGCAAACCATGAAAAATTAACATTAATCATTAGACATTACCTTTATCACATTAATCATTAACATTATCTCTCCTTTATCATCGAAACAAGTAGTATTATTACTTGCAGTTAAATTGAATAAACCTTTTATTTTCTTTCACGAAAATAAAAAAGAAAAAACAACTTTGACATAAAAAAAAGTGGGTATCGATAATATACCTTTTTAAGAGAAGTTTAAAGTCTTAGAGCACATCTTCTACTAAGATTATTATAATCATTTATTTTAAAAAATTGATATATTAAAACACTTTTACTAAAATCATAACCCAGACAGCACATAAGCTTAAATCAAACTTGACATTTCTTTGAATTTGGCGTATTAATACAAGCTTGACAGTTCAATTCATTTTAAGCTTGCAGCAAGCTTGGAGATTACAAAAAAATGAGTCAGCAAATATTTTCCAGCCGAATTTAAGTCATTTGAACTCTCAAGCTTGAATACAACTTGATTTGGAAAGCCACATATACATAACAAATAATTTATCATCATTTATAAATGCACTGACCATAGAATTGAAAAAAAAAAAGCTTCTATATTTCCAAATATTGAAATTCTTCAAAATAAAATACAAAAATTTCTACAAAATTGATTTCAAAATCAGTCGTTTGTCTCGATTTTGGCCAATATTGCCCAACATGAGTGTTGCGATATTGAAAGTTTTAAAACGTGTACTGCTTTTAAGTTTATATTATACTTATTTTCCTATTAGTAGAGTCTATAAATCACACATAACATTATTTTAATTTTGATTCATTCCATGGAAAAATAAAAGAAACAGATCGGCATCGGCCAATACTGATCAATCTCGCCAAAAAACGGCGTGACAACTATAACAGTCACTTCAAACTTTATTCATGTTGCCGCGAGTCAGATTGGCATGGTGGTAGGACGCTGGCTTCCCACACCGTAAGTCCCGAGATCGATCCAAGCCGCGGATGCTAGACGGAAAATATTAAAATAACTTGAAACTTAATGTTTAAAATATCTCTCTCTTCTGAGATCATTATAATGTATCAATTTATTAAATTACTTACTCCGTTCAAAAAACTGTCTAAAACGTGACATTTGACGTTCTACACACACATTAAAAAATTGATATATTAAAACACACATTAGTAGCACGCGGGTCGTGCTTCCTAAAGCCCTAGAAAGGGGACGTCTCGGCTCTCGCGGGATGGACGCAACCCTAGCTCCCTAGTTGTAGCCGGTACGCTTACAGCGGTAAATTTTCAAAGACAGTAGAACGGGAAGTGTTTAAGTGTAGCCTAGCAGCAAATTTGTAAATCAGTCTCTACTAAATGTTCGTATATTGTCTTCCCTTTGCAAAGAACAAGAGGTAAACAATCAGACGCTTATGTTTAAAAGAAAAGAAAAAGAAAAGGAACATCCTAACAGACTCCCGTTTATTATTACATAATCAAGTATAATGAGCTTGACGTGTTGAAACATTTATGTTCTTGTGTAACGAAACGAAGTGAATTAATATCCTTTAGCGGGAGTCCCAAGTCCAAAGGGCTACCGCTTTAAAATAACGAATTCCGAAAACAATAATAATACCATACATAAATAGTAACCGAAAACAATAATAATGACGTTTAAAAAAAAAGGGCCAAGTCTAAGTTCAATCATACCTAGTGAGTATACAACATTTGGTGGGCTCAGAGCCGAACATCTGCTAATGGCTTCGGCAAGAGAAGAGCATAGGAGAAGAGGGGGGGATTCAAAAGAGAGGCTAACAAACTTTCGAGAAGATTTATTCATTCAGATGTGCGTACAGTGGACGCGAAAATATAAAAAAGCATCACAAACACATATACGTATATACGGGATTTCGAAAACAATCTGCAGTTGCCCCATTCCGTGTCAACGAACTTGTTAGGAAATTTTGGAATGATGCGTTTTTGAGTTTTCTGTTCTTTAATTTGTTTTTTTATCATTTACGGGAGAACAATGAATCGTCGACCATGATGAGGAAGTGAATTCCAGAGTTATGAATCATCTTTTTATACGTTTTAAATTTAATATTGAGGCGTGGTTTACCTCTCTTGCTTCATCTATATAAATAAAACAGAGTGTAAACTGTCCGTTTGTCTGTCTGTCTGTCTGTGTCTCGCGTAGCTCCGAAACGGGTGATCGTAGACCTACCAAATTTTGTACGGAAATTCTCCAAGACGGGTCTCGACACACCTCGAAGCGATTTTTTCGAAATTCCAATTAGAAAATGTTTTATTTTATGTTTTGTCCGATTTTTAGCGCTTTTTCTTGCGTAATACATAATAACGCCGGTCATTGCACTCGCAAGAAAACGATATTTACATCATCGTATAGAGGAGAAAATTTTCTTTTAAAAACTGTTTGTTCGGACTGTGTAACATAATTTGCAGATTTTTGGGAATTTTTCAAATAAAATTAAATTTGACGCTGACTTTCGTAAAATATTTTTAAAACTGCTGCATCTTGAATTCTATCTGTGATAACTTTTTTATATTTGGGCAAAAGACGGAGCACACAATTCGCCCACTTTTAAAAGAAGAACGGAGGAAAAATATAAATTAGGAGAATTTTTACGAATTTTTAAGTAAAGAAGAATTTTCATTTCAGTAGCAGATGCTTATGAGTTTTGATTTGATATCTTGCGGTTTGGTTGTCATGGATACAGTAACAATGATTAAAATTGCCAGTTGAAAAAAATAAATAAAAACGGGTCCCGCGAGCAGACGATTTCTTTGCTTGGCTCGATTTCCTTTTATAAATACTGGATTTATTTGCGAGAAGAAAAATTAAACTCAGAAAAACAATTTTAAAGCCTTTATAAATAGCGCAGTCTTATCTCTTATCTCTTTTCTTTTTGTAAAGGGTTGCAAGAGAGGGTAACGTATTTAAAAAAAAAAAAAAAAAATCATTTCATGAAGTGTCTGAGGTATTTAACGCTAAAACGTGAACCTAAAAGACAGCATGTCTGAGGAAATAAGACATTTTGAAAGTGAGAAGTTCACTGCAAACGGTCCATTTTTACTTTTTTGATACCGAATGACGCTGACATAGCTTTTTTTGTGTGTGTGTCATTATATTGCAATGATCTCAGGTTATTACATATATGACGCAAATTTTAAGTCAAGAGTGAAATCATTTTGCTTTTTCTAGATTCCACATCACTGGAATTAATTCGAATTACACATGTGAGGAAATTTTTCGTTTCCTACCGTGCGAAGAACGGGCACGCAGCTAGTTTTAAATAATCAGTGCCGGATTAGCTATAATAGCAGAAGTAGCAAATGCTACTCGCCCAGCGAGCGCATTTAGCTTGAAAGTTTTCGTTTCCTCCCTCGTCAAAAGATGAACTTTTTTTAATAAAAGGTAAATAAAATGTAGCTCTTCCTTTCTATCCCTTTTTTTTCGATAAGAAAATTTTTAAAGCTCTATTATGGAACTGTAAATCAACTGTGATAACTCATTGAAATATATAAACTTAATGTGGCTGTTGCATGCCTGCATTATCTAGTCAACTGAGGCGAAACTGAATAAATATTCTAAAGACAACAATAAGAGACACACACAAGAGTATACTCAACACACTGTGGAACTAAAAATGCAGTACCCTGAAAAAAGTTTCAAAGAAGGTCCAATAGGTGGGAAAGGCAGAATTTTTCAAAAAAAAAAAAAAATTTCCTCAGTATCTTGATGAAAATCGCTACTTGGAGGAGTGGGTATCCAGACCTAAGGACGTATTTTTGATTTTTGTTACTAATATGATAATGATAAAGCCTTTTTGAAAAAAAAAATCTGCCTTTTTTACCGTTTGGACCCCCTCCGAAATGTTTTCCCGGATACGTACCTGTCCAGACCCTTGGACCATCCATCTAAGTGTGTATCGCCTTTCAAAAGTGCATTCCTTACTAATAATGTTACAAGTTTGTCTTTATTTGAAGAATGAATCGGGAAATAAACAAAATATAGAAAGAAAACTAAAAGACAAAATGAAAGAACAGAGTCAGGGCCGGATCCAGGACGAATTAAAAGGGAGGGGAGGGGTTTGGAAGAGGCGATCGCTCCCCCCCCCCCGAGAAAGATAAAATTAATGTAAAGAATCTTATTTTACTTCCATAAAATGGATGTGAATGTGAATCTTCCAACTAATGACCTCCACCCGCAAAACTGCATTAATCCGTCTAGCGTTGCCAGGCGTCCGGATAAAGCCGGACATAGTTAGGCTTTTTGATTGCGTGTCTGGTCAAACTTCATGGTGTCCGGCTTTTGTTAGGCTTTTTACTGGTGACTTTGGCTGATTAGTAATAAAGTACTTGAACTGATTTGGCATTCCATGTTATTTATATTTCATTAGAATTTAACAAGATTCATGGTAATAATCAAAAAAGCTTGATTTTACATACAATTTTTTTGTTGTACCTATTAATACTGAGACAAAATCCTCAATATTGTAGGCTGTCCGGCCTTTTTACCCAAATGTCCGGCCAAACTGGCTGGTCTGTGTGGCTATTTGGTTTGGCGACCTGGCAACCCTAAATCCGTCAGTGGACCAGATTATTCATTAGGCTGAGTAGGCTATACCCACAGAGCACTAAGATATCCATTGGTCATCTATAAGGAATCAGAGTTAGATAATGGGTATCAGTGGCGTAGCCAGAAATTTTTCATGGGGGGGGGGGTTTACGACTATTGCAGCTCACGTAAATGCATACGTGTGTATGATAAGGGATTGAAGAATACAGTAGAATCTCGCTACAACGATATCCTCTATAACGATAATTCTCTTTACAACGATAGATTATTTCGACCCCCAAAATATCGTTATAGAGGGATTTCACTGTATAAATTTTGTATGGCAAAATAATTCTCATGGGGGGGTGTGACCGCCCTATCCCCCCCCCCTTGGCTACGCCTCTGATGGGCATATCGATTAAAAGTCCAAGATCCTCCAGATAACATAAAATGGACCTCTATAAGAAATTTGAGGTGTGATCTCTCTAAGGACTAGACAACATCTATCACATCCAGGATGTCTGTAAGAGATCTATATCCAAGTAGCACAGATATTAATTGGACGTCCAAAATATCCAAGATTTCTCAAACAGCCCAAAAATATCGATATAAACTGGATATCTATATCTTATCCATAATATCCGAGCAATCTGCAACAGCCCTCTTTTGGGATGAGGAAAAAGTGAATTGTGAAGTCATAAGTACGCCATCTCTTACCCGCTGAGTTTTCTTCCTCCATTCTGTGAATTTTGGTGTTGCCACCTATTAGTCCGGGAGCCAGCTGGCATTTATGATGACCAATAACAAAAAATCTGAAATTTTGTCCTATAGTTCATTTAGTTATACATATAACAGAAGTGAACGTCAGCTGGCCCATTTGCGGTGGGTGCGGCCGCCCAAAGATGTAAAATAATTAAAAAAAAAATAATTATAATAAAAAATTTGATACTTTGTACATGTGTTTATCACGTTGTACACAAATGAAAAAAAATAATAGTCAGCTGACTTTATAGCGGTGGATTATACGTCAGCATCCTTCGTAAACACGTAAAAAATACCCGTTAAGTAAAATAATAATAAAAAATCTGAGATTTGGTGAAGTGATAGTTAGGTTATCAGTTTTATGAAAAAAAATCGTCCGCTGAGTTTTCCTTGGTGGTAAAGTGCTCAGCTGGCCATTGAAAGTTACAGCATATTGCTACGTACATTGCCTGATTAGCCTGATATATTTCACTGCATCAGCTGATCACTTTTCCACAGCGGAAAATTCAGCGGACAATTTTTTTCAGGTAACTTATAAAGAGCAACTACTGTACAAAGATTTAACTTTCTTGGTTTCCGATATCTATCAATTTTTAACGTAAAGTAGTTGCATTATATAAAATGAATATTCTGTTTCATTTTATCTTATTATGCAAAGATTAGCTTAATAAGATAGCTTTTTTATGCAAAATAAAGTGAAGAGGCATTTATTTACAAAAACTATATGTACATATGAGGTATCACTATTAGATCTCTTCTTCCTCCTTATCGCTCTCAAATTCTCGATCGCTTTCATGGTAGCTGCAATCTATGTCGATTAGCCTCTGTTCCTCATCGTCTGTAATGGATAATGCATAAGAATATTAATAAAGAGGTATGATAGAAATATTTTTTCTATTCTTTTCATAGACAGCAGTATAATTCATACCTGTATTACTTTGTTGCTCTTCCTCAATGGTAATATCCCCAATGAAAGAGGGCAGCTGTTCGCCGTCGAACCATTTGAACAAAAATTTGTTGTCATTTTCCTCCCATCCGTAATCAGAAGCTTGCAATGCAGTTGGAATAGAAGGATGTGCATGGACCCAAATGTTTGCAATGTAGGTTGTCCGTAATAAATGTTGGTGCAGTTCAATTTTGCAGGGCGGCAGAGCTGATCCGTCGATATTTTTTGCTGGGAGAAGGAATATGTCGTCGTTTTGTAAGATGTTACACGTTTTTAAAAAACTTGCAACTCTTCCTTCATTGACGTTGTTAATTTTTTTAAATCCATAAAGTCGACAAACATTTTATTTTTTTTGCAAGTACTCTCTAAGTCTTCATCGGGTACCTTACTTAGTTTAATAAAACCATGGATGTATACTGCAGAGTTGTGTAATAACTTGTACGGACGGGTTTTTTTTCCTTTCTTGAAAAAAAAGAGGGATTGTAGTAATTGCATCCAGTAAAAGCATGAAAAGCTGGCATTTCTGCGCTTTGTTGAGGCCTAATGTTTTATATAACTGGCTGATATTAATAAAGCGTTGTTTATTACCCCCTCCGACTTCCATTGATATTTCAGTATTACTATTTCTTATAACGCTCTTATTTCCGGGCATAATGATGGCCACGTCAGTATCTGAGCATCGAATAGTTATATGTGCGTCGTAATCAATGCGACAAACTTGGAAAACAATTTTTGTATCGGCTTCTTCGTGCGCCGGGCAGCTTAAAATTTGTTCGTGCGTTTTCTCAACGAGACCATCACGCACAACGTATTTGTAGCACTGATCATAATTGGCATAAATAATTTAGTTTCCGATTAAAGGAGCTATGTGATCGAGTGTCCAATGTTCTAGGAGAAAATGAACTAGAGCTTGTTTGAAATGAACGTTTTTTAAATCATTGCTGAAATCAGTATTACGTATCTGATCGGGCCCCTCGAAGTGAAACTGTGCGACTTCCATTCCTCTCAAAAAGTGCCATTGTCTTTTATTGACGGGAAAATATACTGGTCAAATGCTATTATTACAACTTTGGCATCGTTAGAACAAAGCCTTTTAAGAATCTACACTGCTATATTTCCGTAGTTTGATGGAACTTCTTTCATCAAATGAATCATAAAAAAACCATCGGAAATTTTAACATCGGTGCGCTCAGGAGAATATCTCAATCTGCTGTTCCAGTACTTTTAATAAAGCTGCTTTATTCGTTTTGCAGATAGAATCATCCATGTGACAAATTGACAGTGCACTGTCTTCAGAGGATACGCTAATACTTTATCAATGTCTAGAGATTTTTTTTTTTAGAGATATGCATAAAAATTGCCCAAACAAATCCCGCTGCGTATGAAGTTTGACGACTTTTCACGATACTGACATTTTCTTTTTTTGAATATTGTCAGTAAAGTTTAGAATTTTTTTTTATAGGCTTTTTAAACCTGTTTTCATCTTCTACACATTCTGTGATAAATTGAACTCTTTGTTCGTTACCCATTGTTTCAGCATTCAATAAAAAACTCCCTATATCTTCTTTAGCTGTTTGGCCTGTTTCAATACTGAATAAATAATTTTTATCCAATTCCTTACTAAACGGATTAATATTTTCTTTTACATTCGAAAGAAAAATCTTGAAGATGCTGCAAATTGCTTGCGATTCTGCTTTTTTGCAGATCGGCCGTTATATTTTGACCTTTTCTCAGCCCAGTTTCACTCATTGTATGACTAATAATTGTCGATCTTAATGTGTGACTTTTGCAGCACCGTTGCCTTGCAGAAATATAATTTGTTGTGTAACTCACACCTGTAAGTTTATTGGCAGCATCAGCATTAATTGTCTGATCAAGAGTTAGATCAATCGGTTGCTTTGAAAATGCTTTATTTGTTCTCTTTACGCAGAATGACCCCAGTTCGAGTTGTTCTCTTAATCCTGGATGTGTTTCATCGATTTTTATCAGATTATTATGGCATTTCACTAGATAACGGGAATAGTTTTGTTGGTTAAAAATATAGATTTGATATTTTTGGTAAAACATAAGTAAATAGCTCAAAAATTCCTGTTCGTATGCTTGCACTCAGAGCCCGTATGCTTACACATAACTTGAGGTACGAAATTTTCGCTCTTATGAAATAGATGCGAATTTAAGCGTCATTTTTTTCGATGTTTACATAAATATTTTTCGCATTTTTATGTATTTTAAATATATAAGAATGAAAAAGCAGATTTAGGTATCTTCAGCCGATTTATAGAAGCACTGTGAGACGCATTATGTGACAATAAAAATTGATGAATATCGGAAACCAAGAAAGCTGAAGCTTTGTAAAGTAGTTGCTCTTTATAAAAACTTACCTGAAAAAAATCGCCCGCTGAATTTTCCGCTGTGGAGAAGTGATCAGCTGATGCAGTGAAATATATCAGGCGACAATGCGTGTAAGCAATATGCTGTAACTTTCAATGACCAGCTGAGCACTTCTCCACCACGGAAAACTCAGTGGACGATTTTTTTCATAAAACTGATAAAGTATAAACTGTCATTTCACCAAATCTCAGATTCTTTATTATTATTTTTCTTAACGGGTATTTTTTACGTGTTTACGTAGGAAGCTGACGTATAATCCACCGCTATAAAATCAGCTGACTATTTTTTTTTTCATTTGTATACAACGTGATAAACACATGTACAAAGTATCAACTTTTTATTATAATTATTATTTTTTAATTATTTTACATGTTTGGGCGGCCGGGGCGGCCGCACCCACCGCTACTCTATCAGCTGACGTTCATTTCCATTACTTAAAATATAAAATGAATCGAAATAAAAAATCTCAGATTTTTTGTGATGATGACCCCAAAATGGCAGCTGGCTCCTGGACTATTATAACTTGCAAGGAAGTCACGGGTGTGCACATTTTATTTTCATAGTAATAAACACTACATGATTTTTTGCTATTCAAAATAAAAGGGCATATTGCAGTGGTAATGGGAATGCCGGGGAACGAAACTTGAAAACTTCGCATTCTAAGAGGATCGACCCTTCCACCCGCCTATGAAAAGGAGATGACTGACGAGTCACCGCCGAGATGAAATGAGAGAAACCACAGTTTGAACTTCAAAAGCAACATTTCACCCAGCTGAGAGAGAGAGAGAGAAAGTGGTAGGAACATTTCTTTTGTTTTTGTGTTCGCTGGTGGTGCATACGAAAGGTCAATACTCTGACTGCATTACCGGGGTGCAATGCAATGGCTATGAGCGACGAATCGGCACTGCGTCGGCGGCATTCATATAGATCGTCCACCATGTGCGAATCACCAGCAGAGTACCTCAAAGGTCGGAGCCGCCCCCACACCGCAAAATATTTTCTGAGAACCATGGGCGCCCATGGGTCCTGCCCCCATAAGATACTATATTTTACTGTTGAACCGCATACTAATATGTAAATTATTACGGTAATATATATATTTTCTCGCGCGAGACAAACAGTCTTGTCTCGCGCGTGATTTCTCGTGAGAATTTCTCGTCTCGCATAAATTTAAGATGCGAATTACTTTTCAATCAGAATTGCAGTGCTGTATTTGAGGAAGTATACCATCCTGAGAAGGGAGAGTGCACTCTGAATGAAGCCTCTACCGTTTAACATGTGTTAATTTTGTTATCGTTCCTGGCATACCATCAGCACTCTACAATGCACACAAACACACAATATTTAAAATTAGGACATCACAAGGGATGTACAAAACACACAGGAGAGGATAAAGAAAGAAACTGGAAAAAGAAAGAAAACAGAGAAGGGTAGAAGACAGAAAAATAATAAGTAAACAGAGGAAAGGCGGTACGGTAAGTCCAAAGCCTGACCTTAGATGGGGCTCCGGGGCACTAACTTTAGGGCCACTTTTACTATCACAAGCATTTTAACCCATTTTTGACCGCTGTTGAGTTTCGCAATGCAAAGAATTTTTAAGATTTCCTAGATTGAATTTTAAGATTACTCGCATATATTTGAGCAAGCTACATTTACAAATTATTTTTTCTTTAATATTTGTAACCCATTTATATCATTAACTTATGAACGCTGAGTCAGGGATGGCTATTATATGACACTCCTTTTCGTACTTTTGAAATTTCATTTTAAGAAGCGATAAAAAACTATAATATAATACTTCAATTATCCTTTTTAAAGAAATATGCTATATTTTTTATCATTTATGCATTGTGCTTTCCGTTTAAGACGTTTTCTACTTAAAATGTTTGATCAAATCTGGGAAAAGCTCTTATAACACACACACACTCACACTTGTGTGTGTGCATTGTCGGTTGTGTAAGTGGGTTCCACTGTATATATATTGTTATATGTATATCTAAATAATAATTTTATGGGAAAAAGACCTTCATGTATATAGTTGTACATAATAATTACAGACTGATTTTTTTAAAGAAACCATTCATTTATTAATTTGCGCAGAGTAATCGTTGGTTGTAGAGGTAATTACAACTGGCGGTACAAAAAACATTTGACGAAAGCATGTTGTCACGTTGACACAACGTGCATATTTTTTAATGAAAAATTATTAATACAAATCCTAATTAATATTGTCTAAATTTAAACTAATAATCTATTCTAAATCTAATTTAAAAGTTTTTAACAATAACTATCTTTTAAAGCTTTCATTTTTCCTCTTGGCCTTCTCAATTACAGCGCATTAACGTACTTCTAAATCATTTCCCTCTTATCAGCTGCTTTGAAATAAAATAACAGTTGACGCCTGCTAAAAGAATAATCATGACACCTCTTCGCTCGCATATGTTTTCTCTGCTCCGCTGAACAGATGTGTTTGCGGTTTCCCTCTGCTGTGCAAGAAGCATATTGCTCGAAAAACACCTGCTAAAATTGTTCCAGAAAGTTCGGGCTCTTTCTATAGACACATGTTTTAACGGTTTTTTCTTTAGCAGTTGGAGAGTAATTTTTGGTGGGGCAAGCCACTCACTTCATGTGAGGAGGCTTTGCCCACCACGACGCGTTCCACGGATTCGCATCTATGCCGATCACTTTATGGTGACGGAGGCGTTCACCCACCGAGGTACCAGGCCGCTTTAATATGATCGCCGTGATGTTTTTGTCAACACACTTCCCCAAGTTTACTTTTGAATGCAATGTATTGTAGAGTTTTAAATGTATAATCCTGCGTTTTGGAAATTAGTGACTGTTCCAGTGTGAAAATAAAGCAATATGTTTCAAGTTTAAAAGTGTTGAGTGAGACTCCTTATTTAAAGGGAATGTAGTCTTCAAAATGTTTTTTTTCTCCTGAAGTAAAATGTGTTAGCCCAGTGTTCAAAGTGTTTGTGTGATCATGTTTCAGAAGAAAAACGACATGTGCCATCAAAAGGGAATTTCATTCTTGGTCTTGGAGTCTGTCCTTCGTCGTCGCTCTGATGTGGGATTTCTGGTGCATGTGTGATTTCGTTCAGTGGGGAAGAAAAGCATGTTCACCCCTACGACATTGTGTATGTCATCGTGTTCCGTATGAAAGAAAGTACCTCTTACCTAGGGGGAATAATTCTCCTTTCGACATCGTTGCGAGTGTGAATTTAAAATGTGACCCACTATACGATCGTCTTCTCAAAACTATGTCGCTCTCACTACAAAGTCGTACCAGTTATAATCTTTACAAAATAATTCATCGTCGTTTTACAATCACCACCTTCCACCGTACATCTACATAGGATAAAATTGGTGCCGGTGAACCAGGCACGTTCCTTCCATCAACTATGTGCTAAAATCGTCGTGATTTTCGTGCTACAGAGTGTGTTTGTTTTTTTGTGTTGCGGCGTGGTGACGAAGTAAAAAAAAATATTGCGCTTAAAACCTCTACATTTCACTTCATGCCTTTTTGGGATCCCAACCTTTTTTAAAATTTTTATTATATTATGTGTTAACACTTTTTTTTTTTTTTTTTTTTTTTTTTACGAGTGAGTGTTCATATAAATATATCTAGTATTATAGTTTTATGCATTATTTGAATTTTGATTAAAGTGATTGATATTATTATAATTGATTTTTTTTATATAAATATATGCGTATATATATATATATATATATCATAAAAAGTAATTTTCTTCTAAATAATGAACATTATTTACATTTTTTTTTGCATATATTTATCTTATAATTTTCTGCATATATCTAGATAGTTGATTATTTCTGAGTATACTGCTGAACCAGTTAAATAAACTAAGCAGATTTAGAAATGTTTATTTGTGCACTTAGAATTTATAAGTAGCAATTTTATATTTTTATCATATTATTATCTTCGAATTTCATGCTCTTCTGGAAACTCGCGGAATCTTTGCGCAGTCGAAAGATTACGTTTTGTGTACACAGCTATTTTCATATCCATGCAAACGATTTATTTGTGAAAAAAAAAATTAATGAGCTGTGTAAGCTGGAAAAACTATCTTAAACGAATTGGAATCCCAATTGTATGACGTCATTTCCACTTGAAATATGTAATTTTGTCACGCAAATGATTCACTTTTTTGGCTCTCGGAATTAAAATAATGCTGAAAATAGCGAAAAATCGCTTAAAAATGAGGGAACGGGGGATTTTCAGATTTTTAAAGTAGCGCAGAATGTTTACTATATTTTTATACATGATTATGAAAAATTTCAAGCGGATTTTACGAACGGTGAAGAATTTATTAGGCTAACTTTGTTACCCTTTTTCAGTAATGGCGGAAAACGTTTTATCTTGAAGTCCCATGAGCACAATGTATTGGGAATATTTTGAGTGCTCCTGTAGAAAAATTATAAATGCTACATAGACCCTTTTCAATAGGGTACATGGTACAGTAGATAAGAATAACATATTTAAATTTCGTAGAAATCGATGCCTATTTACACGAGTTAGAGCACGGACGGACAGATAGACAAACCAAAATCATAAACACTTTTCAACCTTGTTCGAAAGTGTTAACAATTAGAAAGCCTGTAAGTACAGGCTTCCGTACTTACAGGCCTGAGACTTCCAACTTACAGAAAGTTGTTCCATACTTTCTACTCTTGTGGATGTTCGGAACTTTTTTGCAACTGAAAAAGAGTGGGACCTTAACAGTGTATTGAAATGAACTATGAATTTGACATGCACACTATTTTCGGTGGAGAGCCTTTTTTGTAATCCTTAATCCTGCTGTATAGTTACGCTGACCCTGACACTGTAACGATTAATGTTGAACGACTCGACAGGAGACAAACCACCATTACTCCAAAACGATTCAAAAGTTAAGCGCATAAACGTAATGAACTCTACACCGTTTGTACCATTTGCGCGAAATATTTCATAATGATGTATAAAAATAAAGAAAATAATCAACGCTACTTTAAAAATAGGAAAATCCGCCCGCTCCCCAATTTTCAAGCGATTTTTCGTTATTTTCAGCATTATTTTATTTCCGAGAGTAAAAAAAAGTGAATCATTTGCGCGACAAAATGAGCTGTCGCAATTAACATTGACATCATACTGAAGTCACAGTTATTAGGCTTTGAAGGGAAAATTGATATTCCAACTCGTTTAAAATAGTTTTTTCAGATGACCCAGTTTAACTGTTTTTCACAAATAAAATGATTTCCTCTGCACGGAGCATAGATATAAGAGGGGCTGTTCGCAGCGAAACTAAATCGTTCGAATGCGAAAAGTTTTCTCACGCTTCCATAAGAGAATGGAATTTGATGTCGTTATATAATAAAAAGTTAATATGAAGTTATTTATTTTAAGAAGATTCAATATATTGAGTGTTGACCTATTTTTGTCGAATGTTTTTTCTAGCGCCCGTTGTAGTTGCCTCCTCAAGTTGCCGCGCTTTATCTTCTAGTAACATATATTCAATTTTGTTTTGTTTGGAATAGACGAATATTTGTAAAAGTACGCTTTAAACAATGATTGCCAGTAGATGTGTTTTAACAGTTCAACGCCAATCCGCAGCCCCGCAGCCGAAGCTCGCAGCCACCGCAGCTCGCCGCAGCTGTTAGTCTCTCCGCAACCCCAGGCAGTTGATTGCGCAATCGTTAGAGGGGAGATTTTTTTTTCCCATTAGAGGGGAGTTTTTTTTTTTTTTCACAAGTGATCGATAAGGGAACTTAGAAAAATTTTCGTCATCTGTGTTATAACAATAATCTGTGTTATAACAATAGCTCTTTTGTTTGTAATAATCAACTATCTATATTTAATGACGACGGAAAATGCATCTTACAACAAATTTACAAAATCGGAGATTCATTTACGTTAAACCCTATATATTTAAAACTCTTAAGTGATCAAGTAAAAAAAACTTTGTGAAATGACAAGTGAAATATCACAACGCATTCTAAAAACGCAATTTGAGACAACATTAAATACAGATAGTTGATTATTACAAACAAAAGAGCTATTGTTATAACACAGATTAAAATCCAAAAGTTTTTCGCAAAGTTCTATCCATGTAGAAGGGTGCATTATCACTCCAGAACTGGTTGGTATATAGTCTAATTGGGCGTTTTGGATAAATTGTCTTATATGAATCTTCAAGTCAGTTTTTTCATCGTGCAGCGAAACGTAGATAAGCCTTTCTAAATGCCATGTATCATTTACAGAAGCATATACGCTATGGTAAAGGTGATCCGTCCAATCGTCCAACTTTGGCCTTTTAGGGGAATGCTCATAAACGCACATTTTGGCAAATGTTAGGTTAATGTGTGACTCTGTCACGTGAGGTTCAGAAGGCATACCATGCGTTAAAAGTATGTTGGTTGGGGGATATATCTTACACATTGAACCATGGTCTAACTTAATGGTAGTGGCTTCACAGTTCGGTGGTTTAAAATCTAAAGTTCGTTTAGATCCAAAACTTAGAATGCATACACATGATGATAAGTCCAGAGAAAAATCTTCGTAATTACAGTCTCCAATTTCAGATTGTCCGTCAGAACATACGTTCACTTGTACCAAATTAAATTCATAATATGTTGCTTTCTGTAGATCTTCGCGTAGTTTTTGCAAAATGGGTAACCAAGAGAAAACAGAGACCGTCGCTCCAGAGAAACTGTAATGTATCCCATCATCTGCGACAGCAATTACTTTCCATGCCGAAGTAGTATCCTTTTCGCCAATTTTCAAAGGTTTTGCATCAAAAGGCAATTGTAATAATTCCTGCAGTAACACATCAGCATCACTTTGAGTATAAAACTCAGGAGTGTATTCAATGTTAAAGTTATTTTCGATCCATTCAGGCAAAGACATTTTTAAAAACTACAACGCAACACAACTTAACGGCAGGTAACCGCAGCGTAAAATGTTTTAGAATATGCGTTCAAAGTTCCCTGATAGCTTATCAAACATAGATACAAGCCTACTTTCCGATTGGTTCAAAGAGATCATGTGATTATCCAAGCGCCCTCTACCTTAAAACATGCCCAACCATGTAGATATTGCATCATACATTCTACAACCAATCAGAAGCGTACACGTCATCTCTTATGTAGAGGTGATTTCAAGGTTACACAGAACCGGTTTTATCTTCAGGTAAGACCATTTTTACATGAAATAAGTCATTTGTACGTTGTCTGGGATGGTTAGAAAACACGTTTTTCGTTCGCTTGTACTAATTTTAAATAGTTTAAAGGTTTATACATTCACATTACGAAAATGCAGTGAGGATGTATTTTTGAAATGATTAAAGTAAGTATGTTTTTGTTTCATTATTTTTTAGTATACGCATGTATATCTTATTTAATACGTATGTTAGAAATTTTTTAATGTTTTTGTAAATATATGAATCTCATGTCTTGGTAAATGATTATTTTCCAATTGCGTTTAGTTTAATCGTATAAGTTTCATATACATTAAGTTATAGTGTAGTACACATATTCCTTTTAGTATTTTGTTTAGTAAAACTTGTAAAATTTATTTGTTACTTTTAATATGTTATGTACTTTGTTCATACATGATTTAGAAAAAAGTTACTCATTAGTTAGTAAAAGTACGTTTGTGGTATAATCGTTACGCACATACCTTATAAAACCTAAATATATATAGCAACAAGATCCGATAACACTATTTGCATCAAAATAATATTTTTTTTTAAAGTTAAATGTATATTACTAACGTTTTATGAAACTTGATTTTCTAAAATTAGGAACTTTCATACTTTACAAGAATGAATTTCCTGTTTTAACATTTTACTGATATGCGCGATTCAGTTTATGTATCGCTTTAGAATACACACATGCACACACGCATACACACACACACACAAGTTTTCATAACGCTTGTTAACTTTTTCATGTAAAACCAATTTTTATTTTGCTTAGATATTCTATTTTCATGTAAAATGTTTTTAATAACTATCAATAGAATGAAACATTTGTTAAGATTAGATTTCACTATACGTTTTCTGAAACATTAAGGTTATAGTGGGTTAAGATAATGTACTTTTTGTAGATATAAATTTTGTTTTGAGAAACATACTGCTCTATTGTACTTATTTTGAATTCTTATACCGCAAAACGCATACGTATCTGGGTAAATGCTACTTTGGTACCTAAAATATAGGCATTCCTATTATTGAATTGTTAGATTATTACTTTTTAACTATAATATCATACAATTGTTATGTAGATAAAAGTTTAAAATGTCCTCTTAACCCCTAAAATTTATCCTTTGTTACAAGAAAAACTTACATCTAAACCGTTAAATATTTCAAGAAGTGTTATTTCATTGGTATTATGTATTTAGTTTAACAACAGTGTGCCTATTTTTATCTTATGTCAGTAAAAAACGTAATTTAATCTGGATGATGCCAAAAGAAGTGTATGAAATAGCCAGCTGATTTGGGAATCAGAAGTAAAATATTTTTAATTTTTACTCTTTTCCTGATCTGCTAGCGTTATTCAAGAAACGCAGTAGAAAATTCAGCAAGGTGGGCTTTCAAGTAAGTAAGACCTTCTTATTTTCCGATAACTTTATTTATTTTACAACCTGGTAGTTAGATCTAAAACTGCAATTGTATTTACGCGCTTGTAACTTATTGTATCCTAATGTTCTAAACGCATAAGCACATAACCGCGATTTCCAATCTGTTAGTTTAAAACCACATTTTATTTTCAATACTGCAGGATTTTTAAAATCTATCAATAGTAATACCCGCATAAAACTTTTAATGATATATCCAATACCATATTATCACTAGAAAATTCGCAAAGTCTCCTTATCCTAACATTAAACGCAATTATTTTTACTATTCTGTAAAAAGTTTGCATAAAACATAACATTCAACTAAATAAAACCTAACTTTAATTTTTATCCTCAATACTATAGGATTTTAAAATTTATCAATGCCAATACTCGCTTAAAATATATAGCCAATACCATATTATCACTAAAAAATTGGCAAAGTCTCCTTATCCTAACACTAAACATAATTATTTTTACTATTCAGTAAAAAGTTTGCATAAAACATATCATTCTACTAAATAAAACCTAACTTTAATTTTTATCCTCAATACTGTAAGATTTTAAAAGTTCATGAATACTAATACTTGCTTAAAAGGTTTAATGATATAGCCAATACCATTTTATGTCTAAAAATTCGAAGTCTCCTAATCCTAACATTAAACATAATTATTTCCACAATTCTGTAAAAGATTTGCATGATAGGACCGGTTGTAGGATAAAACTTAATATTTTTACGCTTATACGAAGCATATATCTTTAGCATATCTGTTAAATCAACGGGCGTGCCGTGAAGTTAACTTTTAGGGGCAAATCCATACAGTAGATTTCGTTTTCGCTAAAATATTTTTCAAGGTTTCATTATTAAACAGAATATTACCTTAAGGATAAAAAAAAAAAAATCTAAAACGCATTTATCTTTAACATATACCAAAATTTAACTCTTTCTAGTTATCTGAAAAATTCTAAAGCTAAAAGAATGGTTATCACCTTTACTATCTTATCTACCCAACACCCCATAAATCCGCGAAAATTTTTCTAAGTTCCCTTATCGATCACTTGTGGGGAAAAAAAAAAAACTCCCCTCTAATGGGAAAAAAAAATCTCCCCTCTAACGATTGCGCAATCAACTGCCTGGGGTTGCGGCGAGACTAACAGCTGCGGCGAGCTGCGGCTGCAGGACTGCGGATTGGCGTTGAACTGTTAAAACACATCTACTATTGCCCACATAGGTTAATGCATTGGGATTCTTTTGGGTGCTCCTGTAAAAAGAATACAAATGCTACAAACCCCTTTTCAATTGGGTACATCGTATAGCACATACTAAATTTCATAGTAATTGATACATATTTACGGTAGTTAGAATACAGACCCACCAACAGATATCATATGCACTTTTCAACCTTGTTGGAAAGTGTTACCGTCATGCAAACGATGAAACTAACACTGAAAAATTGCACTGCAAGGGGACTAAGAGACAGAAGAAATCTTTGGCAATGAGCGTTCCGTTTGTTTATACCCCGGCAGGAAGATTCTTGGCAAAGGACTTCTCCTCCTGTCCTTGGACAAGAACCCCTTTTCGTCGGAATATTTTCGCATCCTCGAATTAGAACGGACACGAATAACAAGAGGAATGCCAGACTTCTTTTATATTTTCCTCCTTGGTTATGTACCTGTTGACAAATTAAGTTTGGGGTCTTGGAGTTCTTTTGGTATGTAATTAAAAAAAATACGTATTCGTAAACGCATTCGTAAAGGGGTGCTTGAGCCTGAGACACTTTCGAAAAAAAATCGGAAGGGAGCTATTTCAAGCAGACGTATTGTCGAATGCGGGCGAAAGGGAGAATTGCACGGGCGGGTTGAAATCTTACTATATAGTTACGCTGATCTCTGACTGTGTAAGGATTCCGGTCGAACCCATCCAAGAAAAAACTTTTACCACCATGACTTCAAAAAGATTAAAGGGTTACATACAAAAACGTAATACGTAACGTATACTGTTTGTACGATCCGCTTGAAAATTTTCATGATTACGTATAAAAATAAAGAAAATAATTTGCGCTACTTTAAAAATCTGAAAGTCCAACCATTCCCCAATTTTCAAGCGATTTTTCGCTATTCTCAGCTCAATTTATTTTAGTAAAAAAAGTGAATCATTTGCGTGAAAAATGAGGTGCCGCAAGTCACAAAGATGGCATACTGAAGTCACTGTTGTCAGGCTTTGAATGGAAAATTGCGATTCCAATTCGTTTAAAATAGTTTCTCCAAATTATCCAGTTAAGTATTTTTTCACAAATAAAATGATTTCCTTTGCATAAAACATCGATATAATAGGGTTTGTTCCCAGCGAAACAAAATCTTTGGAATGCGAAAAGTTTTCGCACGATTTTAGAAAGAAATGGAATCCGATTTTGGTATATAATAAAAATTGAATATGAAAGTATTCATTTTAAGAGGACAAAGATACTGAGTGTAGACATATTTTTGTCGAATGTTTTTTCTAGTGCCCGTTGTAATTGCCTCCACAACGGGCTTAAGTAAAAATACACTCATGTCCATAAATTAAGGATAATGAAGTTCAGGCAAAGAAAGAGAAAGAAGCAAAACAAATTTGACTTATTTGTAAAGTCTATTTATTAAACAAAAAGTAAAGAGCAAAAAAGATGCTATATGTTTGACATAATTAATAAAAATTGCAAGTTTTACTCCCTTGACCAAATTTAAAAAAAGAACCTATTTACAAAAAACAGTATAACATGGTTAGTAGGATGGTTAATACGGAGTATGTCTCCCGGACGATGCAATACAGGCCTGACAACGCCTAGGCATGCTGAGTATCAAATGATCAATCTGATCTTGGGGAATATTACACCACTCATCAAGCAATGCACTCCGAAGTTCCGGTAGACAGGTGGGAGGGGTTTGACGGGCTGCAATTCGTCGGCCAAGCATATCCCACACATGCTCTATTGCATTCAAGTCCGGTGAGTATGCTGGCCAATGCATACGGGTGATATCCTCCGATTGAAGGCATTCGTCTACAATGTTTGCACGGTGAGGACGGGCGTTGTCATCCATAAACACAAATTCAGCACCCATGGCACCCCGAAACAAACGTACATGTTGTTCCAGAATGACATCCCGATAGATGTGACCTGTCATCGTTACACTCTGAACATGCAGGTCAGTTCTGGAACCAAGAATAATTCCTCCCCAAACGAGCCATCCTGCACCACCGTAACGGTGTCTTTCAATGGTGTTCTCTTGGTGGTAACGGGTACCTGGTGCTCTCCAGATGAATGTCCGGCGAGAATCAGACTCCAAACTAAACCTGGACTCGTCGGAAAACATCACACAAGACCACTGTTGCGGTGTCCACAATGCATGCTCTCTACTCCAGGTTAATCGCAGGCGACAGTGAGTTGCGGTAAGTGGAACACATCTGACAGGCCTACGAGCATATAGACCAGTGTGCCCTAAGCGTCTGTACACGGTCTGCCTTGAAACTGTCGTACCGGTAGCTGAAGAGAGCTGACGAGACAGGTCTGATGCTGTACTCCGTCTGTTTCTTTTGGCAGTAACTGCCAAATAGCGGTCCTCATTCGGCGTTGTAACTCGGGGGCGACCTGTGCTGTAACGTCTACTCACATCACCATCATCTTGAAATCGTTGCCAAAGCCTGGAGATGACACTCTGGGCGATTCCAAGTTCCTCGGATACTTCCAGCTGGGTACGTCCACATTCCAGTCGTCCGATAATTCTGCCACGTAAAACATCATCCAAATGCCTCCTTTGTGCCATAACTATGCGGTTTTTGCACTGAAAGGCTTTCACAGCGCTTGTGAACAATTTTACTTCTTTGCCACCATTCCTTATATACCCCTCTCTTACACTCTCGTCATTGTGACGTACCATCCACGCCATCTAGTGGTTTCCTGTAATTTGCATATTCTTCTTCAAGATGTGTGTGATCATTCCACAGGTGAAATTTTTATTTTAGAGATCAATTTCTGTGTGATTCTAAATTATCCTTAATTTATGGACATGAGTGTATAAGTAACTAGCGGATTTGCCCGTTGGCATAAGGTATTAGCAGGATTTTAGTTTAGAAGGGTAGGGGCTACCAATACTTTCGAACTTCGTTATTATGACTTTTTTTTTTTACAGTGATATCGCTCTTATATCAGCAAAATATTCTGTATCACTTCCCCAGAGAATACAAGCTCACTATTAAGGTGACTCGGTTATAGCGTCGTCATCATCTGGTCTCTTCAGTAACGATTAATTGAGTTCAACTCTCTATCATGCACTATCTGTAAGTATTTATTGAATAACCGTCTTTTTTTTTTGTAAAATATGCTTTAGAAATAATTAGAGGACATTTTTTAATAAATGAAATATTCTAGTTTATTAATTAAATGAGAATTCTAAGTTGACTTTCATTTCATCCCCTTTAAGGGGAGTTAGCTTCTGTAGCCCCCTCAGAGTGTGAGCCTGTGGGTATTAGGGCATCATTTGTCAAAAAGTATTATCCGCTAATCGAGTCCCTGGCCATACTTTCACCGACAAAAATTCATAAAGTGAATAAAATTTAAAAAAGGAGGCCTTTTGCTCACACAAACCACTTTATTAGACGGCACATACAAACACATAAAATTTGAGTTCGAATTCAGACAGTCAGAGGAGGGTTCGAGCAAAATTCTGACCAATTCTGAAAAGCCATTGAAACACTCAGGGATATATGCGTTTTATAGCGTCAGAACTGCACATTATCAAAGCTCTATAGCTTCTTGTCGAAGACTTTACGATACCGCCCAGATCAAATGTTATCGGAGAGATTCAAGTACTGAAGGGTAAGAAAAAGGGAGCATCAAAGATATATCTCTGTAAGTTCTAATTATTCGTAATTATTCGGACAACGTCACACTGCATATATTTGCGATTCTTTTTTAAATTCTTTCACAATAAAAATTAAGTATGTGAATCAGCTTTCAAAAAATCGCTTAATCGTTAACTCAGATTTATGTATTTTCGTTTTCTGAGCCTAAGAAATCTCAATGCTTCCAGTTTTTTTTTAACTGTTGCATTGAAGAACTTGAGTAGCAACAATGGATTTTGTTGCTACGGTAACTATAATATTAAGAAAATGAAATTTTCTGTTATGATGTTAGAGGGTTGCTTTGATAAAGGTAAAACTGAGCATGGATGTAAAATTATACAGGTTGGAAAGATCGGGAAATACTTTTTACGGAGAAAATGGCTTCTGATGTCAGTGTTCAATTCACGTTAGTTAAAATAAATAAAAACTTTGTATAAAAAACACACATTTAAACATACTGTCAATAAGAAAAGTTCGACAAATAAACAGTTGCTTTCAGGTAGGGTCATTTTTCACTTGGGGATGTATGGATATTAAAAGACGAAATTTAATTTTTATGTGGTCCCCCTTTTCCTATCTCTTATAACACTAATCGACTAGGTTTTTTTCACAAGAAATCTGAATAGTGAATCTAGTGCATTTTTCATCCTGAATTCAAATATGTAGTCAGAATTTTCCCATCAGGCATAGCTTTTCTGTGAAAGCTACTTTTCAAAATCTGATTTGAGCGTTTTCTTTGACCTGTCACAGGAACCGTTACCTCATATGTAGCGATTTTAAGCAAGCTGTTTTTAAGAAAATTATTTGTAATATCACGCTGTAGTACCATAAAACAAGACTGTGCATGTTCATTCATGTTTGGACATGCTCAGACCTGTTAATCTGGCATTGTAATGTGTCAGTATTGAGCTGTCTCAAACTCAAAATGATTCAAATGAAAATCAAAATGATCCTACATATGAAGCCAGTAGCTGTTCATCAGAACCCTACTTTCCCAATCAGCAAGATCTTAATGACGTGATTCAGGATTTAAATCTGTCAAAACAGCAAGCTTCAGTTCGAACTTCCAGACTCAGAGGGTGGAATCTACTCCAAAAATATGTAAGAATATGTAGCTATCATAGCTACCATAGTGTTTTCAAAGACTGCTTCTCTGAAGAAAATGGTATTGTGTTTTGTGATGATATTTGCCCAGTTATGGAAACTCTTGGGCATCAAAACCGGCCAGACGAATGGCGATTGTTCATAGACACCTCTAAAGTTAGTTTGAAAGCTGTGCTGTTACAGCTTGACAATGAACTTCCATCAATACCTGTAGCGCATGCCGTTGATATGAAACTACTTTCAGATAAAATACAATATGAATAATATGATAATAATATCTGTGGTGATTTAAAGTTTATTGCTTGTTTTGCAACTTGGGTTCACCAAATTTTGCTGTTTTTTGTGTGAATGGGACAGCAGAGATAATAAGTCTCATTTAGAAAATCATGACCCAAACGTGACTCTCTTATCCCTGGCCAGGAGAAAGGGTCGCTTCAGTGAATCCTGATAAAATATTTTTATCTCCATTGCATATTAAGTTAGGAGTAATGAAAAATTTTGTCAAAGCTATGGATAAACTTTCTGATGGATTCTTGTACTTGAAATCGAAATCCACCAAAATCAGTGATGCTAAACTGTGAGAAGGAATTTTTATAGGATCCTAAATCTGGTCATTAATGGCCGATGAACATTTCGAAGGACTGTTAAATCTAAAGGAGAAAGCAGCCTGGCAGTCTTTCAAAAGTTTATGCTGCAACTTTCTTGGAAACAATGAAGCAGAAAACTATCATCATAGTGGCTGATCTTCTGCATTCTTATAAAGCTATGGGATGCAACATGCCTTTAAAAATTCACTTATTGGACTCTCATTTAAACTTCTTCCCCGAAAATCCTGGAGCTGTCAGTAATGAACACGATGAGCATTTCCATCAGCAAATTTCTGCAATGGAGAAGAGGTACCAAGGCAAGTGTAGTTCCAATATGCTGGCTTACTACTATTGAACCAAGAACACAGACATTCCATATTTGCAGAATATGCCCGAAAATCACTATCTACCACTCTCTAGGTCGGTCAGAATGAGTAGTTATAATTTTGAGTTAGATAGCTAGTTACGGATTTTTTAGAGTATTATCAAAAATTCAAATGAATATCACACAAAACTCCTGCCTGATGGGGGAAAACTGAAATGATATTTGAATTCAGCACAAAAAATACTTTTAGAATCTGCTATTTTAATTCTTGTGAAAGAAAAAAAGTTCATTTTTGTAGACCAGTGTAATTTGCAAATGTTGCCCTGTGTCGAAGAAGGCAAATGAAAAAAATCCCATGTTTCTGAGTGCAATAGTTAGAGATACAGCAAGTTAAACATTTTAGCATTGGTCGCAAAATACTAAAATTCTCAAAAGTGAGAAAAGTAAAATCGCTTTTCAACTGACATTAACTTATGTTAGCGGTCATACAACAGCTAGATTGGACGCCGGGAAATCCCATTAGCTAGAATTTTCTTATAACGCATATTTGCAGTCTCTAGTGAAAGTGAACCAACACCGTTACTTTGTCATTCTCTATTACACTGAGGAATTCTTACTCTAGAAGCATGATGTAATGAGTGGATGAACACCCCTGAAAGACTGTTCATTTCAAAACGCAGTACCTATTAGTTCAGGTGAAATTGTACTTATTAACCCTTTAACGCGCGGTGTTCTCGCTCTGAGGACACAAAACTCTGACGTTTTGACTGTTGTCAGTCACGAAGAACAAATTTGATTTCTATAAAAATACTTGAGGGTGACTAGTTACACGAGAATCCTTTATTTTTCAGTGCGTCATTTCCCGTTAAAATAGGTCGATTAGTTTTAAAATTGTCAGGAATATTTTAAAAAGCCCTGGCATCTTCTGAAAAAATGGAGAATACGATTTAAATACGTTGATATAGAAGAAAAACTGTAAACAGACTGCCCAATGCTGGAAAAAAGGGCAGCCGTTGCCATAGCTCGATTTAACTACCAGCGACGTGGCGGTCGTTCGAATCGGTTCTTCGCGTGCCACAGATCTTAACTTCATGAGTTTGAATGCGTTTAATTGCCATTTTCCAAACTAAGGGATTATTATTAAATTTTATCAACTCAAGTGGGTCCCCTAAAGTAAAGATTTTTTTTTTCGCCTGTCAAGACAGCAGGTCGGTCATCAAGTCAATACAACAGGTAGAGGTGTAAGTCGTTATTTTCTTAATATTCAATATCTCGCTCAATATTTCACTTACAAACATGGGATTGTTTTCATTAATTTCCTTATACACAGGACAACATTTTTCTAAATAGAAGCGGTACGAAATGAGGGACCGTATAAAAATTAAATTTCATATTTTAATATGTACACCGACCCTAGTCAAAAAAATTCTATAGCCGAAAGATACTCTTTTAATGGACAATCTTTTCTAACTGAAAGTATAAGTCGATCCCTTACGGTTTAAAAGACAATCCCTTTAACCTCTGTTTTGAATCCCCCCGGTATGGCCTTGAATTTTAATCCATGTTCGGTCGTGGCGTTCGAGAATTTTCCGCAACCTTTCTTCATTTCAGCTCTCTTAGAACAAAAACATTTTTCTATGGGTTGCTCGATTTCAACCAAATTTCCGAACGCAATTTTTTCTCTCTTATGATGACACTTGAAGGACAGAGTTGCGTAACGGAGCACGCCGAAGAAAAATAGTAGTCTTACTTTACTTTTTTTTTTTTTTTTTTTGTCCCTGGATCTTTATTTTCTTCATGTTAGTATAACAGGCTGCTTTTTTTTCTGTTCTTTACTTTTACTTTATTTTATCTCAACGAGTTCGGTTGAACGCTCCCCATAGCGGGGGTGTCTCATTTATATTCTACGCTAATACCCGGCGCGCTCGTGAAATAATAGTAATAATAAAAAAAAAGCAGGTGGAAAAGGGTTAGAACGTGACATTTCGCAAGGGGCATTGTTACGTTCGCAAAGTGTATGGGCAATTGAGAGGAGAGTTGAGTTACTGCAATCCGGGTTAGGCAACATCTCTTTTCTTCTCGGGATGAGCGTGTTAGTGAGTTATTAGTGCTGTAGAACGGTTGAATTTTACGTAAGGTGGATTCTCCTCCCGTTATAGTCCCCACCGTATTCGGATGCTAATGAAGTTCGCAAACACTTCCAGTCGTGCTTTCGAATGACATAGGGCTCATCGTCTTTTTGCGACCATTGTTACAGACGTCAAGGTTAGAGGGGGAAATGAAAGAGTTGCGTAGGGTGGCACTGTGACATTAATTATTATTCGTTTAATTCCTGTCTCGCAATATATCGATTCATTTCATCAAAAAACATAAATATGGGTCTCAATATTAAACGTTTTTAGTCTCGTAAAATTTACATATTTATTAAGCTTTCGCGACTCAATTCGGAAAACAATTTTCTTTAAAATATTATTATTATTGAAAAAAATTCAGACTTGAACGAGCACTATAGTGTTATTTTTATTTATATGTATATTAAAAAACAAGTTATATTCTTTTATTGATTCAATACCTTTACTTCGATAAGTAGGATCTTCATGATACTGTATTGCACTTTCACAGTCCCTTTGAAAACTTTTTTCCGGAGCTACAGATTTCTCATCTTAGCTTCGGAAGATGAGATAAGTTTCCTTCTAGGCATGTTATATCCCTTAATTTGGAAAGGGAAGCAAGTTGACAGTGACGACACTTTTTTCCCCTTTAGGTTTGAAATGAATAGAAGATATGTACATAAAAACATGAAATTTAATAATATATTCCTCATGATAAAAATATAAAGCAAAAGAAATTTAAAAAATTTAAAATAATGAAACATTAAAAAAATATATTCTGAAATTTGAAAAATGAAACTCAAGAAACCGCACACGTTTTCGTGGCTACCACTAATGCTAAAAAGTTATTTGCATATATTTTTAATAATGAATGCCGACCTCATCCATCTGTCATCGGCGATAGCTCCCTACAATAACAATATTAATAACTATTCGCCTCCGGCGACCCGTTGGTTAGCCATCTTAATAAATCTTGTTCGGAGAGAATCCTATTCATCACCGGCTTCCTTGACACTGGAATCTCTCAGATTCTGAATGGAATTTAAAATTAAGATCGTAACAAACAGGAGAGGCCCTAGGGTAAGTGGCGCCCCGTCTGATGTAAAAAAGACGTCCCCTTTTATGCTCTACTACAAATTATTTTCGTCCTATATTCATTCTGAAGAGCTTCTGGGTATATTGGCCTTTATCAAAAAACAGAAAGCGGAAAAAAAAAGTAAGAAAATCTGAACCACTTTCAGATTTTAAATACGCACTAAAGTGCTAATATATTAGAAGCGTCTGAAAAAACACTCAAAAAACTGGTGTTAAACGATAAAGTAATTAAAAAACTTTGTAAAAAACACACATAAGAAGTAAAAGGAAAAAGGATACGCGTTTCGTTCAAAAATTGTTTTGAACTTCTTCAGTCCAAGCCCTTCGACGTAAAGAACACAGGGAACTGAAAAGAGAAAAAAAAACAAGCCGACTTGTTTTTTTTTTCTCTTTTCAGTTCCCTGTGTTCTTTACGTCGAAGGGCTTGGACTGAAGAAGTTCAAAACAATTTTTGAACGAAACGCGTATCCTTTTTCCTTTTACTTCTTATGTGTGTTTTTTACAAAGTTTTTTAATTACTTTATATTAGAAGCGTATTAGTCTTCCCTATTTTCTTTCCTTATTTCATTAAGTTGCAAGGGCGGATTAAAGGTGGGGGCGGAGGGGTCGACCGCCCCCTCCGAGAAAAAAGAAATTAATATAAAAGATCCTATTTTACTTCCATAAAATGGATGTATATGCCAATCTTCTAACTAACCTCCCCTATCGACAAACTAACCGCGCCCCCCCCCCCCAAAAAAAAAACTTGCATTAATCCGCCACTGTTAAGTTGGAAAATATATCATTATTCATGAGTGTGATTAAACAAAATTAAAATTGATATTTCTAACATCCTTTTTCTGGATGTAATACATTAGAAATAGATTGGGAAAAGCTGAGCAGAAAAATGCACACTTCCAACTGAATGAAAATTTCCAAAACTTATTCTCAGGTGTATTCATAACCCAAGTAGCAGACGATAAATTGCGCCAAGCGTTAGAATCATCTCAAAATTGCACATCAACCATTTTATTTTTCGCCCAATTAAAACGTTGCATATTTTAGTCTCGGAAAATTTCCAAATCCTATTTTTCTTTTGAGTATAAAACATTTCATTCCTGCTCTGATTTCACATGCACACGATATTTTAATTAAGAAAACAACCTTACAAATAATCTAAACAAAAAAATCGTTATTCTTTTACTTTTACTTCAAGAGTCGACTTGTCTGGCGCTGTATGTCCTTTCTGGACCTTGTGCCATTAAACACCAACTAACCAACCAACCATACTTCAAGAGTCTGAATCATTTAATAAACTTGCCACATATGGCAACCTAGATATGCTATATTCTCTCTTTTTCCATTGCGGGGTTAATATTGCGAAACGGCGGAGCAAAAATTAGCCTTTTCGATATGTTTTTTATCGATATCTCCTACAATTTTTTTGAAATAATTCGAATTTCAAAAAAATTGCTTCGAGGTATGTGGAGACCCGTTGTGGAGAATTTCCATACAAAATTTGGTAGGTCTACGATCATCCGTCTGGGAGCTATGCGAGACACAGACAAGTTAACTCACGGACATTTTACACTCTGTTTTATTAATATGGATAATAATAATGCAAAACAGTTCATTGTGATGACACCCCCCCCCCCCCAAAAAAAAAAAAAAAAAAAAAAAAAAAAAACTAACCATTTGCACCTGTCTTAAGTTAAAGCAGCCGGGTTCAATGTCAAGGCTATGCGTGTCAACCCTTTTCGCCAATCGATATCCATTTCGCACTTTTTCGCCGAAGGGGCAGTTAGTTCACCGAATGCCAACGGAAAGGGGAAAAAGTGGGAGCGGCGACCAGTTTTCCCCCTCCATTCCCAATAAATAAATAATTTATTGAAACAGAAAATGACGTTCCAATCCTGCCCCGGGAAGATCGCTTTTCCCACGAGGCCACTGTGCTGACAGACAGTGCAAAAATCCAGAGCAACACAGGAGGCACTTCGACCGGAAACTACGCTGCAGATTGGACAGAGGAAACGTTTTTTGACCCTCCATGGATGTTGAGCCTGGTAATGGGCCTCGAGAAATGATAGAATAGAATTGAATAGTGAATAAATCATTCGAATAACAGTTGACAAATAGTGAGTACTATTCGATGGACTTGCATAATCGATTGTTGCTATTCTAATCGGAGCAATAATCGAGTAATTGAATAGTGAATGAGCCATTCGCATAGAAATTGGCAAATAATGAGTACTAAGCCATATACTATGCGGATGTTATGTGTTCAGCGTTCTACTTTAAATCGATTAGCTCGATTAAATTCAAGAATTGATTTATTCGAATAGTTTTATTCGATTCATGCCCATCACTATCTACGTCCACGGATTATTTATTTTTTTTATCTATTATTATTATTTTTCGGGGGGGGGCAGTAGATAGAAAAGGCCGGTTCTGCCTCAGGCGCAGGCGTAAGGCGTAGTGTGCAGGGTGCAGGGAATTTCCCTTTTCAGTGATGCTTAACGGTTAAGGCGATGGCGAAAGAGTATGGTTTAGGATTTTTTTTCTCTGTAAATATTTTTCAGATTAGTGGGACTTAGAATTATTTCAAAAATTGCAGGTTTCTTTTATTGTTTATAATTATTTCTAATTAGGGAACTTATTATTATTTTCATAGTGTATTCAAGGAATAGTAGATTTCACTTTTTTTCTTATGGTTTAGGATTTTCTTTGTAGATATTTTTTGCAGATTAGTGGGACTTAGCATTATTTCAAAAATTGTAGGCATCTAATGTTTCACTTTTAACGATTTTATTTTTTATCGCCACAATTGTCGCATTTGGATCTAACTGTATTTCTAATTCAGCAGCTAAAGCTAACATGTCCTCTTTTTTGCCCTTTCCGAAATACCCCATGGTTGACTTCTGAAAGACCCTCAAACTACCACTTTTTATTTATTTATTTATTTTTTACCTTTCTATTAACTCTAAATTAACTAAAACACTTCCAATATTTAATTTAATAATGCATTTTAACAGTAGTCAATAAAACATTCATCATTTCTCTCCGTAAAATATTTCTTAAAACTTTTGTTTTATTACACCAATTGTTTGTAAGACCAAAAATATCAGAGAAGACAGAAAAAAAATGCTATTTTATAATTAATAGTGGTTTAATGGGTAGGGATGATGAGGAAAGAGGGAAAAGATAGAATGCCGGGAGATGTGCTCCATGATGGACTTTGGATGTAACTTTGTTTTTATTTTAAAACGGACTGATTTTCACGAACGATGATTTTTTTTTTACTTTAAGTGTTTGTTTGTAATTGTAAATGTCTTCGTCCGTAATAAATGTACTTCGTCATTGTGATCGTTGTTCTTGATTAACCCGAAGTGTCATTTCACATATATGTGTGTGTGCTTGTGGCTTAAGGCCGATTGACTGCACAAGGGTCCTAGGTCTACAGAGGAGAATGCCCTCCGTGGGGGACTTTCTAAAGGATCCTAGCCCGTATTTAAGTGAGGTTTCGGAGAAAATCATGGAAAACTCTGAATGGCTAGGTTGACAGGCGCTCCGTGATTGAACCTGGCACTTTCCGCCTTCCATAGTGTTTTCAGGGCCGCCGTCCAGAGCCGTCTTCCAGAGCGATTCGAAAGCAGAACCTCTTAGCCACTGGTGGGTCGTGTTTGTGTATGTATGTTTGATATTTAAAAACTGAATTCTGCCTATTATGTCATTTTTTAATAAAATTCTGTATACAAGCGCTTAAGTGAATTTAGATGTTATAACTTTTCAAAATCTGCTAAGCTGTAATAATTTCAAACAGGTTATATTGTAATCATAACTTTTTTGTTTCAAATGAAGTATATAGTTTTGGTTTCCTTTGCTTTTCTAAAAGTACCTTATTTTAGTTTTCACATCAATTATTGCGTATTGTTTACATTACAATACGCAAGCACATCCACTTGTATAGTGATAGGTAATAATGGCAACATATATGCACTGCACATTTATACTCTTTCAAAATGAAAATAATGATTTTCAAAAAATGGAAGTGTGCAGAAAACGATAAGGTTCACTAATTCCCATGTTAACTTCAATAACATGCGAACTTAACAAGGGAATTTAAGTTAACATGGGAACTTTTTCTTAATAAAGTTAACATGAGTGAAATAGATTCTACCTAATTAGAGTAAAGGAGTCTAGAAGTGACATTTTTTGACTGGGTTCTGCCAGAAAGAAATGAAATTATTTTCACTTCAAATCATATAGTTCATTACTCTATTTAATATATTTTGCCAATTGAAATTCCTTTGATCTCACAAAAAAAAGACCGCTCTCCCAGTGAACATCTCTCTCTGTGTATCCCAGGCACAGAGAAGTATCACATCAAAGGGACAGGTGTTATTGTTGTGAGGTCATTAGTTGCCTCGTTCGTCCTAGCAGTGCTACTATTTACCCTCCAAAACATGACCCAATGACATTCGGAACAATCGAGACGACAGCATCCTGGCTAAGGGTCTCAATCAACCAACCTCTCGAATCAAATCAGACAGCCAAAGTTGTCTCAATCAACCAACCTCTCGAATCAAATCAGACAGCCAAAGTTGTCTCAATCAACCAACCTCTCAAATCAAATCAGACAGCCAAAGTTCTGGAAGGTTAAAATGGGGAGGGGAGCCAAAGGAAAAATTCTTACAGGGGCGCTTCTAGCAGCAGCCATATCAACGGAATTTGTGTCCTTTAAGAAAGCCTGAAATTTTCTCACTCCCTCTTTGGCTGAAAGCAGTTTTCCGAATTGCGGCGTGATGCCGATCGCTATACATCGCTATTTCAGATTTGCGATTTCAGAGGTCAGATTTGTGAGGTAAGTGGTTGGCAGAAAGTTCACAGACATTACTGGAACTGGACCTTACACAACCCACTCACACTCTTTTTAAGAAGTTATTTTTACTGTATTAGTAAAAAAAAAAGCACAAAAGATTTACGATATTTCAAGAGCTTGCAATGCGTTGTACAGACTAGTAAAATTCCATTTTGGGGAGCAGAAAATGTTCATTTTTATGTGCAGGGACAAATTAAAAAATTTCCCCCCTCAAAAGTATACCTGGTGCCTGATCACTTGCTTCAGGATGGGGGGGGGGCGCTTCAGTTTTCCAGGGAGGGGTTACGCCGTCCATAGCGCCCCCAGTGCTACAGTCTCAGCCCCCTAGGGATTCTCACTCCACTGCACAAGTGTAAAGGCAGGGACGTGCTTAGGGTTTTAGCGACCCTGGGTGAACCGTATTTAGAGATCCTAGACAAAATGTAATTACGGGCCTATAACGTTTCTCTTCTTATTAAATTGTGGATCTTGACCTGCCCCTCCCTCAGTAAAACTCGCTGCTGCTACTTATTCTAATTAAATAAATTAGATTATTTATAATTAAAATTTTAATACAATACGTTTCCATAGTGTAAAAGCTGTTAGCTACTTAATGTGCTGTAAATTTTGAAAAGAAAGCTATACATGAAATAAAAAAGTCTCCACATTTAAAATTGTTTATTTATTCAACTTGGATAAATAATTAAACAATGTGTAAATTGTGTATTCAATTTTGGAAACGTAAATTTACATAGAAAAAAAATTGCTTACAAATATGATATGTTCACCGTAAAGCAATATTTTGTCTAGAAAAAACGTATGACGAAAATATGTCTACACTCAATATATTTAAACTTCACCCAACTAAAATAAATAATTTCACATTCAATTTTTATTATATACCCAAATCGAATTTCATGCTCTTCTGGAAACGCTTGGAAACTTTTCGCATTCGAACGATTTCGAGTTGTGTACAGTCTTATTAATGCTTCAAGCAGACGATTATTTTAATGAAAAAAGAATTAAATTATGTTATCTAGAAAAACCATTTTAAACGAATTGGAATCCCAAATGCATGACGTCATTTTCACTTGAAACAGGTAATTTTGACACGCAAATGATTACTATTTTTTTTTAACTCTCGGAAATAAAATAGAGCTGAAAAGAGCGAAAAAACGCTTAAAAATGAGGGAACGGGTGGATTTTCAGATTTTTAAAGGAGCGCAGATTGTTTACAATATTTTTATAGATGATTGTGAAAATTTTCAAGCTGATCGTACAAACGGTGTAGATGTTATTGCTTTTTTCGTCTTAATTTTTTAATCTTTTTGATAAATGGTGGTAATGGAGTAAAAGGAGTGAGTAAACTTTTACCACCCACTTTTGAGTAATGGTGGTAAAAGTTTTATATCTTAGATTAGTTGCCCGGAATTGGTAGAGAGTGAGTCAGGGTTCAACGTAACTATATATATAGTAGGGTTTTGAAAAGGAACGTTCTGCAGTGCTAATAGTTACAGGAACGATTAGGGAATTCTTATAACAATCACAAAGTTTGGCAAAACTTCATATAGACAATTTTTGTGCAGTTTTCATTTCTAGATCAGGAAGTTTATGTGACTACTTGATATCCATAAATTCAACCGTCATTTAGCGGCCCTGGGCGGTTGCCCAGTTTGCCACCCCCTAAGCACAGCCGTGAGTAAACGTCAGAGCGAGGAAGTGCTGCGTTGCCTCATGCTTGCCTTGCCGAGCTAGTATAATACCCACCTTCACATTTTGACTACATAAATTTGTATATCAAGTGGATTATTGAAAGGACTACAGCATTTTTTGGAGGAATGGAATATTTGGAAGGATCCTGAAGGCCTGAGTCCGCTGAGATCCAGTAAAGGGGTTTTTAGGGATGAGGCAAAGCAACTTACTACGGCGAGGCAATTAAGCAGAGCCCCGAGGTCAGTCTTTTTAGCATTTTCCAGCAAAATTGAAAAGTGTTTGTGATTTCGGTTTGTCTGTCTATTCACCTATACGTTTGCTGACCGTGCTCTAACTGCCCTCAATAAGCACCCGATTACTACAAAAGTTATATACGCTATTCTGTTGTCTCTACACTATTGAAAAGGGTGTGTAGCATTTTTAGTTACTTGACAGGAGCACCCGAAAGAATTACAATACATTTGCTCCATGGGCAGTCATTTTTTAGAGCGTAAAGAAATTCGTCGCTACAAAGAAAAGGATATTGGTTATTAAGGATTACAAAATGATGTTCTGCATTGGAAATCGTGTATGTAGCATTTATACTTCTTTTACAGGAGTATTCAAAAGAATTCCAATATTTGAACGATCCATGGCAGTTGAGAGGTCCATTACAAGAACAATAAAATAGAGACGTTTATAACCGGTTACTCTTAATTTAAAGCATAGAAGAACATTTACAGCTTTTTACAGGGTCCCGCGAGCTTTCGTTCATTCCGCTTTTTTGGGGTTATGCCCAAAATCTCGCCAAGTTGGACGAAGATACATCGTCCTTGCATGGAATAAAGACTGTTATGTTGGAAATCATAATCAATACGTTGGGCTTGATTTATTATTGTCTTGTTTTTTTTTTCCAACACTGTTTATTATGTCATATTATTATAACCCAATGGTCAATTCACAAATGTAAAACAACAACAATAATTAACTTTTACACATTAATCAAATGTTATTATAAACATCATTACAACTATTATGTTCAATAATGAATCTAAAAAAGGAAAATAAATATTTAACCTTTACAAAGTCTTACCGAATGTATTCCTCAACCCCCTCCCTCCCCGGCCACATAGGTGGAAACAGCGAAGCATTAACAGTAAATGGGGAAATAATAATCTGATTTTTCTTCCCCGTAAAGTGGATAGTTGCATTGCCGCTGCCGGTTCCCATGGTTACCTTTGAGGGTAGTTAAAGGAAGTGATATATGAGCTCTAGATCTGCGCCAAAAGGGCAGACGTTCTGTGTGCGATAGCAGTACAGGTAAATCTGGCGCCAGAAATAGTAAGAAGTGCTTTCAAGGTTGGGTATGTAAAAACTGACATATTGTCATAATACATGCACATAAATGTCACCCATAATTCATGGTTAACGAACTGAGAGTGACATTGCTGTTCTACTCAAGGAAGCAGTGTGGTCTGACGAAGGCCTTTCTTTCATTATAAAAACTGATATTTTATTTTAATAAAGAAAACCAGAAAGATAAACCATGTCAAATGCATCGATTATAATCATAAACCACTTTTCAACATATCGCCGGCAAAGTAAAAAAAGCTCTATCATTTTTAAAGAAGTTTTGCAAGACCTTGTAAAAGAACGTTAAATGTCATTCCCAGGGACTGATTTATGGTGGGGCATTCAGGGCACGTGCCCTGGGCCCCTGATTTTTAGGGCCCCCAAAACTTCCTTTTATGTAATCATAATAACTACTAAAATTATCTCTCAAGAGTAAAATTTCTGATTACTTACTTCATTTCATCACAAATATTCAAAATTTTTAATTTAATGTCACTTGCAGAGTTAAAAATTATCCATTCGATTCGATATTCGCAAATTCGATAGGACACCTCAGCATGCTCCTCCTCTTATCGTTTCTAAGGTGCGTGACGACTGTAAATACCCATAAAAACATTTCAAAACTGTAAAATTCATAAAAGTGGTATTTGTCGTGACATTTTACTGATTTGTAAATGTTTACATATGGTTAACTTTGGAATGATAATTGGTTTTAACTTAATTTAATTAAAAATTATTCTATGAAATGTTTTTGTGCAGAGGGCCTCAAAGGTATCTGTGCCCTGGGCCCCCAAATGTGTAGATCGGTCCCTGGTTATTCCCATTACTTTAAATGAAAAGTAGGCTGTTATAATAGTGTATACAGGGTGTCCCCATCGAGGCTGTATAATTCTGTATTGCCACATTCCTCGTCCATGAAAAATGCCCAAAGAACTGTATTGTATGTACCTCTACGATCCATTGTTATCGAGAAAAATGCTAGACATTCAATCCGGTATACGAAAAAACAAAAAGAAAAAAAAATCTTTATTGTAAACACGAACATCGGTGTTTGCATAATTTTACCTAGGAAAATGCACCGCGCATAATATTGAGGCATGCGTCCTGAAATGGTTTACTGTACACGTTCCAGGAGAATGGTGTCTATGAAAAATACACATGCACATGAAGACGAGGAACTAAGTCGATTTCTGTAGTAACTAGGTTTCGATAGACCGATGGCCTTATAGGAAGGAACCCAAAAGATGTCAGATCGTGGCGGTCATTTTGAACATCTTCCTACGTAAACTTGTGCGATGTTAATGTTTCTAATAAAGGTTTCTTTCTTTCTTTTAAACACATTTTTTAAAATTAATGTTAATGTAATAAATGTCTTTTAAAACTGTATTTATCTGCGCTTTGAAAACTCAAATCTTGTGTAAAAATCTTTTGAAATTCTTATATGAGCTGTTATACAAAAAACTACCCGACTTTTCTAAATAACTATTTCAATACATTTATTTAGCGATTGTATGATAATTTGAAAAGTTCAATGATGAATAAAATTTTCAGAGCTTATCAATGTTTCGCGAAATTTTGATCAAAATTACAATGTCTGTTTTTAAATAAAAACCTCTAATTTAGAAAACAGTTTACGCGATGATTATTCTTTAGGAAAAGAAAACAGTATGCGTTAAAGTGTGAAAAAATTTATAAATATAGGACAGTAAAATTTTTAATTATCATTTCTGAAGCAAGAAAATTATGCATGTAAAAGCAGTTTTGAGAAAATTGCATATTCCTCTACCCACATTCTAATGTGATTAGATCGTTAATTGCTCAGCTCCTAATCAATGTAGAGACAAAACTTAAACTGAGTATAAAAGCTATTAAAACGCTCAGTAAAAAGATAAAGTCACTTTCATATGAACTTAGCTATATTAATGTGGTCATTTATCTTTATTTCCCATTTTATGTAAACCAATTAAAAAAATTAAATTTTAGTTTTTGAAAATCTTAAAAATTCTAATAATTTTTAAGGAAATAATCAATGCTTATATTTAAAATATAAATTTTACAGATTAAATTAAATTTATTTTGATATTATTTGAACAGTTTTTATTAAGTATTTAAAATAATAAGTAAATATATTGTAAATCAATTTTAAAATAATTTTTATTTAAAAAATTCCAAAATAACTTACTTGTAAATGTACAAGCAGTTTTTTAGTAGATATTCTGTTCACTTAAAATATCTCCATTGTGTATCCTGTTAAATTGGGTACATTAAATTTAGATTTTTTTTTTTTTTTTACCTTAATAATAATAAAGGAAAGAGAATCAATAAAATGCAGTTTCCATTATTTTCTCTTTCTGTAATTTTTGAAAAGTAACGATTTCTTTATCTTTTGCTGAAAGATGGCAGCACCTCCGATAAATAACAGCAGAAAGGAATTCGTGCACGTTTTATAAGATTTAATGCCCAATAAAATATGATAGAATTAAGAAAACAATAAAGAATTTATCATATACTTTTAAACAAGTAATTTTTGCGATCAGATCTTTGATTTTCCTTTAAATTCCTTCAATCATAAAAGTTCAATAACCCTTCAAATTAATCAATTTATTTACTTTACCCCCACTAAGAATTTACCCTCAGTCTCTATCTATGATACGTAGTGGCGCCATCTCTATGTAGGAGAATGAAAAGAAATTGTAAAAGATACACAAATTATAAAAGCAGGATAAAATTTTAATGTTACGTAAATAACAATTGTATTTTTAATTTAAAGATATATCCAGGCTCTAGTATTCCATTAAGCCTAGTGGAAGTGGTCTTAAGGGCCGCCAAATTTTGTAGGCACCCCAAAAAGTTTACTTTAAAAGAAAAATTTCCCAGTTACTTTTTTTTTTTTTTTTTTTTAATAGCAATGAAGTTAATATGACACATTATGTTATATTGATTTTTGTTGCTTGATAATAGTCGGAGCTCCTATGCATCAAACTGAGAATTGTTGGTAAAATGTTACTTCTGAAAGTAGAAAAAATATTGAGTCTGTAAAATGAATTTCACGTGTGTTATGCTGCGCGCAGTGAACCACATACGGAAAATAGTGTCTTTTAATCAGTTAATTTATTTAAATTTCCTAATAAACTTTTGAAAACATTAATGTAAACGGAAAAGGCTGTTAAAATAAATAGAAACTTTGAAAAAAACACACTTAAAATGATACTTATATCAAGATACGATCGTTACAACTGAAAATTTATTCAGTCTTCATCAGTCAAAGCTCTTCGTCTCACTAAACAGTGAGACGAAAAGTTTGACTGATGAAGACTGAATACATTTTCAATCGAAACGATCATATCTTGTAAATATCATTTTTATGTGTGTTTTTTCACGAATTTTTTATTTATTTTAACATTTAACACCAGTATTTTGAGTGTTTTTTTTTTCCCCGTAGAAAAGGCGGTTGTAATTACATGCAAATTTTTATTTATATTATTTATTATTTAATAAATTATTTATGTAAATATAGGATTCTACACATGAAAGCACTTTTTTCGATTTTCATCGCTTTTAAAGACCCCTTAAAGCAATCAAATTACACCATTGACTCAAAATATTTAAATTGTATCTTACAAGTAACTAGCTTTAAGAAGTATCCAGAAAAAATAAGCAGTTGAAAGCTTAGGTACAATTTTTAAAAATTTTTTGAAGCCGATTGTACACTGCGCTGTAAAATCAGCGTTCTTCGCTGGCGCGCCGGCCTAGACCTCGGTGGCGTCGTGGCGCTTCGGTGCAAACCTCTACCAATATATATAAAAAAGTTAAAGTTTACAAACAAAAAAATCTGTGATAACTGAAGAAATATTTGATTTATTGCAGTAAAATTTGGCACTGAGATATCTAAGCATATAAAAGCATAAAAATATAAAAAAGTTGTGCGTTGTTAGTTAGTTTACAGGGTTTATCAAAAACGGTCAAATCATGATAGATCATAAGTCGGGAGAGGTCCATCTCCAATAGAGAGTGGTCACTATGCACTGCTATACAAGCCTCACAGCGAGCCGTCATACTGTTAATAAGGTCGACGAAAAACGCTTGCGGCAACACATCCCATTTTTTCAAAATCGAGATTTTTAACACCTGTAAGTAGGGATGGACGCGAGACGAGAATCGGGGCTGTCTCGTCTCGTCTCGCAGTGGTAAACCTCTGTCTCGTCTCGTCTCGCAAACACTTTGTCTCGTCTCGCGTCTCGCAGAGAAATTGCTTGTATCGTCTCGCGCGAGACGTCTCGCGAGTCTCGCAAAATTAAGGACTGCGATTTTATTACCATATTTTTACTAGTTTATAATACTATTTTATTGGAAATTAATATAAATAACAATTAGTTACATATAGCCACATTAGTACATATATTAGTAACCGTCAGGGGCATAGCGAAGGGGGGGATAGGGGTCACCCCCCCATGAGGAATTTTTTGCCATACAAAATGTATATTCTTCACTCCCTTATCACACACACACGTATACATATATATGTGAGATGCAGTAGTGTTACGACTACTGCATCCCCCCCCCATGAAAAATTTCTGGCTACGCCACTGGTAACCATATTAGTACGTGTGGGAATTTGAAGTAAAAGAAATTCAAATTTAATCTGTATATATAATGTCACACCGAAAATATAGTATTTATTTTTATTTTTATTCCAGAAACTGCGTAATTATATGTATGGTGGATAGGAGTTTCATTTGCTTTTGAAATTATAGTAGAGCACCGTTTATAGGTTTTTCAAGGGACCGAACTGAAACGACGTATAAATCAAACATGAAACATTAATAAAAAACTTTGATTATTACCGGTTCAACATTACTAATTCAAATTTATGTAATTGTAAATTATTCATATTAGTTTTTACAATAGAAACAATTGCTAGATTTTTATAAAATCTCAAATGTGAAACAAATTGTATCTTTATTGTACTATATCTTAAATACCGCATATACTTAGTATTTACAGTGAATAACAATTATGATTTTTTGTTACAGAACTTGAATTTAATAAATCATTTAGTCATCTGATGTGATGTCTATGCTTATTAATTAAAGCATTACAGACTGTTAAGGGGTTAGGGGTAGTCAGAGGCGTGAAAAAATGCCATTTTTTACTAATTTTTTTTTTACTAGTAATTAAGTTTATTTCACATAAGTAAAAACATAGTATCATTTCATCATACTTTAACATTACTTCACTTAAATTTAAAAAAAAAATAATAATTATTTTACAAGTTATGGCGGTCTAAGTTGAACAGGTTTTAATAATGGGTCCTTGCAGTGACCATTACAGCTCCTTGGAGATTCATCTAAAATCATTGAAACAAAAAAGATTATTTTTATGGATAGATAATCTTGTGCCTGATCGAAGCTTTTTTTGTTTTTTTCAAAATTAACAAAATGGCGGTCTCTGGAAAAATTTTTGCAGATTTTCGGGAAAAAACCAACAATTAATTGTTTATAAAAAATCGAAGTTTAAAAATTAAAAAAAATCCTTCGATCAGGCACTAGCTTTTTATGTTTTCTAAAAGCTGTATAAGTTTCATTCAAATCTATCGAGCGGTTTTTGAGTTACAGTGGTCACCAGTTCAAAAAACATAGTTTTGAGAAAAACGCATTTAAAGTTTTACAGTCGATTGATGTACAGTAATACGAATAATTTCAATACTTACACTGAGTCATCTATTCCTGGACCATATGAGAGTTCTTCAGCCGTTGTAGAACTTTCTAAAACATCAATTTGTTGTTGTCTACGTCGCATTCTACCTTCGCGAGTGTTGTCGTTAGCGCGCTGATCAGCTACTTTTACACGTGTACTATCGGTTTTTTCAGTATACCGATGCGAATTAGGCCCACAACTAAGTCCCAGTGTGTTCATTATTACTAATAATGACTTTGTCCCTTCATTAAATATACTCATAGCTACGTATGCAGCAATTTGAACAATGGTAAAACTAGTATTGATAGTTTTTGGGCATATTTTCCACACTAGTTGGTTGAAGCTCTCATTATTATTTTGATTAAATCCACCTACACATCTTGAAAGTAAATTTTCATTACTAAGATCTTCATAAATAGGCTTAATTGCTTTTAAAACTTCAGGAGGTAAGGGAGAATTGTGCCGCTAGCTAATTGTTCTCGGAAATATTAGACCGCTCGAGAGCCTTTTATTCTTCGCTATTTAACTCGAAAGATATTTGTTGGATTCACTTCAAACTTTCAGAGAATATTTTTAAGATACTATACTTTAAGAAAATGCAAAAAAAAAAAAAACAAAAAAAAAATCAATTTTTTGAAAATTCTGACTACCCCTAACCCCTTAATCAAGTTAATGAGATGCTTTTTCCTTCGTGTTCTGACAAGCAAAGTATATTATAAACTCTTCAATATTGTCAACTGCGCCTTTAAAAGAAGGTTGCTAAAGGTACAACCCTCCATACTAGAGATGGGCGGTTCGACTCATTTTACTGATTCGAATCTCGACTCACTCACTACTTCGATGATTCGAATCTTGAATCAATAAAACAACTAAAGAAATTTCGAAAGCCGTACTATTTAAACACCCTTCACCCATTCATCGGGTTTCTTCTCCGCTGAGTTCTCGGGCAGTTAGCATCTCTCTCTCCTTGCTCCAGTAAAACTAGTGTTTAAACTGCCCGAAATGAAAATACAGGGGAGCTTCGTATGACCCCCTGGGCCTGTAAGATTAAAAGGTTAAGTTTGGTGTCAAAGCATTCGAAATTTTATGCAACGATGGAAGTTCCTAAGGGGGGGTCGAGAATCAATAAAAACGCGTTCCGATGGATAGTTTCCGAGATATACGTTAATTAATTATGGTTAATTAGACTAATTAACCATGATTGAGGCTTAAAAGGACTGCAAACATGTAGAAATTGGCTCTGGGATGGTTTCCAGACTTTGGAGTTGCTGCCGGAGGAGGCTAGTGTTTAAAATGCCCAAATTGAAAATATAGGGGAGCTTCGTATGACCCCCTGGGCCTGTAAGATTAAAAGGTTAAGTTTGGTGTCAAAGTATTCGAAATTTTATGTATCGATGGGGGTATACGTCTAGGGGGGGTCGAGAATCAATAAAAACGCGCTCCGGTGGATAGTTTCCGAGATATACGTTAATTAATTATGGTAATTAGACTAATAAACCATGGAGCTGTTTTTTCTGCGATGAGAGAAGAAGAAGCTTTCCGAGAGAAAGCAGTAGCAAAAGCATCACAAGCTGGTATTGATCTCAGGATTTTCTTATCGCCGGCCTCAGAGGCGTAGCCAAGGGGGGGGTTAGGAGGGTCATAACCCCCCATGAGGAATTTTTTGCCATACAAAATGTATATTCTTCACTACATTATCATACACACGTATACATATATATGAGTTGCAGTAGTCATAACCCCCCCCCCCATGAAAAATTTCTGGCTACGCCCCTGGCCGGCCTGTATTTTTGCCCTTTATCGAATTCGAGATTTCACTGAAATGAAAATGGGAATATCGGATATTTGATGTTGAAATAAAACCGATATGTCGATTTTTGGCCCAGTCCTACTGAGGGGCTGCTGCCCCCCCCCCAAAAAAAAATGGGACCCTTTACTTAGCTTACAATTGAACTTTATCTTTAAATTTGGTACCCAGCCCACCCCGAAATAAAATCCTGGATACGCCACTGTCAATAACACTAACTACGCCACTGCTTTAGACCCTATTTTGTATTTCTCTGAATTACGTTAGAAAATACAATCATTCCCCTTAAACGAAAAACAAGGTAAAAAAAAAAAAAAAGAACGAAATCTGCTGCAATAAAGCGAAATGTTATTTTGCTTACTACAGAGTCCTTTTGTGAGAGCGCTTAATACCGCCCCTGTATCCTTCATTAAAAGTGACAAGCACAATCCTAACTTTATTTCATTCTATTTCCCTTCACATGAAAATCCGCCACCATGTAAACTTAACGTTCCGTTTTTTTTTTTTTTTTTTTTTTTTTTTTTTTAGGGTGGGGGCAGGGGGACATATATTGAAGTTAAAAGTAGAAAAGGGATGTTTCATTAAATTTTAAACAAATATTAAATCAGCCAGACAAGTTGGAAGGAGGGATTTTCTTAATTTTTTTTTCGGGGGGAGATTGACCCCTCTTGCCCTTAGGAAGTAACGCCTATGCCCCCCGCCAAAAGCAAAGGATGTTCGACCCACTCCACACCCACAGACAGATAAAACTTTAAATCCGACCACCAACCAAGAAATGAAACACCAAAGATTCGAAAAAAAAACTTCAATTAAATGAAACATCCTTTCAACTCTTTTCGACTCCTTTCGACTCTGAGTCGATAGAAGATTCGAAAAAACCCCTCCAATTAAATGAAACATCCTTTCAACTCTTTTCGGCTCCTTTCGACTCTGAGTCGATAGAAGATTCGAAAAACTAACGAATCTCAACGATAGTATACAATCACCGAAACAGAGCGAAACACTGAATCAGTAAAGATTCGTTGCTGCACCAACTCAGTGACCAACTCACCCACACCCACTCATTTACTGTTTCAAATCATCTATCGACTCAGAGTCGTAAAGAGTCGAAAAGAGTCGAAAAGAGTCGTAAAGAGTCGAAAAGAGTTGAAAGAGTAAGGGAAAATCTCTGGGAACGGCAAAGGGAAAATAAGTTTTTCTTCCCTTCGCACTTGGAATGTATTTCCCTTGAGGGCTTGAGATTCGAATCAGTAGAGAGTGAGTGTAAAGACTGAGCCACTCAGTACCAAGATTCGAATCACTGATTCGACTCATCGAATCATTGGCCATCTCTACTCCATACATCCTTTATTTGACCTATATAACAAAAGTGTCTGTCTAAACAGGAAAATAACTGCTGAGACAGAAAAGTGTTGACGTTTAAAACGACGTATAACCGATATCGGCGTCATATAAACAAAGCATTTTTGCTAAAATAAATAGGAATGAATCGGGACTTCATGAAAGCGACGTATAAATGTTGTTCCTAATGCACTCTGGCAACCGTGGAGCGGTACCAAATCCCCATATAGATAGGCGATGAGCGGAAGGGGTGACTTCCATTTTAATGAGCCTAAGTGGGAGGAAATCCAACTTTAGCCGGCGTCCCCTCATTTTGAACCCATTCCAGAGGAGGGACCAATCCCCTGAAATAGGCACCCCCAGGGGTATCGTTTAACAACTTGGAGGACATTGGAGCCACGACGGATTTTACGTACACTCGCTCCCATGAGCGTACTCGGACCCACAGCAGCCGAGTCAACCGCAGCCGGGCAAACCACAGCAGCCTCCCTAGCACTGGCCAAGCCGGATGCTGCTTCACTTGCCGTGTTCTTGTTCTTATGGGAACAGAGTTTAGCGCCCAGACCACTGCGGGACACGTATAAATGTAAAAATCGTATAAACAAGAAGCGTATAAACGGTGCTTTACTGTATATAAAGCTTTGAATTTTGTTAGAAATTCTGCACAACTTAGAACAGTTGCGCAAATAAAATTTTGATTAAATTAAATAGCCCCAATACAGTGTATTCAGAAATCTTTCAGGGGGGGGGGGAGAGGGATAAGTATAGTGAAGCATACGTATAGGCTTGTCATAGAACACACACGAACACAAAATTTGCTCTTTTTTATGCATAAATTGTGGACCTTCTGTTGAAAATAATAAAATAAAGAAATAATTGAATTACTTAATTATTAATTGAATAAATTGATCGTTTAATTTGTTTGGATTCTTAGGAAAAGGACCAGAAATAGTCATTCAGCAATAAACTGAAGCAGTTTCGACAATCTTAAGTACCATCTCTCACCTACCAAACAACCCCAAAACAGAATATATGACCCACAAATGTAACATGCACGTTCGCCATAATTACTCTAACCTTCAGTCTTATTCCTAATACAATATCACTTATGATTACTGGTTTTCTTTTTCTAAATGTAAGGGTTTATTCTGATTCATGGTAATTTATTTTGCTAGTTCTTCGGTTTTAAATAATAATTATTAGAATAATGAATGATTTATAATTATAAATTTACATATATATTTTTAATTTTGAAAATATTCAATATAAACATTACTCCTGTACTTAAAAGAATCAAATATATACATAGTATATATTTTCCATAATTAAATTAGTCAATCAGAAATAACTTCTTAAAAAAAAAAAAAAAAAAGAAAGGAAGAAAACTCTTTAAATCAAATGTTAGTGGAATATGTAATGTTTTTAAACAAATTTTCATTTCTAAATGATATGAAAAAGAAACCGATTTTAAGGGAACATTTTAAAGGAAACTGGTTTAAAATTATTTAAAACTCATTTCTTAATGTCAAATATTGGTTATAAATAACTGATTAAAATTAATAGTTTTGCTCGAATAGTTTTAATAATAATACTTTTACTCTTATTGTATAGCGTATTGCCCCTCACCAACTTTTATTAAACATACCTCTAAGCGTTTTTATGAGAAAGGCTGAAACATTGTGCATCGCCTCATTAATGTATGGGGACGCATTTTACTTTTTTGGGAATTTTTGTAAGAGGGCTGTATATAAAGTAAAATTTAGTATGTATTTACATTTAATGATCTGAAAATTTTATTCGATACCATAAAGTAACTCTGTTGTTTATTCTATCTGGGGGGCACGTGCCCCCTTTTTAACCCCCGACACTACGTCTATGGTTCATATGTATTTTACGCTTAAAACAATACTTAACCTAGGAACAATAGCTTCCTAAGGAAGGCTTATCATTGTTTCCAGACCAACAGAATTGTGGAGGAGCACATGAAAGATTTGAGGGGGGCACCTATTGAATTTAAGAGCAGAAAAGGGAAGTATCTTTTAAATTTTAAAACAAATGTTTGTTTAAAAGATTTTGAGATGATTTTGAGATTTGAGAGAGTTAGGACAAAGGAGGGGGGGATACGTGCCCTCACCCTGCGTCCTCCCCAACGCAAAACCTGTGGCTCATATGTATTATACGCTTAGAAAAACCTAATAACAATAGCTTCCTGAGGAAGGCTTATCACTGCGTTGCGTCCTGACCTACTGAAATTTTGGAGGGGTACAGGAAAGCTTTGAGGGAGGGGGGGTGTACATATCGAATATAAGAGCAGAAAAAAAAGTTTTTCAAATTTTCAAACAAATGTTCATTTGCCAAATTTTTTGAGACGAAGTTTAGGGGAGGCACGGTGGAAGGGGAACGTGACCCCTTGTGCCCCCCTCCCGACGCTTTTCCTATGGTTCATATGTTATATGCTTAGGAAAGCCTAATAACAATAGCTTTTCTAAGAGGTTTATCACTCCCAGACCTACTGAACTGTAAGTTAACCCCTTTACCCCAAAACAAAAGAAATTTGGACATAAGATCCAATTACCTTTCTCATGTATATTAGAAAAAAAAGAATGTTTATGTCCAATATTTAGTAAAAATTATGGGCGCGTTTACCGTTCGCGTTTTTTCCGCACACCATTTCTGATATACAAGTGTTCAGAAAACGACAAAAATGTCCAATTTTTTTCACGGTGTCACATTTCCATATTACGATCATTTCTAAAATTTTTGAAGTCGCAATTGATCCCACAAGACGCATCGTTTTGTACCCAGTTCTGAAAATGCAGTAACTCCCCCCCCCCCACTTCTTTCTTCATCTTTGTTGAGTGCTGGGTGCACCACCCCTATGCTAGTATGCTTCCGCCTTGAAGGATCAGCAAAACAAAGTTATATAAACCAAACAAGAAACAGGGGGAGGGGGGGGGCTATCCCTAAGGGAAAGAATCTGTCGCACCCCTTGAAAAATTTCGGGCACGTGGAGCAACTAATTAGGATATCTTTGTTGACCTTCAAACTGGACACCCGAATTCCAAGAAGAGGGAATCTTTTTCTGAAGGACATCCGCTTTTTCTGTTCGCGAAAATATTTTGTACAAGAGGAAGCAGTTTGCCCTACCCTAGCAACACACCAATGTTACATGCCAATTTACGCCAATGTAAAAATATGATTACAGCTTGTTAGTTGTTTTTACTTTTTTATTATAAATATTTGGATAACAAATTATTTTCTTCTATTTTCAATTTTGTGTATCTTTACAAGACCTCTCTTCAAAATCAAGAACTTATTTCGTATTTTCTTTTGTTTTGTATCGTGTGTTTAAAAAACATACAAACACAAGTTATTAAAAATAAAGTAATTTTTAAACTAATCCCTCCTAAAAAGTACTTGAGTGCGAGCCAAATATTCTATTTTACTAGTTTTATATTGGCGGGGCAATATAAAACACGAAACTTACCCCTGTTTACTATGTTTGAATCTAGATTGTTATCAACCATTATTAAATAAAAGCAGGTTTTATTTTCTTTCTCCGTTTATTTTTTTTTTTGTGTGTATGTGTGTGTGTGTGTGTGTTATTGATTTAAGTCGAAATACTAGAACTTTTAGAAGATGTTGATATTTTGCTGGGCTTCAGTGCGCCCCCACCTGCGTTAGCTTTTTCCATCTTGAGTATAACGATGAGCGGTGTGGGGTTTCTAGCGCTCGTTTGCAACCATAAGATTTCCCACCCATAGAAAAAGTTCTGATACCAACTGCCCGAAATTTTCATTTCGTTTGCTTTAGTCGTTATTGCATGATGCGCAAAAAAAAAAAAAAAAAAAAAAAAAAAAAATATTTACACTCTTTGAAACGATTTTCGAAAAATCTCAAAATCTATTCAAAATTTTTAAAAAAATTGATGTGCGTAGTTTAAGTGGAGTGAGTGACCACTTATCATATCACCAAATATCATTTCAGTCCCTTTAGCGCATCGTGAGGTGCGAACAAATTTTTACGCCGTTTGAAACATTTTATGCAAAATCTCAAAATCTGATCAATTTTTAAAAAAATAAAAAAATTCGACGTTATTGTTTAAGTAGAGGGATCTGATCATTTTTTTTTTTAATTTGACTCTTATAGTTTAAGTTTAGTGACTTTCTATCTTGTCACCAAATTTCACTTCATTTTCTTGAGCCATTTTTACGTCATTGCATTTAAAACAGCATGTGTTTCTACTCATTTCTTAGATGTTAATTACTGGAGCAGGAACTGTCAATCACTGGAGTCAAAACTTTGTTCTTGGTATCAATGACTGGTGTTGCCACCATGACAACTTATAAAATATAGAAAAAATAGAAATTTCCAATATTCTATGATAAATTACCTTACATGAAAATTCAAAGTTTTTAAAATAAAAATTTCGTTTCTAGATAGTTTTTGTAATTAGCAATTACTAGTTAATGCTTATTATTGCCTTTAAAATGTTAATTACTAGTGCCCTTATCCTACACATTTCAAAAGCTTAATATTACACAAAAAAGACTTTTAATACTACATTTAGAAATTGGTAGTCCCGCAGTGGTCTGGGCGCTAAACTCCGTTCCCATAAGAACACGGCAAGTGAAGCAGCATCCGGCTTGGCCAGTGCTTGGGAGGGACTTCCCCCTCTCGGCCCGTCCGCTGTGGAACCGTGTACGCTAATGGGAGCTGGTGCACGTAAAATCCGTCGTGGCTCCAAAGTCCTCCAAGTTGTTAAACGATACCTCTGGGGGTGCCGATTTCAGGGGGTTGGTCCCTCCTCTGGAATTGGTACAAAATTACGGGACCCCGAGCTAAGACGGACTTCCTCCCACTGGGGCTCATCGAAATGGAAGCCGCTCCTTCGGCCCATCGCCTGCCTATATAGGGGGATCTGTCACCGCAACGCGGTTGCCAGAGGGCATTAGCAACAACAACAACAACAGAAATTGTTATGAATAGGAGGTGGAAAGGGGCCATCAAGCACTATGTCTCTTAACCTGAAGGAGTTTATAAAACAGAAAAAAAGGTTCTAGATTAGATTACAAATAAGCGAAACACGCAGATCTCTAGTTTAACCAATCTGCTTGTAAATATCAAGCAGTAATCAACTTTTTATTCTTACTTTCTGATTTAGTGTTTTGATCTGAGTATTAGAAGGATAGTTGAATCCAAGGAACAATACAAGAGCAACAATTTCTTTTTCTGCAAATTTGGGAAGAAAAATAAGTTACGTTGATAGTGAAGCCCATGAGCTTCGGGGCCTCCAGGCATTTGTGCTGTGAAGCCTCCCTATTTTTACGGCACTGATGCAGTATCACAAAATAAAAATATTCTGTTCAAAATAGTTATACAAAATGAACACCCCCTTTTAAAATAACAAGAAAGATAAATAACGTCATACGCATCGATTATATGACAATTTCCAACACATGCTTTTTGCGCTAAATTTGGCGAAGTATTGTTCGTAAATCTTGCGATTTTTTTGGGATAAAATAATATTGTATTATCTCTTTAGACCATAAGCGTAATCTGGGGGGGCAAGGGGGGTCAATTGCCCCTGCAGTTGTAAAAATTGCCCCCCTAGTCTAAAAAGTCAGGGGGCAAAGTTATGATTTTGAACCCAAATCATGCATTTATAACCCAAATATACCATCAGATTCAAGATTTAAAAAAAAAAAAAAAAAAAAAAATCCCCTGCAAAAATCAACAAAAGAATAGAGTCACAGAAGCTTTTCAACCCAACAGGAACGATGGCATATTCTACCAAATGGCCAAGCTAGATAATTTCTCAGGAAAGCAAAAATCAAGGGCAGCGATTTTAAACTTGTCTGAAATCAATTGTTCAGCGTTAGAAAAAAGACCTGTTGCTGTAAATAGTGAGCAAAAAGAGGTCATTTTCACAGGCAATGCCGCAATTAGAGTTTATGTCATCTGGGGCAAACCATAATTAGTGCCGTGTGCATGGGCGCCCATAGTAATTTTTCTAGGGGGGGGGGAAACTTAAAAAAAATTTTAGAGGGGGGGGGGGGCAAATTTCAAACTTTTAACAAACTTAGTTCTGTTTTTGCCATTTGTTAACATAATGAGGCATTAACTTAAACCTTTAGGGAGGGGAAGTTCCCTACCTTGCCCCCCTTACGGGCGCCCATGGTCGTGTGCCCCCTCGGATGGAGCCGCGCCCCATCCCAAGAAACTATAACTGATTTTTACGTTCCATTTAGAATGTCTCCCGGTGCTTGTCACCGCTTGCCCCCCCTTTAGTTGCCGTCTGTCACAGGTTGGGCCCAGTTTCTCATTTATATTTTAACTAGCGGCTACCCGCGACTTCGTCCGCGTCGGCTTTAGAATTAGGTCCCGAGAGAAACGAAGCATGTGTGAATAACAAATATGTTTGCAACTAAAGAAACTGCATTTAAATATTATTTGCTATTTATTTATTTTAAATGAAGTATAATGCATGGTAGTATACTTCATTTAAAATAAGAGAGTATGCAGAATTACTAAATTTAGATTTTTTTCAGGCGTTTGGCGAATAGAGACAGTTACGACAGTATTTGCGAACTGTTTTGAGTGTTCTTGTAAAAGAAATATTTATGCTATGCATGAATTTTAGCCTATATTAATCAGGAATAGTGCAGCTTTCTATTAGCGAAAAAGTTTTAGAATCGGTTATTAAGAGATGCCCATAGAACGTAACGTATTGGAATTATTTTGAGTGTTCCTGTAAAGGTACTATTTTAGCCTATAATACTCAAGAATAGTGTAGCTTACTATCAGTGAAAAAAGTTTTGGAATCGGTTCAGTACTTACACTGATACACATAGAGCGTAATTCTTATGAGTATCCCTGTAAAAGAACTATTTGTGATATATGCATAAAACGTAGCCTATAAAACTCAGGGTCCCCCCAGTGTCTAAAAGGTTCTGCTCTCAAAACTGGAAGGTGGGAGGTGCCAGGTTCAAACTCCGGTCGCGCCTGTCGACCTAGCCGCTCGCAGTTTTCCGTGTTTTTTTTCAAAAACCCCGTGAAAATACGGGCTAGGATCCCTTAGAAAATTCCACACAGAGAAATTCCCCATATAGGCCTAGGACTTTCAGTTAGTGAAAAAAGTTTTAAAATCGGTTTAGTAGCTACAAAATTTCCATAGAGCGCAATGTATTATCCCGGCGGTCATTCCCGCCAAACTGTTTTTTCGTCAAATGAGCTGCCAAACTGTTGCCAATTATTTTTCTTTCAACTCTTCTCTGTTTTCTTTTTTTCCCGCCTGTTTCTTTATCCTCTCCTTTGTGTGTTTTGTATATCTCTCGTCTGTTCTAATTTTAATTGTTACGTGTTTGTGCGTATTGTAGAGTGCTGATAGTATACCAGGTTCGAAAACGAAGGAGACGCAAGTTAAACAGTAGAGGCTTCAGGCAAATTGTCGCTTTTCAGATCGTATTTATGAGAGGCAGAAGAAAATGCGAGAATTCTCGCGAGAAATCTCGCGCGAGACAAGACTCTGTCTCGTCTCGCGTCTCGTCCCGAAAAATATTTTCTTTCTCGTCTCGCAAAAAATGCCTGTCTCGTCTCGCGAGACAATGCGAGAATTCTCGCGTCTCGCGTCCATCCCTACCTGTAGGGTCTTAGAAGGGGCGTGAACGTCGAGCCATGCCTTTTCTAGACCATACCAAACATGTTCTTTAGGATTGAGATCCGGAGACTTCGCAGGCCAGTTCATCAGCGGTTATTCTCGGATTCAAGAAGATCATCAACAATGTGAGCTGTAAGTGGCCTCACATTATACCCTATTTCCATCCAGCCATTCTCACTGCTGTTTTCGCGGCTGCATTTTTTCACCTAAGGAAATACTTTTGAGGCAGCTTCAAAAAGCAGTGAGGGTTTTACATTCTGGTATATTCCTTTTTGCACACTGTACTTCCCTTCTCATTGCCTGCAAAATCGCTTCAGAAGGGAGCGCGGGTAGCAGGGACGGCAGCGAAATTTTGTCGCAGGAACAGGACGAATGAGGTGTTTACATTCTTTTTTGTCCTTCTCATTGCTGTGGAAGTGAGCTGAATGTAAACGAAGAATTATCGCATATTAAAAAGGAATTCGGGCTTGCTGTGGACCGAAAAAAAAAACAAAAAAAAAAACTTCACATAGCCTTCAAAGACCTTTTTCCCAAAAGTGATGTTACGGTTACACAGCCCAAATACAAGTCATGTAGTGGTGTACGTACGTATACCAACAAATTGGTCAATTTTCTTGGCGTTGGATGAATGATACGGAGTTCTTCGTTCTCTACGCATGAAGACTTGCCGAGAATCACAAGTGTAGTCACGAAGAACTCTGTATCTTCCACCGCAATGGGAATTGACCAATTTGGTGGCAGAGGAATGCTTGTCTAATGCGGCATCCTGTTTGTCGGTCGTACATCACTTGCACGACTTTTATTTATGTCCCGTCACAGCCCTATGGGACAGATGTCCTTGAAGGCTATGTGAGGCCTTTTTTCGGGTTGCTGCAGGCCAGATTTCTTTTTTATGGACGATAATGTGAGGCACACTCATTAGTACGTAGTAGCTGAGTACTGCGCGCACTCATTAGTATGTAAATAAGGAGTTTGGATCTTTACAGCAGTATTCACCAAACACTATATGACTTCGAATCATGTAAACTGAATGGACGGTTCGACTCTCAGGGACGATGCGGAAATTGTGTTTGACATAGCGAATAATTTTGGGGAGTGTGGCCATTAAATAAAGGGAGGTCCAACTTACTTTGCATCCTTCGCAGGAAGTAACGCCGTAGTGGTAACCGGAAGCTTTGTCACCGCACACTTTGCAGGCGACGAACGACTTGGACGGAGTGCTGCTATTGGAGTCTGCAGCTGGAAACTGTTCGTCTGAAAAGAGAGGACGAAAACGGATTCATTAACATCAAAATGATAAAACACGAACAGAAAATAATATTATTTCCGCATATACAATTGCTTGACGAATAAATAAACTCCCTTCGTCGCTAAGACACGGCGGCTTAGAAATTACGAGGGCTATTTTGCTGGGCATCTACAAAAGAGCTATCTGTAAATGCTAATTCTATGTACATTTCTTTCGACATAAGACTCGAATACATACATAATTCTCATATGCATCTCTCATATACATCTCGTGTACATATTTCTCATATACAGGGTGTACCAAAAAGGTGGTAACACGCTGTAATTATTTATCAATTAGAGATAAATGAGCAATGTATTTTTTAAAAATGTTCAAAATAAGCTGGGGAAAAGACTATGTAAAGAAAACATTCCTCTCGTTCATTTTCAAAATGATACACTTTTTAAATTTGTGTAGGACCTCGAACAGAAAAAGTTCCAATTATTAAAATGTGCCCCATATACATTTAATGAGGTGGTGTACAAAATTTGAGAGTTATATCCTGAAAAGTGTCATAGGTATGAAGATAATATAGGCTGACTTAAACCACTTTTCAATGGCTCTCCAGGCGAAAAATCACGTCAGAGGATTGCATTTCAGGGGTCGTACAGAAATAACGAAAGAAGATATTTCTTCACCCACTGTAGCAATAAACGTTTCCATACAAAATCATGCATAGCCCCTGATCCTCTTTAAACACACATCGAACATCCATAAAAGCACATTTCGTATACTACTTATAAATTACATACCCTATGAGATGATCTAAAACCAGAGAGATCTTCGAAAACTTTAACTAATTTATAAAACTAATTTAATTTTCCTTTGAGTTCTACTGTTTGCAAATTTATTAATTACCACCGTCCGAAATTAATTATTTCTTTTTAAGAAATTTGTTCCTTTTTATGATACTTGCAGGAAAAAAAAAAAAATAAGTGCACTACACACACAGACTAAAAGCAGAATAACTATACTGGCGATTGCGACTTCCTAACAAGTCAGCAAGATCCACTCTCGAATCGATTACTTTCTTTTTTTTTCGCAGTTCCTGCTATTCTTCCGGGAATTTGCATATTGACTTCTATGGAGTCTCCTCCGGGGGTACTGGAGAATAGAGGAGAGGAGGGTTTTATGGAGTAGTCTGAAAATATGGAATACCCAGGTTTCGGCTCCGTTAAATGCTGTTGTCACATGGGAATACTATGAGCAAGTGAAGAGAGATTCCCATGTTACAATGGTGTGAGAATAGACCGCTAGTTGTTGTCGTACCACTCGTTATAGAGAAAACTGTATTTTGTGATTTTCAAAAGTTTTTGCAGATAAGTTTCAAACATTTTAACCTACTAGTACACACGCGGCTTGAACATGGATGTTACGCATAATATACACTAAAAGAGTTGTAGTTTGTTGAACTGTGGTTGATTTTTATCGGACAGCCTTTCGCCTATCAGTTTAAAGGTTCCTTTTCTTAGAGGGCGTGTCGGGTATTATGAAATGCTAGGTAATATTGTAATGGATTTCATGCATCCACTCAAGAACCGGAAAACAAAGACGATGAATGAATATTCTGCATCGGAAAATTCTTCGAAGTTCCAAGAGGAGAAATTCGGATTCAATGCTGCAGCTGTTCACAGTGGACTTATTTTGTTTGTATCGGAACAGAGAACGAAGATTTTATCTGCAATTTTGCTAAACAGACTCGAAGCAGAAAGGTCGTGAACATAATCTCAAAAATAGGATTCAATAGTTAAAAATAACTTTAATGAAGTATAATTAGATTTTCAACGGTTTAAATCACTTATTTCATAATAACGGAATTATTATATTACGGAACTAGCTGAAGTACCCGTCCTCGACGGGTTAGTGAATGAAAATTTCCAAAAAGCAAGAACTTTCGTCAGCATTGTAGGAGTACACAGAATGGATGTAGTATGTTGCCAAAGTAAAGAAAGCGAAGTTATAATTTTCATGTATTGTTAAAATATTACAGGTTAGAGAGTAACTAAGTAATATCATTTCATTCACTTTACTCGTAATTATGTGATGCGCGAACGAATATTTACGCATATTGAAATAATTTTCGCAAAATCTCAAAATTTAATCAACATTTTTGAAAAATTTGAAGCCTAGAATTTAAGCTGAGTGACAACCTATCATGTCACCCAAATTCGTTTCATTCCCTGCAGTCTTTATTTCGTGATGCTGGAACAAATTTTCAGCATTTTAAAACGATTTTCGAAAAATCTCAAGATGTAAGCAAAATATTTTTAAAATTCAACGCCTATAAATTAAGATTAGCAACTACCTATCATATCACTTAATTTCGTATCATTCGTATTAGTCGTTATTGCGTGATGTTTGAAGAAATATAAACGTATTTTGAGAGAATTTTCACAAAATCTCAAAATATAATAAAAATGTTTAAAAAATTGGACTCCTATAGTTTATGTTGAGCAACCATCTATCGTGTGACCAAATTTCATATCATTCGCTTTAGTCGTTATTACGTAATACGGGACCAAAGATTCACTCAGTTTTAAACGATTTTCACAAAATCTCGAAAGCTGATGGGTTTTTTTTAATTAGATGCTTATAGTTTAAGGTGAGTGACCACCTATCATTTCACCAAATATCATTTTTTCACCTTTGTAGTTATTAAGTGATGTGCGAACACAAATTTAAGCAGTTTGAAATGATTTTCGCAAAATTTCAAAATCTAATCAAGATTTTTTTTTTTTTTTTTGACTTTTTGATTTTTTTTTTGTGCCACCTATCATGACACCCAATTTCATATCATTCGCTTCAGTCGATTTTACGTGATGCTTGAACACAAATTTATGCAGTTTGAAACGATTTTCGCAAAATCTCAAAATCCAATCAAGATTTTTTTAAAGTTCGACGTCTATGTTTTAAGTTGAGTGACCACCTATCATGTCACTCAATTTCATATCATTCGCTTCAGTCGTTTTTACGTGATGCTTGAACACATATTTACGCAGTTTGAAAGGATTTTCGCAAAATCTCAAAATCTAATCAGGATTTTTTAAAAATTGGACGCCTATGTTTTAAGTTGAGTGACCACCTATCATGACACCCAATTTCATATCATTCGCTTCAGTCGTTTTTACGTGATGCTTGAACACAAATTTACGCAGTTTGAAAGGATTTTCGCAAAATCTCAAAATCCAATCAAGATTTTTTAAAAATTGGACGCCTATGTTTTAAGTTGAGTGACCACCTATCATGACACCCAATTTCATATCATTCGCTTCAGTCGTTTTTGCGTGATGCTTGAACACAAATTTACGCAGTTTGAAACGATTTTCGCAAAATCTGAAAATCTAATCAAGATTTTTTAAAAATTCGACGCCTATGTTTTAAGTTGAGTGACCACCTATCATGACACCCAATTTCATATCATTCGCTTCAGTCGTTTTTACGTGATGCTTAAACAAAGAAAGCGTCACGGTCAGAATGACAGAACGACAGAATGACAGCATGACAGACAGACAAACTTTTTTTTTAGGGTCGCATCGGATTCCCGGGTGCTTGAAACGGATAGAAATCGCGAAATTTTTGAATTCCAAGAAATGTACAGACAAAAGTCTAATTTTATTTATATAGATATAAACGGAGGTTAATATTTCTTATTAACCTCCATTTGTAACTTTCTTTTAAAATAGTTTTTTCTATAGTAGCAAAATAAATAGTGTTTTTCTTTACCGGTGACATTTCATTACAATTATTTATGACTCACGATGATTTGGGGGATTTTATTCAAACACCTGTATAGTTAGAAATGTAAATGGTATTCCATAATACCCTCCTCTCCTTTACACCAAGCAACGGGCACGCTGTCTACCCCCACCCCTCCCCAACAAACACTTCTATGAACAAAGACAAGAACAAGATGGCAAGACCCCACACCTGTGACCAACTATGACTACATCCCCCGCCTCCCTTCAAAAATTTCGGAAACATCTCCAAGCTGAAATTGAAAACCATTAAGTAGACAATAGCGGCCTTTTTTTACCCACTGCGTTTCTTTACGCAATTGTTTGACTGGTGAGTTCTCAATGAAGAGTAAAGGCCGCTTTCCAGATCGAGAGGGAGTCGCGGGCCGCTTGGCCAATTATCACTAGTAAGCAATAAATTTTTCGTACCTCTGAGAAAGAGGGAGATACTCCGGACAATAGGTAATTGGGGACCGTGTCTAATATTGTGGTTTTTACACTTTTGGTTTCACTTCACACCCCATCTATTGTTCGGTAGAGGACAGACCATGTGTCGCGGCCAAAGACGGCCCAGACGCGGCCAAATATCTCCATTCAAATACACTGTAGCCGCGACACTCGCTGGGTGTGGGCAATGGCCTTAAACCCGTGAGCTGAGGGGAGGGGAGGGGAGTCTTAGCTACTATCAGTAGTGCACAGGAACTAGTTGCCGCCCCATGTTAAAACCATAGAGAAGGGATATAGGTTCCCTTCTCTAGGTTCTATTCTCCCTATATTCCTTCTCTATGGTTAAAACCTTTATAGGGTAATCAAAGGGGTAATCAATATAGGGTACAAAGCTGCTTTTTCATGGCATATAGTCCATCCAATGACAAGCAGTTTCTCTTTTGTGCAGATCCACAAATGATGATTGTTCCGTTATCTTCCGAAGTTGTAGTTAAAAAGGTCATTTTTTACGAAGGTAATTGACAGCTGATCAGGAGAGGTCCTTCTAAACTTCCTGCTCCTTGCTTATACTAGAAATGGGATTCGTTTGCGGATTCCTTTAAAACCTGAGAAAGAGATGCTCAGCCGTGAGATAATCACCCACTTCAGTATGAGAACAGTGTAAAATTCTCTGCAGAATGGGAATCGGTGGGGACCCAATCTGTTCGGGGAAATCGTAGTTTGCTTCAGGCTCTTTTCATGGAATTTTTCATCTGGCTACAAAATTTCCTTAACTTTTCTGAAATCAAAAATTTCTCTAACAACTCCGACGGATTTAGCATGGCCCCCACGCTTCCCCGCTGGCGCCTCCCCTGGCTAAGACAGATCCGGACATGGATTTTTTTGTTAGAATATCCGCGATTATGGATACGGATACGGATATCCGGCACACCTCTAATTTTTATACACTTTCCATCATAGTGAAACAAGAAAACCAAGGGTTATAATACTCTTTCCAACATAATAAAGCAAGAAAGTAAAACAGAGCCGTCGTGTGAGTTTATATAATACGGTTTTATAGTTTTTATTTAAAACGTGAGAGTCCTTCACATTTTATTTATTTTTCAAGGCATATAAATGCTTCTTGATTAGCTGCGAGCGTTCATTGTATATTTTATATGTGGTATATTTATGGTTCATTTAAGTTATGATGCTAGAAAATTAGATTTTCTACTGCAAGAATAGGAGACCTGCTCAGGTACGGCGATAGTTATAATAATACAGAGAGGGCAAACGATAAATACGAGTTGAACGATCACGACCTGAAATGTATTAGGCATATTAGACACTAGATGGCAGCACCACAATAGAAAAATGGCAATGACTGTTGGAATGGACTGTTTTATTTTATGAAATACAGCGAAACCTTCGGTATAACGATACTGTAGGGACTAAATAAAGCAGAGCCTTATGATCGATGGGCAAATCGGGACTTTACACACGGCCTCCGGCTCGAAAGGGCCCCAATATCAAATGTTGTTCTGAAAAATTCTTTTTTATATCAAAATTTTATGAAAAATAAAACAAATTCATAGATGGGGGCCACAAATTAATCAATGCCCGGGCCCCTGTTGGTCATAATCAGGCTCTGAAATAAAGTATCGTTATAGACAGTTTATCGTTGCAGACAGGGAGCTTTTGCATTTTATTTAAGCATTAAAGGTGTTTTGCAATTATAAAAATAAAGATAGAATACATTTTCCAATCAGAAATAACACTTCAGTCACCATTGTGTGAAACTTTAAAAATTACTTTGAAGAAGTTCGGGTAATGAAAATATTGTATAGAAGTGAAGCTCAACGTATATAAGCAACGTATTAATTATATACTTCCTATTTTGAGTTTTCTATACTGCACTTTCTTTTACGATTCAATCAGGTGTGGAGCCTCACCATGGCACAGTGGTTATGCCACTGAAAATGGTAGATGGCCGAAGTGTGAAGGTCCCGGGTTCGGGTCCCATCGCGCGGCTGTCGATCTAACGGTCTGGAGTTTTGGTAGGTTTTCTCCAGATGTAACGTGAATACGCGTTAGAACCCCTTAGAAAGTCCTCCTACCAAGGCACCCCCCCTTGGCAGATCGCCCTAGTGTAGCGTTGCCATAATCACACACAACATCAATAAGGTGTGGAAATTTCGAAAATAATTGTACTAACAATGTACGTGAAAATATGTATGAAAGATGCAACAGTTTATTTCTTTATAGCATTACAAAAAAAGTAAATTTTCTAGAAATCCCAATGTTTTACACCACACTACAGATTAAAGTCTTCAGCACATCAAAATCTAAAAAAAACAAGGCACTGTGCCTTGCTTACTTTTTCAGGGTTTCTACAGATTTCACAGCTTTTGCTTCCCTGACATCTATCATGCTCTTCCCTGACTTTTTATCTAACGTGCTTTCCCGCATTTTGCATTTCTATTTTTAATATTACATCCTTTAATTAATAACTTTTTATATATTTTGCCCCTTTTTTACACAAATAATAATAATAATAATAAAATCCATATACACAAAAATATTATTTGACATCACTGGATTCTAACAAAAACCATGTTTGATAATAATTTAGGACAGGGTGCGAACTGAACATTTTCTCCAGGGGGGGACATTTGAAAGTGAACATTCTCCAGGGGGGGGGGGACACTTGAAAAGAAGAAGGTGGGAAGGTGCAAGTGCTTCCCTCACATGTTATTATTTGACAAATGCAGTCGCCGACACGTGTGGGAATTGACTTATATTCAAACAAAGGTCATAGATTGTTTGTTCTATGGATTCACAGATACACAAGCTACGTACAATGTACCTGTATTGCAAGCCACCTTTGAGGGTTTTTAGCTTAGAAAAGAGACGGAATTTTAAGGCAGTCGTATTAGAGTATAGTAACAAACGATAACATACTTTCTTCATTTTGACTTCTTGACTTCCCTCATCTGAATCCCAAAATCTTCACTCATCAGTTTAATATTTCGCCAGCTGGGGATAAATAGTATCCCTGGCAGGGATCAATTAATGTTGCTCTAGCCAGGGATATTACATTCTTCAGCCGGGGACGATCCCCGGCATCCCCCCTGTCAATTCGCACCCTGATTTAGGATAAAATTAAGAATATTTCAACTGAACAAGATATGTTAATAAAGGACACATTTTAAAATTATTTAGAACGTTAAATAAGAAAGTGTAAATAAAACAATTTCTATAATAAGGTTCAAACAGGAAGTATTTTCTTCATTTTGCTGCAAAATTCAAATATTCTTGCATTTCCCTGACCTTTCTTCAAATTTCCCTGACTTTTTTTTCCCAAATCCCTGACTTTCCCTGAAAAAAATCATTTCCCTGATATTCCCTGACTTTCCAGATCTCTAGAAACCCTGTTTTTCCACTTCCATTCTGCAATCTCTTATAATCGTATATTCTGGACCATTGATAGTGTTATCCAAAATAAAAGATTGGGTTATACGTATTTATAAAATTTTTTGTAAAAGTTATCGTTATAGACATGTGCTTGCAAAAAGTTAATACCGTTGCAAACAAGTTCAAAATACATTAATTAAATGGGAATTACGTTGGGACCAAAGAAATTATCATTATAAGCAGGTTTTTATCGTTATAGACAGTATCCTCATACGCAGGCTTAAATGTAACTAGCTGCTGTACCGACCGTTGACGGGTTAGTATGTAATCCAAATTTCCAAAAAGCCAGAACTTTTGTCAGCATTGTAGGAGTACAAAGAATGGAATTAGTATATTGGCAGTAGTATAGACAGCAAACAGGGGCGTAGCCAAGGGGGGGGTAGGGGGTTCATAACCCCCCCATGAGAAATTTTTTGCCATACAAAATGTATATTCTTCACTACATTAACACACATATGTATACATATATATGAGTTGCAGTAGTCGTAACCCCCCCCCCCATGAAAAATTTCTGGCTACGCCCCTGACAGCAAAAGTATAACATCTGTGTATTGTTAAATGATTACAGGTTGGGGAATAAAAAAGTGATGAGTAAAATTGACACTCTTTAATTTTTTTATCTTAATAATTAAAAACAGCTTTGGCATCTAAAGTATTGTTTAGAGAATAAGTTGTATTAGAAGATAAGTAATGGAACTTTATTGTTTTATTCTTGTTGAATGAGCTTTTCAAGTCAAGCGGTCATTCCTAACCTGTAAATAAATTTTCTTTGATTTACTGTAGGTATTTTAACATTATGGCTTGGGGAAAAAAAAAAAAAAAAAAAAAAAAAAAAAACAGAAATTTTACGAAATCTAAAAAAGCAAATAAACATTTAAAAAAACTTTAAAGTTTATTCAAATTTAAAAAAAAATCCGACATTTGTTACTTCAGTCGTTGCTAATCATGTTGCTGAATTTCATTGTATTCTCTTAATCCATTTTTAAGGGATACGAAAATAAACACTTATAGTTTTGGCATCTACAGTTTAAATTAACTTGCAGCAGAAATGATTCCAAATTTCATTCTACTTTTCATTGCCATTTTTGAGGAATGGAACAAACATGTACTCAGTTTTCACAAAATATTACAATCTATAAAACACTCTAAAGTACTTTGACACCTGTAGTTTAAGTGACCAACTGCGACGATAACAAATTTTATTTAATTCGCTTCAATGGTTTATACGTAATTGACAAATATTTCCACATTTTGAATACATTTTCGCAAAATCTCTAAATCTAATCAAAATTTTTCAGAAATTCGACACCTGTAGTTTGAGTGAGCACCTATTACGTCACCAAATTTCATTTCATACTCTTTAGTCGTTAATAAGTGCTGCGCAACAAATATTTACGCATATGAAAATAATTTTCGAAAAATATAAAAATCTAATCAAGATTTTTAAAATATTCGGCGCTTATATTTTAAGTTGTGTGTCCACCTATCATGTCATTTCATTTCCTTTAGTCTTTATTTCGTGATGCTGGAACAAAAATTAACACATTTTGAAATGATTTTCTCAAAATCTAATCAATTTTTATTTTAATTCGCTCCTATAGTTTAAGTTCATAGTAAAGCTTATATTTAAAGCTTATATTGATAGTAAAGCTTATATTTACGCGAACAAAGTTTTACGCAGTCTGAAACAATTTTCACAATATCTCAAAATGTAATCAAAATTTTTTTTATAAAATTGGCTCCTATAGTTTAAGTTGTGTGACCACCTATCATGACATCAAATTTAATTTCATTCGCTTAAGATATTTTTACGTGATACGCGAACAACAACAACAACAACAACGAAAAAAAAAAAAAAAAAAAAAAACCGGCTGAACGACAGAATAACAGACAAATATATTTTTGACGGTCGTACTGGATTCCCAGGTGCTCGAAATGGATAGAAATCGCAAAATTTTTAAATTCCAAGTAATGTACAGACAAAAGTATAATTTTATTTAGATAGATAGATACAGTACTACTGAAGCTGTAATGATAAAAATGGATTAAATTAGGAAACAGGAAAGGGGTTAATATTCAACAATCTTAACAAGAAAGAAAAAACTGAATGTTTTTGAAACAAAGTAGAAACTTTGTAAAAGTTATTCTGCAATTCCTAAACTTCTATAATTTTTATCATGATTATATCTCAGAGTACAAGTTGCTGTCAAAATAAGAAGGGAAAAGAGAATTAGGAAATAAATAGAAAACTACTGAAACTGAATTAATACAATTGGCACGATAACTATTAAGCGTAAGTGAATGAATTTGCACACATGGCAATAGGGGCACTTACCTAGGGACCACATATTTTATTTCTAAAAATTATACACTGAGAAATTTTGTATTCTGAAAAAAGAAACTTTATTGAAGAACATTTTGATTTCGAAATCCTAAATTATAAACTTTTCAATTTATATTCTCATTATACTAAGACTATATTTTTAAAAAGTCTTTCAAATATTTATAACAAATTTACTATTCCTTAGATTGTTGTTAATTGTAAAAATAAATCTTATTCGTGCGTACAATTTTTTAAATATTCCTTTATTGCTATGCATTTATATTCGGTATATAAAAATGCAATATTTATTTGTGTAGTTTATTGCACCGATAACAACTTTAAAGAGTAGTATTGCCATCTTGCATTGCCTCGTAGAAAATTGATGATATGTGAAGGGCAAAAAAATCTCCATTTGCCCTGGGCGCAACTTGGTGATGATAGAGCCGCGAACGTACACTCTTCAAGAACAAATAATTATTAAAAGAAATGGTACGAAAACATGCTTGCAGTATTTTTTTTTTCCTGTGTGGATACGTACTTCATTATTATTATTATTATTATTATTATTTAAATTCTGTTCTATCAATGTGTTTCTCTATACCCACCGGCACCACCCCGAAAAAAACCCCAACTATTTAGTAATTGAGCTGTATCGGCTGTATGAGTGAAGATTTCTTCATGAAAAATTTGAGAACATATCCATTAGATGGCAGCAGTTTAGAAATACTATCTCTGCCGATCTCGGTAGCCGAGCGGTACTGACTACACTCTTATAGACAATTTAACGACTCATCTTAACGAGTTTTCGATTTAATGAGCTATTTGAGTGGTCCCTACGCAATCATAAAAACGAGCGGCAACTTTAGCAGGTTTTCAAAACGGACTGAAAAATATAAAATATTTTCTCCTAGCCCCATACTGATTTATATTGTACGTGTTGTTGAGCTAAGACAAACCTATACGAGGTTAGATCGACAGCCACGAGGTAGTCCAGAACCCTGGATCCTCAGACTTGAGCCATCTATCATGTTCAGTGTTTTGAACATGGTGGGGCTATAATGATTTATAACCGCAAAGAGAATGTCCTAAAAATGTGTGATCGAGAACTTTATGAAAATACTCGTAAGATTTAAAACGAAAAACGTATGGAGTAAGCAACAAGTAACTGAATAGTTCACGTAAGTTACTGGCACTGACAGTCTTAGGGCACTACAAGTGATATGGCTGTTGTGCGAGTTTCCTTAACAACAGCTACTCTCTAAACTTTGAAGCTCCTCTCCGCTTGGTAACAAATCTGGTCAAAGAAGGAGAGTGTTCTCCGTTGCATCTTTTCAATGATGAGAGCGAACAGTTTAAACTCGGGTTCAAGATTGAAAATGTACAAAGAACATCCTCCTTCCCTTAGGAACTTTTCTGGATTTGCCACTGTTCCCATGTACACAAGTAGTTGTCTTTCATCAGCGCTACATTACGAAGATGGCACACCAATGCATCCGCACCTCCAAAACAATGCGTCCGATAACGGAAGAACGGAGAGGACAATTGCGTCCACTGCTATGCGACCGGACCACTCGACAGGTTTCTCTTCGACGGTGCTGGCACAGTGTTATCCTAACAAGACGAGAGAAATAAAACAGGGGATGATAAAGAAGAAATAATATCATTAATAATGAGCTTCATCTCTTCGTTTCTTTTCCTTGATCCAAGGTCGGTCATTGACCAACCACTCCGTTGGGTTATCCATGGAATCGCCGGATTTCAGGTTGCATGTTTGAGGCTCTATGATGAAGAGGAGAGTAACTTGATCTGAGTTAAAAGGAAGGGAAGGGGAGGAATTTTTTGAAGTAAAACTTCTTTAGGCGCAACTAGGGAGTAACTCAGATTTTTTTTTTTTTTTTTTTTTTTTTTTTCTGACGGAAGTAACGCTCAGTTAAGGAAGTGACGTATCTTTTACCCCCTTGCTACCTACATTTGCGGAACAGCTCTCGGGCGTTCGTTCCTGCGAACGTCGACTGTGCTCCCTGAGCGTCGACATCACTCCCTACCTGTTTTGAAGCAAGATCTTGTTTGATGGCTTGGTTCAGTGGATAAGTGGACCGGCTCTTGTCAGAGCCACTGTGGGAAGCCTTCCGCTGAATAGGCGGCGATCCTACTGACTGTCTCTCACTGTTGTTACAGGCGGCGACCCAACCCGTCACCTCCGATAAACAAGGCCTACGCACCGAATACACAAAGTGGCACAATGGTGCATTCCGTGGTCCAAGCTCCGTTGCTTTACTCACATGTTTTCAATGGAATTATTACAATATTTAATGGAATTATGAGTTAAAGCTTGACATGATTAGTTGCCATGATACATAAATAGTGTTTGTCTGTACTTAAATAGTATGTAATCTTTTAACATTGCTCATGTGTTTAAGTTATTTATAATAATAAGCCAAATGTAAATTTTTGAACAGAATAATACTTCGAGCAAAACTAGCAGAGGAAAACAAAGGTTTAAGAAAACTGCCATAGAAGAACGCAATAATAGACCCTACGTGCATTCGATACCAACCGACAGAAGAAAACACCAGTTTAGGAACGCAGTTAAAGAAAAATACCACAACATAGACATTCTCTGGATTCGAACCCCACGGGAAAACGTTTTAAGAAAACAGTAAAAGAATAATAGTTCAATACGGACACTTCCTGGATGCTAATCCGATATCCAGACGGAACAACGGTTTAAGAACACGGGATCGCAAAGAAACAAACACTGGCTGCAAAGGGTTTAAGAACAAAACAAAAGAATAACAAATGGACACTCCATGGTTTCTAACTCAACCTCAAGACGGAGCAACGCTTTAACACGGGGATGGAACACCACAAAAAACGGACCCTGGCTGCAATCAATCCCAAACAATAGACAGAACCGCAGTTTAAAAACACGGATACCGAATAATAATTCGAAACCTACCAGCAGACGAAATCAACGCTTAAGAACACTGTGATAGAAACACACAAAAAAATTTACACTACCTGCATTCAAACCCAACAAACAGAGGAAAACATCAGTTAACACAGTTAAAGTATAATACTATGGACATCCCCCCCCCCATTCAAACCCAAACTCCAGACGGAAGAATGGTATAAGAAAACAGTTAAAGAATAATACTACAACATGGAATTACCGATGATTCTTACAGGAGATTTTAATGTTAATTTTAGCTATCAAGAATCTCAGCCGTCAGTTGACTTTTTAAAAGAAAAAATTGATCTAACTGTGAATACTTCTCGACTTCAATCAGCAACGCGTTTCGGTACAACGATAGATGCTCTATTTTCAAGAAAATTAGCAAATTTAGAGAGTAAAATTTATGTTTCACATTATAATTACCACAAACCTATAATTTCATACATAAAAAATTATGATGACATTCAAGTACCTATTTCCAATGAATAATATGAATATAACATTTATATAATCTTTGTAAAGTACATGAATAATAAATATAATTAAATTATAATATGATATTTTTTTAAGTTAAAGTTTAATCATTTCAGTGATATGTGTCGTAAACGTCAAAGAAGTTTTACTTCAATCGCGCGTAAAGATTGCACGCACACACTTTTTTTTTTTCCTTTCACGAAGTGTATTTTCATCCAATCATTTGATCATCCAACAACATATCAGTCGTAGTCGAATCAGAACCTCATACACATTTTGCCATCATTGTCCTACTTCTACCGGGATAATAAAACACCGTATTGGACAAAATATAATTTTGTCCACTTGCAATTTTCCTTTCCCCTAGTGACGTACTATTTTTTGCGACGAATGCTGTCTGAATGTTAATGCTGAACCACGATTATGTTTGCAACATATTATTATTTAAGTGTGATATTTATATTGAGAAAAAACTTATTGAATTTCTAATGCAATTTTACACTCGTGAATTTTTTTTTTCCAAATTTTTTCACAAGAAATGGGCTAATAATTCTTTGAAACTTTTTTGCTGGTAAAAATTATCTCATAAAGTATTATATTTGTAGTGTTTTACTAAGTATGGTAATATATAGATGGCAGCACCACACGGGTAAGTATTATAATCAAGAAGCTGAGACTATGTTCGTCTGGTTTTGTAGCTGTGTATGACAACAGAAATGCACATGCTAAATGTGTGTGAATAAATGTTACTGTAATATAATATTTCTGTGATGATTTACTCCCCATGAAAACATAATAATATGTTTACGAGGTTTGATACATTACACATACAACTGCATTTTCAAAATCATAAAAATTCAAAATTTTACATTCTTTCAAATTAATTCCAACAAGTCTCCAAAATTTTCCTAAAACAAGATTTTATCGTATTTTCTCGATATTATTACCGAAATTGCAAGTTAAAATGCATAACAATCGCTTTAGATTTAAAAGTCACAAAAACGGTCATTGTGCACTTTAGTGTCACAAGAACGAGCAGTCACATTGTGACTTCACAGTAACGTCACTTGGTGACCAGTCACAATGAAGCGTCACAGTGACCGAACAGTTGAGTCACGTCACTTGCCAGTCACAATGTGACTATTTTGTAAGCCTCGGGAACGTCACTATCAGGCCCGGACACACACACCGGGAACCTGGGAATTTTCCCGATGGGCCGGTCACTTTAATATATATTAAATTTATATATACACTTATGTATGATGTGTACGCGTGTTAGAAGAAAATGTAAGCGGGCCCCTGGGCCAGTGGGATCCGTCCTTGGTCACAATGACTGTTTTGTGACCATCTGGACTATTAGGGCACGTCAAAGTAAATTCAGGGACTATGAAAATCGATTTTTTTCACTACAAAATTTGAATAGCAAATATTTTTTTTTTTGCTTATAATACTCTCTTTACTTCGTACAAGGAAGTACAAAGAAGAAAAGAGGGGGAGGCGAAAAAATTTCGGACACTGGCCTTCTTGTGTCATAGCTTATCGGACGAAATAACTAACAGAGAGAGAAAGCAAGGGCTGGGAAACGATAACTAGTGCATAAAATAAAAAAGCAGATGAACTATTATGAGAGATGCCGGAGTTAGTTGAAGCTTAAACAATGGGGCAGAGGGGATTTTTATTGTCTTGCTGAATAACCCTTCCTCCCAATAAAGATACTACAGCATCATTATCAGATGATGATATTTTTATAAAATTGCTTTGACAAGTAGATAACGAATCCAAAGAAATAAGCAGTGTTATCGGACATTAATAAAAAAATATTTGATTCTTATTCAATTGACATTTTTCCCTTTTCTTTTTTTTTTAAGATTTTGCTTATTTTTTTTAACATTATTTAAAAACTGCAGGGGAAGAGATGAAATTAGTTTGATTTTCTTTTTTTTAAATAAAATATTTAAAAATATGTTTAAAAAATTATAATATTAAAAAAATATTCTTTTAATATAAAATTTAAAATGTAAAAATAAGTTTTTTTAACATTTTGATATTTTTAAATAAAAGGGTTTTTTTAATTTTAATCATACAAAATGTGTCATTAAAAAAAAATTATTTTTTTATTTAAAACTGAATTTGCATTGTTAAACCTACACACAATACAAGTCAGCCTATGTTAAAAGTGCTATAGCGAGGGGGGGGCGTCTTTCTCAAACCTTACTTCGGATGTTGAAGGAAGACAGAAAAATCCTAACAGCATTTCCAACAGAAAAATTCCGAACAGCATTTCACTTTCTTCACACTCCCGCAAGCTCAGTCACATTTTCTAACATGTTCTCCAAGAACAACCTGCATAAACCGCGAAATATCAATGCAACAAAAACTTTGATATGTTACGGAAGAAAATCCTACCTTAACAACTAGAAGATATGTATGAATATATATATATATATATAACTAATAAGTAAAACACAAAATATATATGCAAATATGACATACCCCGCATGAAAAAATATATAAAATCAAATACTGAGCCAAACAAAGTACAATTAAACAATGTGAAAATAGAGTGGAATAGAAATTAGAACCACAGGTACCATCGTCAGGAACTATCACCTGTAAATTATAATTAAAGAAAATCAAAATAGTGGGATTTCGGTTGTGTTGCATTGCATATCAAAAGAGATATTCACTCCTCACTTCTTAGGCTCTATCCTACTATAGAGCAGGAATCTAATCAAGACAATTATAAACAGATGTATTTTGATAGCAAAATGATTGAAAAAATAAACCACTATAAAACAGACATAATCAAACAGGAACAATACAAATAACTAAGCATTGGTCAGCAATTTTGCCAATATCATGAATCAACATAGTGTTGCTAGAAGTATAAAGTTTAAAAATAGAACTAAGTTTATAAAAGTGCTACCAGAAACAGTAGTATAAAATTATTTGACAGTGTTAAAATATAGGTATATTAATCATATTAAAATAAAGGAATATTATTTAAATTAAAAACATAATTATTGAATTATAATAAATAGCTGGTATAGCCAATTAAATATTAAAACTTATTGTATTTTAATGAATATACCGGGTGATTCAAAATAGATGTTAAGGCGATTATTTTTTAACCGTAAGGGATCAAAACATACTTCCAATAGAAAAGTTCGTTCAATTAAGAGTAGCTTTCAGATATGGCATTTTTTTACTGGGGATTGTATACATATTAAAATACGAAATTTAATTTTTATACGGCCCCTCCTTTCCTACCTTTATATTAAGAAGAATGTTGCTCTTTGCCTAAGAAAATTAATTAAACAAATCCCGTGTCTCTCAGTCCGAGTCTGGAACTGCCTCGGACTCCTTAATTCACGATTGTGTTCGAGCTCATTTGAAATTAATCATTTATTGAATATACTCCTTGTAAACAGATTCCATGAGAGGAATAAAGAATTAGGGAGTGCATAAAGAGTTTGCCACTATCTCTGCCTTTAATTTTCTCCAAACAACTAAACTTATTATTTTCTATCAATGAGGTAATTTGCTTTTTTTGTCAATTAGCTGAAATTTCGGGCTCTGGATCTCATGAATAATATCGCTTGGTCTCAGATTAGACGTCCGCTGTCTTGGGCTTTAAAAATTGATCCCGAACTCTAGCGGTGATATATCATCGTCAAGTCCTTTGCAAGATCTTGGATTTATTGTTCTTTGATATTTCCATCCTTTAAAGGAAAAATAAGCAGTTATCCTGCGACTGTCACTTGACCGCCACATTGTGACGGTCAAGTGACGTGACTTCACTGTGCGGTCACTTTCTGACGCTTCTTTATGACTTGTCACTGAAGCCACAACGTGACTGCTCATTCTTGTGACACTAAAGTGACCGTTTCTATGACTTAAATTGGACTCTATCGTTGGGCATTTTAACTCGCGAATTCAGTAATAATAACGAGAAAATACGATGAAAATTTCAGAGGCGTAGCCAAGGGGGGGGGGACGTCATAGCCCCCCCCATAAGGAATTTTTTGCCATACAAAATGTATATTCTTCACTACATTATCACACACACGTATACATATATATGAGTTATAGTAGTCGTAACCCTCCCCCCCCCATAAAAAATTTCTGGCTACGCCCCTAATGGAGGTAATCTCGTTTTGTTGCCTGAAAGTGCGCGGAATGTAGGGGAAGAGAAAAAAGGGTGCTTGGAAATCTTGTTACTGAGCATAGTTTTTCAAGGAACATATATGTTTTCTCTTCTTGACGCTATGACCTTATCATACGGAAACGCGAAAGGAATGTACAATTATGAGAGTCTGGGATAAAATAGGTGCGTTTGTGTTTCGTACACGTCGTTAAAATTAATTTGAAAAAATTACTAACTTGTAAAGTTTGTTAAAGGATAATATTACTAATAAATATATAGTTTAAAAAACCAAAAAACACGCTTTAGTGATAAATTGAACTAACTAAAAGGCGAAAAATAATTCTTAATATAGAAATAAATTAATGAACGAAAACTAATATTATTGTGAAAAAAGCGTGGGGTGCTTTGTGCTATATTTTTTGTATCGTTTTTGTACTAATCGTACCGATCGAATATTCTCAAGAACTGATATATGGAGCACCCCACGCTTTTTTCACAATAATATTAGTTTTCGTTCATTAATTTATTTCTATATTAAGAATTATTTTTCGCCTTTTAGTTAGTTCACTTTATCACTAAAGCGTGTTTTTTGGTTTTTTAAACTATATATTTATTTTTCACTTTTTAGTTTGATTTGCTATAAAAGTGTCTTTTTTAGTTCTTTTTAACTGTATGTATTTAAAATTTATTTTTAATTCTTGATATCTCTCATAAGACACAAAGGAGTACTAAGTTGGAAAGTACAAAGAGATAATTTATTTTCACAGTGTACCAGTGGCGTAGCCAGGATTTTATTGGTGGGCTGGGTATCAAATTTAAAGCTAAAGTTCAATTGTAAGCTAAGTAAAGGGCCCCATTTCGGGGAGGGGAGAAGCTCCCTGAGCCCCCCCCCCCTCCGGCTACGCCCCTGCTGTGCACCAAAATCAACCTGTAGTTAAATGCTACCTTCCTCACTAAAAAGGAAAAATAGGTCTCTAATCAACAAATAAAAGCGTGTTAAAAAAAATGGCCTTAACATGTTCTTGTACTCAACTCTTCCATAATGTGATGGATGACGATATTTTGTAAAAAAAAAAAAAAAAAAAAAAAAAAATGTTGTCGTGACCAGGGTTCGAACCTGGGTTATTGCGGCCACAACGCATTGTACTAACCAGTATACGATCACGGCCACAGTAAGAAAGGGTTTTCTTAAGATTGTAATGTTTGGAAGTGTTCTACTTTCAATCAGGATAAGAAATGAGGAAATTATTTAATCCTGGCGATCCTGGTAAGGATAATCTTATAAGATTATTGTATTGTCACCGGTTCTTGATAAATGTACAAAGTTTGAATTAAATCTGTCCGTTTAAAGTGGGTCAAAATCGAGTCTAAAGGAGTCGGTTACAAACATACAAGCATACAAACATACAAACATACATACAGGTGAAGCTAATAAAAGCGTGTTAAAAAGGGTTTTCTTTTTTTTAAATAAAGAGCTCGACTAGCAAAGTTGTCTTTAGAAAGGAACACTACCTCTTTTTTGAAGGTTAAAAAAATTAGTTATTTATTTTTGTACAGAAGTAAAACAAAAGTTCGCGTTGTATGCGACTGCGCCAATCAGCGAATTAAAGACTTAAAGAAAACAACTGCTGCTGCTCCGCTCTCCCCCCGAGGGGGACCTTTCATAATATTAATTTGCAAAATCAGTGTCGTATCTAGGAGCTGGCCAGGTTACCAGGTGCCAGGGGTGCAAGCCTCAGAAGGGCGCACTTTGGTAGTCTTTTCCTGCAAAATAGTTTGTTTGCCAGGAGAGGACAGCTCGCGTCACTGAATGTGTCGCTTAGAGCTACATATACGTCCTTCCCGGAATTTCCCGCCACAATTTGGAACCTCATCAGAAGGTGGGGGACTTCTGAATATTGGCACCCCTCGGAAACTGCTAGCGACCGCCGATAGAACTTTCGGAACCACGGATTTAGCGTGCACGTACACCGCATGTACACGGTGGTCTTTAGTGGTACGCCGGTATCGAACCCACAACCTTCCGGTTACGAGTCCAACGCCTTAACCACTGGGCTACCGCGGCCCTGCAAAATAGTTAGTAAGAAGAAGGCTTAGAGGTACAAAATTCAAATCTTGACAATGGCCCTCACAAGGAAGGATTAAAGGGGGTAGTGGGGGAGATCGCCCCTCCCGATAAAACAAAAAGTGTAAAATATCTTATTTTACTTTCATAAAATCGATGTGCGTATGAATCTTCCAACTAACCTCTCCCCCCCCCCCCCCCCACACACACATACAATTGCAATAATACGTCACTGGTCCATCATGACCCCTAGCTACGACTTTGTGAAAAACAAAGAAAATTACACTATCAATATGAAATGTCGCGGGTATTTTTAGTCATCGCATTTTAAGATCGACAACCGAAAAAATCCAATAACTGATAAACGTAAAAGCAAACCGAGTGTCGATGCCACTCAGAAATCACAGACTGTTAGTCCTTCATGCAGGTGGAAATCGAGTAAGTGGAATATTACAGTTAATAGATATTTTAAATGTTAAACTTTTGTACATTTCATTCTCCTTCGTAATAGTGTAGTAAATCTACATTTTTGTATTTTAAAAACTAGAACATTCGAGCAGTGGTGGATTAATGCAATTTTAATGTCGATGCCATTCAGAAATCACCGACTGTTAGTCCTTCATGCAGGTGGAAATCGAGTAAGTGGAATATTACAGTTAATAGATATTTTAAATGTTAAACTTTTGTACATTTCATTCTCCTTCGTAATAGTGTAGTAAATCTACATTTTTGTATTTTAAAAACTAGAACATTCGAGCAGTGGTGGATTAATGCAATTTTTTCGGGGAAGGGGGGGGGTTAGTTAGAAGGTTGACATATGCATCCATTTTATGGTAGTAAAATAGGATCTTTTACATTAATTTATTTTCTCACGGGGAGGGGCGGTAGCCCCCTCCGCCCCACCCCCTTTAATCCGCCCTTGCATTCGAGGGGAAAAATATTTTAGTTTAAAACAATTTTTCAACTTTAATTTCTTGAAAATGTAATTCTTTCGCAATTTCTTTCGTTGGTTTAAGGCGCAAAGGGCGCCTCAAGCAGAGGGCGCAGGGGGACACGTCCCCTGCCCTCCCGGGCCAGCACGGGCCTGACAACGGGCATTCAAAAAGTGAGTTACACTTGTTCCTCCACGGATGGCAACATTGCGAAACAAGACCGAAGCTTAATCAGACGATAGTTCAGTTCCACGGCTTCCAACGGTAGCAATTTCATTCGAATAGTGACAATCGTTGGTGCGAGAAGGAAATGCCGCGTAAACTGGAAGCTTACTCCAAGGGGTGCCAGTTTGGGACTGTACGGTGGATGCTGCCAGACCTCCCATCCAAAGCTGGGAGCCAAAACCTGTGTTGTGCGTGCCTTGTGAGATCTTGCATTGTCATGCAAGAGGACAATGATGCTTTGCTTGAAGCGTTTTGCCCACAAAAACCTAGTGTGCCGCCTACTTCAACGTTGGAGTAAGCTTCCAGTTTACGCGGCAATTCCTTCTCGTAGTACGCACCAATGATTGTCACTATCCGAATGAAATTGCTACCGTTGGAAGCCGTGGAACTGAACTATCGTCTGATTAAGCTTCGGTCTTGTTTCGCAATATTGCCATCCGTGGAGGAACAAGTGTAACTTACTTTTTGAATGCCCCTAGTAGATGACTTTTCCCGTATCGTATCTCTGATCGTTTTTGTGATGAAAACGTTAACTCCGAATTTATCCAACAAGTAGTGCTGTAAGCGCCATTTGTTGCGCCATGCTTAGCGCAAGGCAACTTTATTATATCTAGACCCTACTTTTATGACTATAGCCTTGCCGTTCTCTTGCCGTTCAGAAATAATTGTGGTGATAGCGGACACTGTATGTATTTGTTTAGGCCCTCATCAGACGTTTAAGAGATTTCTAAACGTTGGTGCCCCTTGAAAGCTGCTAATTGGGCAGAGGACTTTTGGAACCATTAATTTAAGATGAACACATTAACCACTTGTAAACGGTAGTCTTCGGTGCTAGGTGGAAAAGCGAACGCACGATCTGGCATTCAAATCACGAATGTCATGCATTTTTGTGCGTTCTTCCAACATCAGACAAAAAGAGTAATCAGTAATTTTTATATTTTAAATTTGATTTTTTATTTTTAAAAAACCCTTCCAAGAAATACTTTCTTTCTCTCCTCTCCCCTCACAAAAGAAAAGGTTTAAATTTTTTAACCCAAACCATTAGATTAAGAATTTAAGAAGTTTTAAAAGAACTGTAACTAGTTTATCATGTTCAAATAAAATCTGTTAACTTCAAGCTTCTTTTTTTAAGAATTCATAAATTTTATAAGAACAAAATTTCTACTGCTTAACGACACTAGTGATCTTCAAAATGTTTTTATTTAATAAAAGTAAACAAGTAATGATTTTTCTCCCTGTATGGTCAAATTTTTATCCGAAATTTTACTGGTTTTAATATTATTGCAAGAAAATCGAAAAGCTTACCATCTAAACAGTAAATAAATGTGCGGACGTGTGTTAAATATAAAAACTGTTAAAAATCGCTAATTTCAGTTAGTAAAAATAAATTGACATTCCTGATTATTCTGAGAAAAGCAGCATTTAAAAACCAAATCAAATGTCGGGTAGTCGCAACGGGGGGGGGGGGTGGCATTTCAGTTTTTCATTGGGGGTGCGAGATTCGATAGATTAAAGTCCAGAATATGGAAAAAATAAAATGTTTGTTAAATTTGGAGGGAGACGGCACCCCCTCGCGCCCCTTATTTGCCACCCCTGGGTAGTCGCATTCTTCAAATCGTACTTCAGAAATGTTCGGCTATTTCAAATGAAACAAAATTGGTTTGTGTTACTAAGGATTACAGAACAAACCTCTCCATTGAAAATAGTATCTCCCTCATTCATAGTTGAGCAGCCAAATGTACAGTCATTATGGAAATTTGTTAAAGGGAAATAGAAATCAATGCCCCCTGGAATTTCTTTTTAAAAAACTTTTTATCATGAAAATTGCGATGTTGACATATTATCCAGAAAAAGGGCTATCCGATAGATCATTTAAAATAATAGTCTTTACAGGATTCCATGAAGACGAAATTTGGGCCCGTTTTACAGTCCCTTCACAAAATTACAATCAATTAAAATGGCCCCTTCGCAGAAATACAATATTTAAGACAACTTTCCATTGGATCTTTTGATTTGTTTTGTAAACTTTAATTAAAAAAAAACTTTTACAAAAATAATGAGAATTCACAAAAATAGGTATCGAAATCCACAAAAACAAATATTGAAATTCACAAAAATTAGCAATTTTCACAAAAATTGGACCCTGGAAAAAATACCTGAATCGACCCCTACTTTATGGTTGATATTATTTTAAACATCATTGTAGACATTTTAAAATTTTAAACATCAATTATATGGCCTCGAAATCAAACGTGTAAACACCCTTTGTTTTTACGGCAGTTGGAGCACGGAAGGACAGACAGACGAACTTACATCATAAACACTTTTCAGCCTTGTTGGAAAGTACTGAAGGCAAATTAGAATCACCAACAATATTTAACCATAATTTGTTAGTGAAAAGTGAAAAATTCAGTCAACCGCAGAAATTAGGCAAAAAAAATTGAGTATGTTCATGATTTTTTGCCACCACCATTAGTCAACTTCGGTTATAATGAACTTCTGGGGACCGGCAAATTTCGTTCACTATATCCAAAGTTCACTAAAACCGATGTCTCCCCATTGTTAAAAAATAACACTTAATACAAAACTATAAAATAGTATTTTATACAAATACTGAATGTTTATTGAGTAAATCAAACATAATTGATTGCATTTATGGTTCTAGAACTATTTGTTAAGTAAACTGAACACAATTAATCCCATTTATGGAAATAATGTACATTTCATTTAGTTGGCTAAAGATGCTGTCGCTTTTAGCCTGTGATTGAGAATGGAAAATGAAATCTTCTAAGGCCAGGTGCGAAATTTCCACGTTTGGTTCACTTTCAAAATTACTCTGCTTTTGTTAATGAATACTTTTAAAATTTAGAATGCATTGCAGCAATGAAAAAAAATTATGAACACCTCCAGCCCCTTCCCCTTGTTTATTATAAGTATGTTAGCAAACATAGACACTGGCAATTCACAATATTTCGAAACAGATTTCTTGTGATAATTTTTCTCTCTACTCGAACACGAAAGAGACACTTCGTAGAAATCGAACAACACCAACCTCTGTCGCCCAGAATTTTTTAAGTTCACTATAACTGAAGTCATGGTTCACTAAAACCGAAAAATGCTATGTACATTTTTAATGCATGTGAATCGGGACTAATGAAATACGTTCACTATATCCAGAGTTGACTGTATTTTAGTTCAATTTCGATTTTCATTTAATTAATATTTAATTTTATAACTATTCAATTTTGTTGACAAAATTGCTACCGCTGCGGTAAAAGAAATGGGCAGTAATACCACACATTAATTTTACTCTCTCTCTCTCTTCTCTCTTTTTTTTTTTTTTTGGATAATGTGATTCTTTTTTAAGTATGCTCCTGAAAATACTCCATACAAGTGTTCTAAAACCTTAAATTTGATATTTTGCAAGTGAAAATGCATTCATCACTCAATTTATAGTAATTCTACATTTATTTAACGCTAGATACAAAATAATATGATGCACTGAAGCAACAATGTAGACTATTCGCTTTCCCCACGTTGACAAACCGATCAGCAAAATCATATAATCTGAGATTTTTAGCAATACCTTGGTTAAATGCAAGTGCGACAATATCTTCTTTTCGGCCACGTATTATCAATAATCATTGGGGTTTTAAAACTTGGTTTAATGTTGAAAATGCACACCTGTCGTACAGTACCAGGCGCGTAGCCAGGAAAAATTTTCGGGGGGGGGGGGGAATATAAGCTTATATGCGTATAAATAGACGGAATTTCATCCCTAATCGAAAAATTTCGGGGGGGATATATCCCGATATCCCCGCCCCCTGGCTACGCCCCTGGGTCGTACATACTTCACTGGTTATAAAGTAGGATTTAAGAACTTTTAAAATAATGTTTAAACTTTCGAAATTGATTTTAACTTCTTTATTTTTTAAAATCGCTTTTCTGTCTACTTTGCAAGTTTGGGGGTAAGGCAAAATTTTTCCAAAGGGGAGGTTCCAAAGGGGTTCTGGGAGGGGGTGGGGGCAAAAATTTTTTCTGGGGGGCACTGGCCAACAAATGCACCTCCTTAGGTATGGGCTAGCTTTAGGGGGACGTATATTAAACTAATACTAATTAATAATAATACAGTAATGCTAACTTACATATAATATACTACCGCGAATATAAAGGGGGCTGTAGCCCACCCTAGAAAATCAGGCCAGTTACGCCAATGACACTTCCGCACTTCAGTGGATGCTTTTAGGGAAAACAAAAATCCCTACGCGAAGGGGAAAGAGTAGGAAGGATGATTGACGGAGCGTGACGTCATTGTTACAAGTGGGGATTCCTACCAGAGAGAAGGTGTGTTCCCAAAATGAGTGCAATGTCCCGAACTTGGCCTACTTTTATCGTTTGGATGATCACTTTCATTTTTTAATCTGAGTAAGAAATTTCGTACTTAAACAATGCGTGATGTCTTTTTATTTATTTATTTTATGCAATATTTTGACTGAGAATTCGAAATGTTGAGAGATTTGTTTTTGTAACGTATTATGAGAATTTTTTTTTTTTTTAAAGCACTAGAAATCTATTAATTTTAAACCTCGAAAATGTGTGAAGTTTCTTGAGTTTCAATTTTCAAATTTCAAAATATATTTTTTGACTTAAAAAAAATTCTCTGATCTTTCTTTTTAGCTATGTAGATGTAGACTATATTCTTAAATTTCATGTTTTTAGGTTGACATCTTCTCTTCGCTTTAAGTCTTATTAAATGCGTCGACCATTTTGATTGGCTTCACTTTTCAAAGCAAAGAGGCATATCATGCCGAGAATGAATCGAAGATGAAAAATCAATATCTCCAAAAAAGAGTCACAAAATAATCGTGAACGTACAATGTTGAATCTATGAAATAATAATAACCTCCCCCCCTTCTTTTTTAAGCTTCAAGATTTAAAAAAATAAAAGTAGCTAGTTATTTAAGTATGGAATTCTTCGATATCCCCCCCCAAAGAAAGTTGACAAGTGTGTATGTTTTTGGTTTGTCTGTATGTCTGTGCTTTAAGAGCCGTAAATACGTATCGATTGCTACTTAACTCGTGTATCTTGCTGTCATGGTAAGGGATGAGCGTTGCATAAATAGCGGCGACGGAGATTCCTCCTTCTGTGAACATACATTATGAGATTTCTCTGGTAAGCGAGAATAGGCATTTTTTGACATTTTTTTTATTTTCTCTCTTAGCCAAAAACATCGAACTGTGTAAAACGAATCATTATCCGTCCATTCCATATAAATAGACATTTCAAAAGCACCTACAAAACTTCTCATAAAAACCTGATGCGGACACCGCATGATTTATACCCTGTACGCTGCACATTTTGGATGCATTTCATTTAACCTTATTTTCGTTTGACAGTGAGATACGAAACTTCATTAAGGCTTGACACTTTCAAGCCCAATATAACACCAAACTGGGTTGAGTTTTGGAAACTTATTTTTGGTACCTAATACTGCGATATATCGCCGAAATTTGCCAACCTTGGAGACAGTGAGTGATATTTTGGGTATATCCCAAACAAGATGAGCCACACACTTTTAATTTGCGTAATTTGCGTAAAGCTGTCCATAGGCCTTAATGTGTTAAAAATGTTTTGACTGGCTCTGTCTATAACCTATCTAATCAACTGCCATACTAAAGGGAGGTGCACAACTCGCTGTTACAACAGTCCTAAATATGAAATTTGAACATCTTACGGCTCATCGTTTGAGCCGTAAAACATCCATTATGAGTTACGTACGCACATAAATGTACTATTGTACGTGCGTACATACATCATGAAAAAAAAACCAAAAAGAATCTCACGCATACATATACATACATGCGTACGTCGCACAAAAACTCGTCAAACTAAATTTAGCGACTGTCAAAATTCATTTTTTCGTCGAAATCAGAAAACCGATAATTTTCGGGAACACAGGGGCGTATCCAGAGGGTATGGGGGGGGCGAGGGGGCTGCAGCCGCCTCTGACCTTTTGAATTTGAAATGGGACCCTTTACTTAGCTTACAATTTGATTAGGAAATGCAATCCTGCACTGTTTTTCGTTTCGCGGGATTTCGGGATTCAGATTTATTGATCCCGCGGGATTGACATTTCATTCAACTAAAAATTCATTTCAACAGAGAAAAGTAGGGAAAAGTAAGATTTTAACCACTATGTAGATTAACTTTAATAGTAATTATTCATCTTACTTCATAATCAATACAATTTACAAAAATATAAGAATTATAATCATGATATTCATAATATGTTATTTCTCAATTGGTAAAAAAAAAAAAAAAAGGAAAAAAAAAAGTGAAAAAGATAACGTAAAGAATCGCCCGTCTTCTTAGTCTAGATCTAATTTTGATAGGGAATGCAAAAGCACTTGACAAAAAGCTTTCTTTTTTGTTTATGAAACCCTTAGGCAGCCATACATTTTTGCATGGTCAACTGAAATTCACTTTTTAAAGACGTCACTGATATGTGCGCTCATAGGATTGTTTGTAAGGTCAAGTGTCCTACCCCAGAAAGATACAATATTTAGTGTTGAAGGGCATCTGTGTTATATCAGTATGTAAATTTTAACAATGTGTGGGGGGGGGGAGGGTTTACTATGTCCCCTACCTGGATTTTTATTCTTCATCACTTTTTCTTTGCTTTCATCATCATTTTCTAGGATGCTGAGATTTGAGAATGCAATCCCTCACTGTTTTTATTTTTTTATTTTCGTGGGATTTTGGGATTAAGATTTATTGATCCGGTTGCAATGCTGGATCCCACGCGAGCACCGATTGACAAGCTTCAGCTAAGTATTCCCTCAAGCTTAAAATTAATTTAACAACTGATTACAGGGAGAACTAAGAAAGGGAAAAATATTTTAATACGAAGTTTAATTTTATGTAAATAAAATAATTTACCGAATTATAAAATTTATAAGGACATAACGTATTCATTGTTATTTTCTTGGTTGCTGAAAAGAAAACTTAAAAAATATTGAATAAGTCCAATGAATCGGTTCTTAGTGTTGATTTGATTTTAGTAAAATAATTAAAAGGGTGAATTATATATATATATTAATTAAAACCTAAAATGAAAACTTTTTATAATTGATTCCTGATTGCTCGTTGAGTGATAAATTACTTTGAAATATTTCAGTTCACATTTGGAGCTAAGGAAAGTTTGTGAAAAATTTAGATTACAATGTTTGATCCAGACTCCCATTGGAAGATAACACAAAAATAAATAAATAAATAAAACTTTAAATTAAAATCTGTAATTATTGATTCAGGTATTGTTAAATAAGATACATAAATAAGCAAAAATTTTCGGTCAATTCATGATTGGGAATGCGACGTGAAATTGTAATAAAAATAAATTATTTCTCAGTTTCAATCCCACAGGATTACGGTCCTAATCCCTCGAGACTAGTCCCACAAGCATTTGTGCGGGATCCCGTTCTCGCGGGATCGGGATTGCATTCCCTATATTTGATACACAGCCTCCTACCCCCCGAAATAAAATAATGCCTACGCTACTGCATGAATACAATACTTCTTTTTACTTTGTAAAAGGATTGTGATTGTGTGTGATTAAGGCAAACTTGCGCGAGGGGTATCTGCCTAAGATGAGGGATGCCTTGGTAGGAAGACTTTCTAAGGAGTTCTAACGCATATTCACGTTACATCTGGAGAAAACCTACCCAAACTCCAGCCCGTTAGAGCGACAACCACGCGATGGGACCTGAACCCGGGACCTTCACCCTTCGGTCGTCTACCATTTTCAGTGCTATAACCACTGTGCCATGGCGAAGCCTTTGTAAAAGGAAGAATAAAGATTAATGCAATAAAAACCCGTTTAAAAATTAATTTAAATGTTAAAAAAAATAGAAATTTTAAATTTCGTATAGGCTTTATATTCCATACCATTAGCGTACTACATCACGGTCAATAACCCCAAATCCTTCTCCGACCATGAAATTCTCTCCATATATTTTCTATAAATGACTCTGAATAAATTGATAGACTATAAAAACTTTTAAAAATTGGAAAATTTAAAATTCGGGGTCACTAATCCACGGAGGAGGGTGAATGACCACGATTTGACCTACATTGTAATTTTTTTCAAATTTTGATTATTCGTAGCATTTATTAAGGACTTTTTTTTTAATTGTAAAATTTTGCGAGGTTTTATTTGACGTAAAGGAAGGCTGGTAGGGATGGACGCGAGACCATGCGAGACGAGAAATGGCTTAGGTCTTGTCTCGTTTAGCACTTTTACATCGAAGTCTTGTCTCACAACTGGAGGTCTGGTCTTGCGGTCTCTTCTTGCACCCGGAGGTGTGTCGCAAAAGCGCGAGACCGCGAGAAGTCTAGTCTGGTTTCGCATCCATCAATAATGGCTAGTTTCCAGAAAAAGATTAATGACGCGAAAGATTGAAGGAAAAAGGATCTTTCAAAAGATAAATAATTGAAATACAGGTCGTTTAATGGCAAGTTACAGACATTCATTCATTTCAAGCACAATATAGTAAATATATAAACGTTTATAAAGGTTTATTCTTTGTTAAAAGATGTAAATACCATTTAAAGTTCTTTTAAAAGGTTTCGCAAAATTACATGCAATAGTGATAGACAGCTTTTTTGAGGTTATGCCCAAAATCTCGCCCAGTTTCACAATGTTTAATATGGCCGGGAAAAAAAAAAAAAAAAAAAAAAAAAAAAACTTGTGCTAGAAAGTTCTCTTTTTTAAATAATCGATGCGTTTTGCATGATTTATTTGTCTTATTTAATAATTTCAATATTAAAAGGCTATAAATTTTTAATTTGTGCAGTTTTATGCTATAACATTAATATTGCTACTTCAAGGACAATGATCCCAAATACTCTGCGGATGGTGGAATTCTTTTACTATTTCTATATAAACACCTCTAAATAACTTAATCCACTAAATAAAACCCTTAAAAATTAGAAATTTTAATTTTTGATGTCATTGACCCTTGGATGAAAGAAAGGTGAATGACCTCATTTCGGCCTACATTTCTGTCTGGTCTAGATTTACGTAGATCCTAGCATTTCTTCGACAATTAACAGAAAAAAAAACAGACATTTGTAAAGTTTTGAGAGTTCTATTAGATAAATTTCCGAGTTAAGAATTAAAGGATGGCTGATTCTGGGAAAGGGTAAATGACATGAGAGATTCTATGCTGCAAACCTCTTTGGTGCTTTCAAGCATCATTTTTAGCCCATCAACAAAGTTGGAAAACGTTTATAATATTCGGTTTGTCTTTCAATTCGTCCGTTCGCCTGTATGTGGATTATTGCGAAATATACATATGTTATTCTCACTGTTCACATTTCTTTTCGAATAGGGCAGTGTTGGGAATTAATAAAAAAAAATATATAGTTTAAAAATAAAAAATACGCTTTAATTTGAACTAACTAAAAAGCGAAAAATAATTCTTAATATAGAAATAAACTAATGAACGAAAAATAGTATTATTGTGAAAAAAGCGTGGGGCGCTTTGTGCTATATTTTTTGTATCATTTTATTACTAATCGTACCGATCGATATTCTCAAGAACTGATATATAGAGCACCCCACGCTTTTTTCAAAATAATACTATTTTTCGTTCATTAGTTTATTTCTATATTAATAATTATTTTTCGCCTTTTAGTTAGTTCAATTTAAAGCGTATTTTTTGGTTTTTTTAAACTATATTTTTATTTTTCACTTTTTAGTTCGATTTGCTATAAAAGCGTGTTTTTCAGTTTTTTTTAAACTGTATGCATTCAAAATTTATTTTTAATTTTCGATATCTCTCATAAGACACTAAGGAACACTAAGTTGGAAACAAAGGCGATAAAAGGGGCACTGCCCCACTCCGAGAAAGAATTTATGTAAAAATCTATTTTACTTCCAAAAATGATGTAAGTCATTTCTAAGTAACGCCCACCCCCCCGGAAACTTTAATATCGCACTGGTTGGAAAGACAACTGTGAGATAATTTATTTTCAATGTCAAAGCTAGATTTATTTGGGCTGATTCAATTGTAAGCTAAATATCAAATTGTAAGCTAAGTAAAGGGTCCCATTTCGGGGGGGAGCAGCCCCCTGAGCCCCCCCCCCTCTTGCTACGCCCCTGCTGTGCACCAAAGTATTAATCAACCTGCAGTTAAATGCTACCTTCCTCACTAAAAAGGAAAAATAGGTCTCTAATCAACAAATAAAAGCGTGTTAAAAAGAATGGCCTTAACATGTTCTTGTACTCAACTCTTCCATAATGTGATGGATCACGATATTTTGTAAAAATAAAAATATTGCCGTGCCCAGGATTCGAACCTGGGTTATTGCGGCCACAACGCAATGTACTAACCACTATACGATCACGGCCACAGTAAAAAAGGTTTTCTTAAGATTGTAATCTTTGGAAGTGTTCTACTTTCAATCAGGATAAGAAATGAGGAAATTATTTAATCCTGGCGATCCTGATCAGGATAATGAGATAAACTTATAAAATTATTGTATTGTCACCGGTTCTTCATAAATGTACAAAGTTTAAATTAAATCTGACCGTTTAAAGTGTGCCAAATTTGAGTTCAAAGGAGTCGGTTACACAACAACATACATACAGGTGAAGCTAATAAATAAAAGCGTGTTAAAATCAGGATAATGTTATAAACTTATCAAATTATTGTATTGTCATCGATTCTTGATATATCTACAAAGTTTAAATTAAATCTGACCGTTTAAAGTGGGTTAAAATCGAGTTCAAAGGAGTCGGTTACAAACATACAAACATACATACAGGTGAAGCTAATAAAAGCGTGTTAAAAAGGAACTTTCTATTGAGAAAAATAGTTTTTACAGTTAAAGAAAATGGCAATTTTCCCGACATCCCGCTAGATTCTTTCTTTATGCAGCTAGTGTTCTTTTAAAAGGGCACTTCCCTCACTTCCTGCTAGGTATTTCTACTGCTACGTTTTTTCCTATAAAAAGGACGTTGCATTTTTTAAAACTTTACGATATAAGCAAATTATTGAAAAAGAGGCAATACATATTTTTTTCTATCGATAAAGTTAAGAGTGTATCGGAAATTAGAATTAAAAGGGAGTGGCAGGACGCATTAAAATAAAAGGCGTTACCGAAGCTCAAAAGTTTCGTTTGAAATATAGTTAAATCCCTAGTAGCTCAACTAGTTGAAAAGACGTTCAAAAGCCGTCTTTTGAACGCCTTTTGAACTAGTTCTGCTACTAGAGATGGGGATGGTTTTCAGGTATATGTTGGATGATATTCATTATACACCGAGGATTTTCATAAAACTTGCTTTATATTTGACATAGCCAGTGAGCTTGCTTTATGTATTTGACATAGCCAGTGTCCTGGCCATTTGTAATATATAAAAAGAATTCTTAACTTTATAGTTAAAAAGTACTGAAAATGTTAAGGTAATCCTCTCTCCTCTTTTTTTTCTTTTCTCCTCTTCTTCTATTTTTTTTTTATAATGAGTGTGTGTGTGCAGATATGCTTATATATATATATATATGTAATGTATAAAAAGGTAATTTGGGTTTTACTAGTTTGGGTATTGTTCAAGCGGGTACTTTCACTGTAAGTTTTGCTTTCCTGTCATACTTGCCACGCGCGCTCTGGAGCTATGTTTTATTTATTTTGTTATTTGTCAGACATCAGGCCGTCGATTCTGAGTTCTTTAGAGTGTACACGTGTCCCCACGCCTTTGTAGCCCCGGATGCGGGTCATGTTGGTAAATGTGTGTGGTTCGATTAGAGATAAGAGAGAGGCGGAGTTATGTCTTCGCAAACCACGTGGTGTGGTGAGCGTAAATACACCCGCACATCGAAAATCGAGAGACTTCTACCACTGGAACTGCTTAATTAGTCCACGCTGATTTTTGTACCCGTCTCCCCTCTCCTCTTCTCACACTATGTTCTAACTTAAAGATAATGTTTAATAAACCGTTTTACCTGCCTTAACTCTGGGACTTTACTGAAAAATCTGACGTCTCAAATAGCCGGCAGGATGATTGCCTGTGTGCCAAATAAAAATTTTAAATTGTAAAAAATTAACGCTCAACAGTCCGGGAGACGGGCACGGTACGCGATGGATGACGCATGCCGACCAGCCGATGGCCAGCTCCGCGAATGGAGACCGCTCTCAGCCGCCAACCAACTTCGTCGAGCCCCGCTCTGGGAGTTTTCAACACCGACTGCTGAGTGAGGTTATCGTCTAAAGTTCTTCGTAGAACGTCCTGCAAGTTCTACGCTGTGAATACCAAAATAGAATGCCTGCTTTGATGAACAGCCTATGCCGAATTTCTTCAGCTCTCACCATTTAGAAATCTGCGCCTTGTTTTTTTTTTTTTTTCTTTTCCTGCACGTCCGCTGCTATTCTGAAAATCCGATGGAAATCGGCAGAGTTTCACTGTCTTCAATGCAATCCAAGGGGCCCCCGAGCAACGCCTGGCCTCTCATGACAGCTGCGATTAACTCACCTCTTTCTTGCAGTAATTAGAGGGAGAAAAGTGTTTTGCCGTTCGTCATCATGCCGAATGTTTTGTTTATGTGTGGTGCGATACAGCTTATGTTGACCGAACCTCCTTCGCCTTAAATCTGTGAGAGAAGATATTTTTTTTTTTTTTTTTTCTTTGAAGGATGACGATTTCAATTTGTGAATATTGATTTCTTTCGTAAAAGTAAGCGATTTTTATTTTCAGAGTTGAAGTGAACATTAGAGTATTATATTTAAATGATTATCAATTGCGTGTGTTATTTTAAAAGTGCTATTTTAATTTTGATTAAAAAAAAGATAGAAAAGAAAAAAAATTGTATTGATATATCTGCGCTTGTTTTGATTAATATAGTATTTTCATTAAGGTAAGTTTACAATTGAATTGTGTTATTAAATATTTTATTTCAATTGAAGTTTTATACTGGTCTTACTATTATTAAATTAATGCTTAAATTACTACTACATTACCTATATTTCCTGAAGATTTGAAATTTGAATTTTTGTTATTTGCATACTATGACGTAGTTTAGATTCATTCGATTATTTACCTGAAATGACTTACCGATTGGGACTCTCAACTTGACACAAATTCTAATTTACTTGAGATTATGTCATTTTATTCACTGAAAAGTCACTTGAAAATTTATGACAAATTCATGCACCCGGGTACGATAACTTAAATGAAAACAACAAATACTTATTGTGTCAATGTAAATAAAAATTTTTCTTGCATATTAGGTTTGCTTAAATGTAGATGTTTTATTTTGAATATTTACTGTGTAAAATTTTTGTGTGCCAAAATGATCATATATTATTTCCTTTATTGAATAATGATGCCAACCATTTTTTTTTTCATGTAATAAAATTTAAACTTGCCTAGACGGTTAACTAATAAAACCTCTGAGGAGAGTATTCGCCCTCAGATTGTTAAGAAGTACTACTAATAACCAATTAAGAAAGCACAATAAGCCATTGCTAGAAATAAAAAATTGTTAGGTCACATAAATGCAGTACCTCTTTCAGGCTATCATTTATTGTATTACCTTGACAAATTCTTCTAGCAGCTATGGTTTTCGAAATTTTCTATACACTATACACATTTTTAAAATTTACTTCATTTTGCCAACTCCATTTTTTCAAGTGATTTTCATTCCATTCACTTTATGCCATGCAAGCCAAAGCCATAAGTATTTGCCAAAGAAATGAATGTCAGCCATGTTTATCCATTTTGTTTAATTATATTACTATAGTGTTGTACAACATAACTCCAGAATTCTAGTCAGAAAAATTTAAGGTGTCTAAACTTGAAAATTAGATTAGTTAGCAGTTTTTAAGATTAGGTTGCAAGGACGTCTGACTCGCAAGTGAGAGACTGGCCACCTCAATGATATTGCTCGTCAGACTTCTTTTGCCGGGGGGGGGGGGGATATTGTAATGTATAAAAAGGTAATTTGGGTTTTACTAGTTTGGGTATTGTTCAAGCGGGTACTTTCACTGTAAGTTTTGCTTTCCTGTCATACTTGCCACGCGCGCTCTGGAGCTATGTTTTATTTATTTTGTTATTTGTCAGACATCAGGCCGTCGATTCTGAGTTCTTTAGAGTGTACACGTGTCCCCACGCCTTTGTAGCCCCGGATGCGGGTCATGTTGGTAAATGTGTGTGGTTCGATTAGAGATAAGAGAGAGGCGGAGTTATGTCTTCGCAAACCACGTGGTGTGGTGAGCGTAAATACACTCGCACATCGAAAATCGAGAGACTTCTACCACTGGAACTGCTTAATTAGTCCTTAGTAACTGCTTATGTTGTAACTTAAAGATAATGTTTAATAAACCGTTTTACCTGCCTTAACTCTGGAACTTTAATGAAAAATCTGACGTCTCATATATATATATATATATATATATATGAGACGTTGGGTCTCATATATATTGGGTCTTTGGTCTCATGGGTTGGTCTCATATATGGTCTCATGTATATATATATATATATATATATATATATATGAGAAGTCTCATATATATATATATATATATATATATGAGGCGTCAGATTTTTCAGTAAAGTTCCAGAGTTAAGACAGCTAAAACGGTTTATTAAACATTATCTTTAAGTTAGAACATAGTGTGAGAAGAGGAGAGGGGAGACGGGTACAAAAATCAGCGTGGACTAATTAAGCAGTTCCAGTGGTAGAAGTCTCTCGATTTTCGATGTGCGGGTGTATTTACGCTCACCACACCACGTGGTTTGCGAAGACATAACTCCGCCTCTCTCTTATCTCTGATCGAACCACACACATTTACCAACATGACCCGCATCCGGGGCTACAAAGGCGGGGGGAAAGGTGTACACTCTAAAGAACTCAGACTCGACGGCCTGATGTCTGACAAATAACAAAATAAATAAAACATAGCTCCAGAGCGCGCGTGGCAAGTATGACAGAAAAGCAAAATTACAGTGAAAGTACCGCTTGAACAGTACCAAAACTAGTAAAAACCCAAATTACCTTTTTATACATTACATATACATACATATGTTGTATACCTTTTTATACATTACATATACATACATATGTTACATTATACATACATATGTTGTATATGTATATATATATATATATATATACATACGCACACACACACACTTACACATACTCCAAGAATTAAGAAAAAATAACAACAAAACCAGTTTCTTTTTCTTTCAGATAATTTTTTTTTTCTGACAACGTGCTGTTACATTTCGAAAGATATTACTCTCGTGCGCGCAAGTTTTACGTTAACTTTTATTTATTTATTTATTTACTTTTTCTTTCGTAAAGGAAGATGCCCCTCGAGCAAGATCCTCCTCATGGTGCCAATAACCAAAGTTTCAGTAATACGAACTCGCTGGAAAGTCACGAAATGCCACAGAGAGGAAAAAAAAAGAGTTCGATGAACCTGCTCTGGCCAAATAGGAAGCCCCATGCCCCCCAAAAAGGGGCCCCTTACCATAACCTACGTGTTTCTCTGCCCTTTCCCACTCTTTCTGAAGTTTCCCTCTAAATATCAAAATTAAAAAACTCAAAAACATGGGCCAATGGAAGAATGCAACAAACGGCATGTTTATTATGTAACCTGTAAAAATTTTATACAGAAGTTTCGAAATAGTAGTTATGATGGCTGCTAACAAACAGTGGTGTAAACAGATTTCCTTTAAGGGGAGAGGGTGTTATGCAAGTAATCTTTATGCCAAAATTCGTGATCTTTCTATTGAAAATTAAAAATTTGTGGACTTCTGGTTATAAAAATTCGACAGGGGAGGGGGGTTAGAATCCCCAAACACCACCTTGCGTTCGCCACAGCTAGCAGATGGCGCTGCAAGCCCAGTTTGATAGAAGATCATCTTGGTATAAAAATAAACTCATTCTCAGCAAGCAGTCACAATACAATCTTTTCAAAATGCCCGCCGTTCGACATAGAGAGGTGTCGCAAACGAATTATAAAATTTGTCATCACAGGCCGTAATGTCAACGGAAACGGATTCACATGCCACATAAATCGACGATTCTAGCTCATCCAGCGTGTTGGAATGGTTCTGGTAAACAGTATCTTTCAATGTGCCCAACAGAAAGCAGTCAACAAGACTCAGATTGGGAGAATATGGAGGCCTGCGATTACAACGCTATCTCTTAGCGGTTTTTATTAGTACTACTTCGAAAGCTGTGTAAAATTTTTGCACCTTACATGATAAACGTACCGTTTGCTGCGCCCTTCTATTGATCGGTTTTTGAGATTTTTAACTTTGAAATCAGAGTGTTATTTACTGGATACCATGTAACTTGTCCATTAAAACTTCCAGCCAGGGCTTTAGTTCCAGAAAAAAAAAAAAAAAAAAACTTTAGTAAAATGCTAAAATGGCAACTGACTTCTAAAAGTGACTGATAACTGCACTTTTAAGCAGCTTTAAACAATATTAATGAAAACAAACATCGAGAACGAATGCAAGTTTGAAACGATTTATCATTTTCAAAATACTTAGAGATCGGAATTTGTTTTAAACTGCTTCACTTCTCAAACACTTTGTCAAAATGATTTTTTTTTTTTTATTCTGGTTCTCAGTTTTATACGATGAGGATACTGTTAACAATACAAAAGTTAATTCTATTTTGAATATCAGTTTTACTGAAGTTCAAAGCATTAAAACCTGTGTGCATTTTAGCGAAAGTGGCTTCTATTTCGCGAAAAATGTGACAGTATACGACCCTGATCTCGTTTCATAATTTAAAAACTTTGATTTTATCCATACGTATTTTGGAAGAATGATCTCTTGAAATAATCTAAAATGACAATCGATCGGTTTAAAAAAAGCAAGATTCTTCTTATCTTGGACTAAAATTGTCAACTCATTGCGATTTGAACCAAACGAAAAAGCATCATTTTTCTCATTTATCAAATTATAATTTTATTTCGTTTCTAAATTTTTCTAACGTAGCTAATGAAAACACAGAAATCATGCCAGACACATTGATCATTAAAAGCTTCAATTCATTTATTACCTTCTATCAACTATAAATTTTTCAGCATTTCATTAAGATCACTGAAGAAAGTGCGAGAAATTTGTATCTCTTAGCAAGTCAAATTTCATTATGAGTGATTTAGAACTATTGAATATCTTAATGTACAGTAAAATCTCAATAAAACGGATTTTAAAAGACCGGTGTGTCTAATTCGTTATTCTGAAATATTCATTAAGTTGCATTATGACTAAATTTGCACTGTAAGATAATTTTTTAACAGAAATATTTTATTCATAAATGTGAAACCTTCGTAATGTAAGATCTAATGTGAATACGCCCTAAAATCCCTTAAAAAGTCCTCCGCGTAAGGTACCCTCATCCCCCACCTAGGCAGATACATCTCTTGTAGGTTTGCCTTAACACAACACAATGCACAATTCTTTTAACTGTAATGTTTTTCCTAAATACTCGTAAAAGTGAAGTTCGTCATAACGAGATTTTACTGTACCGAGGTACGGAGGGCGGTGTCCAAGAGATAGATCCACCCCGTCCAATCCATCGCATGCCAAATGTCGCATTCAAGTACTGACGAACATCTAGAGTGAAGTGGGCTGGCGCCCCATCATGCTGAAACTACATGCGGCTTCTAATGGTGATTGGAACATGTTGTAGCAGATCTGGCAAAACTTATTGAAGGGAAAGTAGATCACAGTGCTCATTGAGTAGTTGTGATCCGACATTCGTCTGCCAGGATACTGCTCACGATACATTCGTAGAGCAGCTCTGCCGTTTCCATATGCACGGCCGTACATGTAATACATGCCTGCTTTTTCGGCAAACGTAAAATCTCCCATTACGGACGAAAACTGAAACGAGAATGGCCTCTTTTGCTCTTCCCAAAATCAACGCCGACTGGCCATGTACCGTCAACGGAAGCAACTACTAACTCCGTCTCCTGCATTTGTTCGTTGCTGTGTTTGTGCTTTGACGCTTCACTTGTGACCATACATTTCTATACAAAAATCGGATTGTTAGAGTGTGCTGTACCAGCCCCCAAAGTTTGTACCATGAATTAGCCGTCACCCTGTATATACATGTATGTATTGTTACGAATTTTCGGAGTAACCCACTGTTCTGGGGTTTAAAATAGTTTAAAATTCTTGTTTTGCGTGTCAAATAGTTGAATTTTGCATTTTGCTGCATGGAGGTCGGTTAGTTGGGGCGCGGGATGCAGAGTTTTGGGTTTCCCCATTGATTATATAGGATTTTCTAAAAATCTGGAGAAATATTGAAGTTAGAGCTTCGTTAACCTCACTTTGGGGGACTTGTTTTTGACGCCAAATTTGGTGATATTTCGCCAAGAGGTCGCCAGGCTTGTAAAGTTAGTTTTCCAGCATTAACATACATAATAGCCTAATATTACTCTTCTATTACGCAGAGTATAATCTATTACGCAATCAAAATTGAGTTTATTCTACAACATTCCGTGGATAGTTATTTCTGGAAGTCCCCAGTGATCGTCAGAATCTAAAAGCAACACTGGTTGCCCAGTTTAGTCAGTCTACTGTTTTCAATAAGAGAGAGAGATGTCCGTGAAGGCTTTGTATGGACGCTATGGGAACGGTATTATCGCTTGTTTTAAAAGCCTTCTTTTAAAGCGAAGTGTGTAAATCCTTCATTGCTGAGTCTTGAGGGACTGTTTACGATTTCCCTCCTAAGTTTCCACTGAATTTTCGCCAGCGGAAGTGTTTTATTTTGTGTGAGAAATACAGCATTTGTGAACGCTTTTGTACTAAGCAGACTGTTATCAGCACGTTACTGGCTGATTGTGCTTGTGAATTTTTTACAACTGATTGTTCGTCGAAGTTCTAGAAGCAATAAAGTTCGTGTTCCATTTTCTACACCTATTAGATTTTAGAACGACGAACCCAGGAATCAAGCAGTTTTCTGCAACAATATAAATGCTCAAGTGGTCGCAAAATCAGACTTCATTTCTAAAGGAGAATAGAAATTGGCAAATGAAGGGTTTTGCTTACAAGCAAATTTACATTTTTTGACATACTCTCTATTCTTTCTTTCTTTATTCATTTTTAAGGTGGTTTATAAAAAGAGTCCTTTAAAATAAACACGGACTGCTTCTATCGGCTAACTTATATATGTTATCTGGCACACTCAAATATCCCTATTCAATCACGCTTCCTAAATATCATCAAAAATAAAAGAAACTATTTAAAATAAATATTTATTTGCTAACACATTATTCAGATCTATCGGCCATCAACCCCGCAGGCAGGAAGAAATCGTGCGTCTCTCAACCCCCCTCCGCAATGTGAGATAGCTTCTCGAAATATTAATGTTCATGTTCACCAGCATGTTCTATGAATTACTTGTTTTATGAAGGAGGTGCTGATGGAAAATGCACGCTTGCATTTTATCAGTTGTACGGAAGTCCCCGACATTAGTCTGATATCAGATTACCAGAAAACTTATTGGATTTTGTTATTGCAGTAGCGGTCTCAATATATGTATTTATATGTAAAAAGGAAAAATAAAGTTGGATTCCAAGCAGTAGCGTCCGACTAGTGGAAGGGCTAAACTTTCACTAGAAATACTTTTTTTCGCGCCTGAATGCCTCGCCTTCCATCAGTCTCCTATTACTTGGTTCTCCACATGTGTTTAAACCATGCCTCTGGGAGGGCCAATCCAAGTGCCGCCATTTCATAAAATTGTCAACGCTTTCTACCCTTGTATAAAACTAACGGCGTCACAGCCTATCTTCTATATGCATTTGTAATACAACACAGTACAATATTTGTCCGGAAAGGATCGATAGCTACGGTAATGACAAGAACGCGCCGTTTCGCAAAACTTTGTTTTAATCAATAATTTATACGAAATTCATTAACTTACGAATCAGATGGTAAACTAAGAAAAATTAACATTAATTATTAGTCTTTTGCCTTTCTTCCTTATAATCAAAACAAATATTACTATCGTTTGCAATTAAATTACAATTAAACTTCTTATTTCCTTTCAAAAACAAAAATGAAACCTTTTCACTTTGGCATTTAGAAAATAGTCAAAACAACCCATGAATAGATATCGATAATATATCTTTACAAGAGAAAGTCTTCAATCACATCTTTTACTAAAATTAATAAAATTATTTATTTGGAAAAATCTTAAGATATATTAAACCACTTTTACTGGAATCACGATATTACTTATTTAGAAAAGAAACTTAAAAGTATACAATCACTTCTGCTGCCTAATTTTTCATTTAGGAAAGAAAACTAATGTTTAAAATCCTTTCCGAGATCATTATAATTTATCAAACTATTAAATTACTTATTCTATTTAAAAAATGGGACATTAGACGTCCCGCACACTATTTTCGCGGGATGTATCCTCTAAAGCCCTAGAAACTGGACGTCCCGGCTCTCGTGGTACGGTTGGGAACCTTAGCAGCTATCAGGGTTCCGTGCTCGTAGCGTACGTGCTCATAGCGTACATCCCATCAAGGGTGCTCGTAGCGTACATCTTCCCCGCCACCTGTTTTCACCACAGTAATAATTGAAAAGAAGAAATAAAAAGGCAAATCCGGCTAAATATAGATCTACTTTAGTAGCGGCCATTTTAGTCCACAAAATCGTAGATTTCATTACTGTTATTGAATTTCAATTGTAAATTTTGTTTTTATTTAAGGAACTGTTTTACGGCCGATTCCCAATTATAATGACGTGTTTAATATAAAAAATTGTATCTAGCGGTGCATATTTCAGAATTTCTTTTAGCATGTTCGAATACTGGATAGAGCTTCAAATATTAAAAACAGTGCTGGCTATAAAACATTAAAGTAAAACAAAAGGTATCTCAGACACCCCCCCCCCAAAAAAAAAAGAAGAAAAAGAAAGGTGTTCTTGCGATATTAATGATGAGAGGGAAGGCTTACGGGAAAACATTGGTTAGCTCAAAATTCATTATATATATATTTTTTTTTTCACATAACCCACAAGACAATTGAGCATTATTAGATTCATGAAAGTCTCAGACGGTACATTGCAAAAATTTTAAATACTTGTTGATATCGGTGCAGTGGCGGACTACTTCAATTACCAAGGAAGGGATGATAATTGATATGATGTAATATTAATTATTAATAAAAATAATAAATATATTAATCATTTTATAATAATTTCTTTAACAAATGTTATTAACGGAGTAACAACTGAATAAAGTAATAATTAACAGTATCATAGGCGCACCCACCGAGGGGGGGTTATGGGGGCAAAAGCCCCCAAAGCGACCCGCAGATTTAGATCTGAACCCCCCTAAACCCCCCTCCTCCGAAGATTTAGATCTGAAAAGCTTCGAACATTGTTACAAAATTAAAATATTTTATGTTTTAAAAATTGTCTTTAAATGTTTTAAAAACTGTCTTAAAATACTTTTAAAAAGGACTTTTTTCAATATTTGCAGTTAGCGTGACACATGTACTACAATATTTTTTTACAATAGTGTTTAAAACAACAATTTTTTGGTTACAGTGTCAATGAAAATATCAGATAATTGTTTATGACTTTATAACATGGTATGTTGATAGTGGGCTTGTGTTCTACGGGCAATTGATAGAAAAAATTTTGACGTTATAAGGGAGTTATAACTATAATCAAAGTCATTATAACCGAATTCAAAATATTGTTTTTCAATAAAGTATTTGTAGCTCTAGCCCGCCTTAAACCAAAATCCTGGGTGCGCCACTGAACAGTATTAATAATTAATAAACATTAGTATGACAGAGTTTAAATAGCAATATATTTTAATATGATGCTTTATCATTTTAAGAGGTTTCTAGTATAATACATTATGTATACAGATAGCTCATACACCTTTAAACAAGAGAACAACAACGCTAAACGATCTGTATGTCCAGGGCCTCCGAGAGAAATTTTATAAGGTGCGACAGAAATGTTCCCGGTCCCCCCCCCCCCCCAACTTGTTTTAGCCTCAAGAAATATATTTTAAATTCTGCCCATTTTTACTTTAAAAGTAGTTATTAAAAATAGTTAATATTGTGGGGTCATTTTTATTCTTGCCTAAATTATAATTTTAACAGTAGTATTTACAATCTGTAATAATGTATTATAAAAAATATTAAAAAAATGAAGTATCATTACGCTATTTTTATAACCAGATTCCAAAATCTTCCTTTGCTATATCACCCTCGCTGTCTAACATGTGTTGCAAATCACCATCACCAACAGTGTGCTATTTATCTGTAAATGCATCAGTTCATATTTTGCTATAATTAAACACACAGTTTTGAAAATTAATTGTTTTTTCTTTTAGTGATTTTCATATAGAATGCTAAAAGAAAAGAATGAGTAAGGAAATCTTCATACTTAGCGATTTTTTTATTCATGCTTGAAGGTTAAAAATATATATAAATGGAAGGACTATGAATGGACTATTTATTATTTAATTTTAATAATGGCTTTTCGTGCCTTTTTACTTACAAAATTTCGTATAACATCATCAAAATTAATAGTTGTGGCAATGCCAGATTCGATGCTTAGTCTTGCTAAGTCTACAAATCGTTCTTGAGACATGGCTGATCTTAAGAAAATTTTTTATGAGTTTCAATTTACTGATGATCGTTCAGCAGAAGCTACCGTTGCTGGAATGGTTAAAAAATACACTAACGGCAATGCAAACATTTGGAAATAGATCGTTCAGTTTATATTATGTTAGTATGTTCAATAAATCCAGAGGCTTTAATTTATTTTTCTAGCTGCATGTGTGAGGGAGGGGGCGTATTTTTGTATTTTGCACCATTTAGAAAAATAGCTAGAACCTGCACTGCGTTGGGCTGTGATTTTTTAAAATAATTTTTTTAAAGTAAAGATGTAGAAAGGAAATTTGTAGTGCATTTTGAAAAAATCACGGGCCCCCTCTAGTTCGACGGGCCCCGGGGCAGTGCCCCGCCCCCTCTCGCTGGGCCTGTGTATGTCCAAAATCCTCATTGCTTTCAATAGGGTGACCAGCAATTCAGTTTTCTTGCTAAAGAAGGGTGGGTTTTTTCCCATATATTATTGTTTTCTAAACTACGATTTTGTGGACTAAAATTGCCGCTACTAAAGTAGATCTACATTTAGTCGGATTTGCTGTGGTGGAAACGAAAGCAGGTGGCGGGGGAGATGTACGCTACGAGCACCATATGTACGCTACAAGCACCATTAGTGGGGTGTACGCTATGAGCACGTACGCTACGAGCACGACACCGTTATATTCATCCACCCAACGGGCTGACAACGCTGGTATTCTTAGCAACGTTTACATGAGCCGCAGAATTCACTTCAACGTGCTTCATTTCAATTTGACGAAGTCGCCCAGCCTGATTCTATTCTACGCTGGGACATCGTTCTCTCGTTGCGTCAGGAGTGGTTTCACTGCTTCCCTATTCAGAGGCCCCAATGCAACAATCAATGACCGCACCGCAAAAGAGAGAATTAATGTCCGCCCAGCGTTTCAGTTACAGCCCACTCGCACGACACGACTCTGTCAAAACTTGGATCGCTCCAGACTTGCGCAACAACCAACACCCCCAATCTGCTTTCGAACCGCTCTGTAAGCTCATAAGCGCTTCTGACCGCTCTATAAGCTCATAAAAGTGAATGACATAATCAGAATAAAACATAACGACGCATAAACATCGATGTATATACATAAGCCGAAACTGGTCCATGTTACGCCCGGTGGGAGTTTAACCATTTTACTCTCCCCTCCACCCACCACCAAAGAAAGCATTCAAAAGAAATTTATTGTATACATACTGCCACGCGGCTTTTGCGCCCTCTTCCTGTCTTGAGCCCTGTGCGGGGCACCGTTATAGTTACGCCGCCTTACAGAAAGTAGCAGAGATCCTCCCTTCCCGGACACTCGCAGGCGCACATAAATTATTACGTATATGTAGAGGTGTTTGAAAGAACTACCGCAATCTACTTATATAGTACGCTAGCGTATGCGGTACCAAAATCGACTATATTTCTATGCTGGGAACGACAACAACTAGATGTAAGCATTAGCGTAATAACAGTAACACACGCGCAAAAATCCAAATTAACAGTTCAGTGACGTCAGTGAAGCAAGCATATCGTTACTGGTTACATGTGTCACGTAGTAGCTAGATTACAAAACAACAATACATACGAGAAAACGCAAAACCTTTCGGGTCTTTTCACATCGCTTTTATCGCACATTTAAAAAAAATGACTTTGCAGTGGGCTGGAGCATATTTTAGCTTTTTCCTGTTCCTTTATATTTTTGTAACCAAGGATACGTATTAAATAATGTAAGCGTACTACAAAACACCAGGTTGCTAACTTTGGCACATTAACTCCGCAGCTGCTGCAATTAAGAAGTATTTCTGTAGGAATTTGTACAACACGTTATCACCCAAATCACTTTTTTTATAATAATTTTATGAATGGAAATGTCAACAATTATATCCTTTCCTACATCTTGCAATGTTAGTACTTGGCTTTTCCCCCATGGCCACCATCAGCTTTTATCATGACACCCATAGTTTGTAGTAACCGTAACCTAAATAAATTTAATTATAAATACTGTTAAAACCAAGAAACATGATTTTCGTTGAATGAGTCCGATAATTTGGCCAACACTGCTCTGAATATATAGAACAGTAAGGCATGGGGCTGTGAAGCTTCCCGCCTTGACGGCTAGTAAAATGTAAAACTTGAAACTCCATTCCGAAATTTTTTCGTGACTTGGTGGGGGGTTGCTCTATGCTCTAGATGCCTCTCCTACCCAGATAGTAAGCGTTTCCAAAACACTGCCAGAAGACGTAATACTGACAAGCTGACAGTCCATAAAAAACAACCAGGATTTCTCCATTCTCATCCATTTTATGCCATTTTGGTTCTACAGACACCCAAGACGTCTTACAGACATCCAAACACACATTATTATGGACGAGCTAGTTTGATTATGAACCTTTCGAGTCTTTAAAAATCAACATCTATGCATGTACTTCGTGGACATCAATGTCTACATAGATATATATATATAAAAGCCAGAACTTATGGATCATCTGAAATTAGTCTGTAAAAAGACTTATCCTGTATATTCTGTATCTAGTTTAGATGTATTCAGAACATAAATTTGGTCCACTCACGGAAATTTTCTTGATTTCCCAGATAATGTCCTTAAATAGACGTCTTATGGATGTCTATAAGTAGACATGTAAGTATTATGGATGAATTGGTTTAAAGATTGACATAAAATGGACAGGTGTGTTAACTGGATATAAGGAACGCACATTTGACCGATTTAGCATAGTTTTGACTAATAATAAAGGTTCGCGCAAGAATGCTTTACATTGGAAACTGCATGTATGATCGAGGAGCTGGCTCATCTAAACTAATCCGAAAGTAAATTGCCAATTCAAGAGTCCTCTTTTTTTCTCTCTCTCCCGTCAAATTTGGCGATGCATTGTCGTCAAACTTAGCGAGATTTCGGGGATCACCTTTAAAAATGCTGTATATGACTACTCATAGGGATGGACGCGAGACGACTTTTTTGCGAGACGAGACAGAGATTTACAGCTTTTTTTGCGAGACGAGACAAGCATTTTTAACATTATGATATAGGGATTTTTGCGAGACGAGACAAGCTTTTCGGCTGTTTTGCGAGACGCGAGACGCCAATTTTTCGTCTCGCGTCCATCCCTAACTACTCATGTCACCATCGCTTCGCAAAAGATGTTATTTCCATCCTTTAAGTGAAGATTCTGCTCAGCTGTTATAAACGTCCATATGTAACTTATAGAGTTGTGCTTTATAAGTGCTAGCAGCCATAGACCGTCCTGTGCTGGAATTCTTTTGAGTGTTCCTAAAAAACTATCGATGTACGCTCTTTTCGATGGCAAGCATTACTTCGTAATCCTCAATAAAAAAAAAATCTGTTTTGTTTGAAATAGACGGATATCTCTGAAACAGGGCCGCAACTAGGGGAGGGCAAACGGGGCAAGTGCCCCGGGCACCGTGATAAGGGGGGGGGGCGCCAAAATCAGTTATGGTTTCCTGAAGATTTGTTTTCCAGTTTTGTGACTTTGTGCCCAAGCGTCCTGTCTGAAAAAGCTGGTATTGTTACACCCCTTTAGACATAAGCAGTTTTTCGAATGGGACATTGTGGAAACGTTTTGTCACAAAGCAAAGGAAAGCGCCCCTGGAGACCCATCGGCTGGCGATGACCGATCTGTTTTAGTCGATGAGTCGAGCAGGTCCGATTTAAGGCATAGTCAGAAGCGTAGCTAGAGTTTTGAGCTTCCGGGAAGAAGTGAAGTTTCCGCATCTCTTTCTGTTTGATACACTGTTAGAAAAATAGTTCAACGTTTCACCGAAATTCCGGTGCGAATTTAGCTGCAACCGATATTTTGGAAAATGTGGTGCTAGGATTCACCATTTTAGTGGTGCTTCCTCAAGCACCATTTTTGCGGTGAAACCTTGAACCAGGATCTAGGATTTTTCTCTAACCGACTATATGGTTAAAGCTTGAACCAATATACAGGATTTTTCTCTAACCAATTATATGGTTGAAGCTTGAACCAATATATAGAATTTTTCTCTAACCTACTATATGGTTAAAGCTTGAACCAAGATTAGGGTTTTATATCTAACCAAATGTACGGTAAGTGATTGAACAACATCGAGGTTTTTTCTCTAACCAAATGTATGGTATAAGATTAAACCAAGATAAGAAAACTCTCTTTAGTGTTTTATTTATACACCGAGGGCGGATTAAAGGGGGGCGGAGAGGGCGACCCCCCCCCCCGTCGTGAAAAAAGAAATTAATGTAAAAGATCCTATTTTACTTCCGTAAAATGGATATATATGTCAATTTTCTAACTGCCCCCCCCCCTGACAAACTTTCATTAATCCGACCGTGGGCGGATTAAAGGGGTGGGGGCAGAGGGGGTGACCGCCCCCCCCCGAGAAAAAAGAAAATGTAAAAGATCCTATTTTACTTCCATAAAATGGATATATATGTCAATTTCCTAACTGCCCCCCTGACAAACTTGCATTAATCCGCCCAAGGGCGGATTAAAAGGGGGGCAGAGGGGGCGACCGCCCCCCTCCCCGAGAAAAAAGAGATTAATGTAAAAGATCCTATTTTACTTCCATAAAATGGATGTATATGTCAATCTTCTAACTAACAACCCCCCCCCCCCCAACAAACTTGCAATAATCCACCACTGTTATACACTGGAAAAGATTTCAGACCCAAATAACGGTACATGTACTGGCAGCTTTGGGATGAGTACATATACCGTAAATTTCACAAATGGCATTAAGTACCATAAAATATTTTACAGTACATATATATATATATATGCCGTTAAAAAAGTGCATACACCATAAATTTCCTATACGGTATATGTACCGTAAAAAATTACAAAACCTATACATACTATACCATATATGAAATTTACGGTAAAAGCACCATAATTAATTTTTAAAATGGTATGTAAGCTGTAAACGAAATTTATAGTACATATACCGTAAATAATTTTTAATCAGTACATAGGCTGTAAAAATAATTTATGGTATTTGTGCTGTAATTAACTTTTAATCAGTACATATGCTGTAAATGAAATTCATAGTATACATATCGTAAATAACTTAATTAGTATATATGCTGTAAAATGTAAAGAAAATTGTATCATTCATACATATGGCCCTCCCCCCTCCTACATATAGCTACATGCAGTAGCAGATTCAGGAGAGGAGCTAGGGGGGCTCAGCCCCCCAAAAATGAGATTGCTAAAGGGTAACATTCTGCTTCAGTATACACTTTGAATATGTAAAGTGATCTTTTTAATCACTTAGCCCCCCCCCCCTAAAAAAAGTTTTTAAAGTTGGTTTAGACTACAATTTTGCTTTATTGTACATTTTGTTTGGGTGAAATAAGCTTCTTTCAACATTTAGCCCCTCCCAAAACAGAATTTCTGGATCCGCCACTGGTTACATGGTAGCAAAAAGAAAAATAAATAAATAGCTCTTACATTAAATTCTGCTTACACACACCTAATTTTATGCTGATCTATTCCAAAAAATAAAAAAATTGTATATTATGATTCTGTTTTCTGTATGTAACTTAAGTTAGACAAGGTGGAGTTAGTACCACATGAAAAAAAGATGTGAATAAACAATTATTCTCAAAGTTTCTTTTTCACATACATTAAGCACTATTTCTATACTCTAAACCAAAATAATTGCGTACAGCCTTTCAGGGTAACTTATACAAAATTTGCTAAACACTCCTGCTCAATTTGATATTTTATGCTGAAACTTACAATTTAACCTTGTGAATATATTTTACCTTACCTTTTCATTGTTGTTGAAGGATTGCTTTTAAACTTAGGAAAAATACATCACCACCATTACCCCCTAGCTCCAAACTTTTCAAACAGGTCATGCCCGCCGACCTAACCGTTCGGAGTTTTCCCGTGGTTTTCTGCGCAGCTTTGTGTAAATAAGGGTTAGGACCCCTTAGAAAGTTCACCACGGAAGGCAATCCCACCCCCAGCATAGATCCCCTAGTGTAGATAATTGGCCGTAACCAACATTTCCATTTTCAAACTTTTCATGCTTAAACTGGGTGCTCCCATATGAAATGGCTAATAGTTCGGGCCTTAGTAGTGAAAGGACTTGATCAGTAAGTACCCTCCCTCCAATTACACTATCAATAGTTTTTTCAATAAAAAGAATAATGAGAGATTTTAATGATATTCAGAGTAAAACATAATTAAAATTAAAAACCTTTATTAGCATTCTTTATTACACACAAAATAAATCTGCATTTCATGAAATAAATAAATAAATATATTTTTCCTCCCTTTTGCTATCATCTTCCATCTAATACCTATTGGTGATTCACAGGAAGAAAGTTGATAACCAGAAACTGGGGGAGAAAAAGAAAAACATTTAATTTACAATATTCAGAATTCATAAAACATTAGCATCTCAGAAATAAGATAAACAAAAATAAAAAGTTGAGTAAATTCAGACTGCAGTACAATCTTAAAATGTTTGAGTCAAATGCATCTAATTTAAGTCAAATTGCAAAAACTCCAATTAGCAAGCAGACATAACTTAGTGCCCCACCCCCTTTTACAAACAAACTAGCAATTTTAGAACATTAAACTACATGAGATAATCTATTAATACCAAGCGCACATAAGTACTTCATAAAACTACGGAAATAAAATCTGTAATTTCTAATAAATTAAGTCTATTTAAAGAAATTATTTTTTTTACATCCAAAAAATTATTTTAAAATTAAATGTTCTGTTAATTTGATCTATTTGATAGTAATGACAATGATTTGATAGTAATGACGTGCATTGATCCATGCTGTATTTGTTGAAGAAAGTTTGGAAAACAAATTTCTGATTAACTCATGAGGAGCCTGCGAATATGTAATACAATTCACAGGTCAAAAATATGGTAAAGAAATCACATTTGAATTTTCACGGGCAGAAAAATTTATCATTCTCCTGCTTATGTAAAAAAGATTGTTTTCTTCACTGTCCAGTTCACAATTTTCATTATTTGTAGTGCTTCCAAATATAATACAATAAGTTTAAAATGCTGCAATGCTTTAAAATAATCTACTTAACATAATACGCTAACGTATGCGGTACCAAAATCGACGATATTTGTATGCTGGGAGCAGTACAACTAGATTGAAATATTAGCATAATAACAGTAACACACACGCAAAAATCCAAATTAACAGTTCAATGATGTCAAGTGAAGCAAGCATATTTGTTACTGGTTACGTATGTCACATAGTAGCTAGATTACAAAATAACAATGCATGCACAAAAAAGGAAAATCTTTTAGCTCTTTTCACAGTGTGTTTATCACACATCTATTTATATAATATGCTAATGTAGGTGATACCAAAATCGACGATATTTCCATGCCTTGAACTCAGGATCTCGAATCAGTCTTCAGTACACATATGAACAAAGCAAATCTCCCTTCTGAAAGAATAGATGAAGTTTAATTAAGTTAATAATAACATAACAAATAAAATCTTTTTGCATTTAATGATAATTTCATAGGAGAGAAGAAAATGCATGCAGTCAAATGTGAAAAACTATTCTGCAAAGTACCCTAGCAAAGAAGTCCAAACGAGACAAAATACTAAACTTTGGATTATTATTTTATTTACTTGCAAGCATTCATCAGAGATAATTTTTACTAATATAAAATATTATTTTTTATTTTACTAAATAATGAAATGCCCATAAAGGGAATTGACTTTAATTAAATGTCACACTACTTTAAGACAGAGCACATTTAAATTACATTTCTTTGGGAACTTTTTACAGATACATTTAAAATTATATTTAAAAAAAAAAAAACAACGAAGTAATAAATATCTCCTTTCCCTGTATTAAAACAAACCAAACAGATATACAAACTGTCATACAAAGTCCTCTCTTCTAAACATACATATATTAAACGGATTTCTGTAATTTTAATTGTAAAAACCAAAAAAATAAATTAAAATAAAATAAAATATACTTTAAATTCATTCTCATGGTATTTGTACAGCAGGAACAAAATTAATTTTTCAATAATTAATAATTATCATCCTTGTTAACATTTTAAAATGATTTAACAAAGAAATTCAAGTGCAACGATATATCAAAATTTAAGAGTCTACATTATTTTAGATATTCATAAACATGTTAATACTGAACAATTTCATTTTATATTAAACTAAGAATACTCCTATCATCTTTCAATAATATTAAAAATGAAAACAAAATGACATGTTGAAATGTGCTATTATTCCAATTATCTGTGCAAGGGATCTAGGCTCTAGGCTGAGGAGGGAGGGGATTGCCCTCCGTGGGGGACTTGGCATAGACTCTACATATAAAAACTCTTGCACTTTAAATCACACTTCTTTTTGGAAAATCGTTCCAGATTACCTTAACAATTACCAAAAAAAGTTAAACTAACACACAAGCAATTGGAAAGTTAGAGACGCTCCTGGCTAAATGGACACATAGTATTCATTTTAGAAACTAAAACCATAATGAATTATGTTATTTGAAATTTATTTTGATGATATTTGTGCAACAATATATGAAAATTAATTTTTATTCAGTACAGAAAAAAGTTGTATAAAATATAATCCTGTTTTACATTTAAAAGTGGAATAACACAGAAACAGATATGCAATGCCAAAGTTATCACTCTAAATTATTATAGATATTTACAGACAATTTTTAAAAATACTCAACATTTTCACTGTACATTGAAATAAGAATACTTAAAAAATGGAAACAAAATGAATGAAATCCAAATCGAAATCAAAGTCTATGTCATATTACTTTTAAACGATTTTTATTTTCATGCACCTTGCAATTATAAATAGAAATTGGTTCAAAACAATGCGTCTTCTTAAACATGTAAAAATTTTATGGTTTTCAAATGTTCATTTCTAAATTTTCGTATTTATGAGTAAACTTACTAAAATCTTTGAAAATTGTAGGGGGGGGGCTGGGGCTGGAAGACAGCTCGGTAGCACTCACCCCACACAGTCCACCACCTCTGGTTACGCCCCTGGTGGGGGGGGGGGTAGAGTTTTAGATGTAAAAACAGAAAATAAGAGAAAACATTTAATTAAAAGTAGTAAGAAGGACTTGCATTAAAATATTAAAAGGTTAAAACTACACAAATAAAATCCCTTGGTAGCAGCTTTCGTTGACGGCTACCACCTTCCTCAGCCATCGCCATATCTTGTTTGCACTGATCTCTTCCTCAATGCCTCGCCCCATCCCGGATCGATCTGCGCATGTGCCATGTCATTAACGGCGCCATCTGTAGTTAAGATTTGAAGTGCTTCCATGTTAAGTGCATAGTTGTTCTTGGGCTATTTTAGAGAGAGATGTGCTGGGTTTATTGAATTTAATATCGTTAAAGCATTCTTTCTTTAATTTTCCTTTTAGTCATTCCTATATAGCACCCAGATTTATTTAATTTATTAAAGGTAAAATTTATTTTATAGATTCTGGCTGATTCATTTTTATCTATTGGGTCTTGACCACTACGAATTCGTTTGACGATAGTTTGATTAGGCTTTATAGGAATTTTGATATTTTTCTTGGTGGCTTCATTGGTTATTTTTATTGCTGCTCCCCTGCAGTAGGGTACAGCTTTAGCAACTATTTTTAAAGAGGTTCTTGACAAGGGATTTTGGCAGCAGGGGTGCAGAAAAATGTTTAGGGCTCAATATTTCCCCAGAACACAATTTGTTCTATCTAAAATTCCCCCCAAACTGAAGCATATTTTCATTTTAGTTTATGAGAAACTATGCTGTTTGAAGGAATTATGTGATTGGTTGAACGAATTTCAAGGAGTTTAACTGGCAAAATAACTGAACTTAAATTCACCGGAGGGGGATGGGGGGGGGGAGTAGTCGGTTTATTTGATGTTTTTCTATTAATTTAAAACTGTTATTTTAACGTTTTAATGGAAATTTTGCTGCATAATTATGTGCAGAAACATATTTTGGCATTTTGCATATGATTAAGGTTATGGTTTATTTTTTGATGTACCCATAGTCCAGAGCTAGTGCTTTGTTTATGTGATTTTTGTTCATAATTGCATTTGAAATATGTCTAAAAATGTTTTTATGTGTTTAGATAGTGCATTATAGTTTGGGGTTCATTTTGTTAGTTATGTGTCAACGTATGTTTATGTTTTGTTTGGCGTGAAAAAAGTCACCAAGGTTAGCCGCTGGCAACAAAAAAAAAAAAAAAAAAAAAAAAAAATCGCCAACTCAACCGACACCCACTTACCGTATTATTCCCCTGTGTTATTTTAATTTTATGTGAATTGCTGAATAATTATTCGTGATGAAAAATGGAGATTTTTAGTGTTTTAAGAAAGGTGGATAATTTTATTAGATATATGGGTTTACTTACACGGATTTGCAGAAAACAGGTACGATACTTAGGTTTAATACGAATTAATGTATAAGGATTTTGGGGTTGTTTGTGGTGAGTTTTGATTTCATTCTGTTTTTAGTAATGTAACAGGGTTTCTACAGATTTCACTGCTTTTGCTTCCCTGACATCTATCACGCTCTTCCCTGACTTTATGTAGCGTGCTTTCCCTAATTTTTTGTTTCTATTTGTAACATTACATCCTTTAAATAATTTTTTATATATTTTGCACCTTTTTTTTTACAAATAATAATCATAATAAAATTAATATATACAAGAATCTTATTTGACATCACTGGATTCTAACAAAAACCATGTTTGATAATAATTTAGGATAAAATTAAGCATATTTCAACTGCACAAGATATGCTGATAAAGAAAACATTTTAAAATTATTTATAAGGTTGAATGAGAAAATGAAAATAAAACAATTTCTATTTTTAGGTTCAAACAGCAAATATTTCCTTGATTTTACCGCAAAATTCAATTTTTCTTGCATTTCCCTGACCTTTCTTCAATTTCTGCTAATTTCCCTGACTTTTTTTTCCCAAATCCCTGACCAAAACTCATTTCCCTGACTTTCCAGGTCTGTAGAAACCCTGTGTAAATTTTGTGTGTTTTGAAGATATTAAAATTGAATGAATCTTGGGAGGGGGAGGGGGGGGGGGAGGTAGTCGGTTTTTTAAACTGTGATTTTAACATTTTAAGGGAAATTTTGTTGTATATTTTTCTGCAGAAACATATTTTAGTATTTTGCCTCTTTTGAGCGTTTTCTATTATTTATTTTTTAACGAACCCATAGCCCAGAGGTAGTGCTTTGTTTATGTTCATTTTTTTTGTAATTGGATTTAAGTATGTCTACAAGTGTTTTAATAAGGTGTTTAGATAAGTGTATTGTAGTTTTGGGGTTTATTTTTTCTTATATAACTACATATGTTTATGTTATGTCTGGCGAGAAAGCAAAGTCGCCAAGGTTAGACGCGACAAAAAAAAAAAAAAAAAAAAAAATTGCCAACTCAACTTGCCCCTGCTTACGGTATTATCCCCCCCCCCCAAAAAAAAAAGTAAATAGGAAAAGAAACAAATTTATACAATGCATGAATAACTTATCAGGCCTAAAAATATGAACACTATGTATACATATCATAAACAAATGGCTGAGTAAGAATGCCTGTTACATAATTTTTATGTAGATAAATAAGAATGAAAATTTGGGCAATGTTTTCATAATTAGAACTAATAATAACAATAAATAGATGGTACTGCATTGCATATAGATGTGTTTTCTTCTTTTTTTGTTTTATTTTCACTAGTTTTCTTAGATCATTGAGCTATTACTTTTTCCGGTAAAATCATACAAGCCGGTGCGCACCCCATGTAAACACGGCGACAGTCACTGGAGCTTTTGGTGGCCGTCGCCAACCATTTTGCACAATCAGCAAAGTATTTTAACACATTTTCTAAATATTTACATATATTCCACTAACAAAAACATTAAAACAAAATACACCATACATATTTAACCTGAAAAACATCAGCAAATTCAGTAACAGGCAATTTAAAATGAGCAAACAGTGGACTGTTTTTAACTAAAAAAACTACAGTGGATTAAGCAACCTAGTTGTACAGCTAATGTAAACTGGGCAAACGCTGGCCCGTTTTCAACTCAAAAAAACATCGGTGGATTAAACAACCTAGCTGTACACCTCATATAAAGTCAGTATGATTAGAATAGCACATAAATAACACTTATGACAACATAAAAACATCAAATATCAATTTAAAATTCACATTAAAAACCTTAAACATTGCAAAGATTCGCTAAAAAAAAGCACTTACCTTTATTTTTTTTAATTAACCGCTCAGAAATGTCCCTAACACACAACATTTTGAATGCTAGGTGTGCCCCCGAATATATTGAAGATTTGAAATTGCAGTTTCAATTTTTCTAGAAGAATGTTAATGTTAAAGTTTATACTGAAATCTGAAGAGACGAAGCCAAAAGGGTTGTGTTTGGTCCTCCCAACAAAATATTAAATGTAAAACCTGTCTTTAAATGGGTGCTAAGCTGAAAGCTTCTTTAGGTCAAACCTGTTTTTATTAAGTCATGTTTATGAGTTACTGCCAAGGGTTTAGTGGGATATAGGTAAAAATTAGCGGTCGCCACTCGCCACGTGGCGATTAAACGCCCACATGTGGCGATAAAAAGGATTGCCATTGGTCGCCATTCTCCCACTGCCATATCTTTTTCAGCAATATAAAATAAAGTAAAAATGTAATCTAAATCTATTCATAGCATTTTATTAAACAAACATAAAGTTAATTTAGATATGTATTATTCTGCACAATTTCAAAGAGACATTAATTTCTTTTAATGATTCTTTCAGACTGAAGACTCAAATTCATAATAAAAAGTTGTTTATTTTTATAAATTAATACTTTTTAATATAATTTAATTTTTATTTATAATAAATGTAATATGATAAATTGATTTTAATGATAATAAAATAAATGATTTAAATTTTAAACAAATAAAAAAATTTGGCTGGTGTGTGGCAATTAACTCAAAAAAGTGGCCATTAAAAAAATGGACATTACTCGCCACTGGCTATTAATCAAATACCCTAATTTTTACCTATATAGTGGGACCAGAATGGCGTTCCGGTACTTTTTTGTGAGCCAGAACGATGTTCTGGAACCCAGATAAAATTCTGTTATATGATCCATGATTTCGGCGAGATTTCCCCTTGAAAATGATTTTTATTTACAGTCAACTCTCTGAAATCTAAAATAACTTTTAATGTAAACAGTGAAATTTACAGTTAACACTAACAGTGTACACACATTGTGTAACAGTTACTATGTATGATTTATGTGTTAAATGCAATTTTCGTTGCTTTAATTATTCCTGTGGATAGGAAAATACTCCTTTTAAAAAGGTTAAGGAGCATTTCTACTCTTCTGAAAAAATCTTAGAGGAAAAACACGATCACTGGTTAACATGAGCTGTAATATTGTGATCATAACTCAACTTGGCTTTTTTTGCCCCCTGAGCAGTAAAAATGCAATTCGTTTTGCCTATTACAGGTATTTCAAGCAATAATGATCAATAAAAATTTGAAAATACAGTACAGCTTTAGTATCCTTTTGTTCTGGCAACTTTTTCTTGCCGCGAAAAAGGAAGCCTTTATGGTAATCCTGCCGTTAGAGGATTGGAAGTTAAGACATGGTAATCCTAAAGCCGGCTTTTTATTTCGAAAATGGCTACCTGCTAATGATGACGTTGTGTTTTATGATTTGATTTTATTGGCTTTATTTTAAATTAAATTGTATTGTTTAATTATTTTTTAAATTTAAAATGGATGTTTAGATACCGACCTTGTTTATTTACAGTTTAGTATGAATTAACATTCTTTTGATAGTAAGTTTTAGGTTAATATTTTTGTTTTCCTTTGTTTATTTGTTAAGGGTAGAAGCAACAAATAATTATGTTAAATTAATATTTTATGCCGTGAAATAATATTAGATATTTTGATTTTATTATTTCAATAGTGCAATAATTTAGCAATTTTAATCAAGGTATGAGATAATCATTCTTTATATTTGCTATGATTTCATTATCTCAATACTGCCATAATTTAGCAATTTTAATCAAGGTATGAGATAAGTATTATTTGTTTATACTAATTTAATTAGTTAGATTTCAAACAAAATATTAAATTTCATATGGTGTAAAACATGACAAATTAAAATATTGAAAAATTTAATATACAAATGGTTTGTTTAATATATTATTAAAATCTTTTTTAATATTTGTGAAAAGATAATTTTTGTTTACCATCATATTTTATTTTAAAAAAATAGAAGTTAATTCATTTTCCATATTTATGAAAACTTAAAATGAGTTTGTTTTTTCTCCTGGTTGCTGTTTCATATTTAACCCGGCAAGATGTGCACCAGGCCTCTCAGGCCCGGGAGATTAAAAAATTATTGTAAAAAATAAACCATCTGGTGAATTTTTTTTTACATTTCGTGTAGCTGTATGAGCCTTTATTTTTCAAAGAAGATTACCTTGCAGACTATTTTTGTATTTTTAAATCTGCATTGCAGAGTGATGTAGAAAATTCTGCTACTGAGATTGTATTTAAAAAAATCAATAAACATACTACTGAATTAAAAGCATATCTAATGCCGGATATCCATATATGCCAGTCAAAAGACCTTTGGATATATCCGATATTCGGCAAAATCATTATCTGGATAATCCCTAGCATAAAACATAAAAACAATATTTAATCAAGACATAAAATTACTCTTTTGTCTGACAATGCTTCATCTGATTGACAATTTATGACTTGACCTTGAATATCTCAAAACTTGCCCTTTCTGTTTTCCTTGATTTTTTTAATATTTTAATCACCTATTATAGCTTTATAAGATTGCAAATTTTTAAGCTGGCAAGGCTTTTTAAGTTTTGAATTTTTAAAGAAATAACATTCGGATCTATGTGCAATGCAGTACTATCAGGCCCGGACTGGGAGGGTGGGGGCCCGCCCGTCTCAAGAAAAGGGGGCCCGGGTTATTGTGTAACCGATAAATATTAGCATGTGTTAACTTTCTGAGTATGGGGAAGGAATGGTGTTATTATTAATTATGATTGATAATTAATACATTAATAAAATATTGATCTACTAATTAATATGCGTCAGTCATATAAATTAATCCCTTGCTCATTCGGGAACCCTCTATCAAAAATTTTTGAGAACTACATTTAAAATGAAGTGTTTTGACGACTTCTGGGGCGCAATTGCAGCTGCAAAAAATTTTGAAAGTGTCAAACTTCTTTCAAGTGCTATCAGTATAGCACTCTTTTTTTTTTTTCTTTCTTTTTTCTGTTTGGGGGCCCGCCCTCACAGACAGTCGGACACCCTGGCCAGTCCGGGCCTGAGTACTATTTATTTATTGTTATTATTAGTTCTAATTATGAAAACATTGCCCAAATTTTCATCCTTATTTATCTACATAAAAATTATGTAAAACAGACCCTCTCACTGAGCCATTTGTTTATGATATGTATACATAGTGTTCACATTTTTAGGCCTGATATGTTATTCATGCACTGTATAAATTAGTTTTGTTTCCTGTTTACTTTTTTTTCGCAAAGCAAATGTCATTGATTTAGTGTCTTTATAGCTGAAAAATATGAGTTCTTTCTGTAACAGTGTTTACGTCAAATTTTTTTAATATGTTGCTTCCAGGTACAGTCAGGGCGCAGGGCAGACTGCCCTCTTTATTGGAATAAATGCGCATGCAACATTGGAGAGAAGCGAGGGGTTTTTCCTATTATAGAAAATACTGTTTTCAAATAAGTGATATCTAAATTTTCTTGAATTTTAGGGGGGCAGTTGTCCCTCTTGCCCTTATTAAGTCTATGTCCCTCCCTCCTTATTACAGGCATGAAAGCACAAAACAGCTAAAAAGACTGAACTTTGCTGAGGATCACACAGAACAAATAAATTATTATGCATTTAACACATTACCTGCTATTCTTTTATATGTATTCATTATTAAATTAACTAATATACATTATAACACTGTATTCAGTATAATTAAATTCATTAAACTAATTTAAATACTAAATCTCAAATGCATTAATGATGTTGAAAAAGACTGAAAACTTGCATGCCTGTTATTAGTCTAATATTAGTCTGCCACTAATATTTGTGATAATAATACAAACTTAAGTATACAATCTTATATATAAAGTAAACAAAATAATCAAATTTAATACAAACATGTTCCAAGGGGTACGGTATTTGTAAACAACACCGACGATCACCTATTAGGGTTAACCTACGCGCAATTACGAGTTAAGCATGACAAACAGAAGTATTCAGTAATGTAATATAATTTATTAGCCGACCCATTTTAGATGTATATCGTTTCAATTTCAAATACTATCAAGCTGTTATTTGTGATCATTTGCCAAAATAATATAATTGATTCATTTTGTGTCACAGTCTATCGCGTATGATTAGGGTTATGCCATGCCCATCACCATGGCATAAGTGTGAATATTTTAATATTTTCCCTTATTCAAAAACTATTAAACACTGTTTATAGACTTAATTAATACAAAATGAGAAAAAATTAACACTTTTTCTTACCTTCCACAAAGGTACGGAATCACTATCCTAACGCGAGCGAACAGCGTGGGCAGCCATATTGTTTTGGAATCGGTTTCACCGGAAATTCGACTTTTCGGATGTTGAACTGAAAATTTCGAAATGTTGGTTAGACTTGCACATGACATTTTTCAGGCATTTTCAAATGAACCACCAAAGTGGTTCAAGGGGTATGGCATTGCTTGTAGCTCTCTGTTTTCACCGGTTATTTGGTGAAACATTGAACTTATATTTATAACAGTGTAGAATGGACAACAATGTCAGTTCGAAATTATAATTTGCCCCCCTCCCCGAGTGTTGTGTCCGGAGACAGATACTCCCTCTAACCCTTCTCTAGCTACGCCACTGGACGCAGGCGGCAAGGCAACCTGCGCCTCTGTTTCAAGGAAGGTGGCGTCAGATTTCACTTACGATTAAAAAAGAGAAAAAATTTTTAAATTTGTAGAAAAGGCGTGATTATGGTTTTAACTGTGACGCTTTAGCAAAATTGGCTTCAAATAGTTTACTTTTGTATGTTCCACTTTCTTTAAAAGAAAACAGTAAAACTAGATGGTCAGCAAGAATGAAAGCTGTTGAAGTTGTTTATAAATATTTTGATGGCATTAACAAAGTTCTGGAAGAATTAACATCCAATCCTCTGTCTACATCGGAAACAGAGGCTCTCTCTTTGAAAAAATGCATAAAAAATTTGAATTTATTATTTTCACATGTTTTAGGTTTAACATTAAAGAAAAAGACCGCGTGAACCAATTTCTCCAAAGAAATGATATAACCGTAGATGAAACAATAAGGCGTACTAGGTCTTTTAAATCTTCGGGAATCCACCAGAGACAAAGCTATATTCGCTGCAATAACAGAAGCAAAAATAATAGCTAATAATAATTTACTTCCTGATTTTAATGAAAAACCAAGATGATGTTTGTTGAATCTTGGGAAGATTAAAGTTCGAAATTTTTAAAGATCGAAATATTTAGAATTCCTCTATTAGAAATTACCGACAAAATAATGAGTGTGCTAAAATCTCGTTTTCAGGCTCTCGAAATGATTAGTGATAACTAATCCTGAATGGGATAAAATCCACCAGATGAATATAGAACTGAAATCCGAAGCTCAAAAGTAAGCACTTCTATGTAAAAAATGACATAAATATAGAAGAGTTTTTAGGAGAAAGTTTTAAAAATCACTCTATTCATTGACGACGCTATGGAAATAGATTTAAAGTTTCACAGACTTCCGAATTGGTAATAAAATGACATCTTCCTGATGTATCAATTTTCGAAATGCTAGGTCCCGATTTTATTTCTTTACTAGCTGAAGTACCCGTCCTTAACGGGTTAGTGAATGCAAATTTCCAAAAAGCAAGAACTTTCGTCAGCATTGTAGGAGTACACAGAATGGATGTAGTATGTTGCCAAAGTAAAGAAAGCGAAGTTATAATTTTTATGTATTGTTAAAATATTACAGGTTAGAGAGTCACTAAGTAATATCATTTCATTCGCTTTAGCCGTAATTATGTGATGCGCGAACGAATATTTACGCATATTGAAATAATTTTCGCAAAATCTCAAAATCTTATCAACATTTTTGAAAAATTTTGAAGGCTAGAATTTAAGTTGAGTGACAACCTATCCTGTCACCCAATTTCGTTCCATTCCCTGCAGTCTTTATTTCGTGATGCTGGAACAAACTTTCAGCATTTTAAAAGGATTTTCACAAAATCTCAAAATGTAATCAAAATATTTTTAAAATTCAACGCCTATAAATTAAGATTAGCAACTACCTATCCTATCACTAAATTTCGTATCATTCGTATTAGTCGTTATTACGTGATGTTTGAAGAAATATAAGCGCATTTTGAGAGAATTTTCACAAAATCTCAAAATCCAATAAAAATATTTAAAAAATTGGACACCTATAGTTTATGTTGAGCAACCATCTATCATGTGACCAAATATCATATAATTCGCTTTAGTCATTATTACTTAATGCGGGAACAAAGATTCACTCAGTTTTAAACGGTTTTCACAAAATCTCGAAATCTGATCAATTTTTTTTAATTAGATGCTTATAGTTTAAGGTAAGTGACCACCTATCATTTCACAAAATATCATTTTTTCACCTTTGCAGTTATTATGTGATGTGCGAACACAAATTTACGCAGTTTGAAATGATTTTCGCAAAATCTCAAAATCTAGTCAAGATTTTTTTTTAATTCGACGCCTAAGTTTTACGTTGAGTGAGCACCTATCATGACACCCAATTTCATATCATTCGCTTCTGTCGTTTTTGCGTGATGCTTAAACACAAATTTACGCAGTTTTAAACGATTTTCGCAAAATCTGAAAATCTAATGATTTTTTAAAAATTCGACGCCTATGTTTTAAGTTGAGTGACCACCTATCATGACACCAAATTTCATATCATTCGCTTCAGTCATTTTTACGTGATGCTTAAACAAAAAAAGCATCACGGACAGAATGACAGAATGACAGAATGACAGACAGACAAACTTTTTTTTGAGGGTGGCATCGGATTCCCGGGTGCTTGAAACGGATAGAAATCGCAAAATTTTTGAATTCCAAGAAATGTACAGACAAATGTCTAATTTTATTTATATAGATAACGGCATTTATTGGATTTATTGGATGTCTTTCAGTTTCAAAAAATATTCAAATTTCTCTCTCGCTTTTTTTTTTTTTGGAGGGGGGGGGGGCGCCATAATTAAAATTTGCCCCGGGTGTCATAAACTTTAGTTGCGGCCCTGCTCTGAAATACGTTTTCTTTAAACAGTGACTGCTCATAGAACGTAACTTATTGGAATTTTTTTAGATACTTCTACAAATGCTACGTACACCCTTTTAATAGGACATGTGATGCAGTAAGATAGGAAGTAGTATATACATCAGTTTTGTAAGTATATACAGCAGTTTTGTAATGACCGTTACCTGTTTACGGCAGTTAGAGCAAGGACGGACATACAAATCAACCTAAAGCATAAACACTTTTCAACATGGTTGGAAAGTGAACACCTATATGCTAGGCTCCATTGGGTTGCTATAGGGAGAAGCACACATGTTGTAAGAAAGAGCAGACGAGATGCAGGTGTCGTTGAACCTTCCCCCAGTCACCCTTAAAAGGGCCTCTCTTTCAAGGGAAGCAGCAAGAAAAATGTCCACCTGTGCAACACAGTCGCTTATACATTGGGATTTTTCAGAAATGGCGCAATGGATTATTCGAAGAGAAGAGAGGCTCCTTTCGTCGGAAACGTGAATAGAACTCTCTTTGCTCAAGCACGGGGGCGAGTTTTTTGATGTATTTTTTTTTAATTCTCGAATTTCGAGGAAAAACTTTTAACGGAATTCCTTGGCAACCCGAGTCAACGGACTGTGAATTAGGGGTTCGTTGCGATAGACGAGCTGCATTTTTGGAATAATTTGCAACATAAGATCCACTTAGCAACCAGTTTTGAAAGACCTAGACAAAACTATGGTAAATATATTTTTTTTCAATACAGTATTTCGTTGACGCTTATCTTTTATCAAATATCGTTTATGTATGTTCGGTTTCTCCCACTGAAATACATTACGCGAGCAGTTTGTTACGCAGAGACATTTGCTTCACTGGCTTTCGACTTGAAATGGAGACAGGAGCCTACCTTCACATGTTAGAGCGGCCTACGGGCGTTTTATTTCAACTGTAAGTTTCCCTTCACAATTTAGATTTTCATCAGAAGATAGAAAACATCGGAACATTGGCACTCTTCGGAAACTTCTAGTGACTGCCAAGAGGACCTCAACTGGAAGGTGCATGTAAAAGACATGTACTCGAAGCTCTTTCATGAGAGTCGGGAATCGAACCCTTAACCTTTCGGTTGCCAGTTCGATGCTTTAACCTCTGGTAATGAAGAGCTTTCGTCGCAAGGTACGTCAAAATACCATTCGTGGATTTTTAAAAACAGGGACCAGATCCAGAAGTGATATCCCGAAAAAATTGATGGGGCGCTTTGAACATTTAGATGAAAATATTTAAAGTTTGAACACACAACGATTATTTAATTTTGTCGGAAGAAAACGGGTTAAATATTTTATCCCTAGACTCGCTACGCTCGCTTTTCGTATGAGTCATTCGTGAGTCAACTTTTCAGTCATCCCGTCACGTCAGATGACTGGTAATGTTTTAACTCTAGTAAATTTTAAATGTAAAATACAATTTTACTTTGCCCATACATCATATTAAAGATATGTGTTAGTTTAAGAACTGAATGATTTCTTAAATCCCAAAACTGTCCAGTTTTGAATACCACGTCATTCCATTCCGTCACACCATAAGAAATTACTCAAAAATGAAAGAATAGCATACAGTTATAATAATTAATTTAGCAATTTTCATGATCTTATAATCAATAACAGTAATAAGCAAACTGACCCTAGTAGAACAAATAGTTCAAAAAACGTTCAAATTACGTTGGAAACACGACTTTTGACGTTAAAAAACGTGTTTTAAACGTCTTTTGGACTAACTGTGCTACTAGGGGAGAAATCAATTTTCATTTGAAAATATCTTCATGTTCTTTTTGCTTAAACTTTAATTCTATTACTCTAAATGTCATTCCATCACATTAGAATAGCCCATTTTCAGCCTTAACTGTGAATGATGAAAATCGCGTCGTCACCAGAAGAGACGTGCATCTCTGCGATATTTTATATAAAACTCACAAAACTGAGTTAATACAACACCAAAACATATAACATGTGGTTTGCGTAGAAACGTGTATCCCCTCACGTGCAGGGGAAATAAAAAAAAAAAAAAAAATCCGCTTGTTTACCAACATTTCAAGGAAACACACCAGCCAGATAAGGGGTCAACGACCCCAACAAGTGTTGCCGGTATAACTCGTTAGTGAGCGGGTGAGTGAGCTGTGGGAGAATTCCTATAAAGCTTGATAAATAACTGGTAAATAAAGCTTGGGAAAAAAAAAGCAGCCACTATTGAGTGGAATTTAAAAGTATTCTTTATCATTTATTTTTTTCAGTGAGAAGCCCATTATTTAAATGGACGCAATAAATTCAGGAGACAGAACAAAACTATTTATTCTTTTTTCTTCAAATGCGAGTAAATACGTTCGCGCCTGGTTAAGACAAAAACGCTTCAGACGAAGGGGAAAACAGTTTCTCCAACACGTTTTGCTTTTGCTGTTTTATTGGTTAATACGAATTTCGGTCAATACGAAAAGATTTTTGTTACCCTTCGACTTTGTCAGCTAGGTTCGACTTTATCTGAATTCACTAAGGAATTCGGAGAATGAGTAGATACTTGGCAATGAATTACTGCGGAGGAATCCCTTGTTTAGGTTACTAGAGGAAGTAAATGCTATTTTTAAAAAGAAAGATAAATCATGCCAGAAGCATCGATTACGAAATATTTCCAACAATAGTCTTTTTGCGCCATATTGGGAGATGCATTGTCGTCAAACTTGGTGAGATTTGGGAGATAACTTCAACAAAGCTGTTTATCGCTATTAAGAAGCACTGCATAAATATTAGATTCAAAGGAATTTGTAAAGAAACATGCATTTTAATTTACATAGATATTTCATATCTTAAAAGTAAAAATAGCACATCTATTATATAAATGTAAACGTTTATTTGTCTGTTTGTTTGTTCGTGCGGGAACTCCTTCCACACCGTTCGACCGATCGGCTTGAAATTTTGCACATACATGTAAAACGACATAGAATAGTCCGTAGGCTGCTTTAAAATTCTGGAAATATACCCGTTCCCTAATTTTATACGATTTTTCGCAATTTTCAGGGTAGAAAGCTACTCAAATGTCAGATTTCAGCACATTCGTGAGCATACTTAACAAAGTTAGATTTATTTATTTATTACTTTAAATAATTCAAGTGAGACTGACGTCATTTTGATGTCACGAGTGTAAAAATGCATTAAAAATCCTAATGACGTTAACAAGTTTTGACAAAAAATTACACCCCGAGTGAAATAATAAACTTCCATCCAGATTATCGGATGCTGTAGAAAATATTTTTTTTTTTTTTTCTTTTTCTTCTTTCACTAATTCATGTTAGATATCGCAACTGAGAATGCGATAACCTCATTTTTAAACTCATGATGTTATTTTGACGTCATGAGTTTAAAAATGAGTTAGAAATCTAATTACATTAACCCATTTATGCCTAGCGTCCCTTTTTTGGGACGGCATTTTCGCTATTAGTCGAAAACGTTATTTATTTTTCCTAGCCTTTATTCATGAGTATTGAGCCTCAACTCTACAAAATATTTTAACATGACCGAATAGGATGTTAATATTTCGATTTTTATGCATAATGATTTTAAAAGAAGTCATTCCTTGTTCAAGATTTTGACATCAGAAATTTATCTATTATTTCTGATATCAGTAAAAATCGAAGAAAGTCGCAAAAATATCCAGGCACAAATGGGTTAAAAGGCTTTGTCGCAAAAATTCAAAGTATTTTGTTTAATGCGCGTGTTACCCTTAGCGATTTTTGAGCTCTGTGTTTTTTCAGCAACCATAATAACGAAAGGAAACTTGCATTTTTTAAAATCGTGGGAAATTCAAATGTCGGCACAAGATGCAAAATACTAATTAACATAATTCCTAGTATTCGCAATCGGTTTGACGATGGTCATTATATGTATTCCCAAAAATTGTGCAAAATGTTGCCAAGTTTGGACGACTTTTGGCGGTACATTATCTATATTAGATATACTTCTTTTTGGTTAAATTTTAGCAACTTAACAAGATCTTGCACAAAAGTTACATCATTAGCAGATCCAGAAAATATTTGAAATACCGATTAGTTAGGAATAACCCCAATATCTCTCAAATTAACTTTAATAAAGTTCTGTTGCAAGCGAGAGTTTTTCAACGTCATATGTTTCAATATTACTCCTTCTGAAATCTCTGTGCGAAATGAGTAAATTCGACTACCCTAGTCAGAACGTGACGTCATAGATTAATAGCCGTCTGAAATTCCTAAACTCTGCAATACAAATTAACGACCTATTCGCAATTTGAGCGATTCCAAATAGTTCCTCGAGATTACACAGTTTGATGTTTTCACTAGTCTGAACCATGGTCGATTTAAATTGGTACAGCTTGGATGTTTTCCACCACTGCGAGATGAAATATTCTGCTGTGCTAAATACGCCAATCCAGTGTTTCTCAACCTGTGTGCCGCGGCACACTGATGTGCCGTGAGATACAGTCTAATGTGCCACCAAGGCTTTTGAAAAATTATTAAAACAGCGTGGTGTCATATTAGCGATATGACATTTTCTATTTATCATGTCCTGTCTTGTTCACTTTCAGTGAGCTATACACCAAGAAGAGCGAAACTTTTATTTCATAGCATGGAAAACCGTTCTGCCAATTTTGAAACAGCTGTTTGCAGCAAGACCCATGCAAAAACAGGCCCTTTCATTGAATGTACTTTTTTTTTTTTTTGGTAAATAAACAATTTTTAAAGTTATTTGTATTTATCAATTTTTTGTATCGCACAACCGTTACAATTTTTATGTTCAGGCGTGCCGAAAATAATTCTAGATATTTTCAGTGTGCCATCAGCCATTTAAGATTGAGAAACACTGCGCCAATTGGACAAGAATTATGCTTAAAAATATATGGAGATCTGTTTTAATGGCAATGCATAAATTCCACAGAATCAACAAAAAGTACAAAGGCATCATTGTTTTAAAATATCAAATCTGTTTCTTTAAATTGAGCATTAAAGATGGAGATACGAAGATAGATAATATAGAAATAATTAATAGTAGTCTCATTTTTTTCTCTGGTAGTAATAGTAGATTTGTTTGGATAATATGGATTAAAGCACAGTATATCACGTTAATAACTATTTCGTGAAATTAAAAGTGTTATATTCATTGTTTTTCAACGATCGTTTTATAACTAACTAAACCATAATCCAACATTGCGTAATATATCCCACGGAAGTTTCAACAAAAGGACTACTTGAACTTTTTGATATTTTGTTTTGGCATAGATAGTTACGATTATATTTTAGTTAAGTATTCGTTTCCTACCGTGCGAAGAACGAGCATGCAGCTAGTATACTATAATAATAAAAAATAAGTTCAATACAAATTAACAGCGCGCACACTTCAAAATATCCTCCGTCAATTCCCACGCAGAGTTGCAGTCTTGTCACCAATGCATTTTGTACTCTGTCAAGTTCTCCAGATGTAATTTCTCTACATGCTCGTGAAATTCGAGTGCAGAGCTCTGGTATATCTTTAGGGGTTGTTTTATAACCCCTAAAGATATAAACAATATAGTTAGAAGACCCCTAAAGTTAACTCCTATAGTTAACCCCTAAAGATATAAACAATATTGTTAAAGATATAAACAATATATGTTTGCGAAATATTATAAACAATATTTCGCAAACGACTCCAGAAATAGAAATCTGGTGGAGTTAGATCAGGTGACCTGGGTGGCCATTTAACAGGACCTTCTACCCAATCCACCTCTTTGAGAATTCTGCGTTCAGCCAGTTAGTAATTATACTGCGTCTATGAGGAGGAGCACCGTCATGTTAAAATCAAATTCGTTGATGAACGGCCAACGGTATATCATCCAGGAAATCCTCAACAGCACCACTTAGTATCATACCACGATTTCTTTCTCCAGTAAGGGAAGTGCTGTACATAACTAGACCGATAATCTGAGTGTCCTATATACCACTAGACTTTTACAGAAAATCGTTTCTGGTGCTGATTTGCCCTTACTATCATTGGATTACTAGTGTTCCAGTAATAGTAGATTTGGCTGTTGATGCCTTTATCCTGGAAAAAATGACATTTAAAAAAAAAAAGCAGGATTCATAGCATGTTGATTTAGTGCCCAATTACAGAAATCTGGCCTCCTCTGAAGATCTGTGGGCAGTAAGGCCATTTTAATTCTAAATTACGGTTGCCACATAAATACAAAAAGTTACCTTGCAAACTGTAAGGGTGCCAATTATACCTTTGAAGTAGTGATGCGACGGATATCAATTTGGCCGGATACCGGATATCGGGCCAAACTTTCAGCCGGATATTCGGCAGCAGTATGTTTCCTTCTTTTTGGTTTTATTTTCGCAAGTTTTCTTAGATCATTGAGCTATCGCTTTTTTCATTAAATTTTCTCATTAGTTTCAAATCATTTTATTAAAAAAACGCATGCTTACATTCAGGTAATTTTAGATAACTTTTAACGACTATTACACTCCAAACAATAATATAGCATAACGACATGAACGCATGAGGACCACAGAAATTCATACTTTTCTCCAACGACTAGGAAAGAACAGTGCATAGGACGAATTCAAGGTCACTGACCCTTATCACACAGGTCTTAAAATTTAAAGCTTTAAAATGTATTCGTCGATTATCTCTCAACATTTACGTAATCATTTTCTGATAATTTCCGATAAGCTGATTAAAAAAAGAGAGGGAAAAAGAAAACTTTGTGATGAAGTAAATATTAAACATTCCTGTTCCTTTCCCCCTCCCCCCCTATATATAATCAGCAATAAGCTAACACTAAACCCATCCTCTCAATTTCAAACTCACAAAGTGTGAAATCAAATTCCGCAATATCTTTACAACACAACACAACTCTTCTTGGGGGTCAATGAACTCTCTACTGTTGCTGTGCGTTCGATTAGCCTACTACCAATTTTCCCTTGGAAAAATGAAAATCCCTTCTGAAAGGGAAAACATAGTCTGTTGTGTAACAGTGATCGGAAGAAAAATTCCCCGATGACAGTGGCAATGAACTTGCAGCAGGGCAAAGCCGGTGTGTGAGTGCGTTCGTAAATTCTCCCGTTCTGAGCCTCTAACACAGAATCGGGCGGAGAGAGGAATTCCTTGGATTGAGGTCAATGGCGAGAATCATCGTTCGTTGACATTGACAGGTAGAAAAAAGGGAAAGTCCTGCCTTTTTTAATTCTCTTCTCTCGTGGTTCAATGTTTAGGTATTTTAGTATCGTCACGTGAATTGCGCAACGAATTCTCTGTCGGCGGGAACGGAACAAAGTAGTTCTTTAAATGCTTATTTATTTAGTTTTTTTGTTTTGTTTTTTAAAGGAGCGTTTGCTTGAATAGCAATTAATTTGGCATTGGATGGACGTGACCTGTGGTAAATAGTAAAAATACGTATATATGCAGCAAATGTGTTTTAATAAGCACACTGTATGAGTGATTGACAGAAATAAATTACTATTCTAACGAAATAAAAGTTTCCTCCAAGTGAACCGAATACTGCGAGATGAAATATAAGATAACTCATTTGAACACAGCAAAGATTTTATTTTCATTTTCTCTAGCATTTATATTTTGGTTTCTAACTTCTGAAAAATTTGCATTTGAATAATTTGTTGTGAGGGAAAGACATACACATTTATTCCATAGCAATGTATTTTTGACAGTTTATAATCAATACTTTGAAGACGCAGAGATGCTGAATGTTGTATTCTGCAAGAGTAGCGACGCAAGGTCATTGACCTGCATTATGCTTCCATTTTATAAACTTTAAAATATAGTCGTTGACCACCTCCAATATCCCGTGGAACCGTAGAGTGCTATTGAAACTTAAAAACTTTAATCGTGAGAAACTTTAAAAAAAATTTGATACTTAAGAAAAGGGAATCCGATTTCCAATTTCCCTCACGTACGAAATAAGGCTTTTAAGCCGAATAGATGTTACCAACGGAGACAAATTCGATTGTTCGAAAATATTTTAAAGAGAAATATCCCGGGGCAGCCCGACACGGTAAGCATCGCATCCGGGCGCCATCTTTGAAAGGGCACTATTTTGATGATTCCCACTGATCTAGAGCATAAAAGGGGGCGCCTTTTTTCTCGTCTGCAGGGGGAAGCCACATACCCTAGGGCCACCCCTGGAATTTCCTATTCGTTCCGAGCAACATCTTAGCAATGCTCAGGCGCCTTTCTCGGTGTGAAAATGTCTTTACTCGAACATGTATGCTGTTTTTCGTCGTGCCGCTAGCATAAAACTAAAATTCGTCTAAAACATAATTTTTAAAGTAAGTTACTAGAGTATCATATGAAATTAACTTGTTCTAAGCTGAATAATTTGGAGGGATTTTGGAGCTGTTTTTGACACAACTTAACATTTAAAAAACGAAAAAAAAAACAAAAAAAAAAACGAATGAATCAAATTGTTTCAGTGATTGAAAAATCCTCCTAAACTAAAGAAAATATAAAATAGCCACGTTTAAAACGCTTGAAATGACTTTAATTTTACTCATTTGAGTAAACTTTCAATTCATTTGCTGTTTCGCAGTAGAATCAGACTTTCATGGCCTTCCAAATCATTAAATTAGAGCAGAGATTTTAAAAGAAACCAATTAAATAACTAGAAATATAAATCATGCCAAACTCGTCGCTTATAAAACAGTGTACAAAACAACAGGTTTTTCTCCCCTAGCCCAATTTAGGAATGTATCGTCTCAAACTTGACGATATATATTGCGGATAACTTCAAAAAAGGTGTATATCACTTTTCATGTAATATTGCAAGAGTCTGTATAAGAACTTCGTATGCTATTTCTATCCTTTGAATGAAGAGTCCGCTGTTATAAAAGTTCATATACTTGTTTTATTGTGTTTGAAGTGGATGTCTGAACTGCCATAGACCGTCTTGTATAGGAATTCTTTAGAGTGTTCCAACAGAAGAACTATCAATGGTACTTACACTATTTTATGGAAAGCCTTATTTTGCAATACTTAATATATATATATCGATTTTTTTCCGAAACAGTTGTATGTCTCTAAAATACGCTTTAAATAATCCCTGCCTATAGCGTAATGTATTAGAATTCTTTTGGGTGCTCTTGTAAAAAAAAGATATATGTTACATGAACTATTTTCAAAAAAGCAGTCCATAGGGAATCCGTTCCCTATGGTACAGTCCATAGGGAATAAATAACATATACTGTAAATTTCGAAGCAATAAATGCCTATTATAGAAAAGCATAAAAGGATATCATGCGTCGAAATCATAAACGCTTTTAAACCTTGTTGGAAAATGTTAAAAATGAAGTTTTAAAACACTTTTCAAGTTGGCAGAATCTGACGCACAACTCGAACCGATGTCGCTCCTCTAGTTATTCACCTTTTTTATCAAAATCAGTCATCCTTTAACTTCAAACTCTCGAAATTTCTCGAATAAGAACTCGCCGTTTTATAAGTTTCTTCAGTAACTTCACTTTTCAACCATGGATCAATGACCCCAAAATTTAAATTTTCTGATAAAAAAAAATGTTTAATCATCAGTTTATTTACAGTTTTTTCTTATAAAAGCAACTAAAGAATTCCGCCATCCTCTGAGAATTTGGGGTCATTTACCTTGATGTATAGGTCTACTAATGGACAGTTTTTGTATTCTCTCGTAGAAAAACAGAACCACTGCTGACTCATTAAAATCTATTCCATCTCACTGTACTTGGGAAAAAAAAATGTTTCGCATTTATTTTCTCAAACTCAAACAGAAAGAAAAAAGAAACATCTGTTATTAGCAAACTAATAACGTCTCGGAGGAAAAAAGCTAGCATCTCTACCGCATATTTTAGACAGTTATTCCCTAAAACAGAATTCTTTTTCGGCCCAATGCATGCTGAAAATCCCTTTTATAGCATTCTTACAGATTTTACCCAGAGCTGTACTGGTAACAATTCCCTTGCCATTGAAATTGGGTACGGCCAACCTTGACCGCGTAACTCCGCCTTGAAAATAAAACACACATGAAAACTTTTAATTTAAAAAATGGTTTATTTAGAATGTACTGTATAAATACATTTTTTAAAATTAATTTACTTAATTTAGATTGGGTATTTCATTTTAGGCGTCATGCTTTCTTTACGAGGGTTGAATTTTCCAAATGCCAAAAATAAAATAAAGTTAAACTTAAAAGAAGTGAAAAAGTTAACGAGCTATTAAATTGAGAGCACGTGTTTTTCAGTAAGCGTACACATACAAAATTTGTTCGAACAGTTTTTTTTTTTTTTTTTTTTTTTTAAATCAGATGAGCTATTTCATTACACGTAAACTCAACTATGTTTAGTGAGACTTTTTACTGAATAGAAACAATTTCAAATAAAAGTTAAATTTGGGTCAATGACCGGTCGTTCACCCTGTTTGTAAACTAACTCTGAATCGATTCAACATGTTGAATACTATCACTGATTACTAATTTTGGGTCTTTATTCGGGTGCAATTTGGTGATTTTGATGACATTCCGAATTCGTTGGTGACTTAGGACTTGAGTAAAGCCATGGTGACGTTCAATTTTGGCCTAGTTTTTGTTGGGGGGGGGGGGAGAAATAGTTTAGAGAGTTTTAAATAACTCTAATATCATTTTTAACACTGATAATAATTGTCCAGTTTCGAGAATTGTAAAATAAACGTCAAAAATTCACATCACACTACTGAAAAAACATAAAGGTCGTTGACCTTATTGATAACGTTAAATAATTTTTTTTTTAAATTTAAGTGCTCGAACTGCTTATTTAAACTGAAATAGAACCACACTTAATTCGAAAAGTTAAAATGATAAATGTTGCTGCAAGCAATACCGTGCATGAAACTTAAATCAGAAGTGACAAAGATACTAAGTGTTTTGGAATTCTCCAAGACAGCATAAAACGTGCATTCTGTGTGCGTTTTTAAGCTATTAGAAAAGCAGTATTTGAAGATCGTAGTATTTATAAGCCTTAAACATAAAATTTCTATATGGGTCAATGACCGGTCATTCCCCCCTAGGAATACTAACCTTGAATATGAATCATATTTACTTTCTGTGTAAAACAAATGAATTGTAATTTTTCTATTGAAATATAACACAGTTTTATCCCTAAAACTAATAAAAGGAAGATTTCAGTCATTGTAAAAATGGATTGTGTTTATCAGTTCGATGCTTTCGACCCCCTCTTCCCCGATAATTATTTTATATTTTGAAAGGATTTTTTTTTTTCTGTTACTAGCTTTAAAAATTGCGTTAAACCAAGTGTGAAACTATTTTTTAATTGAACTTTGTGCGCATTCAAGGTTGGTATCCTTCTGGGTGAATGACCTGTCACTGACCTATATTAAAAATTTTTACAAATATTTGTGGCTAATGTTCCACTGAAGTATTTCAACGAAGATAAAATAAAACACTTGTGAGAAAAAATAAGAAAAAAATTCTTATGCTTACGTTCAGTATTGTGTTGATGGCGAATGTTGTCGGGGTTTGGGTTAATTAAATTAAATCTGTAATTTTATTTATATTTTAGTAAAATTTTTAAGCCATTAAAATTTTAGTATATGAAAATATTAAATCTATAAGCTTTAGATAAAAATTTCAAAGGTAGGTAGATGACCTGTCATCGACCCGTAAAACTGCTCACATTGAATGTTCACAAATTTTACTCAAAAAAATTTTTTGGAATGTCGCACACATAAAAAAAGAAGGAAGAGGAAAAAAAGGAGAAAAAAAAAATACATTCGAAATGTATTTCTTAAAATGGTTTTTGAACTTCAATACATGAAATACATAAATTTTCCATATAGGTCAGTGACCGGTCATCGACCTCAAAAATCCTAATCTTGAATATACATAAAATTTACAAAAATAAATAAAAACACTGAACGTTTTCGAACAAAGTCAGAAAGACAAGACTTTTTGTTTTAACATTTTAGAATCTTAGAAAATAAATTCTTTCTGGCTTTGGACCAAATCCAAAAGAATAAGATTTTTAGCACATCAAAATTTATTCCTTAAAACTGTTTTTAGATTTGAATACATGAAAATTATCACATTTGCAAGCTGTAATCATGAATTTTTTACTTAGGTCAATGACCGGTCATTGACATCAAAAGATACAAAACTTTAAAATGTACACAAAATTTACTGAAGAAAGAAAGAAAAAGCTTTTATAAATTTAAAAAATGCTAAATATTTTACATGAACTGAATCAAAATAATAATTGCTTTCGAAATTTGAAATTAATGAAAATATATACTGTCTGATGTTTGAAAAAAAAGTTGTTTTAATTCATTTGAAATACAGTTTTGAAACTACTTTTAAATTTCAGCACATGAAAAATATCACACTTGCAAGCACTAATAATGAATTTTTAATGTGGGTCAATGTCGGGTCGTTGACCCAAAAATATACTAAAATTGAAAAATGTACATAAAATTTACGAAAGAAAGAAAAAAAATCTTTTATGCATTTAAAAAACAGTAAATATTTTACATGAACTGAATCAAAATAATAATAATTGTTTTCGAAATTTGAAATTATTGAAACTATATACTGTCTGATGTTGGGGAAAAAAGTTGTTTTAATTCATTTAAAATATAGCTTTTAAACTACTTTTAAATTTCAGTACGTGAAAAATATCACATTTGCTAGCGCTGTATAATGAATTTTTAATATGGGTCAATGTCCGGTCATTGATCGCAAAATATACTAAAATTGAAAATGTACAAATAATGCACAAGTTTTTTTTTTTTTTTTTAAGTTTAAAAATGTTAGAATATTTCATTTGAAACGAATCAGATGAAAATTCATTGCTTTCAAAATTTTTTAAATATATGCTGTGTGGTGTTAAATCCCCCCCCCCAAAAAAAAGGTTTTAGTACATTCGAAATACATATTTAAAATTGTTTTTAAATCTCAATAAGTGAAAAATACCACATTTGCAAGCACTAATCATGAATGTTGAATATAGGTCAATGACTAGGTCATTGACACCAAAAGATACTAAACTTAAAAATGTACACAAAACGTATCATTTTTTAAAATTAAATTTGAATGTGGATTGTTTTTCTTTGCACTAAAATCATAAAAAAAATATCATGCTTACACATAAGATTTTTTTTTTTTTTGTGCTTTCATATTTTAAATCTTTGAGAATATATGCTGCCTGGTTATGAACCAATTATATTAATAATAAGTGGTTTTAGCACATTCGAAATATATTTTTCAAAAGTGTTTTTAATTTCAGTACGGGGAAAATATGGCATCTCCTGCAATCATTAAATATAATTTTTAACTATCGATTAATGCTCGGTCATTGACCTGAAAAGATACTACCTTCAAATATACAATTTACCGCCTCCCTTCTCTCCCAAAAAGAAGTTATTGATACACGTATTGTTGAAGTTATTGATACAAAAGAAGATTGATTTCATATCTATTTTATTTGTTTTCGTGTACTTCAGAAAATGAAAAACGTTTTACACATTGTTTAAGGAATCATAAAGAATATCATTTTATAAGCATAATCAAATACAGTCATGTGCTGTGTAGTCATATTACATGTTGCAGAAAAACATTTTTATGCAGAAAATATATTAAAATTGAAATTTGGAAAAAGAAAAAAAAAGTAAATAATCAATTTTGCTTTGTAAAACTTCATTGGCGTTAAAGATTCTACATAGTTTGTAATAAAGAAAATAGTTTAAAATATTTAAGACTTGTTTTTCTAATTTAAGACAGGTCCTTTTAAAAAGCGATAGGCCTAAAAGGGATTTTTGAACAGCTGTAAAAACAAACTCATGATGTTAAACACTTGGGGAAAAAAAAAAGTAAGAAAATCTGAAACGCTTTCAGATTTTAAATACATACTAAAGTGCTATATATTAAAAGCGTATATCATAATTTATGTCCCTATTTTAATTCCTTATTCCATTATGTTGGATAGAGTATCATTATTCATGAGTGTGCCGCATTTTTCTTCCTTGTTCCATAAAACCCATCTTTGTAATCGTAATCTATTTTCATGAGTGTGCCGTATTTTTCTTCCTTGTTCCATAAAACCCATCTTTGTAATCGGAATCTATCTTAAAATCGTCTACTAAAACTATTTTACAATCTTCGCCAAGTATATTCCAACTGTACTTTTACCATTTTAAAGATTGTTTGGAATGTGCATCATAATCCATGAGTATACCATGTTTGTCTTTCTTGGGTTAGTTCCTACTTTAACACTCCAACTCTCACCAAGGGGGCGATAATTGAACATATGCAGTTACCATGACTATTTTTTGGATTTATGTGGCAATCGTAAGGTGACCAGATTTTTGTAGTCAGAATCGGGGACGTGTCCCCGATTCTGACAACAAAACTGGGGACATTTATAATTAATGCAATAATTAACAGTAATTTAATTGAAAAACAATGCAATAATTAAAAATTGTCCCCAGTTCCATTTTTACATTCTGAGGACAATTTGAAAAACTTCCTGAAAATGGGGACTGTCCCCGGAAAATGGGGACGTTTGGTCACCTTAGGCAATCGTAATTTCGAATTCAAATGGCGATTTGGAACAACATGAATGTACAGCATTCCAATACTTACATTTATTTTGGGTTGGCAATTAATGCAGTTTTAATAAGTGTCTTCAAATTCCTTAACTGGTGCATTTATCGCTAATTTGTTCAGTTTAGTTTTCATATAATTCTTTTGGGAGCGCTGAAACTTGTGCATAACTCCTAGAGACCCATGACTGCAAAGCTCGCCAAAGTGCGGCGATTTTTTAGGTTTGGCGAGAGTGGGGGCGTTAAAATAGGAGTCGACGCTTTCTTTTCCTAAAACACATCTTTGGAATAGAAATCTATCTGAAAATCGCCTACTGAAACTGTTTTACAATCTCCGTCATCCATATTCCAACTATACTTCACCATATTAAATACTGTTTGGAATAGGCATCATAATCCATGAGTGTACCGTGTTCGCCTTTCTTTTTAAATAAAACGCATCTTTGGAACCAAAATCTATCTTAAAATCACATACTAAAACTGTTTTACAATCTTCGCTAAGCATAATCCAACTATGCTCTACCATTTTAAATACTGTTTGGAAAGTGTATCATAATCCATACCGTGTTTTCCTTCCTACAAACCTTTTCGATATTTATTCAATAGTTTTTAAGCATTTAATAACTAATTTGAGTCGTTTATTTTAACCCGATTTCACCATGCAAAGTGCCAAATAGTGGACATTTTTTTAAACTAAATTTTTTTAAAAACGTCCTTGAGCGCTATCTTGTAAATTTTGTGGCAATTTGCTCACCCGTTTCAGCTGCAGAATGCTGTTTACAGGGGAAATTTAATTATGACCACCCTGCATTACGAAATAAATGAAAATATATATTTTCATGGAAATGGGCAATGGGAAAAGGAGAAATAACGGTATCGGGTAGTTCCGATAACTCCGAAGTATTTGCTCTTTCCCTAAGAACTGCGAGCTCATGATAGTGGTGCTGTCCGAAAGCTTCAGTCGCTTTTCATGGGAGCGTCTTTTCATTCATCCATCAGAAAAAAGGACACGGTCGAGAGTACGTGATGGACGTGTCTATGAGAGGAGAAAACGCACATTTAACCCCTTTCAACCCGCCATTAGGAAGGGAACAATGTATGCATGTACAGTAATATCCACCATCGAACAAACAATGTCGATCCAAGCGCCCGATACAATTGAAGAAAACCTGTATAATTGTATTCGCATAAACGTGACTGGAAAATTTACAGTTAACGAGGGTCCAGTGTGTTGCTGCTTCAATCATCACTTCTCAAGGGCGTACGTACGCAAGTCATGACTTCAAAAGCGGAATCCAACGATCTCGTTTTTCAATGAAGTTGAAAAGTGCTTATAATTAGCTGGTGTCTGTTTGCACAGAATTTATGTAGGTTATTGCGGGGGAATTCTTTTGAGTGTTTTGTCTTTGCTACGTATCCTAATCTGTACCCTGAAGAAAGGAGACTCCCAAAAGTCCTTCAGTACATGAAGGTCTGTGGGCATTTCTTGTCGAACGAGCCTTTCGAAGACGATTCTCTGTTTCTAACAAAACAAATAAGATAAATCATAACTACGAAAAAAAAAAAAACACTCAAAATACTGGTGCTAAATTATAAAATAAATAAAAGCTTTGTGAAAAAAGCACACATAAAATGTTACTTTTAAGAAGTTAGATCGTTTCGACCGAAAAATTCTTTCGGTCTTCGTCAGACAAGCTCTTCGACTCGTTGAGCAGAGGGAACTAACTGAAAAAACTCATCTTTTTCAGTTCCCTCTGCTCAACGAGTCGAAGGACTTGTCTGACGAAGACCGAAAGAATTATTTGGTCGAAACGATCGCAACTTCTTAAAAGTAACATTTTATGTGTGCTTTTTTCACAAAGTTTTTATTTATTTTATAAGATAAATCATGCCACACGCATCGATTATAAAACACTTTTCAGTACAAATGTCCTGTTTTTTTTTTTTTTCAGAATTTGACGATGTATCGATGTGTGGAAATGTATAGTCGTCAAAGTTGGCGAGATTTTGGCAATAACCTAACAAACAAACTTTATATCACGACGTAACTTTTCGAAACCCTGTATAAAAACTTAAAACGTTATTTCCGTCCTTTAAATGAAGAGTAAGCTGCTGTAAACATACAAGCATTTAACAACTAATTTAATGGTATTCTTAATGGTGGGGGTTCAGGGGCGTAGCCAAGGGGGGGTTATGGGGGTCATAACCCCCCCATGAGGAATTTTTTGCCATACAAAATGTATATTCTTCACTCCCTTATCACAAACACGTATACATATATATGAGTTGTAGTAGTCGTAACCCCCCCCCCCATGAAAAATTTCTGGCTACACCCCTGGTGGGGTTAATGGTATTGGGTTTGAAATGAATGTCTCATCTGCCACAGATCGTCACGTAGGGGAATTCTTTTGAGTGTTCCTGTATAAGAATTATAAATGATGTAGACATTATTTTCAATGGAGATCCTTATTTTGTAATACTTAATAAAATATATCGATTTTGTTTCATTCGAAATGGCCAAATATCTCTAAAATACACTTTTTTAAAGAATGACTGCCCACAGAACGTAATGTATTGGAATTTCAATGATTTTAGAAAAAATATTGTGCGATACTTTTAGTATATATACCTGTTTCTCAGAATGAAGAGACTATAACAAGAGAAAGCTATTCGTTCTCCCCTTTTTTTTTTTTTTTTTTTTTTTTTTAACCACCTCGCACCTTTTCGAATGGATACTCTCCCTCCCACAGTGTCAATGACTCCCCTTTTTAACAGTAAAGAAAATTTTCATACCCATTATTCAAAACACGAATAAATAAATAAATAAAACCACGCATATTTATGAGCGGATGAAAAAAACAGAGGGAAGCTCTCTGACATGTATTTATGCGAGATTTTTTAAATATTTATGAGAACGGCTCGTTCGGTGTTAACCCTTTATACGGAAGGTCCGGGGATATTTAACCTTCCCCTCCCCCCATCTTTCAGCTCACCGGATAAATAGGGATGAAAACTAGTTGCGAGCTTACTTGTTATGGTCATGAGATATTAACGTATTTTTCATTTATGTATTTCCACTTTTTTTCTGTGAACGAACTTAAAAATAAAAAAGGAAGGGAAAGAGGAGGATTTTCAGATAGTTATTGTAGACAGAAGTTTTTCTTTCTCCTATCTTTCTTTTTTTAATTTTTAATTTCTTTAGACGCCGTCCGCTTCTCATGTAATCCAGTGAATATATATATAAATTTTATATCTGATAAATTGAATTGCGAAATGTTTAGAATAGAAAAACTGCCTATTTTCGAATCAACTGTGTGGAGAGGGGAGCAGGGTAAGATAAGGTAATTGTAAGGTTCTGCCTGAATGAAGTATGGGATATACTGAGTGGGGTAGGGGAGGGGAATAAGCAGACGCTTGTCTTTTGCATCCACATTTCAAATTCTGCAAATTAAACTCTGAACCTGCTTTTTTTAGCACTGGAGTGCTACTGGGTCGATTTTTTATAGCGGGAGAAATAACGTCGTCGGCATTTTTTCATGCTTAATTTCACTTTAAAGGTACAAAATAGCCCATAAAAATTAAAATTGAGCACTATATTTCATTTTTTTGAAAGAAAATAACTCTTAACAATCTTTTTTATTGCGGTTTTTAATTGCGGAAGTCATAAGTTGTTAGTCGGATGAGCGGATGACAAAAGAGTAATTTTTATACGACTTGATTAAATATTGCTTCTTTGTTTAAACTTTCAAAATTCTGAAAATTTTTTAACAATGTACTGTTTAAACTAACTTTTATGTCCTTTAGAGTTCGTTTGCATCATATTTTTCTTAAACTGTACTATGTCAAAATTCTCAGAAAACATTGTAATACATAATGTTTTTAGATTTTTTCGTAATAAAGTACTCAGCCTTTTTAAAAGTTATGTTTTAAGTGTATCATTTTTCATTCAATATTTTTGTAAACAGATTTTCTTTTAAGAAAAAACGTCGCCCAGCTGACGTCCCCTCCCAATTTTGTTCTTAAGTATTCAAAATAGATAATTTATTTAGAAAATAAACTCAAACATTCATACTACAATTTTTTTTTTTTTTTTTTTTTCATTGATAGAGGATCCTAGATATAACTTTGAATATGCTGTAATTTTATTTTTGATTTTTGGAAATATCAATACCTATTTTGGCCCGTTATAAAAAAGTCGACCCTATTAATTTCAAACTGCGAAAATGTGTGGCCCTGCGCCAGGCGGACCATCTATCCGGGAGCATTCCAAAGTTGCGAAGACGTGTACATAAGCGTAGCGTGACCGAAAATTCTGGGAGGGTGAGGGAATCTTGAATTGAATAGTAGAAAAGGGAAATGTCTTTTAAGTTTTTGAAACGAATGTTTTAAATATAAAAATTATGAGACAAGGTTGGAGGGGAGGGATGGGGGGGGGACTCATCCCTCTCTTAAGATACGCCTAAATTTTTAATATTCCGATGGCTGCCTTAGTAAAAAAGCGGTTACAGAAGGACAATCGTTTGAGTTGCCGTCTTTTCGATGATGGAAGCGATCAGGTTAAATATGGGTTCCGAGAAGCGTTAAACTCCCTCACTAACTCTCGGCAGATTTTTAGGTTGAAATGCGCTCATTCACTTACAATATTTATACCAGCTTCTTTCAAGCCATTCAAAACGGGGAAGTGGAAGGGACGAACTTTCCGAACAAAAGGAAGTTTCTTAAAATGCCTTATGCAAAAGGGGTTTTATACTTAGGTACTTCTGGGATTTCTCACGACTGTGATTTCGGGTGGGATTTCGGTTCTATTCATATAACATTCGCGAAATTTTCAGCTCGCGAAATCACCAATATCTACATTTGCGCGAAAATTACGGCTCACGAAAGTAAGTGCTTTTACAGTATATAAACACCCTTTTTATGAGGTGCATAGTCCATGGTTTCTCAAACTTTTTCTCTGACGGACTACATTCAGGGCCCCTTGAATTTTGACGGACTAACTTGTGTAATTTCACAGAGCACCCTGTGAAAGTCTGAGTCTATCAAATTCAAGGCCGAGGCAAACGAGGTATTTTTTCGCGGAGTACTCTCTACCTTCGTCCTGAGCACATTTCGAGAGATCCTGGTATAATCCATAGTCATAATATGAAATCATAGCCAGTCTCCTGAATTTGTTTTATCTCTATAATGTGCTTTAAAGAATGACTCCCCATACAGTGTTCGTGGCGTACTGGAATTATTTCGGGTGCTCCTGTCAAAGAACTATAAGTGTTACATGTACACTCTTTTGAATAGGGTACATGGTTACAATACAAACAAATCGCTTTTATAAATTTCTTAGTAATCGATGCCTACTGGCAACAGTGAAAGCACTGAAGGACGGACAGACAGACAAACCGAAATCATACGCACTTATCACTTCTGTTGGAAATAGTCAAGAGCCATAAGCGTAAAGTTTTGAAAATTATTGGGGGGGCCGGGCCCCACAACCACATATATTCACGTCAGTGGCGTAGCCAAGGTGGGGGGAGGGGTTAGGGGGGTCATAACCACCTCCCATGAGGAATTTTTTGCCATACAAAATGTATATTCTTCACTCCCTTATCATACACCCGTATACATATATGTGAGTTGCAGAAGTCGTAACCACCACCCCCCCATGAAAAATTTTTGGCTACGCCACTGATTCACGCACATATAACTTGCACTTACTATATATAAGTGTAAATTATTGGAGGCGCTCGAACTCTATGGGTCCATAGAATTCTACACCTATGTAAGGTAAGTATACATGTTAGTATCTTCCTACCATGTTATAAGTTAAAAATAGAAGCAAAGTAAAAAATCCAAAGGAGGAAAAAACACATTTTCGGTGACAGTGCATTTTAGACACATCTGAACTTTTCTTCATTTCATACTTTACATTGCATAATCTGATTTTAATTAACCAGAGCCTGGCGAGAGCAGCTTATACCTTATAGTAACATTGTGTGTTATGTGGCGTCACAATGAATACTAAATCATGATTGAAATCAAAAGAAGAAAATTTTTAAAAGTACAAGTAAAGGTTTTTTTTTAAACGTTTGTAAATGGCGTGAATACTTTTTTTTATGTTAGTCTAAATTAGTTTTCTGTATTTAGTGATAAATTATTGGGTGGGCTCAGCCCCCTATTCACAATTTATTGGGGGGAGGGGCTCGACCACCACGGGCCCATATAACTCTACGCCTACGAGAAGAGCGTAAAGTTGGCTGCAACCGTTTCTTCTTTAAACCATGTTACTCAATTATTATGCTTGGGGGCAGGAATACGAAGATCATAGTCTTTTCCAAAACACTGAAGCATTATTTTATACCGTATAATTACAGGGGCGTAGCCACGGGGGGGGTTAGGGGTGTCATAACCCCCCCCCATGAGGAATTTTTTGCCATACAAAATGTATATTCTTGACTCCTTTATCACACACATCTATGCATATATGTGAGTTGCAGTAGTCGTAACCCCCCCCATGAAAAATTTCTGGCTACGCCCCTGCGTATAAAGAACTATATACTTGTTAAAGCTCAGTCGTGCTTTTCTCCGAAATAACATTCTTTTTACGAGATAGATGTAACGTAACTTTTCGGTCACGCAGAATTAAACCTCATAATTACCCATCCGCCAAAGTGTATTACGTGTGTGATTACCATAACAATCGGCAGACGATCCTCGTACAGAAAAGGAACGGGGTCAAACGAAAACGAAAGACTAGGAATCGGCTTGTTCGGAGGTCGATGACCTCTATGGAGAAATTATTTTTTCTTCAATGTCAAGATTGCGTTTTTAGCACTTTCCAAAAATTTTGAAAAGTGTTTCTGATTTCCATTTGTCTGTCTGTCTCATCCGTGTTCTAACTGCCGTCAAAGTGTACCGATCGATTACAACGAAATTTATATGCGTTATTCCTATGTATTGCACCCCGTGCCTTCTTGAAAAAGTGCATGTGGCTTTTACAGGAGCACCCAAAAGAATTCCAGTACAGGAAGTTCTATGGGCAGTCATTGTTTAAAGCGAATTTTAGAGACAGTCATCGGTTTCAAACAACACAAAATGGATGTATGCTATTAAGATTTGCAAAATATTGCTCTACGTCGAAATGCATGTAACATTTGTAGTTCTTTTGCAGGAGCACTCAAGAGAATCCCAGTAGATGACAGTCTTCGGCAGTTCTGCGTACACATTATTCTATAGGGTTCATGATATGATCCATAATAGTAGCAGGCATGTATCCATTTGTTTGCAATCGAGTTGTCTATCCGTCCGTCATGGAATTGCCCATTAGTCCATTTCCTTGCAGTTTAGAGCCACGAACAGACGGACGAAGCGGAATCTTCAACCCTTTCCAAGCTTTTCGGAAAGAATTTTTCAAATTGATTACAAGTCAGAAAGACGATATTCCTTGAGCAATATTCCACTGATTTATGTTAATTCGAACCACGAAAATCTCATGGGAGAAGATTCACCAACACACCGTCCACACTTTCTTTTTCTATAAAAATGCGTGGTAGCTGCCGCTATGATGTAACCACGCAATATGTTGATTCATTTTTTATTTATATATTTATTTCATTGATTTTTTCTTCTTTTTTTTTCAAAGGGAGGAGAGGCGTTGAACGGGTCGTGAGAGGAAGACCAGGGGTGGCTTAATCGCGGCGCTTGCACCGAACTTTGCTCATTGGATGAATTCTATAGTGGCGCATTGCATCCTTGTGCTTACTTATTATTTTGAGGCAAATTCAACACTTATGAAATAAGTTCAGGCTCGGAAATATTTTATTTCTTAATTTACGATGCTACCTCAAAAGGAAGAATTTGTACACCCCAGAATACATGTTCATCAAAAATCAATCCTCTTCTCATCCCCTACCAAACATCCTAAAAATTAATTCTAGTATCTTTTTCCTCAGAACAACAATTTTAATCCCATGTTCATATGTCATTACAGTAATACCTCGACTTAAGCGAATTCGAAGTGACGCGATTTTCAAATCTCGTCGATTTGTCTTTTGTCTACATCCAAAATAACTTTGGTTTACGATTTTAATAATATAATTTGTTAGATTTTATTAACCCTTACCTGTGGGATATATTTGAGAAATACGTGCCAAAAATGGAATTTTTTTTTTCTCTTTAATTTTGGTAATTAACTCAGGTCGGGCATTCCAAAAAGTTCGGGCATCATAGGCAAGGGGGTAAACGGATTTGATACAAAATAATCCAAAATGGGGGGATTGTTTGACTTGCGGACTGTTCTTACCGACTGACTTGACATGGGGTTTTAAGTGTTCTTGTACAAACATACTATAAATATTTTTTTTTCTTCCTCTGAGTTTGTTCTTCGCAAAGTGAGAAGATGTTAAATGGCCGTTTTTGAAGACGCAAAGGATTATCTGCCATGTTCTTATTTGATCATGACAACATAAAAACACTTTCTTATAAAGTTGAACAATCCAGTAGTGACCTCGTGGATAGCACAAGGTTCGAAGAACAAGAAAATTACAATAAAAATTTGTTTGGTGATTCCCTAACTAAATGAACAAAATTTGAATAAATCAAAATTTCATTTTTAAATTTAAGTTTGTGGTAAAATTAAGCAAAAATTTAAGGTAAACTTTTTTAATAACACAAACTGCACACTTAGGATTACAAAACTATTTTATTTATTTATTTATTTAATTTGTGTAACTTAATTAATCAATCAATGACGAATGTCATTTTTTGTAAAATTTTGTCAAAATTTTAGTTGTTTCTAGCAATTTTATGAAATAAAATATGCCTTCAGTGTTTATTATAAATTTCTTTCTTTTTTTTTTTTGAAAAATGTCTTTTTAATTTAAAAAATGGTGAGGCTTCATAGTGTTTAGAATATTTCAAAAACTTTTAACACTATTGAAAATCTTTCAGTTCAATACACGTAGATAACCGTGTTAGCTAGTATGGCATCATTTAAATATATCCTTTATAATTTTCTTACGCGATATATAATGTAAATGAAATGCTTTCCGCGAAAAATTAGCTCAAAATTGCCTACATTTTAAAAGAGGATGAAATTTTTATCCAAAATGCATTTATATTCGCATTTCTGTATCCTGCTTTAATCAAAAACACTTGTATTTCATAAAAAAATATTTAGTTTCAAAAATGTCCCCGAATATAAACGATCGCCTTAAACAAATCTCAAAAAATGCCAAAAGTACTTCAATCTGAAAAGCTACAATATAAATACAAACAATCCCAAAAATAAATAAATAAATAAATAAATATAACTCGGCTGTTCGAGCCTCGTCAGGGGGAGACCCCTGTGAACCCCCTAATTTTTTAGTTTTATTATTGCCATATTAAAACGATATTAATTGACTATGTCATTTTATCTCTCATCTTTCGTGTATTTCGCCTGGCAACCCTATGTTGAAATTTTTACGATTGTAACCTATTTATAGAAAAATACATGTGATGCGTTTTCTACAGCTTACGAAATATTGTAACAATAGATTAAAGCTGTTGTGAACTAATAGTATTTAAATATATGTAAATATTGTAATTATAGATTAAAGCTGTTGTGAACTAATAGTATTTAAATATATGTAAAATTATGTCGCATTTTTGGGACAATTTTCAATAAAAGGTGTGAGAGATAAAATGACATAGTCATTAAAAATACACGTGATGCATATTCTACAGCTTACGAAATATTGTAACAATAGATTAAAGCTGTTGTGTACTAACAATATTTAAATATATGTAAAATTATGTCGCTTTTTTGGGACAAATTTTTCGGACAATTTTCAATAAAGGAGGTGAGAGATAAAATGACATTGTTAAATGACAGATAAATGACATCTTCGGTTAGTTTTCTTCTCGGCATGATAGACCCCCTTTATTTTGAAAAATAAAACAAACCGTCATTGCCGATGCATTTTTTTTTTTTTTCAAGGTTCGAAATGAAAGATCAACATTTAAAAAAAACGTGAAATTTAAGAATATATTCTGCATTATTAAAAAAATTTTTTTTTAATGTGAAAAAAAATTAAAATGTATTTTTGAAATTGAAAAGTGAAACTCAAGAAACTTCTCACATTTTCAGGGACTTGAAATGAATAGCACCCTAGTGCTAATAAAATGAAATAAAAGAATAAATAAATAAAATCATCCGCATATATTTTTTTTTATTGATATAGGGTGAACGACATCTACACAAGAGTATCAGAATCGTTTGGATGGGACTCATTCTCCGATGGGAACTGGGTGAAATTCTTTTCATCAGAAGAAGTCATTTTTCGTACGAAGATTCTCCACGGAAGAAGTGAAAGGGCGTGGAGAAAGAACACAAAAAATTGCTGGCCGCAGGCAATGAAATTGTTACTACACTCCGCTCTTTAAAAACAAAAACATCCCCCTCCCCTTTTCTCCTCATCTCCTAGATTTCCACACAAGCAAAGATGCAGATAAACCCGAATTAAGAAGAGAAGTCGCGTTTCCACCAAAACAGCAATACTCACAGCTTCGCCTCTTGGCCGCTGGCGGCGCTTTCCTCGGCACTTTTCTTTTCAGTTAAGTTCTCCCAAGAAAAGGGTTCAATGACCTCAGTATGGCGTCTCTCCTTAGGTTTTTACTTCGGCAGTTTTATTCCTTCATCTCGGTGCTCTCGCATTACAGGTTGCTTTTAATTTACCAATGTAAAATACCTTTTTTTTTTTTTTTTTTTTTTTTAATTGCTCGTATTTTGCTGTCCACCCCCCCCCCCCTGGAATAGATCAAACATTAATAATAATATTTTTGCTGTTATTATTTTGCTGTTATTATTAAAGTCTTGAATAATAAAGAATAACTATTCCTGTCACGTTGGGCGTTCGTTTAGGATATCGGAGATGATGTTCCTGACGAAATAACTTTCGGCTTGATTTATGAAGAACCAGTTTTTCGTTTGCTTCTCTGAGGCATCAGGTGGGACTTTTACATTCATAAAGCACCACGCTCTTTTACGACATTTTCCAGAAATGTTCAAAAGTGCTTGTGAGTTTGGCCTGTCTGTCTGTCCGTGCTCAACTCAAACTAAGAAGGACGTTCAAAAGTAGTAGCTGCTTCATAAATAAAACATAACCACTGAAGATTTGTTAACAAACTTTAATTTTACACGTTCGTACATTAGGTATTTGCCCACATAGATACCTCTTGCATTTAAGCACTTATCATATCGTAAAACAAGTTTTATACACCTTCATAGGACACCTCTGCCGCTAGTTCCATTGAGAAATGTAACACTGGTCTTCGGGCCATTCAAAATCGTAGGAAAAGCCTATTAACCAAGTGTGTGGTCCTTTGCTGCACGATCATGTCACATACCGCAGGAAAAACAAAAGAACTTCTTCAAACTTTCAAGTGGGAAGTTTTTGATCATCTCGTTTACAGTCGGGATGTAAACCCCCCCCCCCCCCCCCGACTATCATCTTTTTACAAAAATCAAGAAACTTTGGGAAGAAAAAATTTGGAGAGTGACGAAGAGCTTAAGGAAACAGTGGTTACAGTAGTGTACGCATATTTCCTTCAAGGGGGGTGGGATAATAGACATTATGTTAAAAGGCATAATCTTCATGTAAAAAAAAAAAGAAAAGAAAAATGTAGGGTTTTAATATTAAAAAAAAAAAATCAATTTTCATCAAGGGCGGGGGGGGGGCTTAACCCACTATATCCCCCTCAGAGCCCCTTTGCTTACGCCACTAAGTGCTTACATTTCTGAATGGATTGGCAGCAGAGGCGTGAGCATGCGGAAAGGCAGAAATTTCTGTCTTTGCAACAGAAGTGAGCGGACTGGAATGTTGTCGCGCAATCCAATGTTTGACCCTGCAAAAGATCCATAAATGTTACATGCATTATTTTCAACGCAGAGTTCCCTTTTATAAATACCACTAATACTAACAGTTTTGTTTAGAAATAGACCAATATCTAAAAAATAAGGTAAAAATACAATTTTGAAATTAGAAGCTTAGTATAGCCCTAAAAAGCATAAAATAAAAATTTATTCTTGCAAAGATATGCTATATATGAATGGAAGTTTCAAACTAAGAAAACTTTTAAAAAAATATATATAGTTACTCTTTTGCAAGAGATCAAATTTTTAAATGTTCAAAATATTTAAAAAAAAAAAACAGAATTTTAAAATTATTGAAATTTTTACTATTGATAATGATATAAAAATAAAATCTTTATGTCCTATTATCAAATCTGAGGTTAGAGGAATCTATGCGTACAAACTAATGTGTAAAATTTCATAACTTTTTAAAAATTCTTGAGGGAAAGTGCAAAAATCAGAAACTTAGAAAATCAAATTTCTTTACGCTGCGTCTAAAGGGAAAGTCCACGTTAACTTTTAAGCTTTTAATTGCTACGGGTGTAGTTTTTGATAGATTTCGATGCGGTTTGTTTTAAAATATTCCTAACAATCTGAATTAATTTTTAAATTTATTTTTGAAAAATCGACTTTTTGGACGTTTAAAGGTACTATGATGCCGTAATACTTTCGTAGATGGAAAATGTAAAAAACCAGAAGTACTACTGCGGAATTCCAGAAGTACTACTGCGGAATTCATCTAAGCGACGAGCACACAACGGATGTTCTTTGGGGGGGGGGGAATAATACTAATCGGTTAAGCCACGGAATATGTATACAATCAGAAAAATCAATAACATCGGTATTATCCTGAATCAGCACCTCCCTTAATGCTTCTTCCTAGGGAATCGAATTTCAGGAATAAGTGAAGCATCCTAAATAATCCTGGGGAAATAATCACCGATTGAAAGGGAAGAAACTTTTTCCATTCTTCCATCCGCTCTGTTTTGACGAGTCTTCACTCAAGGTCAATGACCCCGAGCGAACGTCTTCCAGAAAGTTTTAGAAGAGAGAAAGAAACAGTTAAATTTTGTGTGTGCAGTGTTACCTGGGTGCTATAACGAATTTCGATAGACCTAAGTTGTGAAATTTCTAATTCTGAAAAATTCTTTGAGGTGAAATTTTACTATGGCTCTAAGATTAATGATTTACTTTCTTAAACATTTTAAAGTGAAATTTTATCGTGACTGAGTCATATTCCAATTATTTTTTCTTAATTATTTTACTCTTAATTTATTAAAAGAAGCGTTAAACTGCAATTGTATTATGTCTCAATTAGAGTACTAATGAGGTGATTTTTTTTTTCAGAAAAATTTTATTCGTAATTTTGAAATATTCGTTAAAGTGAACTTTTATTATGAATGAAGTAGTACAAATTACTTTTTTTTTTTTTTTTTCTTTTCTCGCTTAAATAGAAATACTCTATTTATAATTCTGAATAATTCCTTAAAGGAAAATTTTACTATGACGGAATTAGTAGTAAAGAATTATTTACTTATTTTTACATGGAAGCATTTTATTCGCTAATCTGATATACTCGTAAAAGTAAAGTCGGTTGGGAGGAGAGTTTACCGTATATTTGCTTCTTCGAAATAAGTGTTTTATACTCATGGATTTGGAATAATTTAATCTCTCTCTCGCTTGTATATATATGTATAATATATATATACACACACATTTATCCTTTTAGCGGATTTTTCCCCCCTATAAGATGAACAGTCAACAATAACACTTGAAAATTCATTAAATCAAAACATCTAAAAACAAACTCATTTACTAAGTTAACAATTCAAACTGTCCCCCACTGCCTTATCCTTCACAACGTAACTTTTATCTGACTTACACCAGAATTTACTGACGTTTCAATCAAATCGCATTACCATATTTTATTTTATTTTTGTCGATCACTTAAAAATAGAGCCCAGGGAAATCCCTGTTATATAGCAAAGTATATAGACATAATCCGCTCGAACTGGCAATCTCGGCTTTCAAGGTCATCGACCTTGCTGGGATCCGTCGGAATTCAAACAAAATAAAGCGAGAGGAGAGAATTCGGAGGTAGGGAAAACAAGGGGGAAAATAATTCAATTGAAAGTAGGTGAAATTCGACCAACCAACGCGCGCGCGCGAGGTTCGTTCCACATGGACAAAGATCATGAACAAATACACTCATGGAAAAAGAAAATAATAATGAATGAGAATATTGCTAATTTTTATTTTATTTATTTATTTATTTGAGTGTGTTCGTTTTTATTCTGTTACGTTCGGAGCAAGCGTGTCGTGCGTTCGTTATGGATTCTCTTCGGATGGAAAAACTTTACTATAACTTTCACTGCCAAAGAGAGAGAGAGGCAACGGGGTCAACGAACCCTCTTCCAGACTTCGAAAAGTTCCGAACTCCGTATCTTCTGACAGGATAAGGAGTTTCTTTTTATTATTGGAGCCGACCTTAGGAGTTTTACATCTTACACATCGCTGAATTTAGTCAAAAATACCTTGGTGTCTTGTGCTTTTATTTCATTTCTCGAATACACGATTGAGTCAGTGTTTGAGCAACACAATTAGAGTTAAAATGTTCGTTCGCTTTACTGTTATAGGCTTCCTCTGGGTATGAATACACACCGATGTGACAACTATTATTAATTTAGATAGAAGTTGTTAAAAGTTTGCAACATCAATGTTGTGATTTATCTTTAACACTTTTTTTAAAACAGTTGAAACGTAAATGGAAAATAATTTCGATTATAAAGTTTTGTAACATCTTAACCGATTTGTCTGTACAGTGTATACACTGCAAAAAGTTGACTTCTATTGGTTTGCCCCAAATCTGTACGCGGCATCAGTATAGGCGCACCTACGGGAAAGGGGTATTGGGACTCAAGTTCCTCCCCCTCCCCCTTAAAGGTAGAAAGTTAGAAATGAAAAACTTTAAGAAAATTTTCGCTAATGAATTTATTTTTTTCTTTCTTTCTCTCTTTTTTTAAATTGTCTTCAAATTATTTCTTAAACTATTTTTTTTATCAAAAAGACATTAGTTTTGAAATAAATGCTTACAGTTAGTTTATGAAGCACTGTTAAACTTGGTTACAACATTTAAGAAAAGATCAGATAATTATTCATGACTCTATAACGAGTTACATGGGTTGTGTTGAATGGGACAGTCAAGTGGTACAGAATATAACATTATAATAGAGTTTAACTAATCGAGGTCACTACAACCGATTCAGCAGTATTTTTAGCCGCCCCCCCTCCCCTTCTAAACTAAAATCCAGAGTGCGCCATCGGGCATCCATATTCTCTTTCTCTCCCTGTTTTTGCTATTCATTTCAAACCTCGAAAAATGTGTTGACTATTTTGTGAAATTGTATTTTTCAATGTTCGAAATAGATATTCATGTATCATGGTTGCCATGCTGGAAGCTTTTTCGGAGAGTTGTTGGTTGGTGTTGGAACATGTATTCGGATTTGTGTGCTTGTTCACGAGGAACGGCTTATAAATCCACGTCAGAGAAAGGACAAACACAAGGGGGGCAAATGCCTTGGGGGAGGACTTTTCTGGGTATCTAGCGCGTATTCACGTTACATGTGGAGAAAACCACCCAAAACTCCAGACCACTATACCGACAGAACCCTGTTCCTCCACTTGAGCCATCTCCCAATGTCAGGCAGAGTTGTGCTAAGCGAAGCACAAAATGCAACTCAGAAAAACAAGGAACCGGACGATAATCGGACGATTATCGTCCGGACGATTGGGGCTCACAAGATTATCGCCCCAAAAGCAAGATAAATCTTGTCATTTGCATCCACTATGAAACACTTTCAAAAACAGAAATATTTTTTCGCTTAACTTGGCGAAGTAGTGTCCTTAAATTTGGACATAATCTTATAAAAGCTGTATATCATTATTAATGTAATTTTGCGAGACACTGTAAACGAACTTAAATATGGGAAAAAAGTATTTCTATCTTTTAACTGAAGAATAAACTGTTATAAACGCTTCTATATTTATTGTATTATGCTTGTAATATATTAATGTTCTAAACTGCCATAGACCAATAATGTATTGGAATTCATATGGGTGCTCCTTCTTCTTAAACTATTTCTACTCTTTAACTCCTTCTCAATAGCTTCTACTCGCGATTTCGTCCGCACCAGAGTTAGAATTAGGTCCAGGAGAGAAACGAAGCGTGTGTGAATAACAAAAAAGAAACAGTTTGATGGCACTCTTGCGCTATAGACAAAAATAGCTGTATTTAAATATTATTTATTTTAAATGAAGTATGATACATGGTAAAGTCATATTTCTGACTTTTCATACTCTCATGATTTTGGGCACTTTGCTCATGCGCATAACCGATTAACATTTCCCATTAGGGATATCAATAAAATAGTTCGCCACATCGCTACTTCCAAAGACGTTAATCTGCATTTTCCTAGTTTAAAAAAAAACGCCTACAAAGTTTCATTGCTGCAGTTTATGCTGATTATTCAATTTTCTCGTAAATTAATCGGAATTTAGACTTTGGCATAATGTACAGCATTGCTAAGAGACCTCGAAAATGCATTTCGATAAAAATAACCAAACTTGCAGGCTCGCGTTATTGACGTGGTGATAGCGATAGATACATCGCTTAGAAACGCCTTAATAACTGCATCATTTCTGTACAGAAAATTAAAATTTAAAGCTTAAATGTATTCTAATAAAACCTACACTTGTTTTTAAAAACAATATTTCCTTATGCTCTCAGTAAATTGCCCCAATCCTAAAACTATGCAAACCGCTAGAACCTACTCTCACAAAATCGGCAAATCAGCCATTTTATTGTACGCCAAAATTAAAAAAAAAAAATACTACACAATATTTTCGGAAAATATCTAATTATCCGAATGGGGTCTGGTCCCACTCAAAACATGCAGCTGTGCAGGCCCGTACCCTGAAAAACATTTCGAGTCCAAAAATTTCGGAGGGGACCAAACGGAGAAAAAGGCCGAGTTTTTCACAAAAATACTTCATCATTATTATTTTGTTAACAAAAATTTAAATTTCGGGGGGAGGTGGGACCGGACTCCCTGGGCCACCCCCTGGGTACATCCTTACAGCTGCGTATGTTAAATGAAATATCATACGTATGTGTGAAGACAGGCTTTACTCTGGTTACCCATTGGTCGACGAGAGTATGCGCATGCGCATACAGAATCAAAAGCGTCTGAAAAATTTCCTTGTAGCTACATATGTGTTTTAAGATATACAGAATCCTCGCGCTCAGAAAAAAGTTTACCATTTTTACTTCCTTGTACGTAGTATAAGGAAGTAATGTGATCCCGAAAAATTTTGGGGGCCAAATTTCGACAAAAAAAACGATTTTGACTACCTCTAAATTGAATTTAAAAATTTTTTTCGATGCATCTCATCGTAGGCTAGCATGCACGATCATATTAACGCGTCTGCAACTCATTTTGACCAACGGCCAGTTTATTGTGGTCAGTTTTTCCATGCCGTCTGTACGTACGTACGTACGTATGTATGTAACTCGCATATCTCAAAAACTATGGGTCGTAGAATGTTGAGATTTGATATTTAGGATTGTTCTATGATCTAGTTGTGCACCTCCTCTTTTGGTCGCAATCGAATGAATAGTTTATGTACAGGACCGCCCAAAAGATTCGAAATACATTATGCTCTATGGGCCGAAAATCATTAAACTCGCATATCTCAAAAACTATTAGGCGTAGAATGTCGAAACTTCATATTTTGGATAGTTGTAACATCTAGTTGTGCACCTCCCCTTTTGGTTCCATTCGATTGGATAGTTTATCTACAGAACCGCCTAAAAGATTCGAAATACATTACGCTCTATGGGCCGAAATTCATCAAAGTGTTTTTTAGAGGTATTGGGCTATTTCAAACGACTCAGAAGTGATATATGCTGTAAAGAGTTAGAAAATGAATTTCACCATTAAAAAAAGTGTGTTTATCATTTACAGTTCTGCTACAGGAACACTCAAAAGATTTCCAATACATTACGGTCAATGGCAATTTTAGGAGATTCATCCATTTCAAGCACAATACCGTCCTACCACATAAGTTAGGTAATGGTCCGACCACCGTCACGTGCCTCCCTCAAGTACTATGCCAAAAGTCGCCAAGCTTGGCGACTTTTTTGTGTACGTGTGTGCATATTTAACTCTCAAATCTCAAAAACTATTATGAAATTTCATATATAAGATTGTTGTAACATCTAGTTGTGCATGTCGATTTTTGGTTAAAATCTACTGGAGAGTTTATTTACAGGACCACTGAAAAGAATTTCAGTACTTTAATGTTTATGGAGATCTTCAATATAATACAATTGTAGACAGTCATTGTTTGGTACATGCCCAAAATCTCGTCGTCTGTCCTCGACCTTGGCGAGTTTTGCCGAAATGTCGCCAAATTTGGCGATAGTCAGTCATTTGGTCCATGCCCAAAGTATCGCCATTTGTCATCGTTCTTGGCGAGTTTTGGCGAAATATCGCCAAATTTGGCGATAATCTGTTATTGTTGGTCCATGCTTAATATCTCGCCAAATGTCGTCGACATTGACGAGTTTCGCCGAAATATCGCCAAATTTGGCGCCAAAAATTATTTCGTATTTTGTATAACTCTAAAACTTTAACCCGTAGAATTTTGAACTTTTGTATTTAGAACTATATTATAATATCTAACGGTTTTCAATATCTTTTTTGACAGCAATCGACTGGGAATTTATTTACAGGGTGAGCCAAATGACTTTAAATACATTAAGGTGTATGGATGCATTCAATTCATTGAAAGTCTGTGGTCAATGACTACTTTGGCTATCCCCAAAATCTCGCAAACTATATCAAGTTTGTCGGCTTTTGGTGAAATATCGCCAAATAAAGTGTCAGAAAGAAATCTTTCAAATTGAACTCAGCTTGGCGATATCAAAATGTTTGGCTAGAAATCGCTACATCTTACTATTATTGATATTTTATATCTTTCAAACAAATACGTTTAGAGGAAGTGCGTAAAAAACATTTTTGATTTAATAGACGTGCAAGGAAGTCATGTGTTGGACACATCAGATTTTTTTTGCTTGTAAATCGGTTAATTAGAACGCGAGTTACGAATCTTCCAAATTTCCACTGAAATCGCTTCGCCATACATTAATGCTATCAACATTATATTTTTTGATTAACTACCAAATAAGGAAGATATCACCAAACTGAGTTCATTTTTAGAAACTTTTTTTTGCGGAAAATTTGGCGACTTTTGGCGCTATATTTGAAGAAGCGACACGACTGTTTTTGGACCATTAGCTATTTAGGATTACTTTGTGCTTTAAATGGATTAAGGCTATCTCTAAATTGCCACTCACCGCCACGTATTGTAATTCTTTTGAGTGTTCCTGTAGAATTATAAATGATGCAGACACTATTTTCAATGGATATCTTGTAATTCTTAACAACATATATCCATTTTGTTTCATTCGAAATAGCCGAATATCTCTAAAATACACTTTTTTTACAATGAATGCCCACCCAAATATCTCTGAGACTTTAGAAAATTAGTGCCCTTACAGCCCATCTTATTGGAATTCTTTTAGGTGCTCCTCTAAAAGAACTATAAACGCTACATACATCATTTTCACAGTGTACATGATAAAGTACACAGGAATATAAATTTTGTAGTAATCGATGCATATATTTCCGGAGTTAAAGCACGGTCGAACAGACAGACAAACCGAAATCATAAACACTTTTCAACATTGTTGGAAAGTATTAAAAAAGCGGGGTGTGGAAAGAAAAAGAATCATAGTTTTTTGCCCTTTGGTTTAATCAGAATATCTCTTGCATGTGAAAACGAAGCGTGAAAGGATTATTTTAAATAAATGAACATGGACTATGAGACGTTTTCCAACATAATGGAATCCAGAAAAACAAATAGGGCCGACGCATAAATTATGATGTACTTTAAAATTTAAAATCAGAAGGTATTTCATATTTTCTTTTATTATTAATTTTTAAAAAAGTGTCAGAGATATGAAGATAAATATAAAGCTAACTTAAACCACTTTCAATGTCTCTCGAAGGAAAAAAAAATACTTCGTGTGATCGTATTTCAGGGGACCTACTGAAAATTCGAAAGAAAATCTTTTTTTCCACTGTAGCAATAAACGTTTATATTCAAAATCAAGTATAGTCCCCGACAGTGGCGTTGCCAGAAATTTTTCATGGTGGGTGTGGGGGGGATTTTTCATTTCCTATCACCCTTGGCTACGCCACTGGTCCCCGATCATCTTTCTTTAGAGATATCTCAACGATGTATGATGAAAGGCTAAATTAGTGCATCAACTTATTAGCGCATGGGGAACATTTTACTAATTGGAAATGTTTTTATACGAGGGTCATATACAAATTTAAAAAAGTGTGAATTTTTTCTTAATGGAGTTCTATTTCCGACCTTATTTTGAACATTTTTTCAATTTACACTGCCCACTTATCTCTAATAGATAAAGAATGAAAATCATTATACCACCTTTTGTGAACAACCTGTATAATAATAAACAAATAAGTAAAAATGTGTGGTAAAAAAATAAAAACTGTTTTTTATGTTTTTTGTTATTGTTCTTTTTGTTGATCCGTTTTTTTGTTGTTGTTGTTGTTTGTGTGTGTGTTACTATTTTGTGCATTTTTTTCTTTTCTTATTTTTCTTTATTTTTTTCTAAAGATATTTTATTTTTTTCCATATTTTACCTTTTTTAAATCTATATTTCATTTTTATTTACCTCCCCCTACGTTTATTTTCTCTGGTTTCTTGCTTTTTTTTTTCCTTTTTCCGGTTGGCAACTTGCTCTCTGCTTTTGTTTATTTTTCAGTTCCCACTCTTCTGCGACCTTGTGAGTGGAATCCTACTGAAGAAGGTTGAAAATTTTTCGGCCGAAACGCGCAGACAGACTGATAAGTACCTGTTATGTGTGATATTTTACAAAGTTTTATTTATTTCACATTTTAAACACCAGTTTCTTTTTGGGTGTTTTATAATACTTTTTAACCTTATTAGAAAGCGTTAAAGATTTCTGAACAACTGTGAAAATATTTATTTCAAAATTTATTTTAATACGAGAGAAAATTCTGTTAAAACCCGTAAAACATCCTTTACGCAAGTAATATGTCAAAAAATAAGTTTATAAGACTGAACTCTGCCTGGCGATGCCTTCTGTATTTGGCGAGAATTTGCCAAATCATATTATTTTCAATGGGAATAATGGTACAGCTTATAAAAGTTTGCCGGTACCGGCATATATCAAAAGTCACCAAAGTTGGCCACTTTCAGCGATTTATCGAAAAGTTTGGCGCAAAAAAATAAGTCCCCGAGACTAAACTCAACTTGGTGATATCTGCTACATTTAGCGAGAATTTACCGAACGATACTAATTTATAATGAGAATAATTTCGTAATCGTAGAGTAATTTGAAGTCGGTTTTCTTTAAAATCATACTTGTTTGTGTCCAAAACTCTACAAGGTACTTACGTATTATCCCGGCGGTCATTTCCGCCAAACTATTTTTCCGTCAAATGAGTTGCCAAAGTATTGCCAGTCGTATTCAAAACCATAAATAATTTCATATGCCCGGCATTTCTCTTGGCAAAAAAATTGCGCGTCTTGGCGGACCGCCGGGATAATACGTAAGTACCCTCTAGCTGTGGCGTAGCCAAAAATTTTTCATGGGGTCACTGGCGCACACAGGATTTTCTTTTGGAGGGGGTCCAACTCATAAAGTTATGACATCAACCACCTGAAAAAATGCAGATTTTTTATATTTTTATCGTAACCCCCTTTTACTGGGTTATTATTTATCTATCTTAACTGCTGAAAATAAGAATTTGATTTCTTCTAACATATTTAAAAGTACAAAATTTCATGACAATTTAACGAAGGAAAATTGACTCTTGACTCGGGACTCTTTTGGGAGGGGTCCAGACCCCTTGGACCGCTCCCTTGTGTGCGCCACTGCATGGGGTGAGTTGCATGGGGACTACTGCAACTCACATATATGTATATGTGTGTGTGGTAAGTGAGTGAAGAATATACATTTTGTACGGAAAAAAAATTCTCATGGGGGGGGGGGGGTGTGACCCCTCCCCTAACCCCCCACCTTCGCTACGCCCCATCCCTCTACAATTAAAATGGTGTAAACACAACAAGAGTGACCATTTCAGATAAAAGTCGTCGCCATTTTCTCATTCCATTATAGGTATAGCTCTTATCTTAATTATACACAGGGGGAGGGGGGAGGAGACTTTTTTCTCTATTTCATCAGCATTTCTGGTGTGATTTTTTTTTTCTTTTTTGACCAGTTAAGGTTTAAATCATAGGGGACATCATAACTGGCCATTTTGTTTAAGTCATTAAAATTTGAAAAGCCCGATCATTTAAAAAATAGGGCAAAGCATTTTTTAAACAATTACAATGACGTTGGAAGATATTTATGATTTCGGTTTGGCTGTCCACGAGGCGTAAATAACCAACGGATTTATGGATGTTATTTCTATGTAATGTAACTTATAATTATGGAATGCAAAGTAGAGAAGTAACGAATAGTGATTTGGCCGAATACCGAATATTCGGCCAATAGCAGGCTGAATATCGAATATTCGGCGGCAGAGTATTAAGTTTTTCAAAATTTCCTTTTAATTGTAAATTATCTGTCGCTTTTCAAATTTGTAATTAAAGACTAACTAAAATTCATTTTATATTATTTGTAGGTACTTGCATCGAAATTAGTAAATTTGTAAGTACTTGTAAACTATAAAATCTGGGTCATGAAAAAATATTTTACAAAGTTAAACACTAATAGCAGCATAATTGTATTTCGAGATAGTATAAATAATTTAATAAATATGTTATGGTAAACGTGATTAATCTGGTAATTATGAATAATCACATCATGCTTTGGTTTTTACAGCCTGAGCAAAACATATCGAGAAGCTTTTCAAAATTATGTTTGTAATTGAGGATTTGAAGATTTCTCCTACCTCCATCCCATAAAGAAAAGTAGAAAACCAAGTCAATGAATGTCACTCAGTTGAAAAATCTGCACTTCTTTGATATTATAAAATACATTATATTATTTTTCATTCAGCTTAAAATTCAATGACTTAGGATATTTCATGATATGAAATGAATACGTTGGAGTATAACTAAGCAATATTATTTGTAAATGGATTTAAAAATACATGTTAAATTTTTTTCTCTTTGTTCTGAGATTATTCAGCTGAATATGTAGCAATATTCAACCACAACTATTCGGACGAATACCTGTTCAGTATTCGGCAAAACAGCTGACTAGGCCGAATACCGAACGAATATTCGTTACATCTCTAGTGCAAAGTAGACCTACCTCCACGTGGTGCACCCTGAGCAACGTTAAACGGCAAAGTGGTCTACAGCTTCGGCAAGTTCTCTCGTCCTCGAAAGAGCCATGCAAGGCGGCGCTTGGTTAGCCTGCTTGTAAATTATGTCTAAAAATTTTAAAATGCAGCAACTTAACCGTTTGCAGTCAACACGGTTGAAAGTTGACGATCTTCTAGCCATCCCAACGGTCCACGTCGTGAAGCTGTTGCTCAGTTACGTCTTTTGACGGGTCACGACTGCCTGGGAGAGCATCTTCATTGTTTAAAAATTTTTGACCAACCAAACTGCCCTCTTTGTAGTAGGAATTGAGCCCACCCCCATAGTTGCTTCTCACTTCATGGCAACTCTGAGATATTAAGGCAATGACTTCATACAGGTTTTTGTATTTTAAGTCATTTGTAGTTTGCTTTTTGTACTTTTACTTGCTGTATTTTTACTTCTCTTTTGTATTGCCTTGATTTTAGAAAAAGAAAGAAAGACAGAAAAAACATTTACACTATTGAAAAGGTTGTAAGTAGCATGAATAGTTCTTTTGCAGGAGCACCCAATACAATTTTAATCAGGACGGTCTAAGGAAAATCATTGTTTGAAACTTAATTTAGAGATGTTCGTGAATTAAAAAGAAATATTTTTTCGCAGGATCACGCCGTAAAATTCCAATGCATTATGCTCTATCCATCCACTTCACGCGCACTACAATTGTAATGGAGGTCAATATAGACAGGGTATCCCAAAAACACTGACCTAGGCTTTTATTCCTTAAATATGGACCATAACCATGAGCAATAGTTACAAAGTTACGTAAAAAGGTGCAGAATTTTATGGTATCCTTTAAAATATTTTTGGATCTTAAATCTAAATAAATGCAAAATTTAAATTTTATACTGTCCCCGTACAAAAAAAAAAAATTCCCAGTTTGTAAAATGTGGTTCATACATTCATTAGGTGACGTACAAAGTTTCAGTCCTTAATCATAAAAAGGCACAGAGCTATGTTTAAACAAAGTGGTTGAGGGGCTATACCATACCCAGCAAAAATACTATGCGTTTAAGCAATCCTAGGTTTCTGCCATACTTTGGGCACAGCCCCGGATACGCCATCTCCGGATGTGGTTTTTTTTCTGATGGAGAGTTACTGAAAAGGGATTTTTAAGTCAACCAGTATTTATTTTCATATCTCTGAGGCATTGTGTGGTAAATGGATGAAATTGTGTTTATCACCTAATTAATGTATGGAGCCCATTTTACTAAATGGAAATATTTTTTTGTAATGGTATAGTACAAAAATTTTAATTTTGTTTTATTTAGATGGCTCCAGTTTCCGCGTGAACTCTGAAAGAGGGCGCTCGTGGGCAACATAGGCCAGCTGAAAGAGCCAGTCAATGTTATGGAAGCGCAATTCCATCCATTTAATTCCCCCCCCCCGTACACATTTTTTCTCAAAAAATTCAAACTTGCGAGACTTTCAGTGCTAAAAGCTTCTACTCTATCACATAATTGTTTTTTAAATTCATTATTATTAATTTGTGGAGATGTTACTTATTGAAACAATGCATGTTGGATTTTTTTATCTCAAGGTACCGCCACACACCGAGTGTCTCTTGGTGTTTTCACGGAGTTCTGCGGGTAAATGATTCGGCTTATTTGGGACTGTCTTTTAAAGCCGATGAATCAAGATCCTTTAAAATGTGCAGGTCATTTTTATTGGGAACAGAAGGGCATAGTTTGTTTTGATACATGGCCTTCATCTAATTAAAATAAGTCAATACTTTAATGATGCTTTATACAATTTTTAAAATTATGAATTGCTTTCTGTAGGTTCTAAAGGACTGCTCAGACATTTCTGGATAAAGTTTAAATGATTCTGGATAATTTGAAAGGAAATTATACATTTTTTTATATTAAAAATTGAAAGTCATCCCTTTAAAAAATTATTTTCTGGAATTTGTTATATTGTTTTGTTGAATGCGACAAAATCAGACTGTTGCTGATCATTTTGATTCTATGTAAGAACTTTGTGGTAGTAAATTCACAACTGAATCGTTGTGTCATCGTTCTACCATATTGGAATATAAAAAACTGAAGAAAAAAAAAGACATTTTTAAAATAAGTCATTAAAACACTCGCACATGTAAATTTTACGTCAGTCACGAAGAAGTGACGCTTCGTATATACTTTCGCAAGTCAAGAAACGAAAAAAAAAGAACGAAACAAAAATTTTCTTTCCCTCACTCCACCCCTCTTTTTTACTTTTTTTATGCCATTCACTCTAAGATTTCCGTGGTGATGCCAGAATAAAGATCCGCAAAATTGCGCAGTTCTATGGGTCGGAAAATAAGGTCATTTCGAGAGGACTTACCGGCTGACAGTGACCGCTTGTGGCCCCTCTGACCGGCAGATTCGGCGCTCTTCTTCTTACTCTCGATCATGCTGAAAGTGGACATGGGCCTCTGGTATGGGGAATGCGGCGGTTGCCGATACAAACTGGACATAGAAGACTGGCTGGGGGCCATCCCGCTACTGACCACCGCGGGAGGAGTGACTACCCCGCTGTCCACCCTTTCGCTGCCTGGGTAGGGCGGCAGTCCGGAGAATACGGAGTCCGCGGAAGTGGACGAATCGTAAACCAGGGGCTGTGTCTCTTCGTAGCCCTCTTTGCGGTAAGGGGCGACGTCGAAGAACGCCATGTTGAAGTCGCTCTGCGCTTCGTCGAATTGTAGGGCGTTCTCGACAGTCGATGCTAGGTCCGAAGTGGTGACCACCGTGCTGGTCACTGGAGAGTGGATGTCCAGGTCTGAAAACATATCCATGGTTTTCGATAGGATCGCCCGGTAGTCGCTTTCGTTACCTATCTTGCCTGACCGGGTAGACCCGGACGGGCTTAGAATTGGCTGAGAAATGGCAGCCTCACTTCAACAACGAGCTGAGATGGTCTCGCTTGAAAGTCTGAGGTGAGACAACGGAGATTCGTTTGGTTTTACACAGGTCTACAACAGGTTTTACACAGTTTCACAGAATAAATTTGTACTCCTAAAAATATATAGGATTCTCTCAGTAAGGTTTACATCAAACTTTGTTCTTATGTGCGGAATATGTATACAAAACATCCATTTATCAATTCTTCAATATGCCTAAAATAAATATATTTAGTTATATATACACGTATTATTTTTACTTCTTCAACGGAATAACTGGTTAATATTGAGCAATATCAGTTCCAGAAACGAAAATATATATATGTATTATAATTGGAAGATCTTATATCGTAAAATAATTTACAAAGGCACAGAAAGATTCCTTAACAGTGAAATGCGAGTATTGTTCAGCGCAAGTCTTCGAGCACTGTTCTTTTTGTCAGGAAGAACAGTACTCGGTCAGGAGTATCTGCAATCGATGATAGAAAATAATCCAAAAAGGCACTTGTGACGGAAGACTTTCGAAAGATTTCCGCATGTGTCTTCGTAACTAATTACGTCTGACACAAATCACAATGGGAAGAAGGTCCAATGCAGCGGAAGACGTTACGATCGTGCGACGGATACGCAAGTGCGAAAGGCATGGTCCCAAGCACGTGACAACTCATTCGGTGGGGGCTTTCTAGGAGTACGAGAAGCCGGTAGAACAGCACATAACACGCCGGCAGACGATCTCTCTTTTCCGTACGGTGGTTGTGTTTACAGTGCACGGTCGTTGAACTGAACTGAACGGAGGGAAGCTCCGGATCTTTCTTTCCGGGCAAGAGAGAGAGAAAATCCCCGCTCTCTGGTTGGACAGGAAGTGGAGTGGATCCTGCGCCGTGAATGGTCGGTATCGGAAGAAGTGGGTGGTGTCCCGTAAAGTAAGCTCGGAGGAATCGAGAGTTTGTTGGAGGGAAAGTGAACGATTCCCGAGACGTTCTCAGATGGAGGTTTTCTCGTTTTCGTTTAGTGCTGAGTTAGTTAATTGGGGGAGAAAGAACGGCGATCATTATTTTAACTTTTTTTAATGGAATTTCGAAATAAAATAACGGGAAAAGAACGCATAGAATTTGCTCCGCTTTCGATGACTTATATGCAACACTTTACAAAAGATGGAGAAGTCATCAGGGCCGATCATCATGATGCTAGGCCCAGTGCAAACGGACATTTTTGAGACTTGCTAGAACAACAATTTTCTACGTGAAATTCCATGAAAGCAAGATGACGCATTTAAGTTGTTTCCGGTAAAATATAAACTTAACAGATAAAAACAATGTGTTTTTAAATTCTCAGTACCAGGCAGGGACGTAACCAGAAAAAAATATCGGAGGAGGTCCAAACGATAAAAAATGCAGAATTTTTCACAAAAAAAGACTTAATTATTGTCAATTTAGTTACAAAAATGCCGGATCATACTACACACCTCCTGAAACCCCCTTTAAATACGTCCTTGGTTCCAGGGGTTGATTTACGGCAGGGTGCTTTTTAGGTGCACCGAAACCTTACCAGGTAGTAGCAAAATATGTACTAAATCTGTCTTTCAAACACACTATAAAAGACTGATTTTTACCTGAAAATAAAAAGTAAAATGCCTAATTTTCGAATGCAATCCATGAAAATTACTTAAACTTTTTAATGTAATCAATTTACATTTGTTTTCTAACGATATCTGCATTTTTGTAAATATGTATACACTAGCTGCTACCCGCGACTTCGTCCGCGTCGGCTTTAGAATTAGGTCCCGAGAGAAATGTAGCATGTGTGAATAACAAATATTGTTGCAACAAAAGAAACTGCATTTAAATATTATTTGCTTTTTACTTGTTCTAAATGAAGTTAGGGAATGCAATCCGGCACTGTTTTTCTTCTTGCGGGATTTCGGGATGGAGATTCATTAATCCCGCGGTATTGACATTTCATTTAGCTAGGACTTCATTTCAACAGGGAAAAGTAGAGAAAAGTAAAATTTTAAACACTATGAAGTTTAACTTCAATAATAATAATAATTAATATGAGATAATTAATACAGTAACTTACAGAACTATGAAAATTATAATCATGATAGTCAGAATAGTATACTAAGTTATGTCTTATGTTAGTTGCTAAAAATGAGTAATTTACAGAAATATACAATTTATAGATACAGTCACATACTTACGTTATTTTTTTAGAAGCTGGAAAAAGAACGTACAAAATCAAAGAAATTCAACGAATCATTTCTTAGTCTAGATTTAATTTTAGTAAAATAATTAAAATTGTGTATTCAAAAAATTAAAAACTAAAATGAAAACTTATAATTAATTCGTGACTGTTCGCTAAGAGATAAATTAGTATGAAATATTCCAGTTCATCTGGAGATGGGAAGTTTACGAAACATTTAGACTACGGTGTTTATATTTAGATGTTTGATCCAGACTCCAATTGGAAGATAATTTTAAAAAAAATTATAAAACTTTAAACTAAAATTTGTAATTTTGATTGGTTTATTGCTAGATAAGAGACATAAATATGCAAAAATCCTCGGTCTATTGATTGGGAAAGCAGCGTAATAAAAATAATTTATTTCTCAGTGTCAATCCCGCGGGATTAGGATCCTAATCACGCGGGACTAGTCCCGCAAAAATTTGTGCGGAATCCCGCTGGATCCCGTTCCCGCGGGATCGGGATTGCATTCCCTACATGAAGTATAATGCATGGTAGTATACTTCATTTAAAATAAGAGAATATGAAGAGTTACTAAATTTAGATTTTTTTCAGGCATTTGGCGAATAAAGACAGTTATGACAGTATTTGCGAACTGTTTTGTAAAAGAAATATTTATGCTATATGCATGAATTTTAGTCTATGTTAATCAGGAATAGAGCAGCTTTCTATTAGTGAAAAAGTTTTAGAATCGGTTCTGTAGTTACAGAGATACCCAGAGAGCGTAATATATTAGAATTATTTTGAGTGTTCCTGTAAAGGAACTATTTACGCTACATGCATGAATTTTAGCCTATAATACTCAAGAATAGTGTAGCTTACTAAATACAGTAAAAAAGGTTTAGGAATCGGTTCAGTACTTACAGAGATGCACATAGAGCGTAATGTAATTCTTATGAGCATCCCTGTAAAAGAACTATTTGTGATATATGCATTAAAGGTAGCTTATAACACTTAGGATGCCACCAGTGTCTAAGAAGTTCTGCTCTCAAAACTGCAAGCCGGGAGGTGCCAGGTTCAAAACCCGATCGCGCCTGTCGACCTAGCCGCTCTCAGTTTTCCGTGGTTTTCTAAAAAACCTCGCGTAAATACGGGCTAGGATCCCTTAGAAAGTCCCCCACAGAGGAATTCGCCATATAGGCCTAGGACCCTAGTGCAGTCAGTCGGTCTTAATCCAAAAACAATAATACTCAGGAATAATGTAACTTTCAATCAGTGAAAAAAGTTTTACAATCGGCTTAGTAGCTACAAAATTTCCATAGAGCGCAATGCATTAGAATTATTTTGAGTGTCTTTGTAAAAGAATTATTTATGCTATATGCTTGAAAGGCTGCCTGTATGTTGATCCAGGGCATAAGCTATTTTCATTACAAATTTTTCCAAATCCGTTAACCATTTTTGTGTGATTCAGTCAAAAACATCCAAACACACCACACAAACGTACACATTTATATTATTGGTAGGATTTGGAAATTTATGAACTTTAAGAAACACATCTGGACTTTTCTTGGTACTTACGTATTATCCCGGCGGTAATTCCCGCCAAACTGTTTTTTCGTGAAATGAGTTGCCAATCGTATTCAAAAACATTAATAATTTCATGTGCCCGGCATTTATTTCGGCAAAAAATCGCTTTTCTTGGCGGACCGCCGGGATAATATCCTTTTCTTTACTTATGCTTTATAATTTGGCGTAAAATCAACATAATTTCCATGTTTTTGAAATGCATGCGCTTTTGCAAATAGAATTTCTGCTTTATTTTAAAAACATAAATCATTTTGTGCGGGCGATAAAACGGCTTTTAATTAATAGTTAGAAAAGTAGTTAAAATTCCAAAATTCTGAGCCTCAGGTGCACTTTACCGAAGTTATGAGCTCAGTCATGTTCAAATTTTCAAAGCTCTGCTTTCTGTAGATTTGTCTGGAGAACATTCATTTTTATTATTACAGATAGATAGATTTGGCATAAAACTGGCTTAATTTCCGTGGTTTTTAATGTTTTTCAGATGCACGTTCTCATTTGTTGAAGTAATAGCATTCTTGTTAGCTCAAAACATGAATCATTTAATAAGGGCGAAACTCGCCAAGCATGGCAACGTAAAAACGGTTTTTAATTAATAATTAAAAAAGTAATTAAAAATCTAAAATTCTAAGTAGCCTATAACCATCTCCAGGGTCCCATCTATATCTAAACCAAAATGCATCCTAATCGATTCAGGGGTTTAGGCGTGAAAGCGTCATAAACAAACAAACAAACAAACTCACTTTCGCATTTATAATATTAGTTAGGATTTAATGGTACTTTATAATGATAACCAACAACAAGTTTGTCAACAAATTTCAAGAGAAAGCGAAATTCTTATCAATTTTCTTTCACAAATTTTTTAGTTAAAAAAAAAAAAAAAGAAATCTGAAACAGAGTTTTTACCTTATTTTTTTTTCTCCCGAGTATTTTCAAAGGAGACAGGAATTTCATTCATTTGTAATAGTTAACGCATTTAACATAAAGAATTAAGCAATGCGACTGCGGCGCCCGAAATTTTAATGTAAACTAAATGTTTATGCATGGATGATTTGAAATACGCAAATTAGTGCTGCAATTTAAATAATATTTTATGGTAAATTTTTGTGCAGAACCCCAGCGAGTATTTGTACGCTGGGACCCCAACGGTGTAAATCGGTCCGTGATCCGTACACATACTTATCAATAATGGGATATTAAAAGAATTTTCAAACAAGAATAAGATTAAAATTTTGAGGGATTTTTTACTTCGGGTAACTGAAAATCTCTGGTTTAACTTTGACAAAATAGCTCGTATAGTAGCCGGAAAACGAATGCATCAGAAATGACGAATTAACTCGGGCGTAAGAAGAATTTTTGATAACATGTGTGTAATTAAAAGTTTGTCTTCTGAGTTTTTTGAAATTAAAATTAATTTTTAATAAAGTTTAAAAATTTATATTCTTCAAATAAATAGTTAAGTATAAATATTTTAAAGAATACAGAGTTTCTTAATGCACAATTTTTGAAAAATATAAAACATTTTGAGCGGCTGAAGTAAACAAGCTCAGTATTAAATGAATGACGAAATCCCAGCGGATCGGTGGGCGAATTCAGAAAAATGATATGCTAAGGAGGGTGGCGGGGAGGCATACCCATGTCAGAATTCATGCTGGCATTTGTTTGTTAGACTAGCATTAAATGCTGTATACCAGCAAGGAAAAAAAAAAAAGCATAAACCGCTATGAATAATTGCTGGTTCCACCAGAATTACCAGCAAGTCTGTATTGGACAGGTGTGCATTGGACACTTTACAGCTTGTCCAGGATACATAATACAGCTTGTGTTGCTTGAATATTTTGCTGGCCTATCAGCAATCAAGACCACCACTTGCTTGAACTTTCTGTTATTCTAGCAGAAATTCACAATCAACAGATGCTTTTTTTATTGCTGTTTTTTTATCAAAATTGCTCCAAAATTAGGTAAAGATTAATACATAGTCTAAACGGTGTTCTCAATGGACGATATTTAGCTAATTACATTATCGAACTGCGAATGCAGAATAACAGTTTTATTTTTGGCATATCTCTTTGTACATTCTGGTTTAAAAGTTTTATTTTTGGCATATCTCTTTGTACATTCTGGTTTTACCTCTTTCGTATTTGGCCCCTGCCATTGGAAATAAAAAAAATTTTTGGCATATCTTTACTTGACTCGCCCTGGAATCGAGCCCTCAATCTACGGAATGAGAGACCGTTACTCTTCTCCACTATAGGGTGTTGTAGTTGCACTTTAGTATCTGGCAACACTCGTTTCGAAAAGCAAACGACAGCTTTGTACAAACGAACCTCTGAAGTTGTACTGCGCGTTGATAGATTAATAATTTGAAATCGATTTAAATTTTGTAAAAACGAGTTCAAACTATTGCATTCATTGGATGATAGTACTAAAAAGTATTATGCTAATGAAATTCGCAAAATTGAACTGATGGATCCACATGGTGATGATCCGTACAAGGGAAATATCGGGTTTTGGCTCGATATTAAAAAACAGGGTTGTCCAAATTAAACTTCCCTAACTCAGAGGCTTGTGCAGGATGTTGCATGGGTCATAATGTGATGAAATTTTGAAAGCAGACACTTCAAATCCCGCGCTCGTGATTTATTTAAAAAAAATATTAGTACAAGATGTTGCCAATAGGTGGCGCTGCGGATCAACAAGACGTTCTATATGTGGGGGGAAATTCGGTTACCGGGTGTCCTCGCCAAGCGCCGATGTGTCGCCAAGCTTGGAGTTTGGTCGAAAGTTTGTTTACTTTAGCCTTAGAGTCAGATGTCTGTTGTAACCTGTGTAGATTGAGTTGAGGTGTTGGATGATGCTGTAGTTTGATGAAAAAACGCTCGGTGGGTACATTAAACGATACCAGGATGTTTGGTAAAGGGATTTTGTGATTGGTTCAGGCAATTTAACTGTAATCGGTAAACCGAGGTTTTAAAACGAGGAAATTTGAAATCTGTGAGCCAGTTCTTGTTTTGTGTTATTGGTGTTTGGTGTGTGGTTAGTATATGTTGGTTTTGTGGTTAGTTAGTAAAAGAAAGCGTTTTGGTGTTATGTTATTAGCTGTTGTGCGTTTTGGATATTTTTCAGGAGTTTCTTTAGATAAAGGTAAGTGTTTTTTTTTTTAAGAATTTTTGCAATTGCTTAAGGTTTTCAATGTGAATTGTAAATGTGTATAAGTAGGTTATTTAATCCACCGATGTTGTTTTGAGTTGAAAACGGGCCTGCGTTTGCCCAGTTTACATTAGCTGTATGAGTAGGTTGCTTAATTCACTGTTATTTTTTTAGTTAAAAACGGTTTACTGGTTGCCTAGTTTACATAGCTGTACAACTAGGTTGGTGAATCCACTGAGGTTTTTTTAGTTAAAAACGGACCACTGGTTGCCGAGTTTACATAGCTGTACAACTAGGTTGCTGAATCCACTGAGGTTTTTTTAGTTAAAAACGGTCCACTGGTTGCATAGTTTACATAGCTGTACAACTAGGTTCCTAAATCCACTGAGGTTTTTTTAGTTAAAAACGGTCCACTGGTTGCATAGTTTACATAGCTGTACAACTAGGTTTCTGAATCCACTGAGGTTTTTTTAGTTAAAAACGGTCCACTGGTTGCATAGTTTACATAGCTGTACAACTAGATTGCTTAATATTCTGAAATTTTTTTAGTTAAAAGTGGTTCACTGTTTGCTCATTTTTAATTGCCTGTTACTGAATTTGCTGACAATTTTTAGTGTTAAGTATGGATGGTGTATTTTGTTTTATTGTTTTTTTTTAAGTGGAATATCTGTGGAATTTTAAAGTGTTAAAGTAATTTGTATTTCCTGACAGTGCTCAACATAGTGTATTATTTTATCGTATTCTAAAATGGTGTTTCACACGTGAAAAATTTGGCGACAAAAAAAAGCGCCAAGTAGCGGGTGTTGGCGAGAAAAAAAAGTCGCCAAAAATAGGCGACACCCGGTAACTGAATTACTCCCTATATGTGTGCCGTGTTCGAATAGGGCATATCAACAGCACGAGAAAAAGTTGGCACACTGACAACACCATGTGGCGATTGGCTAGTGGCGTCCACGACCGCCAAAGCAACGTCTAGTACGCGTGCAGAATCCACAACATGTCGTCCTCTACCTGGTAAAATTTGCAGCTGTCCGGTTCTTTAGAACTTCTTCATCATGTATCGTAAAGCGCGTGGTATCGTTGGTCCTTGGCGTAAGTTCTTCAGCCGTTGGAATGCTCTTATCGCAGCACAGGAGTTCTCGTCATTCTGGTAGAAAAGTTTCACAACAGAGCTTTGTCTTTCAAAGTCGCCATTGTGCATCAGCGAGTGGAAACAACTGCCTGTGCAGTGCCTGTCTTCTACATTTGTAAGGCTCATCTTTTGGATACGTTGCGCAGAAGCTTTATTTCTCCAAACCACGTTGTTGCAATATGCAAATTACAAGTGTTACACCGCCACCTACCGGCATTTTTTTGTACTAATATATTTTTTTTAATAAATCACGAGCGCGTGATCTGAAGTGTCTGTTTTCAAAATTTCATCACATTATGATACATACAACCTCCTGCACAAGCCTCTGAGTTGAAGTTTAATTTGGACAACCCTGTATATACATATATATATACTTACACGCTTAAATCTATTGATTAAAACTAACACTCCTTTATTGATTAAATTTCTTATCGGCAGATTTAAATCCTTTTACGCTAAAAATTTCCGAAAAATAATCATTAAAGACAATAATTTGTAAAATCCTCATTCGCCTTAATGCTCACGATTCGCTAGATTCTACTTAATTCCATTTTTCACTTAAATCTTGTATATTTGAGTATTCTGACTTCCCCACGAAAAGAAAAGTCTGGTAGGTATCGTATTACTATCACGTGACCAACGCTCTTCAACGGATTCTCGTAGTCTCTCATAGTCACCTCGCGGGCATCGAAGGACAAGCATGTTGTTATCAAAATATGAAGTAAAAGAATTTCTGAAGAGGATACTGGATGCACTTATGCCAAGTCCTTTTGTTGTGGATGCTTAGTTGTGTGTGTATTCGCTTGTGATAATTTTTTTTTTTTTTTTTTTTTTTTTTTTATCCGAATACCAAATGCATCTTTTTCATATTCAGAGTTGTGAAATAAATTCAGCCTAGATATGGAGGAGATGCTTTAGGTAAAGATTTCAATTTAATGACATAGTTTCTTACGATTTGATTATAAAAAGCTGTTATAAAACAAATGAAGTTATGATATCTCCACTCAAAGTGAGTAAGTAGTATTTTACCTTTTTCATGTCAATAAATTAGGTTGCTGCTTTAATTAAATCTCACAGCTGGTTTAACCATGATTGCATTTCTGTATTCTGATTGTACTGTGGATTTGCTTTATAACTAGAGACTATAGTGAAATTATATTCTATTTATTGAAAAAAAATACTTTTTTTATAGTGTATTAAGATATATGTAATGTATTTGCCTTGATTTAAAATTTATTTTCTCGGGCTTATAATCATAGATTACAGCTCTGATAATAAAAAATGAAGAAACCGAATAATTCAACATATTAATCAAAAACAGCAAATTTTCATAAAACACCCTTTTTCTAGCTTAAAAGCCTTTTTCTAACTGTTCCCGCAGTTTGAAACGATTTTCGCAAAATCTCAAACTCTAATCAAGATTTTTAAAAATTGGACGCCTATATTTTAAGCTGGGTAGACCACCTATATCATGTCACCCAATTTAATTTCCTTCGCTTCAGTTGTTTTTACGTAATGCGTGAACAAAACAAGAGTTACGGACATTAGTCCGTAATGCGTGAACAAAACAAGAGTTAAGACAGACAATTTTTATTTATTTACTTATTTATGTATTGAGGGTCGTACTGGATTGCTTGAAACGAATAGAAATCGCAAAATTTTTGAAATCGTAGTTAAGGCTCAGTGTCAATTATGGAATCTGAAAACTATAAATGATATGCAGAATAGGTTTATTTTACTCACTGGGACTTTGGGGAATCAAAGTTTTTATAAAAGATTTTGAAACAAACTAGTATTCATTGTTCACACGTTGAAATTATAGTGTTGTCATTGCGTTTCGAGCAATTGTGTTTAGATAATGCAATTCCTCAAAAATAGACTGTTTCGAATCTTATTGATATGCAGGTCAATTTTTGAAAGGTACCTTTAAAAAGGTACCTTTTAAAAGAATGGCAGGTTTTCTTTTACACAATTATTAAAATTGCTTTTGTTATTCTCGTTAAAATGTATTTAATTAAAATAAAGGGATCTTCGGTGGAAAGTTCAGCTTCTTCTCAATTCACATGCTTTGAAAATTTTTACACGTATTTTGTATTTTGTGTGTATTTCGAAAATACATGTATTTTGTATTTAGCATTTTTTAATTCAGGAAGTAGAATAAAGCCGGGGAAAATGGTGGGAAAATCGTATGCTTTTATTAAAAGGTCCTAAAATCAAGCTGTTAAATTTATGTTAATTAAATTATCGACGTTTCTTATATACTTTGGACTTATATAGACTGAAAATATAGCAATATTTTTAATGGTATCAAAATACTTTCCTACGGTGTCATTTTTAGTTAGGCAAATATTGATACCCCCATTTTCCCCCATGGTGGAGGAAATGAGGGTAGTATAAAAGAATAAAAGTATCTGTACATTTTTCAATAAAAAGCAAGTTAATGCTATGAATGAAAAAAAAAGGCACACACACACAATTCATTGTATTCTTAATATACTTCAAGAAAAAGATGTCTAGAAAAGGATTACTTCTCAAAATATTGAGCTAAGGAAATAATGTCCATGATTATCAAATTCAGGTTCACTCAGTATATGGCAAATGCGTAGACAGGGGATGGCTGATGGGGCTGGAGCCACACCCGAAATAAGTAAACTTAGATATGATGAAAAGCCTTACGTATTTGGCCTCACCATGGCGCAGTGGTTATGCCACTGAAAATGGTAGATGGCCGAAGTGTGAAGGTCCCGTGTTCGGGTCCCATCGCGCGGCTGTCGATCTAACGGTCTGGAGTTTTGGTAGGTTTTCGGGGAGTTTTAGGGGAGGGGATATGAACTTATATGTGTATAAATAGACGGAATTTCATCACTAATCCAAACATTTCGGGGGGGGGATATATCCCGATATCCCCCCCCCCTGGTTGAAATCTCCTAAAAGTTCATTAGAAGTACTTGTTATGTTGTTAAAATATTTCTCCATAGAAAAAAATATTGAAACGTCTACATTTTTTAGAGAAAGGTATTTTTCAATATACTCTCCTTTTCCTCCACCTCAACCTATATTATATTTTATTGTGTTTGTATCTATGTATTTTGTATTGAAAACACATTTTCGATGTATTTTGCCCAACACTTGACTCAAACACTTATGGAGGCAGAAAGGAAATCTCTGCCGCCGCGTCTTTGCAACGAAGGAAAAAACAAACAGGTGCACTTACCGACAAAAAATCTCATGTGAACACCACGACTTCTTTTGGTACGTCTGTTAAATTCCACACATTTTTGATGCACTTAATTTAAACTTATTAGCACTTCAGTGCTATTAAAATCGAGCAGGTTTTTTAGCGTCGACACAATTTGTCGCGCCGAAGCATTTTTCAAATATGTTTGCGAAATAACGCGGAGGGGGGGGGGAGGAGATATAAAATGTTGAAAGTCATACAAGTTTGCAATTTTTGATAATTGATCACGAAGTTTGGTGGCAAAAAATAAGTCTTCAAAATCGAACCAAGCTTGAATATATCTTCCAAATTTGGCTAGAAACTAGCAAACGCGGAAATTGATTATTACAAAGCTGGGGCGTATCCAGAGGGGGGGGGGAGTGAGAGGGCTGCAGCCCTCCCGAATGGGACCGTTTACTTAGTTTACAATTTGATATTTATCTTACATTTGAAACTTAGGTTAGGATTTGATACACAGCATCCCCACCACCACAGAAATAAAATCCTGTCTACGCTACTGTTACGAAGGAAATGTATAGTTAGAATATGCCTGACGAAGATTGTAAATAGTTTTAGTAGACAATTTTAAACCGAAGAAGTATTTTATGGAACAGGGAAGACAAATACGGTAAACTCATAGATTATGATACACTTTTCTTCTCACACACTGGTAATTATAAAGGTGAAGTATAGTTGGAATATGTCTGAAGAAGAGTGTTAAACAGTTTTAGTAGGCTATTTTAATATAGATTTCAATTCTGAAGAAGTGTTTGCGGAACAAGAAAGACAAGCACGGTACACTCATGGATTATGCTGCCCATTCCAAACAGTATTTAAAATGGTGAAGTATAGTCGAAATATACTTGGCAAAGATTGTATAACAGTTTTAGTAGGCAATTTTAAGATACATTTCGATTCCAAAGATGTATTTTGTGGAACAAGGAAGAAAAATACGGCACACTCATGAATAATGTTACACTTTCCAACTTAATGGAATATGGAAGAAAAATAGGGACGACGCATGGATTATGCTACTCTTTTTATATATAGAACTTTAGTGGGTATTTAAAATGCGAAAGTGCTTCAGATTTTAATTTTTCTTTTGAAATTGCGACATGATACTTCAATAATAACACCCCACCCCCCCCTAAGCACGGCTCTGTTCATACGTATAAATATGCATGCAGACGTCACCTCAAAACAAGTAAAAATAAATCGTACATGCATAAGTACGTGCATAAATGAGACATCACGCAGAAACATGTCAAAGTAAATTTAAAAGGGTCAAAACCTACTTTTTCCTTCAAATTGTTAATACCAGATTTATTTATTTTTTTAGATTACAATTTAGAAGGTTCAAAATTGACTTTTCTGTCAAAATATTAATACTATTTTTTTTTTAATTCCTTTACTTCGTGCAAGGAAGTGATAAGATTGTGTTGAAAAGTGTTCTGCATAGTCGATGCATTCGGTATGACGAATATTTCTTTTTTGTTCTATGCAGAAATGGTTCGAATTTCCGCCCATGCAAAATGTGCCCATGAACAAATTCCAAAGCATTGAATAATAATAAAAAAAAAGTTTATATCACTTCCGCATAATCTCAACGTGAAGAAAGATCTTTTTGACATTTTACCACTGCACTTCCTGTTAAAAAAAAAAAAAAAAAAAAAGGAAAAAGAAGCCCCACAATTATTCCAAAACGTCTTCCCTCAGTGAAAACGTGCTTCACAATAACTTAGATAAAGGGTTAAAAAACCTCTAAAAAGGAAAGGTGAAAGTGGTAGTGGTGTATAAAGGGTTGAGGGGGAAAGTCTTAACCTAGTTCCCAAAAACCCCGTGACACCTGCGATTAACAGATGTTGAATGTAAAATGACCCCCCTCCCTTCTCCCAACCATGCCCTTTTAGTATTTTAATTTTTTAAAAGAAAATTTAACTCGAAAATTAAAAGCTTAACATTCTGCGATAGGGAAGCACATTACTGAGAAGGTTCTTCCTGTATAAACCGTCATGGATCCTATATGCTAGAAAGAAACCTCAGAAAATTCATGCTGCTTTTCATGAAAGATCTTATCGGCCGACAAAAGACCGATTAATTATCATAATTAAAGAAATAAAGCAGAGGAGGTAATTACATCGGGAACTGGCATTTTAGATACCACATCGAAATTGCCTTTCTACTTTTCTTTTCAACATTTTCCAACAAAATTGTAAAGTGCTTATGTTTTCATCTTCTTTGTATGTCTGTCCTCGGGGGCTCTAACTGTAAGTAAAGAACGTTTTCATCTGATAAGCTGCGTAATTCTCCTGAACCCGTCATTGACTTATCCATTTATTCCCGCCAGTTTGACGTTAACTGCGCGCAGTTGCTGCTTATTTTTGAAATTTTAAAATGTGTGACAAAATTAAAGATCCCTCCAAGTGTGAAATGAGTCGTGCGAGACGCTCCGATTATAAAACACTTTCCAACACACTATTTTTGGGCCCAATTTGGCGATGTATTTTCCTTAAGTCTGGCGAGATTTCGGAGATAAAATAATATTGTATTATCACTATAAATGCAATTTTATGAGACCCTGTAAAAGATCTTTAAATTTTTTCTTATCGTTTAACTGAAGGGGATTGAACTGTATTGGATTTCCTTTGAGTGCTCCTGTAGAAGAACTATTACACTATTTTCAATGGAGATTATTTTGAGAACCTTAATAATATGTATGCCAATTTTGTTTTCTTTCAAAAAGCAGACTATCTCTAAAATACCTTTTCAAGAATGACTGACCACAGAGTGCAATGTATTGGATTTTTTTCTCCTATAAAAGAACTATAAATGCTACTTAGACCATTTTCAATAGAGTACATGGTACTGTGCATACAAAAACATAAATTTCGCACAAATCGATGTATATTTACGGCAGTTAGAACACTGGATGTTTGGACAACAGCACGCACATACAAACCGGAATCATAAATACCTCTCAGACTTGTTGCGACAAGTTAAAAATAAAAATATTACTCTTATAAGCAACATAACGGCATCGCACGAACAAGGAGAGCAAGAAATTTACTATTTCAAGGGTTAGCAGTCTAAAATTAATTTTCCACGCTCTAAAAAATCAGTTTAAGTTTGCAATTAAAGTGCTCTTAAGTTTGCAATTTTGTTTCATTGAAACCGTTAATCTCTTTTCGGTTCTAACGCTTTAACGGATTTACGTACCGACGCAACCGCCTTCCCACTCCTAGGCAGATGTCCCTTAGTTATGCCTTAACAAAATACAATACGCTAAATCGGTTAACTACAATGTAAGTAACGAATTTTCAAAATCATCATAGCTAAATACTATCACATTAGATACTTTTCGATTTATCCCCAAATAATAAAAATATCGCAAAGCTCGGTTCATTTTTCAAAGCATTTTTTTCGCATCCTATTTGGCAATATATTCCAAAAGTCGCCAACATTGGCGACGTTTGGAGCACAATTTTGAGGGAGGCACACCATTTATTATTCGTCGTATTATTAACTAATTATATTGTAGGATAGTATTATATGCTTTAAATGGATGTCTGTCTCTAAACTGCCATTGACCCAGGGGCGTAGCCAAGGCGGGGGGGTTAGGGGGTTATAACCCCCCCATGAGGAATTTTTTCCATACAAAATGTATATTCTTCACTTATCACACACATGTACGCATATATGTGAGTTGCAGTAGTCGTAAACCCTCCCCATGAAAAATTTCTGGCTACGCCCCTGCATTGACCGTATTGTATTGAAATTATTTTGAGTGCTCTTGTAGAAGAAATATCAATGATACAGACACTACTTTCGATGGAAAGCTTCATCTTGTAATCTTTAATAACATCTATTGATTTTGCTTCCTTTCTTATAGCAGAATATGTCTTAAACTAAGAAGTCAACGCCCACTGTGGAGGCAATTACAACGGGCGCTAGAAAGAACATTTGACGAATGCATGTGACAAGCAGCCACTTTTCAGTAACTCGAGTTACTCGAAAAAATTCAAGTCTTTCACGATGCCCGACTTGAGAAACTCGAGGAGATAAACAAGTTGTCCACGTAGCCAAGTTGAGAAGCTCGAGTGTTTCCCAAAGATTTTTCCTGGGAAGCTGGGGAGATATATATCGTTACCTTCACATGTTGTTTTCATTTGTTCCCATTGGTTCCGCTGTTTAGTAAATACGTACCACCATGCGTTTGCCCTATTAACTACATTTCCCTATTAAATACTATCCATGATGTCAATCTCCCCTATTAAAACACGTTTAGCTCGTGTTTGATTCGAGATTTACCCGAAAGTGGCAGTCTGAACGCACTCTCAGTATATTTATCTTCGACCACCTAAAATAAATAACTTCATATTCAATTTTTATTATTATACTGAAATCGAATTGCCGCCCAGGTGGTGTAGTGGCTAGAGAACCATTCTATCACGCCGTGGGTCCGGGTTCGAATCCCGGCTTGGGCATGGATGTTAACTTGTCCGTCCCTTCATAGGGGGGTAGTGCTGTCCGCCCACTGGGTGCTCCCATAATAAAATGGACAGTAACTAGGGCCGTTGATAGCAAAGGCTTGTGGCCAGTGCCTGCCCATTGGGGGGGGGGGGGGAAACGAAAATCGAATTTCATGCTCTTCAGGGAATCTGCGAAAGTTTTTCGCATTAGAACGAACTTATAAATCTGGAAAAAGCCTCATAATTTTGAAGCCATTTTCACTTGCAATAGCTAATTTTGTCACGCGAATGATTCACTTTCTTTTTACTCTCGAAAAAACAATTTAAATCTTGGAAAAACCCTGATGATTGTAACATCAATATGAAGTCATTTTCACTTGCAATAGTTAATTTTGTCCTGAAAACAATTAACCTATTTTACTTGCGGAAAATGGAGCTGAAAAGAGCGAAAAATCACTTCAAAATAAGGGAAGGGTGGATTTTCAGATTTTTAAAGGAGCGCAGACTGTTCTTTTATATTTTTATGAAAAATTTCAAGCGGATCTTACAAACGGTATAGATGTTATTAGGATTTTTATTATTCACTTTGCAAACTTTTTGCATTAATGGCGGAAAAAAGTTTTTTCTTGGAGTCCGGGATCAGTGTAACTGCATAGTAGTAGGATGATACGCTTTAAAGAATAACTTCCCAGACAGCGCAATGTGTTGGAAATATTTTGAGTTCTCCTGTAGAAAAACTATAAATACTGCATACACCATTTTCAAAAGGGTACATGGTAAAGTAGATAAGAATGAGATATATAAATTTCATCGAAATCGATGCCTATTTACGGGAGTTAGAGCACGGATAGACGGACAAACCGAAATCATGAATACTTTTCAATCTTGTTGGAAAGTGTTAAAAAGCTACGCACTGATTTTTATCATTCAGTACGAGAAAGTTCTCGAACTCCGTTGCTACTGGTGATAAGACGTAGATTTCGCATAAACAGAAAAGCCAGTCAATGGAATGGTTTCCCAAACAAAAGTAAAAGAGCCAAATTCTGAGAACCAAAAAGGTTATGGCTGCGGTGTTTTGGGATCAAAAGGTGTTATATTCATCAACTACATGCCTAGATTTAGGACCATAAATTTCGTGGCTTTCTGCCAGACCCTTCACCGACTATGCCCTGCCATTCTAAACAAACGGCTCGGACTGCTGTCCAGCGACATTGTGCTTCTTCACGATAACACTTGTCCGCCTGCTGCTACGTTGACAAAGGAATTGCTTGAGCAATTTAACTGGGAAGTTTTTGGACATCCACCTTATAGTCCGGACTTGGCCCCGAGCGACTACTTTCTTTTTCCCGAACAGAAGGATTTTTGAGCAGAAACTACCATGGAAATAATGGCGAATCGAAAGAGGAAATGAGTGTCTGGCTCTAAAACTCTAGAGGAAATTGAGTTTGCAGAAGTCATAAGAAAGCTGGTACAGCGTTATGACAAATGCCTCAATTTGAACTATAGCTACGTATAAAAAAAGGCAAGATGTCAAAATATGCTGTAAAAAAGTTTTCTTTCATTACCCTGAATAAAAATGTCTAAAGAAACAAACTTTCTTTACTTTCTTCAGAATTGCCCTCGCATGTTCTTTCCACGGACTGTACCATACACCCTATTTAAAAGGGTGCATGTAGCATTTCTAGTTCTTTTACAGGAGCACACAAAAGAATTGCAATACAGGAGGCTCTGTGGGCCGTGATTGTTCAAAGCGTATTTTAAAAATATTTCTCTAATCCAAACAAAATAAAATGAATATACGTTATTAACCATTTCAAAGTGATGCTTTTCCATCGAAAACGTTCTTCTACAAGAACACTCAAAAAAAAAAATAAATAAATAAAAGGAATACATGTGTTATAGGTAGCAGACATTCATCTTTTTCATCCAAAATGAATAAGTATATAGACGTTTATTAACAGCTACTTTTTTAAAGTGTAGAAATAATATTTAAAGTTCTTTTACAGGGTCTCGCAAAATAACATGCATCGTGATATACAACTTTTTTGAGGTTATGCTCTAGTTCTCGTCATGTTTGATGCAAAAACAATACGGTGTTGGAAAGTGTTTTGTAATCAATGCATTGGGTATGATTCATCTATCCTTATTAATCTTCAAATAAAATTACAAAAGTGGGAAAAAATCTGTTGTGGGCAGGCACTACATATCTTCTTTTCACGTTTGTTAAATTATACACATTTAGAATGCACTTTTTGTTTTACAGATTTACGTTCAAATAAACTTCCGTTTATCCAGCTGTAAAATATTTGTAGCTGTTTCATAACGATAAAAACTTACTGAGTTATGGAACTTTAAAAATCATACATTTCATCCATTTTCTCGGCCATTTTCAAGACGGTCCCTTACTAGCTTCTTAAAAATGGCCGAGAAATGGATGAAATGTATGATTTTCAAAGTTCCATAACTCGGTCAGTTTTTATCGTAATAAAATGAAACTTTTTGAGTTTACTCTGTTTTTGTGTACTGCATCTTTTCCTAAATATAAGTGATAGGACCTGGGGACCGTATAAAAATTTAATTTTTCTAATTTTTTTCTAAATGGGTTTTTTGGTTCGAAAAGCACGTAAAAACATTCTTTACCTTTTTTAAAACATTTTTCAAATTGGAAGTGCATATCTAAACCGAACGGTTCGGGAATTAGCTATTGGGTCACATTAAGACTGGACACCCTGTATATTATTCTCGTGTCTCTTCGTTGTTACTACTTAAGATTATTAAAATATTGAGTTTATATCTGTTAACGAGTGCGTATATCGTGGCTCACAGAAAAGAAGTTTTCGTTTGCCGCGGTATATATATTTACATTAGAAAATAGTGAGAGTTCTTAATGTAACATGAATTTAACATTTTAACATGAGTTTTTTAGCGGCAATTTAAAGCTGTGTTAAAATGTGTCACAGCATGAAATAAATATAAATACTGCTGGTTTGAGTGTGATCGTCATTATAAATAAACACTTTTTAAATATTGCATTCACACATACAACATTCTTCTAAATTTACTACTATTTCTTAAAATACAGCTTTTGGGCAAAATAATAACAGGACATAACATACATACTATTACTTCGCTTCGAAATTATTGCCTATATTAATTACGAAATAGTATTCTAAGACAATTAGGTAATTAAAACACACCTGAAGCTAGAAATTATTATATATCACGTTCATAAGCCTATGTGTTTCATATTTTTTTGAAGTTCCGCTAATTCAACGATCTCCATTTACTTCGCCTCGAAGGAAATATAAACAACCTGGATGCGCAGAAGCAGGAGATGCGCAGTTACCCAGTGTGCGCAGCGCCATCTGTTTGCAACAACAGCGTTATCCAACTTTCTAAGAGAAGTATCCCCTCCTATACATTTACCTTCCTGTCTACTTTTATCGGATATAAACACTTTCATATGTAGATGGTGAGTCACGTGACTCTTTAAATTACAAAGATTTGATAATCTGATCACGTGAAATAAAGCCGCTTATTACAATTATATACAAATTCGCGTGGTTTAGCCTGAAAACCTTATTGCGAAGGCGTAAATATTGTCTTTTTCTTCGACACACGTGCATATTATTGTCGTACAGCGATGTATTATACATATAAACCTTCCTCTTGAATCACTCTATCTATTGCTGAAAACTGCATTAAAATCCGTTGAGTAGTTTAAAAGATCTAAGCGAACATCGAGCGGAAACAACTTCATTTTATACTATGTAAAGAAAGATATATTTCGAGTATAGTTAGAAAACGCCTGGCGTATATTTTAAAACAGTTTTATTAGGCGATTTTAATATAGATTTCTATTCCGGAGAAGTGCTTTGTGGAACAAGAAAGGAAAACACGGTACACTCATGGATTAGGATGCCCATTCCAAACAGTATTTAAAATGTCTTTGCGGTACACAAGTTTCAATGGTACATGCACAAGTTTCAATGGTACTTACGTATTATCCCGGCAGTCCTCCAAGACAAGCAATTTTTCACCAAGATAAATGCCGGGCACATGAAATTGTTGATGGTTTGGAATACGATTGGCAACAGTTTGCCAGCAAATTTGACGAAAAAGTAGTTTGGCGGAAGTGACCGCCGGGATAATATGTAAGTACCGTTTCAACGCTCCCCAAAGAACTAGATGAAAACTAAAGTAAAGAAATGAGCGATAAACGCACTAGTTAAGGAATTTGAAGACACTTAATTATTAAAACTACATTAATTGGCAATCCAAAATAAATAAAAATGTAACGGCATGCTGTACTTACATGTAGTTCCAAATCGCCATTTTAATTCTAAATTACGATTGCCACATAAATGCAAAAAATCGTCATGGTAACTGCATATGTTTAATGATCGCTACCTTGGCGAGAGTCGAGGCGTTCAAGTAGGAATCAACCCAAGAAAGACAAACACGGTACACTCGTGGATTATGATGCACATTCGAAACAATATGTAAAATGATGAAGTATAGTTGAAATATACTTGGCGAAGATTGTAAAATAGTTGTAGTAGGCGATTTTAAGATAGATTTCGATTCCAAAGATGGGTTTTACGAAACAAGAAAGAAAAATACAGCACAGTCATGCATAATGATACACTTTCAGACTTAATGGAATAAGGAAGAAAAATAGGGACGACGCAAAAATTATAATACGATTTTAATATATAGCACTATAGTGCGTATTTAAAATCTGAAAGTGTTTCAGATTTTCATCCTTTTTACTTCCTTGTACGTAGTATAAGGAAGTAATGTGATCCCGAAAAATTTTGGGGGCCAAATTTCGACAAAAAAACCGATTTTGACTACATCTAAATTTAATTTTAAAATTTTTTTCGATGCATCTCATCGTAGGCTAGCATGCACGATCATATTAACGCGTCTGCAACACATTTTGACCAGCGGCGAGTTTATTGTGGTCAGTTTTTCCATGCCGTCTGTACGTACGTACGTATGTATGTAACTCGCATATCTCAAAAACTATGGGTCGTAGAATGTTGAGATTTGATATTTAGGATTGTTCTATGATCTAGTTGTGCACCTCCCCTTTTGGTGGCAATCGAATGGATAGTTTATGTACAGGACCGCCCAAAAGATTCGAAATACATTACGCTCTATGGGCCGAAATTCATTAAACTCGCCTAACTCAAAAGCTATTAGGCGTAGAATATCGAAACTTCATATTTTGGATAGTTGTAACATCTAGTTGTGCACCTCCCCTTTTCGTTTCATTCGACTGGATAGTTTATCTACAGGACTGTCCAAAACATTCGAAATACATAACGCTCAATGGGCCGAAATTCATTAAACTCGCATATCTCAAAAACTATTAGGCGTAGAATGTTGAAACTTTATATTTAGGATTGCTGTAACATCTAGTTGTGCACCTCCCCTTTCGGTTCCATTCGACTGGATAGTTTATCTACAGAACCGCCCAAAAGATTCGAAATACATTACGATCTATGGGCCGAAATTTATCAAAGCGTTTTTTAGAGGTATTGGGCTATTTCAAACGACTCAGAAATGATATATGCTGTAAAGAGTTAGAAAATGAATTCCTCCATTAAAAAAAAATGTCTTTATCATTTATACTTCTGCTACAGGAACACTCAAAAGATTTCCAATACATTACGGTCAATGGCCGACCACGGTCACGTGCCTCCCTCAAGAACTATGCCAAAAGTCGCCAAGCTTGGCGACTTTTGGTGTACGTGTGTGCATATTTAACTCTCAAATCTCAAAAACTATTATGAAATTTCATATATAAGAATGTTGTAACATCTAGTTGTGCATCTCGATTTTTGGTTCCAATCTACTGGAGAGTTTATTTACAGGACCACCGAAAAGAATTTCAGTACTTTAATGTCTATGGAAATCTTCAATATAATACAACTGTAGACAGTCATTGTTTGGTACATTCCCAAAATCTCGCCGTCTGTCCTCGACCTTGGCGAGTTTTGGCGAAATATCGCCAAATTTGGCGATAGTCAGTTATTTGGTCTATGCCCAAAGTATCGCCATTTGTCATCGTTCTTGGCGAGTTTTGGCGAAATATCGCCAAATTTGGCGATAATCTGTTATTGTTTGGTTCATGCTTAAAATCTCGCCAAATGTCGTCGACATTGACGAGTTTCGCCGAAATATCGCCAAATTTGGCGCCAAAAATTATTTCGTATTTTTTAGAACTATTGTAATATCTAACTGTTTTCAATATCTTTTTTGACAGCAATCGACTGAGAATTTATTTACAGGGTGAGCCAAATGACTTTAAATACATTGAGGTGTATGGATGCGTTCAATTCATTGAAAGTCTGTGGTCAATGACTACTTTGGCTATCACCAAAATCTCGCAGACTATCTCAAGTTTGTCGGATTTTGGTGAAATATCGCTAAATAAAGTGTCAGAAGGAAATCTTTCAAATTGAACTCAGCTTGGCGATATCGAAATATTTGGCTAGAAATCGCTAAACTTTACTATTATTGATATTTTATCTCTTTCAAACAAATAAGTTTAGAGGAAGTGCGTCGAAAATATTTTTGATCTAATGGACGTGCAAGGAAGTCATGTGTTGGACACATCAGATTTTTTTATTTCATTTTTTTGGACAAAATTTTTTATGGAATGACTATCAATAAATCTCAAGGCCAAACTATGTCTGTTTGTGGCTTAGATTTGAGCAGACCCTGTTTTTCAAACGGACAATTATACGTGGCATGCTCTCGAGTGGCAAACTCTCCAGTTGGTTTGTGTTATCTAAAGATGGGATAACAAAAAATATTGTTCACTTTATTCCATTAAGGGATTGATATTATTTTTTAGTAAAATTATTGAAATTAGCGATATATATATAAATTTAAAGAATAAATTACAATGAATTAAAAATATAAATGATTGGTATTGTGTTACTTTTATATTCCAGCATCGTTCACTCCATGCCTCTTCCACGCATATATCACATCCTCACACACTTATAATAAATTAGTAATTTCTTTCTACTAAAATAATCCTAGGAATAATTTATATGGCAAAACAATGTTTGCCGGGTCAGCTAGTTTTTTTACCCTCCGCTAAAGAGGGTAATAGTTTTGGGCAGACAAAAAAAGTCGTGGATGATAATTGATAGTAAATAAAATCTTACAGATCTCACGGAAATTTGAAACACACCAAGATCCGACACATGATTGGAATAATGGATACTTGAAAAATTTCAAAGTAACTTTCAAAGAGTCTATTGTGGTCAGTTTTTCCATGCCGTCTGTACGTACGTACGTATGTTCGTACGTACGTACGTACGTACGTACGTATGTATGTAACTCGCATATCTCAAAAACTATTGGTCGTAGAATGTTGAGATTTGATATTTAGGATTGTTCTATGATCTAGTTGTGCACCTCCCCTTTTGGTCGCAATCGAGTGTATAGTTTATGTACAGGACCGCCCAAAAGATTCGAAATACATTACGCTCTATGGGCCGAAATTCATTAAACTCGCCTAACGCAAAAACTATTAGGCGTAGAATGTCGAAACTTCATATTTTGGATAGTTGTAACATCTAGTTGTGCACCTCCCCTATTGGTTCCATTCGACTGGATAGTTTATCTACAGGACCGCCCAAAACATTCGAAATACATTACGCTCAATGGGCCGAAATTCATTAAACTCGCATATCTCAAAAACTATTAGGCGTAGAATGTTGAAACTTTATATTTAGGATTGTTGTAACATCTATTTGTGCACCTCCCGTTTCGGTTCCATTCGACTGGATAGTTTATCAACAGAATGGCCTAACAGATTCGAAATTCATTAAGCTCTATGGGCCGACATTCATCAAAGCGTTTTTTAGAGGTTTTGGGCTATTTCAAACGACGCAGGAGTGATATATGCTGTAAAGAGTTAGAAAATGAATTTCTCCATTAAAAAAGTGTCTTTATCATTTACAGTTCTGCTACAGGAACACTCAAAAGATTTCCAATACATTACGGTCAATGGCAATTTTAGGGGCATTCATCCATTTCAAGCACAATACCGTCCTACCACATAAGTTAGGTAATGGTCCGACCACGGTCACGTGCCTCCCTCAAGAACTATGCCAAAAGTCGCCAAGCTTGGCGACTTTTGGTGTACGTGTGTGCATATTTAACTCTCAAATCTGAAAAACTGGAAGAACGGTTGGTTTCTCCCCGTTTGATTTACATGCAAATACATCCTGTACATGGCTGCCAATACAAATTAAAAGGTTCTGTCAAAAAACCTCTTTAGCGGAGGGGAAACTAATTTCAGCTGAAGGCTGAATATTTTTTTTATTTTTTATAATCTTCGCTGACGTTCAAGTTTGTCACTGTATTTTCTTATCCGACAAGCACGCAGCCTGGCAAACTACTTTTCCGGTGACTTGAGTACGCCGGAGGAAAAGCGAACAGACGGGTCAAGAATATAAGAAATTATTAGGCGTTGTACTGGTAATGTTGATCTTAGTTTTAATGAGTAAATGAATCGTAATGTTGAGTGAATAATCGAGTGAACCGTAATGTTGATCTTAGTTTTAATGAGTAAACGGGGTGAAGGGCAAATAAACCATGCCATATGCATCAATAATGTAACACTTTTCAACAAGATTGGAAAGTTAATGATTCAGGCTTGTCGGCCCGTCCGTGCTCTAATTGCTGTCAATATGCATCGATGACTACGAAATGTATGTTTGTTATTCCTATATACTGTAAAGATCATTGAGCTCAGGCCAAGGGTGCACACATTGAATAAAGTCTTCCCTTATACCCACAGTGTCGTTTCGTACTTTTTCATTTGAACACTCCTTTTACAAGCTACTTGCAGGGCGACGAAATTTGACAATCAATTTTTTTAATAGGTTGTGCTAATTTTTTTTAGCTCAAATGCCTAAATAATTTTAAAAATTGGATTACAATTGTGAAAAGTGTTTCTGTCGGTCTAACTGGCATCAATATGTATGGAATGCTACAAAATTTATAAATGTTATTGCTAGGGTCTATGGCATGTACCCTATTAAAAATTATACTAAGTAGCATAACTTTTCTTGTTTTTTTTTTTTTTTTTTCATTAGGCTATTATTAATGTTAACCTCGAAAATGTGTAGAAATTTTTGTGAAATGATATTTTTCAATTTTCAAAGTGTATTTTTTTAAATTTTTTATATTTTATCATTTTATCATTTTAGCTTTTGAATTGTTCCGGTTGCATTACATTGAATAAACCATTCTTTCCTTATTCCAAGCGGTACGAATATTAAGGAAAAGCTTCTCTTCTCTTTAGGACTTAAAATGAGACTCTCTTAAAGACTTTTATTTTTACACGTCGGTATGCTGCAGTATAGTGTATTGAAAATCTCTAACCTAAGTGCTGCCAATTTTCCGTTCGGAAAGTTGCCTGATTCTACGACTTCGTACACGTTTTATACAGTGAACCCTGTGTACCCACTCAATTCCTTTGCCATCCAATTAACTTCAGAACGACGACAGCTATAGTCATAAACGTGGGGTCCAAGCGTAGTATAGTATCTATTCGCTGTCTAATAGAAGCTGCTTACAGCGCCACCTGACAGGTCAATTCGGAGTGAGCGTTCTTATCTCAAAAATGGAACGAGATACGGAAAAGCTATCCATGACGAAGCTGCTCAGCATCATCGATTGAATGAAAAAAGACCTCTTGCGCACATAAATGAGCACAGTGATGCTACGAATGGAACCTATTTGTTTCAAAGCACTTTTCTGTGTGTAGATGTCTGAGGATCTTATTAAGAGTCTATTAATCTTATTATTAACAGATGATTCATCAGAACAAGTTTTGATAGCGCAGAACACTTAAGTGTAAAAAGCAGAAAATTTTTGCTGGTAAGGATGATCAGAGACAGCATGAGGAGGTAAAGAGATAGAAAAGGGTCTGCGGAAAACAGAAGTAGAGAGACCGTTGGGGTTCTTAGAAAGTAGAACATCCAAAAAAAGTAAAGAATTGTTACACTACTCTTCTGAAGTAAACTGGATAATGGATTAACCGAATTAACAATCGAAAGTAAGTCAGAAGTATCACAATTGGAATCCATAAGAACGAAAGTGTCGTCAACATATCTGCATATCTGACCAAGCTAAACATCATCGAATAATAGACACAATATAACAGATCTTGGAGAGCTTCTCCAAGGAAATATATATATATATATATATATATATATAATCACATAAAAGAGCTGAGAGAGCATTACCAAATAACATTTTTTTACATTTATTTATTTTTCTTATATTCTATTTTATTTTTATTCTGTATTGATGTCTATCCTCCTCTACTCTTTCACGCTGAAACAGTTTGACGGATTTGGATGAAATATGGAATAAAGACAGCTAAAGTCCTGGATTAAAAAACAGGCTACTTTTTATCGCGCGAAAAAAACACTGTTCCTATAATATACAAAAACTATTTTTTTATCCAAAAACAAAAGAATACAAGAGTTTTTATTTTACAAAGATGTCGACAGATGGCACATACTTATAGAATACGCAGTTTTTGATTAAAAAAAACTTTTTATAGTCTGTTACGCTTGGATAAAGAATACACCTGAATAAGTTTTTCCTTCTGACGTGGATTTATAAGCAAATTCGGGACAAGTAAAAAAAAAAAAAAAAAAAAAAAAAGTTACACAAACAAACAAAAATTAAGCTTTTAAACTTTCATTCAGTTCGAATTATGCATTTTTCTGCGCGTCTTTTTCCTTCTATTTTTAATGCATTGCATCCAGAAAAAGGATGCTAGAAATATCAATTTTGATTTTGTTTAATCACACTCATGAATACTTTCTAACTTAATGGAATAAGGAAAGAAAATAAGGAAGACGCATGGATTAGGACACGCTTTTAATATGTAGCACTTTAGTGCGTATTTAAAATCTGAAAATGTTTCAGATTTTTTCTTACTTTTTTTTCCCTTTCGGTTTTTTTGATAACGGCCAATATATCTAGAAGCTCTTCAGAATTAATATATGACGAAAAACATTTGTACCTTTTGTAGGCTTTTACATCTTATTTTTGTAACCAGGGGGGGGGGCGACACGGTAAGCAAGGTAATCATCGCATCAGAACGCTGGCTTCCAAGGGGCGTCATGTCGAACCCAAAAACTAAGAAGAGCATAAAAGAGGGCGTCTTTTTTACGTTAGCAGGGACGCCACTTACTGTAGGGCCGCCCCTATTTGTAACCATATTAATTTTAAATTCCATTCAGAATCTGAGATATTTCAGTGCCAAGGTAGCCGGTGAGAAACACAAGATTTATTAAGATAGCGAACCAACTGGTGGCCGGAGGTGGCTAGTAAAATAAATAAATATCTACAACAATTTTTGCATCGAAACCCTTGTCTAACAATAGGAGTGCAGGAGGCGAGTATTTACAAAGCCTTATAATCTAGGCTTTTGTGACCCTCCTATTCCGTCAGTATCGTAATCCTGTGCTGACCGGACCGCATCCCCCCCGCTAACGGCCAGCGTTGGTGACGGTGGTTCCCCCCAAAAATGCCTGACCCCTTTCGACCCCTGATTTCACGGGGATGCGGCGGAAGAGAAAGCACCTGCCGTTTTTAGGAATCAAAGGGTTGTGCGCGGAACGATATCGTGTTATTTTATTTGACTTCTTGGATGTTTGGACAGGCAGACAGACAGACAGTACCTTTTCCTAAAACGAAATAAATCAAGTCCTATAAATTATATAAAAATTTATGGGTTTAAATTGAGACGTTTCCAATTGCGGGTGTCCATTCAGTGGCTGCCATGCGACCATTGATAGGTTGTGAATTATGGCAGTCCACATTCGGAAAATTTCGAAGCATTCGTCCAGACGCTGTGGAAAGAGTCGAAACCTATTTATACACGCGCTTGCCCGGCAGTCCACTTTGTTATTAAAGAAAGAGGATTCTGTATTCCATAAGCAGAAAGCTGCGACGACTGTCCCAGTGTACTTTGTTGCAGTGTACGTGAGTGGATCAAATTTCCAGAGATTAAATCACGCCATGGCAGCCATAATTTAGTAAAAACGTCTAGGACTTAGCGAATTTCGTTCCCAGAACTCCAGTGTTAAAAATGTAGCTATATTGCAGTGAACACTGAACTTCGGTAGAAAGTTTTTATGAATTTGTGTATTTTCCAAGAGAGGACAGCTCAGGTCACTGAATGTGTCGAGTGTCGTTTAGAGCTGCATACGTCCTACCCGGAGTTTCTTGCAAAAATTTGTATTTTCATCAGAAGGTGGGGACTTCTGAATGCTGGCACCCCCTCATAAATTGCTAGCGACCGCCGAGGACTTTCGGAACCACGGATTTAATGTGCACGTACGCCGCCTGTACACGGTGGTCTTTAGTGGTGCGTCGGTATCGAGCCCGCAGCCTTCCGGGTATGAATTTATTTGGACCGTCCGTCAATTCCATAGATCGTCATATACTGAAATTCTTTTTAGTGTTCCTGTAAATTATCGGTTCTCATCCGGTGGTTCGCGAACACCCCAGGTGGTGTGTAAAGGGAAACCCCTTTACACACCACCTTAGTATCTATACGAAAGTCGTATATTTAGTACACAACGACTACACAGGGGTTTGCCAATTTCTTCCAGTTTTTACAAAAGTTTCGTATAGAAAAAAAGGTTAGGAACCGCTGTTGTAGAAGAACAATCAATATTACATACACTGTTTTCGATGGAGAGCAATATCAACATAATCAATTTCGTTTTGTTTGAAATAATCGAATATCTCTAAAATGCGCTTTAAACAATGACTGCCTATAGAGAGTAATATATTGAAATTCTTTTGGGGGTTCCTGTAAAAGAACTATACATGCTACATACGCCATTTTCAATAAGGTATATGGTACTGTACATAGTTAACTCGGCTGTTCGAGCCTCGTCAAGGGGAGATCCCTTAACCCCCCCTATTTTTTTAGCTTCATTATTGCCATATTAAAATGATATTAATTGACTATGTCATTTTAACTCTCACCCCTTTTTCTTTTTCTTTTATTTTTTCTTTATAAATTATTTCATTGACTGGAAGTAGAAGGGTTTCCCGATCTTTCCGTGCATTTGCAAACGTGGGTCGATGATAACTGAAGTAACTTAAATAATTTTTAGTATCTATCTTAATACACCAAACATTTTGCTTTTCGTTATTTGATATTGCTGAGAGAGCTTTAGGCGAGAGAGGGGCTGTATTTCGCCTGGTAACCCTATTGGCGAGTCATCCAGAGTGGATAAGAATCCCCGAATCTAGCAATCCAGGCTGTTAGGCTTATGGTTAAAATTATTCTTTTTTCCACTTTCTTATTCACTAGCCCAGTGCCTGATGCGTTTACACCTTTTGCAAGTTATTCTTGAATCCTTAATTTTATGAGTCCATGTTTCCATGTTTCGTAATTATCTTTATTCTGCGTTTCAATTTGCCAATTTCCAGACGTCATTTTGAGGATAAATGATAGTAGTAAAGAAATGGAGGCTCTGCCCAGCCGAAGCCATGTTAATTCGCCGGAGCCCCCGGAGTCTCCGTTCGGATGCTTTCCCTGGGCTGAGAGAGAGAGGGGGCGTGGTAGGAGCGGATGTTGAGATAAGAAGTTGACCGAATGTTGGAAGGGTTGATAAGAATTTTTTTCCTTTTTTTTTTCAAATAAGATGACTTGTAATTTTTTCAGATATTAAGATATTTTTAAAATAAGGGGACTTGTAATTTTTTCAGACATTATGATATTTTTCAAATAAGTGGACTTGGAAAAATTTTCAGATTTGAACGCGTAACCTACAAAAGAATTCATAGTCTAATGATTGTTGGCTTAAACCATTAGGCCGAGAATCCTTCAGGTATAAAATTGTAGGTGTATTGTGTTATACTTTAGATTTCAGAATGAATTTTTTTAAACCAAGTTTTAATTTTAAGTTAAATAATTTTACAACAAATATTTTTTTAATCAAGAGTTAATTTATTTTTTTTTAACCAAGTTTTAATTTTAAGTTAATAATTAATTCTACAACAAATATTTTTTAATCAAATGCTTTTAATTTATCAAGAAAAAAATGTTAATCAAGAGTTTTAATTTTTAGCTAATTTTACCAACACATTTTTGAAAAATTTTAGGCAGCGATTATACTAGTTCATATTTTCTATATATCAATTAGAGGGAGAAAAAATTACTTTTTATTGTATATCCCAAGTAGAGTAACCTGATTTATAGAATTTCAATACGATACGAGTTAGATTGTTTATGTGCAACACTAATTTCAGTTTGGACTATGAAAGCATCGTTTTATACATACATCAATATTTTTAGAGGTCTTTTATTGATGCACTTAGCATATTTTATAGAAAGGTGGGCATAACCAGCACAAACTTTTAGACTATATAGTACTATTGTTAGAAAGTTGAACTATTGGAAATAAAAATTATAGATCCGTTTTAGTATATTGCATGCACAGTTTTATACCACATGTACATAAACATCTTTCAACTACTTAGATAAAATGATAATTTAAATCGCAAAGAGTTATCATTACTTGAACTAAAAAATACAAGGATTTTACTTACGTGAAGGGACATCGTGTTAAATCTTCTTAGGCAAAGTTCTTGCACCAACATCTATACGGCTAGCAAGTTAGGAAAATAGAGTAATGATTTAAAACACATTATCACTAAATTCCCTCCCAGCTGCCACTTGGAGAAAGCTCTTTCACCATATATACCTCAAAACCCAGTTTTTGTATACAAATAGCACGAATGCTTAAAGTACTTCTACCGATAATGCTATTAATATTAATTACACTCTTTGGATTACCAACTTAAAATTTTGCAAAACACCAAAATACAGAAAAATATGCAAAAATCTTTTAACAGTAACCAAAAAAATCATACTTAAAATTACAACACATAAAAAAAAAGGAAAATATAATTACCAAACTATAATAACCACATAATTATTTTGAACTAAAGCAATTTGAAAAAAGGTATAAGTAAGGGCTAATCAGGCAAATCAAATTAGAATTACGGTATCAACTTATATGTAACTAAAATAATACATAGAAAATGCTGACAACTTACCCTGTACTTGTACACGCGAGAGGCGAAAAAATATAATAATAATAATAAAAATACTTAAATAATTCGCAAATATATCCACAGCATAAGTAAAGCACGTGCACATTAAATATCCCTAGTACAACTGATGATAAGATAAGGAATGCCTACACGCGACATGCGGAAGTGCGTTCATATCGGGATAACCGATACAATAACACTGGGCTAGTTTACCGATAACCGAGGCGTTAGGGGAATACAGAATTGGGGACACGTGTTTCATTCTACGTTCAAAAATGGGGACTTATGGATTAAGATGATTACATATTAGATTAAAGCCATTTCAATAGAAACCTTTCCTTTTAGTAAACATCGGCATTATATTCTAAAATAAAATATCAAAGTTAAGCTACAACGATTAATATATTTTACATAGTTTAGGAAAATAATGAATCATTAATTAATTTCTGTGAAACAATTAGCAAAGACCATTATACTAAAGCATTAAAGCAAATTATTTTTGCTCAGTTTTGATAAATAAACAGTAATAAACTATAGACATTGCAGATGGAGTATTCACGTAGAATATCTATTTGTAAATTGTCTATAGGTAAATTGTGTTACATGAGAATTCTAAGTACTAATTTTTTTTAAATGAACTTAGCTAAAAAAGTTTGTTTCCATAATTTTATAACTTAATCGATTTTACATGTTTTTCAAAAAAAGTTGAGTAAGATAAAGAAACTTAGTATTTTTAAATAAAAATTTTTTAAGTGTTCTTTAATGTGTAAAGATCTTACCACATTTTACTTGAAGTAACAGAATATTTTAAATTAGACACTATGTTTTTAAAACACCAGAGTATTAACTTTTTTTGAAAAACATGTAAAATAGATTAAGTTATAAAATTATGGAAACAAACTTTTTTAGCTAAGTTCATTTTATAAAAAATTAGTACTTTGTGAATTCTCATGTAACACAATTTACCTATCACACTTAAGTTTATGATTTTAATCAGAACATTTTATTTCTATGTAGTAGATTAATGTTTCCATAGTACATGCTTCAATAAATTTTGTTAAATTTGGAACTTTTTACCTTGTAGTGTATAAAAGATAAGTATAAAACGAGAATCTTAAAACGTCTAACTTTACCACTTTTGCTGCAGTAAAATTTCATGGATTTTTATTTTGCAAGTAATCAACACACACACACACATACACATGAAGAAAACACAGAAAAGTTTTCATATTTAAACTGATTTATTTACAAAAATGTATATTAAATTACACAAACTATTTACACAATTAAGAAAATAACAACTTTTCAATGAGTATTCTATAAAGTCAGTAAAAACTTATTGCAGTAGAAACCTTACAGCTCTACATAATTATGCGCAACAGATATACATCACGCGATGTCATATTGGAGTCATTTACATTAAAATAATCAGGAGGTTTTAATTGAAAAAATGAATTAAATGGCACATTTTGAGGATACTCTCTATAGTCTTCTAAGAAAATGTTTGTAAAAAAGTTTCCATCATAAATGCATGTACATTTTTTCTCGCATATTTCTCTTGCTATGTAAGGTATGTCGATCACGAACCATACTTTGTTACATACAGAAAGATACTTTTCAGCAGCCGTAGCATTTAAACAAGCATGTCTTTGTGAAGGATGATCTTCAATACATCCTATGCATTTAAATAATTTTTTTACGCTTTTAAGAATTTCATAAGATACTATATCCATTAATAGAACTTTAGCCATTTCATATTCACAATGCGGTTTACGGTTACATTTTTGCGGCTTTAATTTTAATATTAAATGTGGTAATGTTGTCTGAAATTGCGTTTTTAGAATACGTTCTGATATTTCACTTCTTATTTCACAAAGTTTTTTTAATTGATCATTTAAAAGTATCAATGAAATTGGATTTAACGTAAATGAATCTCCGGTTTTGTAAATTTGTTGTAAGATACATTTTCCATCATCATTAAAAACAGATAGTTGATTATTACAAATAAACGAGCTATCGTTATAACACAGATTAAAATTCAAAAGTTTTTCGCAAAGTTCCATCCATGTTGAAGGGTGCATCATCACTCCCTGACTGGTTGGTATATAGTCTAATTGGGCGTTCTGAATAAATTGTCTAATATGAATCTTCAAGTCAGTTTTTTCATCGTGAAGTGAAAGGTTAGATGAGTCTTTCCAAGTGCCATGTGTCATTTACAGAAGCATGTAAGCTATGGTAAAGATGATCCGTCCAATCGTCCAACTTAGCCCTTTTCGGGGAAGACTCATAAATGCACATTTTGGCGAACGTTAGGTTAATGTGCGGGTCTGTCACATAAGGTTGAGAAGGAATACCATGCGTAAAAAGTTTGTTGGTTGGGGGATATATCTAACACATTGAACCATGTTTTAATTTAATGGTAGTGGTTTCACAGTTCGCTGGTTTAAAATCCAAAGTTCGTTTAGATCCAAAACTTAGAATGCATACACCTGATGATAGGTCCAGAGAAAAATCTTCGTAGTTACCGTCTTCAACTGAAGGTTGCCCGTCGGAGGATAAGTTCATTTGTACCAAATTAAATTCATAATTTGTTGCGTTCTGTAGATCATCACGTAGTTTTTGCAAAATGGTTAGCCAAGAGGAAACAGAGACTGTCGTTCCCGAAAAACTATAATTTATTCCTTCATCTGCAAAAGTAATTACATTCCGGGTCAAAGTAATTTTATTTTCACTGCTTTGCAGAGGCTTTGCGTCTAAAGGTAATTGTATCAATTCTTGCAGCAACACATCAACATCACTTTGAGTATAAAACTCGGGAGTGTATTCAATGTTAAAGTTATTTTCGATCGATTCAAGCAAAGACATTTTTGAAACTCGGCGAAAAATGAATTAAAACATACGTCTGAAGTATAGGCGCACACAGTGTAAAGGGAGTCTCGCAACACACACCTCCCTACTTTATCTAACTAAAATGTCTTCATACTGGTTCTTAAAAAAATCACGTGATCACCCAAGCGCCCTCTACCTTAAAACTTTCTCAACCCTATAGATATTGCATCATCTAACTTGTCTTAGCCTGATACAGAAAGTTGCCACTAAATGTAAATAGTACATCCTGCCAACAAACCTACCGGATATTTTAATCAACACAGATTTGCACACGTCACTATCAGGTGTCTTCTGCGCATGTCACTTCCTTATCTCTTATCTGATCTGTGATACCTGATAAGAGAAAACCAGTTTTTAGTTGCCGTTAAATTTGTAGAGTTTGTAGGTTGGGTGTAGGTAAACTGTAATGCAACGGATACCTAAGAATTCTTTAGCCGAGCAAACAGATGTTTTGTCCGCATGTAACAAGAGTGTTGTCCGGTATTTTTCAGGTATTATAATTGCTTATATTTTTTCTGATGTATGTTGTGATTAGCTATCTTTTAGAGTAATAAGTTTAATTCATTAGCAAGTTTTCATTAATAATTTTAGTTTATGACTTTATTAAATTAGTTTATGAATTTATTAAAAGGATGTCCGCATGTTTGTAAAATTTAAGTATACTAAAAAAAATTGAGTGCCTTTCATCGCAAGTAAAGAATCTTAACCCCGTTTTCCATATTAGAATAATCATAATGTATTTAATACGTGTTCAATAGATATTCTATACAAAATTCCAATGCATTTCTCAAAATTAGATCCTGTTTTTCAGTAGTAAATATCTATTTTATACGTGAATACTCCTTCATCTGCAATGTCTATAGTTTATTACTGTTTATTTATCAAAACTGAGCAAAAATAATTTGCTTTAATGCTTTAGTATAATGGTCTTTGCTAATTGTTTCACAGAAATTAATTAATGATTCATTATTTTCCTAAACTATGTAAAATATATTAATCGTTGTAGCTTAACTTTGATATTTTATTTTAGAATATAATGCCGATGTTTACTAAAAGGAAAGGTTTCTATTGAAATGGCCTTAATCTAACATGTAATCATCTTAATCCATAAGTCCCCATTTTTGAACGTAGAATAAAACACGTGTCCCCAATTCTGTATTCCCCTAACTCCTCGGTTATCGGTAAACTAGCCCAGTGTTATTGTATCGGTTATCCCGATATGAACGCACTTCCGCATGTCGCGTGTAGGCATTTTTTATCTTATCATCAGTTGTACTAGGGATATTTAGTGTGCACGTGCTTTACTTATGCTGTGGATATATTTGCGAATTATTTAAGTATTTTTATTATTATTATTATTATATTTTTTCACCTCTCGCGTGTACAAGTACAGGGTAAGTTGTCAACATTTTCTATGTATAATTTTAGTTACATATAAGTTGATACAGTAATTCTAATTTGATTTGCCTGATAAGCCCTTACTTATACTTTTCTTCAAATTGTTTAATTCAAAATAATTATGTGGTTATTATAGTTTGGTAATTATATTTCCCACTTTTGATGTGTTGTAATTTTAAGTATGATTTTTTTGGTTACTGTTAAAAGATTTTTGCATGTTTTACTGTATTTTGGTGTTTTGCAAAATTTTAAGTTGGTAATCCAAAGAGTGTAATTAATATTAATAGCATTATCGGTAGAAGTACTTTAAGCATTCGTGCTATTTGTATACAAAAACTGGGTTTTGAGGGATATATGGTGAAAGAGTTTTCTCCAATTGGCAGCTGGGAGGGAATTTAGAGATGTATTTTAAATCATTACTCTATTTTCCTAACTTGCTAGCCGTATAGATGTTGGTGCAAGAACTTTGCCTAAGAAGATTTAACAGGATGTCCCTTCACGTAAGTAAAATCCTTGTATTTTTTAGTTCAAGTAATGATAACTCTTTGCGATTTAAACTATCATTTTATCTAAGTAGTTGAAAGATATTTATGTACATGTGGTATAAAACTGTGCATGCAATATACTAAAACGGATCTATAATTTTTATTTCCAATAGTTCAACTTTCTAACAATAGTACTATCTAGTCTAAAAGTTTGTGCTGGTTATGCCCACCTTTCTATAAAATATGCTAAGTGCATCAATAAAAGACCTCTAAAAATATTGATGTATGTATAAAACGATGCTTTCATAGCCAAACTGAAATTAGTGTTGCACATAAACAATCTAACTCGTATCGTATTGAAATTCTATAAATCAGGTTACTCTACTTGGGATATACAATGAAAAGTAATTTTTCCCCCCCTCTAATTGATCTATAGAAAATATAAACTAGTATAATCGCTGCCTAAAATTTTTCAAAAATGTGTTGGTAAAATTAGCTAAAAATTAAAACTCTTGATTAACATTTTTTTTCTTGATAAATTAAAAACATTTGATTAAAAAAATATTTGTTGTAAAATTAATTATTAACTTAAAATTAAAACTTGGTTAAAAAATAAATAATTAATTATTAACTTAAAATTAAAACTTCGTTAAAAAATAAATTAACTTTGATTAAAAAATATTTGTTGTAAATTATTTAACTTAAATTTAAAACTTGGTTAAGAAAAATAATAAAAATAAAAATAAATTAACTCTTGATTAAAGAAATATTTGTTGTAAATTATTTAACTTAAATTTAAAACTTGGTTAAGAAAAATAATAAAAATAAAAATAAATTAACTCTTGATTAAAAAAATATTTGTTGTAAATTATTTAACTTAAATTTAAAACTTGGTTAAAAAAATTCATTTTGAAAACTAAAGTATAACACAATACACCTACAATTTTATACCTGAAGGATTCTCGGCCTAATGTTTTAAGCCAACAATCATTAGCCTATGAATTCTTTTGTAGGTTACGCGTTCAAATCTCAAAAACTTTTCCAAGTCCCCTTATTTTAAAAATATCTTAATGTCTGAAAAAATTACAAGTTACCTTATTTGAAAAAAAAAAAAGGAAAAAATTCTTATCAACCCTTCCAACATCCGGCCAACTTCTTCTCTCAACATCCGCTCCTACCACGCCCCCTCTCTCTCTCAGCCCAGGGAAAGCATCCGAACGGAGACTCCGGAGGCTCCGGCGAATTAACATGGCTCCGGCTAGGCAGAACCCCCATTTCTTTACTACTAATGATGCAGCATTGAAACGAACGTTAAAAATCAGCAAATAAATAAATGAATCTATCTGGTGTCCATAAACTTTAGAATGTTAGCAGAGTTATGGCACAAACTTACTAAGCGTGGGATTTTAACATAACATTTACTTTATTAAATTAGAAAGGAAGAAACAGGCACAGCAGATAACAAGGTAACATCAAGAAGGGAAAAAGCATAGAAGAAGTATAAAGAATGCATGCGCGAGCACAATTACAGTTAAATAGATAAATGTTTATTGAGGGACACAGAATTCAGGATGATAAGATATTGCACAATAAAAAAATAAACAATTCAATACTCGACAACTTTCTTAAGCTGTTGAAATTTTATTATTGTAACCTATTTATAGAAAAATACATGTGATGCCTATTCTACAGCTTACGAAATATTGTAACAATAGATTAAAGCTGTTGTGAACTAATAGTATTTAAATATATGTAAAAAATACATGTGAAGCTTATTCTACAGCTTACGAAATATTTTAACAATAGATTAAAGCTGTTGTGAACTAATAGTATTTAAATACATGTAAAATTATGTCGCATACTTTTATGTCGCATTTTTGTGACACATTTTTTAATAAAGGGTATTGAGAGATAAAATGACATAGTCATTAATAGGTACTATTAATAGATTTCTTACAATAATATGGATTAAAACATGACATTCTGTGTTAATGAATATTTCGCGAAATTAAACAGTGTTTTTCATAGTTATCTTTCTTCAACGGGTGCCTTACGGCTAACCGAAAGAAAAACATAATGCCTATCTTTCAGCAAAAGTTTCAACAGAAGAAAATGCCAGAACTTTAAAAAAAAACATGTAGCACTATGTTCCCCCATAACGATCGTGCGAAAAGATTTTTTTTTTTCTTTTTTTCTAAGTCGTTGTGAGTGATAATATTTCTCCATTAGAAAACTAACTAAACTGGGATTTCTTTTACGGCAGTCAAAAACGGGATGTCATAAATTAAACATTGTGTGTGATTTATAAACTCTGCCACAAAATTTACGTCACATAGGAAAATAAATTGTTCATTTGTGCGATTCTAAATAACTCATCGAGATGGCACAGTTTGACATTTTTCACGAGATTAAAATAAAACTATCTTTCTGTTGAACCATATAGGATTTAAATAAGAAATGGCTTGGTGTAAATAATATGGAATATCGATACGACAATATGGACAACATTTCGTGCTAATAGATATTTCGTGTACGTTCAATTAAAAGTTTTGTTATATTAATCAGTTTCCACTGGCGCCTTACAAACTAACTGAATGAAACGTAATCTTACGTTTATATATATCCTGTGGCAGTGGCGGATCTAGGATTGGGTAAAGGGGGGGGGCTAACTTATAGGCATTCCATAATTTGGGTACAGTTATACAAGCTTGGTGACATTTGGAACGATTTTTTTACATGTCGTCTGTATATTTTATTTTTCTGCCTGCCTATAGCATTACGTAATTGATTTTCGTGAAACGTGTGCGAATTTCTGATAAACTAAATTATTCGAACCTGCTAGGAACTTGCACTTCATAGGAAAAACAATGTCTGAAAAAATTAATCTAAATCATATCTCTTTGTTCCATAATATCATTGTATTCCTTCTAATTATGCACCTCTTAAGAAACTGCTTGATAATAATGCATGTACATTTTTTGAGTGCTGTTCCTCTTGAAATAGCTTGTTCTGGGGCTGTACATTTATGATTTCTACCTGATGATTTGCGCTTTCACTTTCACTAGACAAATTATCATTTTTCGGAATTTTCATTAAATAATCAGCTGTATTATACGACTCAATGGCCGCTTTTTTGAGGCCATAATATCTATTATTTATAATATCTAAGAGTGCATAAAATTAAATTCTACACACGAACGGAGCTAGACAGAGAACAAATCACACTAGAGTTTCACCCGGAAAGAACGACCTAGTAGTGATAACAATTTCAATGGGTTAAGCTTTTGAAGCCTGCTTAGAAAGGACTACAGTACTTCCAAGAAATTCTTCCACCTTTCCTATACGTTCAAAACGGGTGTACTTTTGTATGAACAGGAAATGTCCGAAAACCAGATAAGTAAAATTAGCCATAGTATCCCTGCACTATGTACATCAACCATAAGGTATCCCACATCAAGTACACATCAGTACAGAATCCGAGAAGTGCAGCGCTCAAGGCGCGTGCAAAGACTGTTTATGTTTAAATTATATGTACTAATTCTCTGCCGGTGGTCGAAATTCTACCGTAAAGCATCAAAATTTTTAACTTGAGCGTGAATAATGTTCTACTGTCAAGGAGTATGTCTCAAGATTCCACATCCAATGAAACCTACTAAAATGACCACCTTGGCTAAGAGGCCATCTGTCTATAGTGACCACTTTTGTACAATTTCACTTTACAACCACCACACTTTTCTGTGAAGACAGTGTTTTTATAAAAACTCTTATTCTATTATATTTTGCTAAATGCAAAGGCAACTCCAACGAGCGGGTCATAGTGGTCATCTCCCTCTACCGATTTAGATTTCACACGTTCCTGTACGATTTCACACATTCTGTTTGCGTTTTAAACAATTTAAGCTAATCTGAAAAGTCTAGTGACCCCCTCCAAAAATTCAGCATGGAGCCGTCCTCGGCTAAAGGCTCTTTATGTTCGGAGTTATAAAATCTTAACCGTCGAATGATTGAACTCTACTTGCTGAGGCGTACCACTGACCATGAATAAAAACTTGCTGCCTCAATAACTATGCACTTCTTTCGAATGATTGTCCTAGAGATTTATTTACTGTCATCGCAAAAGCAGTAATATTTGGAAACTGAGCTTTTTAAAGGATATGGTAAAAATAGTACCAGAATATAATAATTTTATAAGTGGAATTTAAATTCTTTTATTACCTGAGGTTCCAGTTCAAACTCCGCAATCAATAGCATTACGATAGATAAACTTGATGTGCATTCTTGTTCCGTTGACTAATGCTTCCTTTGTATTTAAGTTTCTGATTAGTGTAACGATGCAATCAACTTTCAATACTAACATATGTGGTGGCAAACTATGGTATTTTTCAGTTAGCCAGGCGCAAATACCGCTTTTTCGGAGAAATGTTCGGAGAGATTACTTCTGAAGCATTGTGGTTCCCGAAAACAAAGCCGGAAATTTTAGTACGTATACAAAATAGCATTTATATACAGAATTCAATATATACAAAAATATCAATATACTAAAAAGAAATTTGTATGCTTATTGGTTACATAATTTGGAATTCGAAAAAACGTGTGGAATTAAATTAAAATACGTAATTAAACTGAACTTCCAAAATATGGAAAGGGATAAACGACTTTATACCGGAAATCGCTTTAGTTTTGTAAGCATTTGGCGCAGATCACAATTATTCCGCAATTTTTCACTTGCTCCCGGCTAACGGAAAATAAATCATTAATAGAGAAAGAATTCAAAAACAATTGGATAGTTATTGATTTCATTGCCATCATAGCAAATTATTTTAACGTAGCTATGGTGATATGTTCTCTATTCATCAGATATTCGATTACGTTAGCATTAATAAAAGTTCAATCATCATTTTTAGGTTCTATTATTACGGACTTCAGTATGTTATCTGAGAGTATGTTTTCGGAAATATTTCCATACACTTCATTAATAATATTATTTTCATTCGCTATAATAATATTATTTTCATTGCTGAGGTATTTCTTCAATAATATTTTCGGAGAAAATTTGCTTTAGCATGATGCGTTGCAGGAGATTGTTAAGAAATTATCGAATTGGCGTGTTTCAGTGGAGAGTCTTTTGGATTGCAACCTGCCCTGTTCAGTTCGTTTTTCCACAGCTTTAAAACATGAAATTTACAATACTTTGCGCACTTATCGACCTTCTAAAAAAGTCGCCTAGCACAGGGCTAAAGCACATTTTAGTCACTGGCGTTTCACCAAACTGGGGAATAATTTCACTTGCAAATTTTGTTGTAATACTATAACCCTATTGCTGAAACTTAGTGTTGTTATTTCAAAATTGACACTACAACGGAACCATCGCCCGATTTGGCGCAAAAGTACATCGTGCCAAATCCTTCTCTAAATTTTTTACGCTGCACTAGCACATTACACGAAAAATTTAACATTCGCACAACCACCTCTGTTTGATGTTTTAATTAGAGTTTTATTCAAACGACGACGAATTTATTAATTGCAAACATTTTTTATTTATACGACAATAAAACGACAACATTTACATTTACTATTCTTCTTCGAAACATGAACCAGAACTACTGGCGTGTTGCCAAATATTTCTTACCTCTTTTGTCTCTTCAATTTAATTATGAGTTCTTCGTTAGGGCAACCCATGATGACGTCTAAGTGACGTAAGAGTTTGGTGTGTCCAAACATGCCGCCCGGCATTGCAATGTGACAACATTCAATCATACCAACATATAAGTTTATAATATAAATGCACTATAGTTACACTTACTATATGACTATATACAATACAAACAATCACAATAATAACACATTAGGTAAGTCTTATGTACAAATATTCACGTTACCTCCATCAAGGTGTTAAAGGTAGCAGGCACAGTCTGGAAACAGTTCTTTTGAATACACCTGTCTGCGTTTTTACATCAACAACTCTAATAATTTTATCTTTCCCTGGGTATATATTAATTATACGTCCCAAAGGCCATTTACATACAGGTACATTATCTTCTTTTATTATGACCATATCCCCGATTTTTATGTCACTTTTTTCAAACATCCATTTTGAACGTTGTTGTTGATTATTTAAATAGCTGTTGTACCATTTTTTCCAAACTGTGTCTACTACTTTATTAGTTTTTTGCCATAGACTGAGCCTGTTAGTTTTAATGTCCAATAAAGACGGTTCCGGTATAGCGGTAAGTGGTCTCCCTATAATAAAATGTGCCGGTGTTAGCACCTCCAAATCGTCTATCTCAGCTGAAAGAGGAGTCAGAGGACGTGAATTTAACATTGCCTCAATTTGTACGAGAAGGGTAAGAAATTCTTCATATGAGAAGAGTTTACTGCCTACGATACGTTTCATGTAATATTTCAATGATTTTATCCCTGCCTCCCAGAGACCACCGAAATTAGGAGCTCTAGGAGGTATAAACTTCCATTCTATTTTTTCTTCAATAGAGAAATTTACTAACGATTCATCTTGAAATTTTATTAAATTAAAGAGTTGTTTCAATTCGTTGTTTGCACCAACAAAATTAGTAGCATTATCCGAGAAGATTTTTGAACATTTGCCCCTTCTCGCTATGAAACGTTTAAGGGCTGCAATTAAGGATTCCGTTGTTAAATCGGAAACAATTTCCAAATGAATTGCCTTTGTCACAAGACAAATAAATAGACTAACATAAACTTTTGAAGGAGAGGCTTTACGTTGGTATTTGTTTTTTATGAAAAATGGCCCACACAAATCAATTCCAACTGAATTGAACACAAAATCTCGGTTGATTCTTACTTCAGGCAAATCTCCCATTTTTTGATTACACGTTTTAGGATTCACTCTAAAGCATAAAATACAATCATGAACTAATTTCCTGCATAAATTTCGCCCATTTAAAGGCCAGTATTTTTGTCTTATTTGATATAAAAGAGTTTGTGGGCCAGAGTGTAAATATTTTTCATGGTAGTATTTAATTATCAATAAAGTTAGCTTATTTTTGGCGGGAAGTAAGGTGGGATGTTTCCGCTCATAAGAAATGGATGCATTATTTAATCGCCCCCCTACCCTTATTATTCCTGATTGGTCAAGGAAAGGATTTTGATTTTTTATCTTACTTGTGGGAGTCACTTTACCGTTTTTCCTGAGACATCTTATGTCATCTTTAAACTCACTATTTTGGGCAATTTTTACTAATAGATTTTCTGCCGACTCCAGCTCCTTTTTTGTGAGAAGACCAGAACATTTCTCAGCATTTTGACGACAGTTTTTAGAAAACCTGAAAATAAAGGCAAAACACGTACAATTTTAGCAAATTTGTTACTAATATTACACAAAGAATCAAGGATATCTGGAACGAGTTCAATAGAAAGAGTTAATTTAGAGTCATCTAATTCAGAGTTCTGGAAATTCTTCTTCATTTCGGGAAGAATATCTTCTTCGGATTTTTTAAGATCTTCCTCACTCTTTGGAAGGTAACGAGACATCAGGAATGTCGGTCCATTCCACCACATGCTGCTTTCTAAAAGGGAATGAATACTAGTACCTCTGGACAGTTGATCGGCAGGATTATCGTTGCCAGGGCAGTGAAACCAACTGTTTGTGTCAGTCAATGACTTGATTTCTTTCACACGATTAGCTACGAACTGTTTCCATTTTTTGTTCGAACTCTTTATCCAATACAAGACAATTTTAGAATATGTCCAGAAGTAAGCTGATGATATTCTTTTCGAATCAATAATTGGTTTGATTTTACCAGTCAAACGTGCTGCTAATAATGCGCCAAGAAGTTCCAACCTTGGTATCGTGACCTTTTTAAGAGGAGCAACTCGGCTTTTCGATGCGATGAGATTGACTTCAACTCTGTTTTGTTTCACCACACGTACATAGACTGCCACACCAAAGGCTTTCTTACTTGCATCACAGAAACTATGGATTTCGATTTTTTCAATTTCATCATCAGAAGTGTAAAGAATGTTCCTGGGAATTTTCAATTCAGAAAGCTTTGGAAGTTCAGCACACCAGAGCAACCATTCTTCTAATATGTCTTCTGGCAAGTTTTCATCCCAAGGAATTTTTCTTGCCCACAATTTTTGGAAAAGGCATTTTGCTCGCACGGTAAATGGAGTCAACATTCCAAGGGGGTCGAAAATCTTCCCTACTGCTTGCAGAAGAAAACGTTTTGTATTCTTTTGACAAGACAAGAACTGAACCAAACTTTGAACTTCCATTGTAAGGCAGTCATCTACAGTGTTCCATGCCATTCCTAAGACCTTTGCTAAATTGGATCCTAAGCTAATCGAATCATATTGTGCTTGAGTGTCAAATCCACATTCTTTCCAATTTTCCATTAAGGCTTCATCATTAGATATCCATTTTCGAAGAGTCATATTTGCTTTCTGCATTATTTCTTTCGCTTCGCAAGAGATTTTTAGAGCAGCTTGTATACAATCCGCACCAGCAATGAAATCGTCTACATATAAGCAATTATCAATTAATTCTACAGTAGTTGGATTTTCGATTCGAAATTGTTCTATGTGCTTCTTTATTGTTGCTGATAACAAGAAAGGACTAGCGTTCACTCCAAAAAGGACACGCTTGAACCGGTAAGTCTGAAGAATCTTTTCATTTTCTTTTGGTTCTTTAAGCCACAAAAACCTTACTGCATCCCTGTCTTTATCAGACAATGATATCTGTAAAAAGGCTTGAGCGATATCTGAAGTCCATACAATTTTATTCAATCTAAAATTAACAAGAACGTCGAACAGATTCGGATTAAGATTTGGACCTGGCCACAAGCAGTCATTCAAAGACAACTCGTTGGTGTCGTGTGAACTTGCATCGAACACGATTCGTGTTTTTGTTGTAAGTCTGTCTTCCCTGCACACAGCTTGATGAGGTAAATAGTAAGTTGGCGCATCCGACGTTTTCTGGAGGTGTGCATCTTCAATTATTTCTTGTTGTAAGTATTCTTCGATTGTGTCTTTATATCGTTTGTACAAATCTTCATTTTTGTCAAATTTTCTCTGTAAACTTAAAAGGCGTTGCATAGCGACATTATAATTGTTTGCAAGTTCAGGTGAATCTGACTTCCATGGAAGACTTACTTCGTAACGACCATTTTCAAAGGTTGTAGTTGTATTAAATATTTTCATTGCCTGATCCTCTTCTAATTTTACATCTTCATGCACTATTCCTAGAGATTCTAGTTCCCAAAATCGCTTCAACTCATTATCCCAGGGCTCGTTTTCTTGTATTAAATTACAGCGGATTTCATGAGACGGTTGAAGTTCTTTTAGAGACCCTGTAGCAATCCACCCAAACACAGATTCTTGCATGAGCATTTGATCGTTAATCTTGCAAGTATTCCCTTTTAAAATCTTATAAAACAGTCCCGCACCTATTAGTGCATCGATTTTTCCTGGTTTGAAGTATGCTGGATCAGCTAATTCAACAAATTTAGGTATATTAATTTCAGAGATATCTAGATGTGTAGAAGGGGTAAAACTTGTAATTTTTGGAACAAGAAAAAATATTTCTTTTGAAGAAAACGATTTATCCCTGTTACTTATGCACGCTTGTGCTGACGATTTTATGGTAGTGACGTTTCCGCCCAAGCTAGATACAGGCGCATTAATATTTTTTTTTTGATTAATGACAAGTTATTTGCAAGTTCTATCGTCATGAAATTAGATTGCGATCCTGAATCTAAAATGCACCTAGCAGGGATAGATTTACCCAATCTATTAGTCACCCAAACAATGGCTGTTGAAAGCAAAACCGTTTTATTTTTCATTATCGAATTTGACGATACAGAACTGAAATTTTTTATTAAATTAGAATTTTCTACTTTGTTTTCTTTTAGACTCTGGTTAACATCAAAAGTGTCATCAGTATTCGGTGAACTACTTGCATCTTCGAACGAGTGCGGCGGTGCACCGTCTCTATGCAACAAAACATTATGTTTCAATCTGCACAGACGACAGACATATTTTGATTCGCAATCTTTAACTTTATGTCGACTGCTCAAGCAATTTATACATAATGAAAGATTCTTAACAGTCTCGAAACGTTGCACAGGATTATTTTTTAAAAATATTTCACAATTATATAATGCATGTGATCTATTCTTACATATAGGGCACATTCGGTTACTATCATGGCTTTCACGAGAAACTAATGTTTTAGTTTTATTTTGTACTGAAATTATTTTAGGCTTCATTACTACATTATAACTCTTTTCCATATTCTCCAACACTTGACATCTTTTTTGTAAAAAATCAATAAATGAATTCCAATTTGGAAGCTCGTTTGAGTTTAAAGTTAACTCGTAGTTTTTTCTACTTTCCTTATCTAATTTCTGCAGAACAATATTTATCAACAGCATTTCGCTGAGTGGGTTTAATTCTAACTTCAATAATTTTAAAGCCCTTAAATGCTTTTGGTAGCAATCAACTAAGTGTCTTAAATCCTTAGATGACTCATGATTTATTTTTTCAAAACTCAAAATCGTATTTAAATGCGTGTTTACTATCAAACGTTTGTTTTCAAATCGTTCATTTAGAGCTTTGAACAACGAAGAATATGTGTCATCTAAGGTTTGTATTTCTTTCGCGGGACCAATTAGGGCCGACTGTAAATAATAAAGCTTATGAGAATCACTTAATTGTACATTAGAATCAATTATCATTTCAAATTGATTCTTGAAATTCAACCATTCATCATATTTGCCAGAAAATTTCGGCAGTGGAATATCTGGCAATCGAACAACTGCAGTATTATTGTTCTCAACTTTTGCAATATTTTCAAATGATTTATTTAATGCATTTTCTTTATTAGAACTCAAAAATGTAATGAGAGATTTGAGACCTACCTCTGCTTCTTCTATTTCTTTTTCCATTTCAACGAAAATGGCTTCATGCTCGTTCAATTCTTTATCCGAAACTATCGAATAGTAATTTCCTTTTAATTCATCAAGTTTTTCTTCTTGTTTACGTAAAAGTTCCAATTTTGAACGAATTAATGTTTCTGTAGATTTGTCAGCTTCTTCCTTTAGAAACGTTACAATACGAGTTATTTGTCCTTTTAAATTACTTCTTTTTCTGTCGAGAACGTTTATATCCAGCGTACTATAATCCAAAGTTCTGCGGTTCTATGACGGACCATAAATGTTTGATGTTTTAATTAGAGTTTTATTCAAACGACGACGAATTTATTAATTGCAAACATTTTTTATTTATACGACAATAAAACGACAACATTTACATTTACTATTCTTCTTCGAAACATGAACCAGAACTACTGGCGTGTTGCCAAATATTTGTTACCTCTTTTGTCTCTTCAATTTAATTATGAGTTCTTCGTCAGGGCAACCCATGATGACGTCTAAGTGACGTAAGAGTTTGGTGTGCCCAAACAACCTCCATTCGAACTTTAACTGAGCCGAATTTCTCGTTCATCTCCGTTCGTGCTGCAAAAAGGACACAAAGGTTTTCCTTAGCGTATTTATATATACATAGATTTTTAGCTCCCTTTTTAACGACTTTGCAGGCATGCCCTGATTACCGAATAGGCCCATGAGGCCCGTGCCTATAGTAAAAAAAAATTTAGGGCTTCAAAACTGCAATACTTGTTATTTATACTTGTAGAATGGAATAGGAATAGGTGGGTGGGGGGGGGGGGGGCTATAGTATCACAGAGTCTTAATCAGGCCCTGTAGCAGGGGGTGAATGGACATCATCGCTCAAATACTTTTCTTTTCGCTTGCCATTAACCAACTTGCCATAACCCGTTCTGACAATGAGCTATTATTTATTCAATATTCACGTATATATGGAAAAGGCGAGAACAACTTGGTTACTGATCATCCTTAAAAACCAAAATGTTTCAAGGGGGAGATGAAATTTCGAGCGATTCCTTGGGATTCTGAGGTTTTGAAAATATCTGTAGCCTGGGAACGAAAGGGTTGAAAGCCATTGACTGAGGTCAAGTCTAAAAATCAGAGTAGTAAATCAAAGAAATAAATTAAAATTTCAAAACAACCGATTTTTAGACACGCAGTTTTTCACTAAGCCTGAAAACTCTGTTCTATCTAGTGTAAATTCAGTTTCAATGGGGGGGGGGCTATAGCCCCTATAGCCCCCCCCCGTAGATCCGCCTCTGTCCTGTGGTAGTTTCAACAGAAAAGACTAGCTGAAGGCAGTGGAGGATAGAGAATTTTTTGGGGGGTGAGGGGCCAATTAAAAAAAATAGAACGAAAGAAAAAACTTATTTGACCTAGCAAACTATAGAATAAAGCAAAATGATATGCTAAAGCAATGTAAATTTTTTGGTGGAGGAGTTAATTTATATATATATATATATATATATATATAAAGAAAGAAAGCTCATTTGACTTACAGAAAGAATTGAAAAATACAATTTTGCAAAAATGTCGATACCATAGATTAATATCAAGGATAAGTTTAAAGCTCTCCAAACGGTCTCGAAGAATCCGAAGCCAGAGGAATCTATCTCTGCTGGGGGGCTAATGCATATACGCAAGTGCGGCTCATGATAATCTGCCGGTGCCATAGCAAGTAATGGGTTTCGAGGAAATATCGTCACTCATGTGAAGAAAATGCAAAATAACTAGAGTACCATTCAAAATCTCAAAACTTTTGAAGCTCCAACCAATAAGTCAATATCTTATTTGTTTTATATTTATGTACTCGTGTTTTAATTTTCTGAGTTCAAGAACTGTAGAAATGACATCAGATTCATTGGATTTAGCATCTTAAGTGGCAGCAAGGGATTCTGTTACATATATGTTAAAAATAGAGCATGAAATTAATTATTTATTTTAACTAGAAAATATATATATATAATAAGTACCATTTCCATTGATACCAATAAGAATTGATTTGTTGCCGCAGGATTACTTTCCTACATACACAGATTGTAAAATTCTATTATCCGGAGCCACACATGCGCTAATGCGATAGCTCTCTAGCAGAGAAAGAGTCATCTGGTGTCGGATTTTCTGAGACCGTTTTTTTATAATGGAGATGACTATCCTTGTACATCAAGGCCGTAGCAAGGGGGTGGGGGATCATGGAGGGTTGGATCCCCTCCGTAAAAGCATTAGTACTTTTTTATTTGCGTTGTTCTGGAGATCCATTAAAGTTTAAAAAAATTGCAGCTCACATATCCCTCCCTAAAACTTAATTTTCGCGTTACATATTCCTGAATTTTTTTTTCTGGTGACGGCCTTGTTGTATCGTGTAGAACGACAGTTCTACGAGTGACGCAGCCAGCCCCAAACAACCAACCGTAAAACTTCGCGGCACTTATATTTGCAGCTAGCTTTTCTATTTTTAAAAGTTCTCTTCTGGATCTCTGAATCCGCTCTAACGAATTTTTTACAATTAATATATGATTTTAATCGGTGCCAAATTCGATGAGTGACGTCGCCGGTTAAGCTAGGAAAACTCTTTTTTTTTTTTTTTTTTTTTTTTAAATCCAGTTCAAAGAGGGAACTCTTTAAACTGCGTAAGAAAATACGGAAAATGATCTTGTTTGGGAGGCGGTAAACAAGGCAGGGAGTATGAATACAGTGCTGTTGCCGGGCGCGAAAGTGAGAGAATTTTTTAAGGATAAGTAGGTTCTTAATTTTTTTTTTTGGGGGGGGGTCAATTAATCATCAATTTTTATCACAGTCTTCCAAATTGTTATAAATATGCTCTGGACAAAATTGATGCAAAGAATTGACCTAAAAAATCTAAAGGGAAATGACTCGGCGCTCAATCTCAATCCATGATTTCATACACACATAATAATTGCGTTCATTCTTCCTTTAGAATATGTTATCCCTTATGTTTTAAATTAGTCACTCTTTTAATAATATTTCTTTTTCCTTTTGCTTTTCGCTCTCAGCTATCGCAGATGTCACGAAGATTCGTGACAAGATTTGTACAAGTTTTGTACCAGTTCGGTCCTGGATAGCTAGTACGCTTCGCTTCCGCTTTCTGACCAGATGACTTGAGTTCTATCCCCGCCGCCGTTGCACTTTTGCGAGATGAGCTTTGTGGTACTGTCGTTTTTGTTTTATTTCATTTTAAAAAATAATAACAGATTATTAAATACTTTACTTATTTTTTCTGTAATTTATTTTGCTATAATTAATAATTAAAAATAGTTAAGACTTTGAATTAAAAAATAATTAATTTAAGTATTTTTTGGTAAAACTCCTTCATAACTTTTTCTTTATTTCGTTTCTCTAGTATTTTGATAGCTATTTCTAATTAAATTAAGTCTTTATTTTTCTAATATTATTAACTCTATTTGGAAAATTCAATATGTAATTAATATGTCAATGATTTTTTTTCTCTTCAGAAAGCTCACATAATTAATTAATAATAATTATTATTTAGTATTCAAAGGAAAATAAATAGTAGTTTTACATACTAACTAGTTTTAATAATAATTCTTTTACTCTTCATGTATACATAAAATTTATTGAAATTATTGAATTATAATTTTAAGACCAAAATTTTTTCCAAATGTAAGGTTTTCTCACTTTTTTTTTGTATTCTTTTAAATACCAGATTTAAAATTTTGTTCAATGCTTTTCAGATAGAAATTTGATTAATTAATCTAAATTTATACATGCACTATATTTTCTATTAGACATTTAACCCAGACAGCACAGCAAACTTGCAGCAAGCTTGATTTATCAAGTCAATAAGCTTGAAAATTTCAAGCGTGTAAGCTTGAATCAAGTGTTCTAGTTTACACTTGCCCAGCTTGCATTAAGCTTGACATTTCAAGCTTAATTTCAAGCTTAAAAAAATTCCCCCCCCCCAAAAAAAATCTAAATACACGGGGCGCCCGCTGGCTAACGCGCCCCACATAATTTATTTTTCCGCGCATTTTCTCCCTCTACGCTGAAATTTCAATTTAATTTAATCTGTTTCCATCGAGTGTTCGTCGCTGGAATAGAACCCGGGCCCTTTGGCTTCGCAGTCGAGCACGCTATCCATTCCGCCACCGGAGCCTTGTGCAGCTATGACTAAAGTTTGAAGTGACTTAATACGCTGTTTTCTCGCCAGATTGATAAGTGGGCGATGTGTTATTTGTTTCTTTTATTTTTCCATGGGATGCATCAAAATTAAAATAATGCATCAAAATAAATTAAATTAAAATCAAAATTAAAATAAAAAACACGTTTTAAAACTTTCAGTACCGCAACACTCATGAAGCAATACTGCTGGCCAAAATCGAGACAAACGACTGATTTTGAAATCAATTTCGTAGTATAATTGTATTTTATTTTGAAGAATTTCCATATTTGGAAATATAGAATGGGTTTACTTAACACAAATTTTGTGTTAAGTAATCTGAAATGAAAGAAACAGATAGTTAAACGTTACTTCGAAATGCTATATCACAGTTGCTAACATGTATGGAATACAAACACTTTGTCATTCTGTCATTCTGTCATTCTGTCCGTGACGCTTTTTTTGTTTAAGCATCACGTAAAAACAACTGAAGCGAATGATATGAAGTCATTTTTGTAAATATTTCTTAAAATAACAAATAATTGAAAAATTTTGCTATTTTTTAATGCTAAAAATTCTCTTTACAAATGCGGTTATTTTCTTACATATTGGTATGCTATATTGATATAGAGCATTTCGAAGAATTAAAAATAAGTTTAAATTAATTTATACAAATGTAAATTTGAATTATTTTCATTGTTCATACTTTATAATTAAAAAATTTATTTAACTTCTGAATTTTTTTATCCTTTGTAATTTTATTTTTAAATTACAAAAGTGTAAGATGTAGGATTTTGGGGCCCTAAAATCTGTAGGCCCTGGGCAGTTGCCCCGTTTGCCCTGCCGGTAATATGGCACTGGTAATCTATATAAATAAAATTAGACTTTTGTCTGTACATTTCTTGGAATTCAAAAAATTTTGCGATTTCTATCCGTTTCAAGCACCCGGGAATCCGATGCGACCCTCAAAAAAAAGTTTGTCTCTCTGTCATTCTGTCATTCTGTCCGTGACGCTTTTTTTGTTCAAGCATTACGTAAAAACGACTGAAGAGAATAATATGAAATTGGGTGTCATGATACGTGGTCACTCAACTTAAAACATAGGCGTCCAATTTTTAAAAAATCTTGATTGGATTTTGAGATTTTGCGAAAATCCTTTCAAACTGCGTAAATTTGTGTTCAAGCATCACGTAAAAACGACTGAAGCGAATGATATGAAATTGGGTGTCGTGATAGGTGGTCACTCAACTTAAAACATAGGCGTCCAATTTTTAAAAAATCCTGATTGGATTTTGAGATTTTGCGAAAAAACTTTCAAACTGCGTAAATTTGTGTTCAAGCATCACGTAAAAACGACTGAAGCGAATGATATGAAATTGGGTGTCGTGATAGGTGGTCACTCAACTTAAAACATAGGCGTCCAATTTTTAAAAAATCCTGATTGGATTTTGAGATTTTGCGAAAAAACTTTCAAACTGCGTAAATTTGTGTTCAAGCATCACGTAAAAACGACTGAAGCGAATGATATGAAATTGAGTGACATGATAGGTGGTCACTCAACTTAAAACATAGGCGTCAAATTTTTAAAAAATCTTGATTAGATTTTGAGATTTTGCGAAAATCCTTTCAAACTGCGTAAATTTGTGTTCAAGCATCACGTAAAAACGACTAAAGCGAATGATATGAAATTGGGTGTCATGATAGGTGGTCACTCAACTTAGAACATAGGCGTCGAATTAAAAAAAAATCTTGACTAGATTTTGAGATTTTGCGAAAATCATTTCAAACTGCGTAAATTTGTGTTCGCACATCACGTAATAACTGCAAAGGTGAAAAAATGATATTTGGTGAAATGATAGGTGGTCACTCACCTTAAACTATAAGCATCTAATTAAAAATATTGATAAGATTTCAAGATTTTGCGAAAATCGTTCAAAACTGAGTGAATCTTTGTTCCCGCATTAAGTAATAATGACTAAAGCGAATGATATGAAATTTGGTCACATGATAGATGGTTGCTCATCATAAACTATAGGTGTCCAATTTTTTAAACATTTTTATTAGATTTTGAGATTTTGTGAAAATTCTCTCAAAATACGCTTATATTTCTTCAAACATCACGTAATAACGACTAATACGAATGATACGAAATTTAGTGATAGGATAGGTAGTTGCTAATCTTAATTTATAGGCGTTGAAATTTTAAAATATATTGATTACATTTTGAGATTTTGCGAAAATCGTTTTAAAATGCTGAAATTTTGTTCCAGCATCACGAAATAAAGACTGCAGGGAATGGAACGAAATTGGGTGACAGGCTAGGTTGTCACTCAACTTAAATTCTAGCCTTCAAAATTTTTCAAAAATGTTGATTAGATTTTGAGATTTTGCGAAAATTATTTCAATATGCGTCAATATTCGTTCGCGCATCACATAATTACGACCAGCGAAAATTATTTCAATATGCGTCAATATTCGTTCACGCATCACATAATTACGACCAAAGCGAATTAAATGATATTACTTAGTTACTCTCTAACCTGTCATATTTTAACAATACTTAAAAATTATAACTTCGCTTTCTTTACTTTGGCAACATACTACATCCATTCTGTGTACTCCTACAATGCTGACGAAAGTTCTTGCTTTTGGAAATTTGCATTCACTAACCCGTCAAAGACGGGTACTTCAGCTAGTATAAAATAAAACACATCTTTTACGAACTTTCAGCAAATTTGAGGACGATAGACAATTAATGTCCATTCTCTTTCACAGATGGCGCCATCAACGCTCCTTTAAAAAGGAAAAATCACGCGAGTATCAATTTTCAAGCTTAAATCAAGCTGTATTTAAGCTTGACAACTCAACTTGACTCCTGCAAGCTTGCTGCCAGCTTAGAATGAGTTGAACTGTCAAGCTTGCATTAATGCGTCAAATTCAAAGAAATGTCAAACTTGATTTAAGCTTATGTGCTGTCTGGGAAAGGCCGGAGATGGCATCTAAAAGAATTTATTTCAATAATTTAATTTACCTTATCCAAAAGGGCAAGTAAAATTTACGTAAATATTTAGTTAGTGTCATAGTAATCAAACTAAATGAAATGTATATGAAAATTTTGCTTGCCCTTTTGGATAGCGTGACACAAAAGATAAATTAAATTATTGAAATAAATTCATTTGAATACATTATATAGACTCAGTGAAAGTGTGATATATTTGACAGTGTATTTCATAATTAAAAGCATTGCTTCAATGCGTAAATCTTCTTTAGAAAATAAAACGAAAATAACTGTAATAGAATTTAAAAACAAATCTTTAAAAATCCCAGCAGGGCGTCACTCAAAATTTGATATCATTATTTTTAAGACCCATATTTAAAATTCATAAAGTAAAATGCTGCGTCACAAATTTTTAACCAGTTAAGGGTTTTTGCATGGGAATATTGATCTACAGTCAGTGGCGGATCCACGGGGGGGGGGCTCTGGGGCTCGAGCCCCCCCCCCCAGAGCTAAAAATACTCTATGGATTAGGGAAGTTTTAAAAAAATTGCAAATTTTCACATGAACTGAAATTTTAAAAAGTAGCTGTGTATATACAGTTGACTCTCTGTTTAACGACGATCTCTTTCCAAAGGCGTTATTTCAAAGTCCCAACAACTCCAACGTAAAAAATTTCTATTCAAAGACGACATCGTTTCATTTTAACGACGATTTTTTTTTCATCTTACGCTACACGAACAGGAGAAAAAAATTTTTAAGAGTGGGAAAAAAGTGTCAGGGAATGCCAAAAGTGCAATTCGCAAGACAATCTCAACTACCTGAGTGTATTATCAAAGGTATTTTCAATCTCAACTACCTGAGTGTATTATCAAAGGTATTTTAGAAGCAAAGAGAAAGTTCTTGAAGCAGCACAAAAATTTAGTTCGGGATCCAAATCCAAACGGCCCAAAAGTCAATGTGACCGGTTGGAAGAGTTTACCAAGGCAATGCTGCATGCAAATGGTTGCATGAAGCAAGAGTATCCAACATTCTAATTTCTGGCCCCACCATGGTCGAGTGGATAAGACAGTCGACATGATAGACGACTGAAGTGTGAAGGTCCCGCATTTGGGCCTACCGCGCGGCTTTTGATCTAACTATCTGGAGTTTTTCCAGATGGTTTTCTCCAGATTTAACGTGAATACGCGTTAGAACATCTGAAAAAATCCTCCGACCAAGTCAACCGCCCCATATTGGCATAGCGCTCGCAACTGGGAAAAGTGCCTGGTTCAAACCCAGGTCGCGTCCGTAAATCTAGCCGTTCGAAGTCTTACGCAGTTTTCTCCGAAACTTCTCATAAATACGGATTAAGACTCGTTAGAAAAACACCTACGTAGGGCACCCCGTACTCGGCCTAGATCCCTCGTGTAGATAATTGTTCGTATTACTAAAATAAAATAAAATAAAGCAATTACTGCAGTGCTGTTATTCTGGCAGAAAAATTTGGAATGCAAAATTTTCAGCCTTCGGCTGGTTAGCTAGAAAAATTCATAAAATGGAAGCTGAAGCATTTCACATTTGAGAAAATCTGGAAGAAAGAATAACGGGAAGCGAAAAATGAATCAACTGACTCGTTTTGATTTTCTTGAAACCTAATTTTATTGTATTGCTTGTTTTTACTACCTTTTTTTATGGTAAGTTAAAATAATTTTTTTTGGATAATAAAGTAATATAATGATAATAAAAGTAACATTTTTAAACACGCCAATATATCAGAAAAATGTTCACAGTCCTAAGAATGTAAAGTGTAAAATGTTGGTGCTATAGGATTACGGCCAATTATCTGCACATGGAATCAAAGCCGATGGGTGGGGTACACTCCGTGGGGGGGGGGGGGGGTTCTAAGGGGTCCTTAAACTTATTTACTCTAAGTTTCGGAAGAAAGCACGGAAAACTCCGAACAGTTAGGTCGGCGAACGCGAACTGGTTTTGAACCACACCTTCGGAAGTGTAAAGGGAAATGTTATTCTTTTACAAATTCTGTTTATGGAAGATCTCTATTTAAGGACGATTTTACACATTTTCACGGTTCCTTGAAAGTCGTTAAACAGAGCCAACTACGAATATATACACCAATACTTATTGAATCCTTGTTGACTAAACATAATTTCTCTATTTACAAAAATGATAGATCTTTTATTTTAAAACAGAGGGAGGGGCAAATTTTATTGAATCGCTATCGCCACAATGGCTGGAGACAGTTCCTAGTTTTACTTGTATTGTGGAACCTGTCTAATGGGACTACCCTAGGGAAGAACAAAACTAGTCACCTTATAAAGGTGGTAAAGTGTGATGGTTGTAAAGCGAAATTGCATTAAAGTTGTCACTATAGACAGACGATCTCTTTGCCAAGGTGGTCACTTTAGCAGGTTCCACCGTATTTTAATGGACGACGGCACACTGATACGGGTAAAAAAATCTTCCGTTGCTCTCTTCATTTTATAGGCGATGGAGTTTGCGGTTTAGTGCAGAAATCTTTTACCGGTAAACCCCGAATTGCCTTTAAAAAGTCGTAAAATTCGCGACGAAAATGCCCTCTTACCCACTACAGTCACGTTATACGCAGCGCAATCAGCATCGGCCTTAAGTGATGCATAGACGAACAATCCAACCCTCCGCAGTTTGTACAACTTTCATTCTTTCAATTGCTCTACCACCCAGACGTATGGGTACAAATCCTCATTATAAAAGTAAAACATATTCTAAGATATCAGACAAAGTGAGTACTTGGCAATGTATAGCTGGTCTGGTTTTAAAAAAGAAAGCTCAAATTGTAAATAGCAGGTAATCGTGATAATAGTTGTAAAGCAATTGAGGTTGGTTTACTACAGTCCTCACAGAAAAGGATGGGAATTACTTAATCTGGAAAACTTAATGCCATCCTAAAATGCGAAAATGTATGCTGTGAACACTGTATATTGCACGGTGGCTGTGAAATGGGTTCAATAATGCATTCAGCAATTATACTCTGTACACTCTAAAATGTTAATGGTTAGGACCCCGCGAACAACAACATGAATAAAGGTCGTTGCTGATTAGTCACGTCTTGTCGTCACTAGAGGGGTTAAGACGACATTTTTCTTGCGAAATTTACGTTAATGACCAGTCGGGATCTACCAACAAAAGATTAATGTGTTAAACTGAAAACCCTGCCCCCCCACCCACCCACAATGGAGAGAGCAACGGAACATTTTTTCCCCGTATCAGTCCCGTCGTCCATTGCAACGCATAAAACACGTGGCTTATGAGCATTGGCTTTAACTTGATCGGTATAGGGCTCACGATAGCTCTGCCCCCCCCCCTTCCGAGTTTACTTTAGACGGTTCTTGCAACAGACAACATACTTATTTAGTTGTGATATACCATGTCTATTTATAGATTGGGAGAAAAATATTGGGAAATCAATTATCATCCTAATGAAAAACATCCTAATGAAAAAATAAATCCCCCCCCCCCAGATGGTTTCTCTGGATCCGCCCCTGTCTATAGTCGACACATTATCGAATTTTGAAATGAACTGCACTTTACTATTAAAAGATAGGACCCAGTTAAAAACAGTCACTAAAGACTCCATTCGACCTTCACAAGAGATTTTTTTCAGTGCGCATGAAACTAAAACAAAAGCCTGCATAATCCTTAGATTACGCAATCCATCCTCAGTCGATGACTAGAATGTTGAGGGCAAAACGAAACGGGATCTTCTTGAACTCGGAGGGAAAAGGTATTTATTATGCGCGAAAACAAAATTGCGAGTACGAGATTAACGGTGGAAAATTTACTTTCTTAAGTTCATCGTCGTCTGAATTCGAGATTAAAGAAAAATATTCTTTTTAGCGTTAAGAACACTTTAGTAATTTTTACCGTTGCAGTAAGGCTTTTTTTCTGATCTTTGATATTAAAATCTAAAACAAAAAAAATCTTTTAAATTTAATAGACTGCTAAAATACGTTTAGGACGTCATTTTAAATCTGTCATCTCAATTCACCGAGCGGCTGAGAAACAAAATTTCAGTTTACTGACCTTTTGTTTTCACGGCACTACACATTACATTGACTACATGTATAATTTTTGTTGCAAATAGTTACGTTGATCCCTGACTCACTGACTTTGAAACAATTCCGGTTCAACCACACGAAAATAAAACTTTTACTACCATTACTCTAAAATGATTAAAAAGTTAAGCATAAAAAACACAATAAAGTCTACACCTATTTGTACGATCCGCTTGAAAATTTTTCATAACTATGTATAAAAATATAGAAAACAATCTGCGATACTTTAAAAAAAATCTGAAACTAATTTCTAAGCGATTTTTCATTATTTTAAGCTAAATTTCATTTCCGAGAGTAAAAAAAGTTCATCATTTGTGTGACAAAATTAGCTGTCGCAATTGACATTGACGTCATGTTGAAAGAACGATTATCACTCTTTGAAGGGAAAATTGTGTGCGATTCCAATTCGTTTAAAATAGCTTTTCAAGATTGCATAGTTTAATCCCCCCCCACACACACAAATAAAATGATTTCGGCTGCATAAAATATTGATATAAGGGGATCTGATCCCACGAAACGAAATCGATCGAAAGCGAAAAGTTTCCGCACGTTTCCAGAAGAGCATGCAATTCTGATTTCGGTCTATAATAAAAATTGTATATGAAGTTATTTATTTTAAGTGGACGAAGATTAAATGCATTGTGTGTAGACGTAATTTTGTCAAATGTTTTACTAGCGCCCGTTGTAATTGCCTCCACAACAGGCTTAATCTTCTAATATGTACATAATAAAATCAATTGATTTTTTAAAAGAAATCATGAATCTAAATCAAGGATGCACAACCTCTGCCCCAAGGGCCATTTTTGACACATGACACCTATTCCATTCACCCTCCAGCCCAGTATGCACATCGAAAAAGACGAATCAGAATCCACTATTTCAATTTTTAAGAAAAGTATTCAGGGCCGATCTAGGAATTTTTTTCAAGGTCCCAGTTTTGTGAAAACTCTTTACGTTTATGAATTTCAATACCTGTTTTTGTGAATTTTGACACCAATTTTTTAAAAGTCACTGTTTTGTTAAAATAATTTACAAAACAAATTCAAATGTAGTGTAAAATGCTAATGAAGGGCAGTTTTATTCAATTTCATTTGTGTGAAGGGGTCGCAAAACAGACCCAAATTTCACCTGCATTGATCCCTGGAATTAATTATGAAATGTAATTAAGCGAAAAATTTAGTTAGGTGAATATTTTTTTCTTTTCTTTTTCTTCTTCTTTTTTTTTTTAGTTGTTGCTATAAATAATAAGGTACATTTTATGGGAAAAAGAAAAATGTTCACCTAATTCAGTTTTTTGTGCTATTTTGACCAGTCGAACTCATTGCAGACTAAGATTTGCTTTTCGTTGCCATAAAAATGGCTCCATAAAATATTTTGTAATGATTTAATAATTGACTTTTATCAGTATGTGCCATCCTATTTCCAAGAACTTTTATTTGATATAATTAGGTGATTCCACAGTATGCTGATCCTTTATGTCATGTCAGCAATGAGTTTATCTGGTCACAACAGCACAAAAAACTTAATTAGTTGAACTTTTTTTTTCTTTTTTTATGTAACATACTATTTACAACAACAAAAGAAAGAAAGAAAGAAAAGAATATTCACCTAACAGTCAAATTTTCTTTGCTTTCAAAATCATCCAATTAGGACAAACTTATATTATTTGCATACCAAAGAAATAGTTTATTTACAGATTTATACTATCAATAACTAGATATTTAGCAGTTGTCTATACTCTTTATATATCACCTAAATTTTTTTTTTTTTTTTTTTTTTACTTGGTTATAATCAAGCAAAGTTGTTGCCGATATGACATAAATGCAGGCAATACTGTGGAATCATCCAGTTACCTTTCCTACGTGTGCCATCATACTTTCAAAAACTTTAACATGAAAAAAAAACTAAAAAACTTATACATACACGTTTGGAATTGTGCCATCACATCCACCAATTAGTCTTTAATATACTGTTTTTAAGACTAATATTACTTGTTTAAACTTAAAATATTACTTGTTTTGACTACTAAGAAAGCACTATTTGATTGGGCCTTGATACCATACATTTAAATTTCTGTGGCTCACAAGCTGAAAGAAGTTGTGCATAATACTATTATTGTTATTGCATGTGATTAAATTTTCTGCAAACATTATTTTTGAAATATTTGCTTCTAAATTTGAAAAATTAGTCGTTATATAATCAGCCATATTTTCTCTGCTTTCAAAATTATCCACTTAGGACAAACTTATTTTATTTGCATACCAAAGAAATACTTTATTTACAGATTTATACTATCAATAACTAGATAATTAGCAGTTGTCTATACTCTTTATATGATGCAGTTAAACTTATTTAATCACTTATGTATTTGTTTTCTCGAAATCAGACTATTTAAAAAAAAATATCTGATTTTGATTTTTAAAAAATCAGATTTAAATTTAAGAAATCAGATTTTAAAAAATTATTTTATTTATTTATTTATTTATTTATTTTTTTACACCCATTTTGTTTAGGATGTACAAATATTCGTCTCTCCGAATTGAATTTTGGAAAGATTGTTTGAAAAGTTTAAATTTCTTGAAAATATTTGATTTATAATCTTAAAACTGCAGTTCGAAAAATTCATGCGACTTACGAACTTTTTCTGAAATGAAATTTCATTTTAATGAATTTTTCAACATTACAAATTCTAATTTTCAGTCCCTTGTAAAATCGTTTAACCGAGATTTTACCGTACTCGATCTCCCTTTTTTATTTCTTTCATTTCCCAGATGAAAGATTTCGAGCATCTGCCGGAACCTGTCTAACTTTCACCCAGGTAGGCAGGTCTACCTAAGTGCCGCTCCCACTTCAGTCAGTCAGGGGTCAGCGGATCCCCTAACAAGCCTTTCTTTCGCGAGTTCGAAAAGCACTCGATGGGGGAGGGGGGGGGGAATCAAAAAATAATGGCAGCAAGACAGTATGCAGGCCTTTTTAAAATCTTCCTGTTTACAGAGATCGCACAAAATCAAAGGGGGTAGCAAAAGGGGTGGTCGAGGAGGAGGAAGTCGGATTTTTTTGAAGAGGGAAACCGTCATCCAATACCTCACGGTTTTCTCTCCGCGGGATAACAAGGCGCAGGAAACTCACAACAGAGCCTCTTCAAAAAGACCAACCCCTTGGCCCATAAAAATAAGAAAGACAAACCATGTCATAAGCATCGATTATGAAACTCTTTCCAGCAAGACGTGAATACGTCTTTAAATTTGCTTCCATAGTGGGATGCCATTCAGAAAACTGATGATATGATAACAAAATACGGGGAATACAGTTGGATGTAGCAGCTACATATCTATCCTCTCATCCAAAATTCAATCACTAAAGGATCAGAGAATTCAACAAGTTAAATGTGAGGACTGCAACGGAGGGAGAAGCGCCGCCATTTTAAGGTCTTTCGCTGCGTCTCATAATGTCCGTTTAGTATAAATTTTGGCGCAGAGAAAGTAGAACGTTCGTTTGCGTTTCCATCGTCAGCTGTCGTCAAGATCTATCGATTGCGTATGGAAAACATGAGTGTGAAGTAGTTATAATGAGTGTTAAAGTAAAAAATTAAAATAAATAATGCAATGTCAGCCTATACGCGTCGAAAACTTCATTGCTTCGAAATTCGTTTTCGTATCACAGACCTATCATTAATAAAGTTATAGCACGGTCATTATTTGTTGACTTGATTTCTTTCCCTAACCTGATGAATCTCAAAGGAAATATGACTCGTTACGTACACGTACTCACGTAAAACACACAGCGTGCCCACGACACAGTCACACACCGTTTTTAACACTTTCCAACAAGGTTGAAAAGTCTTAAGGATTTCGGTTTGTCTGTCTGTCCGCCTGTGCTCTAACTTCCGTAAATATACATCGATTTCTACGAAATTAAAATAGGTTACTAGCTGCTTACCCGTTCTCCGCACGGTAGGAGACGAATATTTTCCTTACACATATAATTCGAATTAAACCCAGTGATAGGAATCTCTAATAGTGAAAAATTGCTGGAATTCTGACGAAAAGCTGACTCCATGAGTGGAAATTTGAGACGATTGCAACATGATAACACAAAAACTACGCCATTGTCACTGGCGATCAGAAAAGTAAGAACTTTACGGTATGCAGACGAAACTTTTCTCTTTCGAAAAATGCCTTATTTCTACATATAATTCTCTTTTTTTAGATTTAATTTATAGCATTCATACATACCATATGAATAACATTGCATGATGTTGAATACTATTTTATCTTATCTTGCATTTCGTAAAGCGTAGACAATGCATTAGCACAGTTATGTTGCAGAATTAGCATTTCCAGTTGAAAAATTAAAGTTAAATCTTATTAAATTTTACCTACATTTAAAAAACCTACTCGAAACAACCTATGCACATTGTACGTTCAGAAACCAAAATGCATCCTGTTTCCGTGAAGATCTTGTCGCTTTCGTAAATGAAAACATATGTGACGTAACTTAAGTGGAAAAGCTTATTACCCTTACTGACAAAAGCGCTTCCTTATGTCCGCCGAAGCAGCACATACGTTAGCGCAGGGGTTCCCAAACTTTTTTTACCCGCGGCACCCTTGTCAGGCTAAAAGCATTTCGCGGCACCCTTGTCAGTCTAAAAACATTTCGCGGCACCCTTTTCAGGCTAAAAACTTCCGCGGAAGATTTCCTTTAAAGCAACATGAATATGAAGAAAGTACTCTCTTGGGAAAGAGATATAGAATTTTGACAATACCCCCATTTCAGAGAGTTCCTATAAAAGAGAGGCTACAGGACAGTCTTGAACTTGACTGAAATATTTTTGTTTAAGCCCACTTAGTGATCGGCTTGGCTCACTTTCTTGGGGATACCAGTTCAGAGGAAATTATTTGATTATATATACTCCACCAAAACACTTTTCTTTATTATCTCCACGGCATCCCTGACATACGCTCGTGGCACCCTAGGGTGCCGCGGCACCCAGTTTGGGAACCTCTGCGTTAGCGTGTAATGTGTTTCTCTGCATAATCTGAGAGCAAAACAGAAGACAATGACGTGAAAATAACGTCACACGCGAAGGAAATAAAATGAAAAATATGCAGAATTGCCTGAAAAAACTTCGGTTATTTTTAATGCGCAAATATGTTAAAATTCTATTTGTTTCATATTTAATGCGTTTTCACTTTTTTGGGTCTTAAGAGCTGTAGAAATGAGTGGTTTCACTTAATTATTAAATTGAACAACTTTAGTGGCAACAATGGATTCCGTTGCTACGGAAACTGTAGCAGTGTTAAAAATAGAATATGATATGATTTATTTATGTTTACTTTGCTAGAACTGCCATTCTGGCGTAATTAACGTCGGCAGTCGATGGCAAATAGCCAAAATGAATCACACATTAAAATTGACAATAAATGCAATAATTTAAAGGCATTATCAGCTAGTCATACTGGGTTTAAAAAATATTCTCATTCATCTCAAACAGCATTCGTATTTATAAAGACTTCCTATTTTATTACACTTTGTTTGGCGGGATTAAAAAATATTATCTATTCATACACTCGTAACACCAACTCATAGCAATCGGGGCATAGAATTAGCAATAGAAATGAAAAAATTTAATTTTCTGAAATTTGGCGGGGTTTCCCTAACTTAAATCAATTTATTTAACTTGATAAAAATTCTTTAGATAATTTAAAATCGCCTTAATAACTGTATTATTACTGAACAGAAAATTAAAATTTCAGGCTAAATTCTAGTAAAACCTACACTTGTTTTAAAAATACTATTTCTTTACGCTCTCAGTAAATTGCGCCAAGCCCTAAAACTGTGCAAACCGCTGCAAACTATTTTCTCAAAATCGGCATTTAAGCCATTTTATTTGTCGCCAAATTATAAAGTTATACACTTTAGTCTCGGAAATTTACAAATCCTTTTTCTTTTGCATATGAAAAATATTGAATTCCTGGTCTGATTTCCCATGCAGACGATATTTTAATTAAAAAATAACCTAGCAAATATTCGAAACAGAAAAAAATTATTATTCCTTTATTTTTAATGCAAGAGTGTAAATCATTTAATAAATTCGCCAAACATGGCAACCTCGATGCTTATTTCTCCCTTTTTTGACTACAGGGGTTACAATCGCGGAATTGCGGAGAGCAAAAATTGGCGATTTTGACGGGTTTTTTTATCAATTAATATCTCCTAAACTAATTCGAATTTCGAAATTTAATTCAGCGGAAGACCTTCCTCGGAATTTTTCAAATCCGGGGACACCTCGATCGAAATTCAACTCCCAGCCGTTTCGGAGGAGATGATGTTACAGACAAACGCGCACAGATTTTAATAGTATAGACTAGCTGCTTACCCGTTCTCCGCACGGTAGGAGACGAATATTTTCCTTACACATATAATTTGAATTAAACCCAGTGATATAAATCTCTAATAGTGAAAAATTGCTGGAATTCTGACGAAAAGCTGACTCCATGAGTGGAAATTTGAGACGATTGCAACATGATAACACAAAAACTACGCCTTTGTCACTGGCGATCAGAAAAGTAAGAACTTTACGGTATGCAGACGAAACTTTTCTATTTCGAAAAATGCCTTATTTCTACATCATATAATTCTCTTTTTTTAGATTTAATTTATAACATTCATACATACCATATGAATAACATTACATGATGTTGAATACTATTTTATCTTATCTTGCATTTCGTAAAGCGTAGACAATGCATTAGCACAGTTATGTTGCAGATGACTTTGAAGTTGAAAAATTAAATTTAAATCTTATTAAATTTTACCTAAATTTAAAAAACCTACTCGAAACAATGGATGCACATTGTACGTTCAGAAACCAAAATACATCCTGTTCCCGTGAAGATCTTGTCGCTTTCGTAAATGAAAACATTTGTGACGTAACTTTTGCAAGCGCCTTTGTTATGTACATGATTGCAGTATCATTCTCGTACACGATGCTTATCCTATAGTCTCTGGTGATTTACTTTGGATTTTCATTTCATATTCCTGACTTTTCATACTTTCGAAATGTTGGTGCTTTGCGCATGTGAATAATCGATTATCATTTCACATTACGGCTACCAATTAAATAGTTTTCCATATCGCTTCTTCCACGTTAACGACGTTAATCTGCCTTTTTCTAGTTAAAAAAAAAACGCCTACAAAGTTTCATTGCTTCAATTTATAAACACAGAGGGGTTAGGCTAATACGCACCCGACAAAAGCGCTTCCTTATGTCCGCCGAAGCAGCACATACGTTAGTGCAGGGGTTCCCAAACTTTTTTTACCCGCGGCACCCTTGTCAGGCTAAAAGCATTTCACGGCACCATTGTCAGTCTAAAAACATTTCGCGGCACCCTTTTCAGGCTAAAAACTTCCGCGGAAGATTTCCTTTAAAGCAACATGAATATGAAGGTTAGAATGAAGCAGTTTGGATGCATTTTACGTTATTTCTTGTTTGTTTGTTTATAGGGCTAATTATCAAGAAAGTACTCTCTTGGGAAAGGGATATAGAATTTTGTCAATATCCCTATTTCAGGGAGTTCCTATAAAAGAGAGGCTACAGGACAGTCTTGAACTTGACTGAAATATTTTTGTTTGAGCCTACTTAGTGATCGGCTTGGCGCACATTCTTGGGGATACCAGTTCAGAGGAAATTATTTGATTATATATACTCCACCAAAACACTTTTCTTTATTATCTCCACGGCACCCCTGACATACGCTCGTGGCACCCTAGGGTGCCGCGGCACCCATTTTGGGAACCTCTACGTTTGCGTGTAATGTGCTTCTCTGCATAATCTGAGAGCAAAACAGAAGACAACGACGTGAAAATGATGTCACACGCGAAGGAAATGAAATGAAAAATATGCAGAATTGCCTGAAAAAACTTCGGTTATTTTTAATGCGCAAATATGTTAAAATTCTATTTGTTTCATATTTCATGCGTTTTCACTTTTTTGGGTCTTAAGAGCTGTAGAAATGAGTGGTTTCACTTAATTATTAAATTGAACAACTTTAGTGGCAACAATGGATTCCGTTGCTACGGAAACTGTAGCAGTGTTAAAAATAGAATATGATATGATTTATTTATGTTTACTTTGCTAGAACTGCCATTTTGGCGTAATTAACGTCGGCAGTCGATGGCAAATAGCCAAAATGAATCACACATTAAAATTGACAATAAATGCAATAATTTAAAGGCATTATCAGCTAGTCATACTGGGTTTAAAAAATATTCTCATTCATCTCAAACAGCATTCGTATTTATAAACACTTCCTATTTTATTACATCTTGTTTGGCGGGATTAAAAAATATTAGCTATTCATACACTCGTAACACCAACTGCATTCGTATTTATAAACACTTCCTATTTTATTACATCTTGTTTGGCGGGATTAAAAAATATTATCTATTCATACACTCGTAACACCAACTCATATCAATCGGGGTATAGAATTAGCAATAGAAATGAAAAAATTTAATTTTCTGAAATTTGGCGGGGTTTCCCTAACTTAAATCAATTTATTTAACTTGATAAAAATTCTGTAGATCATTTAAAATTGCCTTAATAACTGTATTATTTCTGAACAGAAAATTAAAATTTCAGGCTAAATTCTAGTAAAACCTACACTTGGTTTAAAAATACTATTTCTTTACGCTCTCAGTAAATTACGCCAAGCCCTAAAACTGTGCAAACCGCTGAAAACTATTTTCTCAAAATCGGCATTTAAGCCATTTTATTTGTCGCCAAATTATAAAGTTATACACTTTAGTCTAGGAAATTTACAAATCCTTTTTCTTTTGCGTATGAAAAATATTGAATTCCTGGTCTGATTTCCCACGCAGACGATATTTTAATTAAAAAATAACCTAGCAAATATTCTAAACAGAAAAAAATTATTATTCCTTTATTTTCAATGCAAGAGTGTAAATCATATAATAAATTCGCCAAACATGGCAACCTGGATGCTTATTTCTCCCTTTTTTTTGACTACAGGGGTTACAATCGCGGAATTGCGGAGAGCAAAAATTGGCGATTTTGACGGGTTTTTTTATCAATTACTATTTACTAAACTAATTCGAATTTCGAAATTTAATTCAGCGGAAGACCTTCCTCGGAATTTTTCGAATCCGGGGACACCTCGATCGAAATTCAACTCCCAGCCGTTTCGGAGGAGATGATGTTACAGACAGACGCGCACAGATTTTAATAGTATAGATAGAAGATTCTTATCTACTGTACCCTGTACCCTATTGAAAAGGGTCTGTAGCATTTATAGTTTTCTACAGGCGGACTCAAAATATTCTCTGAAAATTGCGCTCTATGAAAAGTTATTCTTTAAAGTGTATCATCCTACTATATAGTTAGGCTGATCCCTGACTTCAGGATAAAAAATTTCCGCCATTACTAGAAAAAGATTACAATGTTAGCGCAAAAAGCCTAGTAACATCTACACCGTTTGTACGATTCGCTGGAAAATTTTCTTGATTATGTATAAAAATATAGAAAACAATCTGCGCTAATTTAAAAATCTGAAAATCCACCCGTTCCCTCATTTTAAGCGATTTTTTCGCTATTTTCAGCTCCATTTTATTTCCGAGAGTAAAAAAAATGAATCATTTGCGTAACAAAATTACCTATTGCAAGTGATAGTCACTTCATATTGACGTCACACTTAACAAGCTTTTTCCAAATTTATAAGTTTATTTATTTATTTATTTTTTTAAAATGATTTCCTGGTGGATACAATGAAACGAAATCGTTCGAATGGGAAAAGTTTCCGCACGTTCTCAGAAGAGCATGAAATTCGATTTGAGTTTGAACATGAAGTTATTTATTTTAGGTGGACCATGGCTCCCTAAGATACCAAGTACAGGCTGTCCGAAAAGCTTCGTTTTTGCGTACGTGCAAAGTTTCGCCCCTTTGCCGATTTGGCGCTAGTACCTGACCTCAGTGTTGCCAACTCTGCCTCAAAAAAGTGGCTCAAATCAAAGTAGCTACAGATGGCTAAAAATGTTTTCAAGCTGAGAAGAAAAATTAGATTTCTTTGACGTTTATTTTTAAGTGCTTGTACTGCTGAAATAGGCTTGTCTGCAGATGCTTTTTAAATCATTTCAAGGAGGTTTAGTCATTTGGACTATCATTTCCGGTTTACAATTTTATTTATTTTTTCTCAGCTTGAAAACATTTTTAACCATTTCCGACTACTTTTAACTTCCATTTGAGCCACTTTTTCTCCGGCAGAGTTGGCAGTACTGATAGAGTCATGTACTTAGCGCCCAATCGGCGAAAGAGCGAAACTTTGCTCGTACGCAAAATCCCATAAAGAAGTTTTCGTCTGCCATGGTACATATACATTAGAAAACAGCTTTGAATTCATTACTGAGTTCTTTATGTAACACGAATTTAATATTTTAATATGAGTTTTTTTTTGCGGTAATTTAAAGCTGTGTTGAAATTTCTCACAGCATGAAATAAAAGGAAATACTGCTCGTTTGAGTGTGATCGTCATTATAAATAAACACTTTTTCAATTCCTATTATTAGGTCACACTCTCCCTATATATATCTTGTACATATTTTCAATCGTTCAAAAAATACTTTTTGATTCATCCACTCAAGTTCAAATACATTTTTTTAAACTTGTAGTGGATGACACTGGATGTTACTACAGTTTTGGTCCCAATCAACTGGATAATTTATATACAGGACCGCCCAAAAGATTCTAACTACATTACGCTCTCTATGGGCCGAAATTCATTAAACTCGCATATCTCAAAAACTATTAGATGTAGAATGTTGAAACTTTATATTCAGGATTGCTGTAACATCTAGTTGTGCACCCGCCATTTCGGACCCCTTCGACCGGATAATTTATCTACAGGGCCCCGCAAAAGATTTCAAATTCACTACGCTCTATGGGCAGAAATTCATTAAAGAGTATTTTAGAGGTATTAGGCTATTTTAAACGACTCAGAAGTGATATATGCTGTTGAGGGTTACAAAATGAATTTTTCCTTCGGAGAAAGTGTGTTTATCATGTATAGTGCTACTACAGAAACACTCAAAAAATTACCAACGCTTTACGGTTAATGACAATTTTAGGGACATTCATCCATTTCAAGTACAATACCGTCCTACCCTATAGTTAGGTAATGGTACTCCACGGTCACGTGCCTCCTTCAATAATTACGCCAAAAGTCGCCAAGCTTGGCGACTTTTGTACGTGTGTATGTATTTTACTATCAAATCTCAAAAACTATTAGTCGTAGAATGTTGAGGTTTCATATATACGATTTTTGCAACATCTAGTTGTGCATCTCGATTTTTATTTCCAATCTACTGGAGAGTTTATTTACAGGACCACCGGAAAGAATTTCAGCACATTAATGTCTATGGACATCTTCAATATATTACATTTGTGGTCCGTCTATGGGCAGTTGAGTATGTAGTTGAGTTGAGTATGAGCAGCATGGGCTATCTACTGAGTCCATGCGCTCAGTACAGCATCTTTCTATCTTCTCCAAAAGGGATCTACGTGTTTTTCCGCCTTCGTCCCTATAAAATAGACTTCAGCTTTCGAACTGGCATTTTCAGCAACTTGTTAACCCTTTCGAGTATGCATTCACATTTTCCACTCAGACGTAAACAACTTGTATGTTCCTCTCTCCTCATTCTTCCGTTCTTTCTGTTCTCTTTAGTGACTGGTGCTTGGGTCAGGGAGAGATTACGAGTAGATGTCCGGGGACACTGGATGCCGTTTGGATGACCACCAGATGCTTGCAAAAAACCAACCATGCCTTTTCCGAAAATTTTTATCTCGAGAATACTTCAGGCCCGACTATTTATCCTGCTCCTCCAACGAAAAAAAGGAAAGGGTTTCGAGAGGGGTAGAGGGTCATGTGTGTTTGTGTAGTGTACGGGTACGTTGGCTGGTGTGCTCTAACCCTCTTTGAGGTTGCCTTTTCTTGTGGGAATTTTAAAAATCTGATGTGAACACCACATGACTTCCTTGTACGTCTATTAAATTATAAATATTTTTGGTGCACTTCATCTAAGCTTATTTTGCTTGAACGAGATAAAATATTGAAATAACACTTAGATTTAGCGATTTCTAGACTAATATTTGAGATATCACCAAGCTGGGTTGCATTTGAAAGATTTGTTTCTGACACACTTAATTAGGCGATATTTCGCCAAAAGCCGACAAGCTTGAGATAGTTCGCGAGATTTTGGTCATAGCCGAAATAGTGATTCATCGCAGAACTTTTAATGAATTGAAGGTATTCATAGGCATTAATGTATTTAAAGTCTTTTGGCTGACCCTGTAAATAAATTAATCATTTGATTGCAATTATGAAAGAGACGAGAAGTTAGATGTTACAAAAGCTCTAAAAACAAATTTTCAACATTCTGCGGTTAAAAGTTTTAGAGTTATGCGAAATACGTAATTATTTTTGACGTTAAATTTGGCGATATTTCAGCAAAATCGCCAAGGTCATATGGCGAGATTTTTGGGCATGGACTAAACAATGATTGACTACAGGCATAATATACTGGAGATGTCCAGAGACCATAATGTAGCGAAATCCTTTTGGGTGGCCCTGTAAGCAAACTCTCCAGTAAATAGGAACAAAAAATCGAGATATACAACTAGGTGTTGCTACAGTCTTATCTATAAAATTTCAACAACCTACGACTAATAGTTTTTGAGATATGTTAGTTGCACACATACACGTACAACAAAAGTCACCAAGGCGCCTATTGGCGCAAATTTTGAGGGACGCACATTACCATAGTCGGACCACTATCTAACTGCCGAATTAACCCGAATATAACTCACCCCGAATGTAGCACATCCCCGAAATTGATAGGCGCAACCTGAGAATGGACGTGAGACAGAAAATATGACCGTCTCGTCTTGAAAAAATACTGCATGGCTTTGTCTCGTTTCTCAAAATCCCAATATAGTTATGGTAAAAAACGCCTGTCTCGTCTCGCATATCACTTTTAGTCTCTGTCACACCTAGTCTTGCATTCATACCTAGAAAAAAACTTATTCAAATCTCTGACGTAGAGAGTTCGATTTAAACTGTGGCTCCAAGAACCACGTGATTCTTTCAAACTCACAGTTTTTAGCGTGCAACGCACTGAGAATTTAGTCAAAAACAAGTATGATTTTTTTTTTTTTTTTTTTTTTTTTAAAGAAAACCGACTTCAAATACTTCATCATAACGAAAAATTATTCCCATTATAAATTAGTAGGGTTTCGCAAATTCTCGCCAAACAGCAGATATCGCCAATTTGAGTTCAGTCTTGAGGACTCATTTCTTGACGCCAAACTTGGCTTTAAATAGCCAAAAGGGACCAATTTTGGCAATTTTTGTCATATGCTGGTATTGGCAAACGTTTATAAGCTGTACCATTATTCCCATTGAAAATAGTAAGGCTTGGCAAATTCTCGCCAAATGTAGAAGCTATCGTCAAGCGGAGTTCAGAATTGGGAGCTTATTTTTTAACGCCAAAAGTGTCCAACCTTGGCGACTTTTGACATTAAGGCCAGCGCCGTTACTGGCAACTCTTTAAGCAAAGGTTTAAAAACACATTTTTTTTTTCGATTTTTGGAATGATAATAACATCAGAACGTGACCAAAATAATATGGGACCACCCCTGAGCTATTCCCTTTCCAATAAAAAAAGAAATTCTTGAAATCTGCCCGCGCGGTAAAAAATTATCGCAGTAAATACATACAAATAATAATAATAATAATAATAATGCACGTTGAACATAGTAGTACCTAAAGTAAATAAAAAACTTGATAAAACACACATACGATGTTACATGTAAGTAGATACGTACGTTTCGACCAAAAATTGTTTTGGTCTTCCTCAGTCAAAGCCCTTTGTCACACGGAAGAGAGGAAACTGAAAAAAAAGATAAAAAACCACGGATTACTATTTACAAGGATTGATATTTATATAAAAAATCTGAAATTCTTCCAGATTTTATTTACACACTTGAGTGTGCTTTTACTTTCTCTCGCACACACGAAACCACCAATATTTTATATGTCGGTTCCAAGTATGAAGTATGCTTCAACATGGCACAGTGGTTATGTCCTTAGAAATAATAGGCAGGCGAAGCGTGAAGCGGGTCTTATCGCGCATCTGTCAACCTAACTGAAACTACCGCCACCGTCAGACTATCACCAAATTTGGCGATATATCGCCAAAACTCGCCCAGAACGATGATAAATGGCGATATTTTAGGCAATGACTGACTATCGCCAAGTTTGGCGATATTTTGGAAAAACTCGTCAAGGTTGACGACAGACGGCGAGATTTTGGGCATGGACCAAACAATGACTGTCTACAGTTAAATTATATTGAAGCTGTCCATAGACATTAAAGTATTGAAATTATTTCGGTGGTCCTGTCAATAAACTCTCCAGTAGATTAGAACCAAAAATCCAGATGCACAACTACATGTTACAACAATCTTATGTATGAAATTTCAACATTCTAAGACTAAAATTGTTTTGAGATTTGAGAGTTAAATACATACACACGTACAACAAAAGTCGCCAAGCTTGGCGACTTTTGGCGTAGTTCTTGAGGGAGGCACGTGACCGTGGTCGGACCATTACCTAACGTAAAGGGTAGGACGGTATTGTGCTTGAAATGGATAAATGCCCCTAAAATTGCCATTGACCGTAATGTATTGGAAATCTTTTGAGTGCTCCTGTAGCAGAACTATAAATGATAAAGACACTTCTTTTAATGGAGAAATTCGTTTTGTAACTGTTAACAGCATATATCACTTCTGAGTGGTTTGAAATAGCCCAATACCCCTAAAATAGGCTTTAATCAATTTCGGCCCATAGAGCGTAACGTATTTAGAATCTTTTGGGCGGTCCTGTACATTCGATTGAGACCAAAAAGGAAGGTGCACAACTAAAACCACACAAAATGCAAGAATATAGATTGTAAACTAAAGAAAACCCTACCCAAGGCCCTAAAATCAACAAAAATTGAAAAGTGACTCGATGCGCTCGCGTACGCAAAAAACCCCTGATTGAAAGAAATAGCACTCTCAAGTGCTGACAAGCAAGAATGTTCCCACAAGGGAAAAAGAAAGGCCAAACAAAACCGCGGAGAGGGATAAAAAAGGGGGAAAAGGATAAAAAGAAAAGAAAAGAAGGACAAAAAATGCAAATATAAATAATAATAATAAGAAGAAGAACACACGAATACAAACACACACCAAAATAACATATAAACACAAATAATATATACATTAAATATATATATATATATATGTGTGTAATGGTAGCCGAACGTTGTAGTGGTTTTTAGTAGTCGGGCGATGTTGGGAAGAGATACGGCATTTGTAGTTTCATCGTCGGGTTAAGCTCAGCACCAGGGTCTCGCGGTCGGAGGACCACCGGGCGCAGATGTAGGACGGCTTACTCGGCTGGGGCTGTGCTGTACGGAAAAACACTCTGAGATTACGATGACATATTTTTATTTGGTTTCACATAGTTTTACATGGCGAGTGAAGTCACGAAAAATCTCAGCTCCGAGCTGCGTTTCAAATTATATAACCTCGGATCACGTGTTCTATACAGTATCACATGTGCCAAAAGAGATGCATTTATTAGTTGTTAAACTGCCCGGGCCTGCTAGCCTTAGGAAATTGTTGTGAGGTGTGGTGCCAGAAGACCGTGAGAAGAGGGTAGATATATTACTTGCGTTTAAATTAAATTTACATTCTGATACAAATCCTTTGTTTAAAACGAAAGTCACTTCGCCCTGAAGAATTTTGAAGCAAGAAAATAGAAATTTTGAAGATGTTCAGTTTTATATGTTATAGAATATCCCCCCCCCCGTCTGAGAAGAGGCTGACTAACAATGCCTGCATGCCTGCATTGGAGGGCAAACTCACTCAGCAGAGTGAGGAAACGGGCGTAGGCAGAAATTTGGAAGAAAATTTTTAAAATTTAGTACTTATAAAACACGTGTCCTGGTAAAAGTTTAAGTTACAATTGTAAAATAAAACTGAGCTTAAAAAAAAAAAAAAAAATATTACAAAATATACAAAAATCTGACAAAATTACAACAATAACACTCTGTTATTGTTGTAATTTTGTTAGCTAATTAAATTTGTTAGCTAGTTGTTAGCTGTAATTGTGTTAGCTGTAATTTTGTTAGCTAGTTGTAATTTTGTTTAGCCTAATTTTTTTGTAAGAAAATTAGGCTAAATGCGACATTATGAGAGTCCTTAAGCAAATCTTTCCAGTCTTTGCATTCATTCTATTGCTCTTAATGTCTTAAAACACAGCTTACCTATTAACATTTGAAAACACAGAAATTACATTAAGTTTTCTACAGTCTTGGAAAGTTCGTTGTATAATAAAAAAATGTCACAGTCTTTTAAATGTTCGCAAAATATCATAAATAAAATTATTATTCATACAGCGTAGAACACTATAAAATAAGTTTTTGTTGTCCTCGAAAATGTTTCACATACTATGCATTTTAATTTTGCACATCTTCATAAACACATTGACCTAAAAATATCACTTAAAATACAAGTAAAAATATTATCACTTACTAAATAAACATCAACTTTATCAATAATAATAAATCGCAAATTATTCATTCTTCACATTTTTCAATATTATGAGTTGTCCATATTAGAAAAATATCACATATAATACAATACAATAATATCAGATCACCTAAAATACGATAAATGCCATAACAGTAATTTCATACATACTATGTTACCATACTTCAAAACTTTTAACTCCTCTTTTTCAATATTATTTCTCTAATTTCTCAAATAATTTTCTTTTCTCATACTCAACTCTCAGTATTTTTTCTATGTATTTAGCTTGTTTATTTCTCTTTTAAGTTGTTTTTTTAAACTTATTATTTATTTAAACTTGCGGATGCAGCACTTTGCGTTATGGTCCTCTCCACCTCCAGGACACGAATCTCCAAGATAGTCGACTTGAATGCATGAGAGCGTACTGGCAATCAGGCCAGTTTTTCCACAACAGCAGATTTATGCTAATGTGAACTTCAGCGACGGTGTATAAGGTTTTGCCAGTTGATGTTCTTTGCTCGTTTTCAAAGCCTGTATCTATAGTTACTACGTCTGGGGCGTAAGCTCCACCTTTTGTATCCGGCACAACAGTTTATGTTTTATCCGTTTTATATCTTATTGTTAATAAATTGCTATGTTTGGAAAAGTTGTGTTCTATTGTGAATACACACAAGTACAATGAGATGGGAAAAAGCGATAAATAGCCCACTTCAAACTCATCAAATTTCATTTGGATACAATTTTTTTTTTCGAGTTATGTGTTTGCGTGTGTGTGACCCTAACTTCCTAATTTCGAGATTCTTTTTAACCTCTACTCTTAAGCAGATAGGGGGTGTATCGTTGTTTGTGAAAAAAAAGTGGTTAGCTTTCTCCCTACTGTGCGCCTTGACAAATAGGGATGAAAAGCTATGGCCGTGTAGTGGACCAAATTACTCTTCCAACAGGATATGACAGTCCAAAAATGACATCTTGTGAAGGACAAGATTCGAAAAAGGAAGGGGGACATTCGTCATACCTGTGGAAGTTTTTTCAAAAAAGGAAAAAGGGGGGGGGGGGTTTAAGGAGTGGCCATCCCAAAAAAGTTTTTCGTCATTGTCGGGGTTCTCTACTTTTTTTTTTCCCAGCACCATTGGTGACTGAGGTTCAAAAAAAAATAAGTAGCAAAATATACAGCTACGTATGATGACTTCCAAAACTAAATTTAGAGGTGAGTGATAGGACAGAAGGCTTCAAGAAGGAGAGAAATTACGAAAGATAAAAGAATTAGAATTTGTCAAAATCGGGAGTTTAATTCTCAGATTACCCCCCCCCCCTCCCCACAAAAAAAAATGCACACACAGTTTTTTTTTTCATTTTATATTTTTTTTCTCATTTTATATTATTGATAGACAAAACGCAATGTTTAATCACCTAACGTGAAGTCAAGTGATGATAGGCATAAAAAAAATTTTTTTTTCCAAATAAATTGGAAGCTGAGATTTTAAAATTATCATTCTTCGTGATATAATTAGAATTTATCAGGTGAATTATAATATCGTAATTTACAAGCATGTAAACTTTCAGAATTTTGTTTTGTATGGAAATTTGGTTTATCTATTTCATAGTTAACTTTAGAAACTTGTTTTAAAAGGGGGTTCTTTCTAAGGGGTCCTAACCCACAATTACGCTAAGTTTCGGAGGAAACCACGGAAACTCCGAACGGCGGACGCGATTTTGTTTTGAAACAGGCACCTTCCGTCTCCCAGTTCAGTGTGCTAAGTGCTCGGCCACTGGTGGAACACTCGACAAAGATGGATCATATCGTTTCGAAGACTCATTTTTATTATGCCAAACTTCGCGATAAATCACCAAAAATGGCAAACCTTGGAGACTTTTCACATTTAATCTGGCAGCCCTTGAAACATGATTCGCCCTTTCACCAGGTAGTCAAAAACCTTTGTCTAGAATTAACAGTACTCAAGATCTAAAAAATTAGTGAAAAACACCTTTTTTGTCAACTGTCCTTTATTAAAGTCGAGTTTTAAAAACCTTGAAAAATATTTTTATGAATTAGTGTTCGTTTCATTGTAGTGCAAGATTTTTATGGCTATGTTCATTTCCCTTCAATGTAGGTAGATAAATATGAAAGTAACTTTTTGGCCCCTCACACCAGTTTGGACAAGAACTTTGAAAAACCCTGAAAATGACTGTTATGCATTCCTGTTCGCTGCATTTTAAAGCAAGAATTTTATGGCTATCTATATCCCTTTTAGATATGATGGCAAATTTGGAAACAACGTTTAGACCCTTATGCCCGCTTTGATGAGAATTCTAGAAAACCCTGGAAATGATTTTAAGGCATTTGTGTTCACTATATTTTTAAGCAAGAATTTTAAGCTATCTCGTCTTCTGATATATGAAGGGAAAAGTGAAAAGAACGTCAAAAAACGTTTCGGCCCCTTACACCTGTTTGGGTGTGAATTCTAAAACACTCTGAAAATTATTGTTAGGCATTCGTGTTTGCTACATTCTAAAGCAAGAGTTTTATGGCTATCCCCAGTTCCCTTTGAGATATGATGGCAAATTCCAAAATAACGTTTTGGCCCCTTATCCCCGTTTTGATGCGCATTCTAAAGAACCCTGAAAATGAATTTTAAGCATTTGTGTTCACTATACTTTTAAGCCGGAATTTTAAGGCTATCTCTTTTTTCCCTCTGAGATATGAAGGGAAATGTGAAAAGAGCGTTAAAGAACGTTTTGGTCCTCTTTGTTCGTTTGGGTGCGAATTCTAAAAAAATCCTGAAAATGACTTTTAGGTATTTCTGTTAGTCATATTTTAAAGCAAGAATTTCACGGCTATCTCTTTTACCCCCTGAGATATGAAGAGAAACCTGAAAACATCGTTTTGGGTCGCCACCGCCGTCTGGGTTCGAATATTCATACGCTTTGGGCACAAAAGCTATATGAGCTCCTAAAATTTCATGTCTGTATCTGCGGTAACTTTGGCTGGGTGATGATTATCAGTTAGGATATCTTCCTTTATATATAGAAATTATAAAACTTGAAAATAGGATGGCACATATTGATAAAAGTCAGTTGTAAAATGATCACTTAATATTTTCTATTGCCATGTGTATGGCAGCTGAAAAGAAATCTGAAAGAATTAAATTTTGTCAATCAGTTCGATGCAGGAGAAATTTGGGTAATAAATATAATCAAAAAATAATCAGTGTTCACAAAAATATAATCAATGAAAACAGCCCTTTCACAAAAATAAAATTGAAGAAAACAGCCCTGCATTAGCATTTTCCCAACATTTAAATTTTCTTTGTAAATTATTTTAATGACAGTTATTTTACAAAAGTTGCTGTCAAAATTAACTAAAATAGATATTCAAATTCACAAAAGTATACAATTTTTACAAAAATGGGACAGAATTTCTGGATCGACCCCTAAATTCCCTTTCTTAAAAATTTACTTTATGGATTCTGATGAGTGTTTTTCAGACACCCTGTTGGTGACTGTTTTCTGGGAACGTATTTACTGCTGCCCCCTCCTCCTTCTGACTGCCATGTCTTCATGTTACCCTTGCACTAACCTGCGTCAATTTTCTGGGGTTTTGAGTGTAAGCCAGTTTTACCCGTTATAGCAAAAGGACACTTCGTTTTAATTGTCCTGCAGAAGATGTGCTTTTTTTTCCTCCTTTCTTTTAAAGGATGAAATGTTCCGCTAAGACTGTGATTGTTCTGCAATGGTATGTCGCCCTTTTAAGCACTTTCTGCTTCTGAGTCTGCATCTGTAACTAACATGTACATTTAAAATAAAATTTGTAGAGACTACTCGAAGAATCGCCTGAAAGATTTAAAAAAAAATGCTAGAAGGTGCATTACAGCCAAAATCTTTTGAAAATACGCAATATATAATTACCCAACAAGAACAAAACTTTTTGTTTTACTAGCCGCGAAGGCGGCCAACTTCGCCGCCCCATACCTTACTGTTCTATATACTCAATGCAGTGTTGACTCAATTTCTGGAGTCATTTCAATTGAGTCAACACTGCACGGTATGTTGACTAAATTTCTGGACTCATTTCAAGGCCCTATCAGTGGCATAACGCTAGCGCTTTGAACTGGGAGATGGAAGGTGCTTGGTTCGAGAGCAGGTCGCGTCCGCTGACCTAACCCTTCGAGTTTTAACTCATTTTCTTCAAAACTTCACGTAAATACGGGTTAGGACCCCTTAGAAAGTATCCCGCGGAGGGCAATTCTCCCCACCGGCCTAGTTCCCTAGCGTAGATAATTGGCCGTACTTCCATTTCTAGACCCATTTCAACAAAAATTGTGTTTCTTTTAAAAGCATTTGTCATTAAATGTACTTAGGTTAGTGTTCATAGGCGAGGAAATGTAATAATAATTTGGAATTTTGCGCATGCGTTATTGTATTGCACTAATGTTTACATCTAGCTGTTGACGTTCGCAGCGTGAAAATATCGTAAATTTTTGTACCACCTACATCAGCATATTATATAACTAGCTGAAGTACCCGTTCTTCGCACGGGAATGAATGGACTTTTTGATATTACGATTTGTGGTGATTACTATTCATTGTAATAAACAGATATAGCAAAATGGATATCGCGTTATATTGTGTCCAATAATCATGCATACCTAATTGCAAGGCAATCGTTTGTACGGTGCAGAAGGCCAGGCGGCGTAGTGCAATCTAGTGGCAAGTTTTAGCAAAACGGATACGGCGAAAATATTCTTCGCATTCAGATATCGATGTATACGAATTTTCATGACTATCGGCTGGACAGTCCTGAAGTTCATGTGTTGACGCGACATCTAGTGGTAAGTTATAGGAAAATAGATAGCGTCAAACTCTTCCTCGTGTTCAGATATCTATGTATACCTATTTTCATAGCGATCATTTGCACAGTCAAGAAGTGATACACTGCAGGGCCATCTAGTGGTTAATTAAAGTAAAGATTTGCAACAGCGCCGTCAAGTGGCGAGTTATAGCAAAATGGATAACGCCAAAATATTCTCATTGTTCAAATAGCTATGTATACTGATTTTCATAGCGACCGTTTGAATGGTCAAGAATTTGGCCTGCTGCAGCGTCATCTAGTGGCGAGTTAAAATAATAATGCATTGCAGTGTCATCTAGTGGTGAGTAACATCAAAAGGAACACAGTTAATATATTCTTCGTGCTCAAATGTGTAAGTATAAAAATTTTTATGCCGATCGGTCGAACGGCATAGAAGTTGATGCGTTGCAGCGCCATTTAGCGGCAAGTTACAGAAAAATGCATAGTGAAAAACATTCTCCGTGTTCTAATATTCGCGTGTACCAAATTTCATCGAAATCGGTTGGACGATATTCGTATAGCAAACGGCTAAACGGTCGCCACGGAATAGAATTCGACGTTGTGCTGCGGCACCAAGTGGCAAGTTAAGGAAAACGGATAGCATAAAAACCTTCTCCATCATAAAAGACTTAGGTGAACCAAATTTCATGGTGCAACGGTGCTCAACGGTGCTGGAGTTTTTCAGCCTCATACACACATACTCAACGGTGCTGGAGTTTTTCAACCTCATACACACATACCAACATTCATTTTTATCTATAACCAGTGTCATTATATATTCCAGTCTCAAATAAAATCCAGTTTCAAATCTAAGCCTCGCCAAAGTGCCAACATATGCCATTTTGCAAGCGTTTTTTCAGGAAATCATTCGAAGCATTGACTTAGCAGCAATCAATATGGGAAATGGTTCGACCGCGAAAAAGTAAAGCAAGCCTTTTTTTTTAAAAGTGGAATCCTTTAATACAGCCGAATTTTTTAAAATTATTAACTATAACGTGTTTTATTCATCGTTACTCCGATGTACTAAATGAGAAGATTTCAATTTTCTGAAATTTGGCGGAATTCCCCCAACTTAAATCAATGTACTCATTTGGCGAGAATTCTGGAGATAGATCGCTTGAAATCCCTTAATAACTGCATTATTTCTTCACGGATCATTAAAATTTAACGATGTATTCTAATAAAACCTTTACACTTGTTTTCAAAAATCTATTTCCTTAAGCTCTCAATAAATTGCGCCAAGCTGAAATCTGTGCAAACCGCTAGAACTCACTTCCTCAAAATCGGCATTTGAGCCATTTTGTTTTTTCGCCAAACTAAAAAAATTTACCTATTAGCCTCGGAAATCTTCAATTCTTATTGTTTTGCGTATAAAACATTTCATTCCTGCTCCGATTTCCCATGCACACGATATTATAATAAAAAATTATCTTACAAATATAAACTAACAAAAAAAAAAAAACTCATAATTATTCTTTTATTTTTACTTTGAGAATTTAAAACATTTTATTCGGCAAAATCGCCACATATGGCAACCACGATCCCTATTTCACACTTTTTTCACTACAGGGGTTACAATTACGGAAAGCTTTTTGCGTGGAGAACATAAAAAAATCTCTTAAATTCAGGGAACGGGTGGACTTTCAAATTTTTAAAGTGGAGTATGATTTATTCTATATTATTTTACATATCTGTGCAAAATTTCAGGCCGATGGTCCATTTTTGTGGATTTGTATACGAATCAAATCCACAAACAAACAGAATTTCATTTTTATTTATAAGGATTAGATGTGCGATAAACGCGCTATGATAAGAGCCGAAAGATTTTTCTTTTTCGCGTATGTACTGTTATTTTGTAATCTAGCTACTGTGTGACACACGTAACCAGTAACGAATATGTTTGCTTCACTTGACATCATTCAACTAATTCGGATTTTTGCGCGTGTGTTATTGTTATTACGCTAATATTTCTATCTAGTTGTAGCCGTTCCCAGCATAATATCGTCGATTTTGGTACCGCATACGTTAGCGTATTATATAAGTAGATTATTTTAAAGCATTGCAGCATTTCAAACTTATTGTATTGTTGCGGAATTACTCTGCTACTCCTGGGGTTCGTCGTTCTACAGTCCAGTTGGTGTAAAAAAGTTCAAGTAAAAAGTCACTTGTCAGGATGGAACACAAACTTTATTTCTTCTAGAACTTCGTAGAACAATCAGCTGCACACAATTCACAAGCACAATCTAGCAGTAACGTGCTTTTAACAATCCGCTTGGATCAGAAGCTCTCACAAATTCTGTATTTCTCACACAAAATAAGTCACTTTTACAGGCTAAAATTCCGTGGAAATATTCAAGGGATATAGTACACTATCCCTTAAGACACAGCAATGAACAATTTACACACAGCACTTTAAAAACAGCTTCACAAAGCAAGCTAAAACACAGCTTCTATAGCACTATCAGTTCACACAAAACAAGCGTACTGAGAGCTCTTCACACATTGAATGTTCAACTCGCACTGACTGACTTCGGGGCGATGCGCGCTTCTATAAATAGCCGACGCAGGAGGTACAAGAGGTTTCCAGAAAAGTCAATTTCTCGAGGGTTCTACATAAAGCGTGAATTTTGATTACGTCATAGAAGAGAAATGTTAGGTTATTATGCGTTTTTAATGCAGGAAAAACAACTTCCAGGCCCCATTGGGAAAATCGCGCCAAATGACCAAAAAGTCGCCAAGCTTGGCGACTTTTGGCGAAATATCGCCAAATTTGGCGCCAAAAATAAGTCCTCAAAAGTGAAGAGATCTAAGCTCTAGGACTAATATTTCTCGAGTTTTCTAGAAATCCCATATATTTGAATGGGAAACCGAAACCTCCGTATCTCCGGTTCTAATTGGCCGATTTTGATGCAACAAAAAGCAAAATTTATCTATTTGAAGCGTAGAATACGAATTTTAAACCACTTTAAGCCCCAGAGCAGCGAGTTGCGCCGAAAATTCGTAACATTGCCCCCTTCCCAAGGACTGCACGTCCCGGGCAGTACAATCCCCGGTTAGGAGGTCACACAAATATATAGTGTCCAACCTTTAACCAAATCTTAACAACATAATTTAAGCAAATAATCAATAAACACAGTAAGCAAATGCACTCTAATAAATAAATAATATACATAATAAAAAATTACACTAATAAGTAATCAATGTAATAAACAAATACACATTAATAAAAACAATGTATTACAAATATGTACACTAAACATGGCGTAAGTAGTAAGTGAAAGAAAGTTGACGAAAGAGCAAGAGAAGAGAAAGACAGGAAAGAAATGAGAGTTGAAAGAAAAGAGGAATTACGCCATAGTACCATGGTCTGAGCTAATTACAACCGCGGTAGATGGCAAGCCGATCGTAATGTACAACTCTTGGCTTCGAGTTTGGTGACTTACGAATCCGTACGATGATGTCATTCAGCCGGTTTAGGACTGTGTAAGGACCGTCCCACGGCGATTGCAGCTTGGGAGACAGGCCTTTCCGTCGAGTAGGATTCCATAGCCAAACTTTGTCACCTGCGTTGAACTCGTGTCCCGTAGCCTTCGTGTCGTAGCGAGTCTTCATCTTTTCCGTGTTCAGGTTGATCCGCTCCCGAGCAAAATGATGCACATCTTCAAACCGTGACCGAAGGTTTTCTACGTACTCCTCTGGCGATGAAGGCGCATCTGGAGGGCGGCTGAACACTAGATCGGCGGGAAGACGAAGATCTCTGCCGAACAGCATCTGGGAAGGTGTGAAGCCGGTAGTCTCGTGGACGGCACTCCTATAGGCCAACAGGAAGAGGGGGAGTTTCTTGTCCCAGTCCTCTTGATTCCTAGATACCAGGAGCGAGAGGTTGTTCAAAATTGTGCGATTGAACCTCTCCACCATGCCGTCGGATTGCGGGTGTAAAGGCGTAGTCTGTGTTTTGTCTATTCCGAGAAGTTGACAAAGTCCTTTAAAGACTGCAGAGGTAAAGTTCGTTCCTTGGTCGGAGTGAAGTTGCAGAGGGGTTCCATATCTGGAAATCCATTCTTGCACCAATACCTCTGCTACGGTCGTAGCTTCTTGATCGGGAATAGGAAACGCTTCGGGCCATTTAGAGAAGTAGTCAATGACAACTAGGATGTATTTGTTGCCATCCGAAGTTCGCGGAAGAGGTCCCAGGATGTCGAGGGCAATCCTCTCAAAAGGCGCTCCTACATTATAACGATGTAGTCTTCCACGGCTTCGTTTCTTCGGGCCTTTACGGGCGGCACAGGCGTCACAAGCTTGACACCACTTTTCGACGTCGCCTCGAGCCCTAACCCAGTAGAAGCGCTCGCGAACTTTCTGCAGGGTCTTCATTACGCCAAAATGGCCTCCAGTGTAGCCATTATGAAGTTCTTCTAGAACCTTCGGAATCCTCGAACGAGGGAGTACTAACTGCCATCGGAGCATCTTGCCGTCGTCCGACTCCCATTTACGATACAGGACTCCATTCCTCAGGCGAAGCGAATCCCATAAAGCCCAGAACTGTTTTGTTGCCGGACTGTAAGATGATATTTCTTGCCAACTGGGCTTAGCGCTGGATTTTTCCATAACTTCCACAATAGGTTTGATGTCGCTGTCTGCTAATTGGTCCGCCCGAACATTTTCGTCACTCCAGGGATCTTGGGATGGTGTCGATGATGTAACTTGGCGGACAACGGGATGTTTCAGATGGTAATTTTTCTCTGCCCTGGAGCAATAGCGACAGCTGTCTATACAGGGCCTTCTTGACAAAGCATCTGCATTTCCATGAGATGCCCCTTTCCGATGACGTATCTCGATGTCATATTCTTGTAATCGCTGTATCCACCTGGCTATTTGGCCCTCTGGATTCTTGAAATTTAGAAGCCAGGTTAAAGAGGCATGGTCCGTTCGGAGCAGGAACTTTCGGCCGTACAGGTAATGATGGAAGTGCTCCACGGCTTTAATGATAGCAAGAAGTTCCTTTCTCGTAACACAATAGTTACGTTCTGCCTTTGAAAGGCACTTGCTCCAGTAAGCAATGACGTGTTCTTGGCCATCTATCTCCTGGGACAAAACTGCTCCAACACTCTCCTTACTTGCGTCTGTGTCCAGGATAAATGGCTTGTCAGGGTGAGGATACAACAGGATCGGCGAAGATGTTAAAGCCGTCTTCAGTTCGTTGAATGCGTCCTCACATTCCTCAGTCCATAGAAATTTCTGTCCAGTCTCGGTCAATTTGTGAAGAGGTCTTGCAATTTGAGAAAAGCCCTTCACGAATTTTCGATAGTAAGTACACAGACCGAGGAAACTTCTTAAGTCATGGATATTCTCGGGACGACTCCAGTTCTGGACTGCGGACGTCTTTTCGGGATCGGTTCGGACTCCGTGGGCGGATATTATGTGCCCGAGGTAACTTACTTCCCGACGGAACAAGTTGCACTTCGACGGACTTAGTTTCAAGTTTGCCTCTTTTAATTTCTGCAGTACCTTTCGAATGTTCTTGAGATGCTCTTCGAAAGTCCTTCCGACGATGATGATATCGTCCAAATAAACGAGACATGCTTCGTAGGAAAGTCCTCTCAACACTGTCTCCATTAGACGCTCGAATGTAGCCGGTGCGTTGCAGAGTCCAAAAGGCATAACTTTGAACTGCCACAATCCTTGTCCCGTGGTGAACGCAGTCTTTTCACGGTCATCGGGATGGATTTCTACTTGCCAGTAGCCACTCTTGAGATCCAGAGTGGAGAACCATTCATTTCCCGATAAAGTGTCCAATGTGTCGTCTATCCTGGGAAGAGGGTAGCTGTCTTTCTTGGTAATGTCATTCAGACGTCTATAGTCAACGCAGAACCGGGTGGAACCATCTTTCTTTCGGACCAAAACAATCGGCGAGGCCCACGGACTAGTCGATGGCTCGATGACGTCATCACGCTGCATCTCCTCTAAAAGTCTGCTCACCTCTTCTTGCTTAGCAAACGGCAGCCGCCTAGGATGTTGCTTGATGGGAGAATGGCTGCTTGTGTCTATTCTATGCTGCGTTAACCTCGTACGGCCAAAGTCACCGGAAGTACGGGAGAAGAGGTCTTCAAATTCAGCTATTACTTTCTCCGCAGCGCTTCTCTGTTCTGCCGTTAACTCCACGTCTTGTAATAATTCCTTCGTCAGGCACTCGGAAGATTTAGCTGTCGTTTGGTTGATGTTCTTATTAATGCAGGTAACAGGAGTGCATGTCGCCAACACTTCATTTTTCTTTATCACCTTTGACTTGTCCGTCACATTTACTACTCTAACTGGAATTTCTGTTCTCGACAAGTCCACAAGTGTTGCTCCCACAAGTACTCCTCTGACGGAATCACTATTGTTTGGGTGTTCGATTAATCCAAAACGGAATTTATTGCTTTCTTTTACTGTTCCAGAAATTATTGAATCAGTTCTGGGAGGTAGAGTGATATCAGTCTGGGCTATTATTTGCTGAACAGGCAAAACAGTTTCATTTCTAATATCGAACGCAGCTATTTCTTCTGAGTCTGAACGAAGCTCATTATTCTTAAAGTCCAAATTAAATTTGTGCGATTTTAAAAAGTCGAGTCCGAGAATAAAAGAGTCTGTAATATTGGCGACATATACCACATGGTCGTATCTGGCATTTCCAAACGTGATTTCTACTTGCGCTTTTCCGCCCACTTCGATCTTGTCACCTGTCACAGTCTGGAGGGTCAGCGAGGACGGAGTCCAGATAATCTTCAAATTTAATTTCTTGGCCAGATCCGTCCTTATGATGGTTACGTTCGCTCCAGTATCAATCACCATGTGGCATGGGGAACCATTAACGTATCCCTGTACGAAGAGTCCATTACTGCCACCATTCACTGATGAAATCTGCAAGACTTTTAGGTGGGGCTTTTGACTATATGGCAACCTCCGCCCCGCGAGATGGCCACCTCCTAGTTTCCCTCTTTCATGTTCTTAGATTTCTCTTGCTGGTCTTGAGACTTTCGACCACAATGCTTTTGTACATGGCCTTCGACGCCACACTTCCAGCATTTCACTTTCTTTGGGCCATCTCTCGTTCTATCGGATCTTAATTTTCGTTCTATGAGATCTTCAATTCTCTTCAACCTGTTCTCGACGCTCTCTGTGTCTTTGTCAGCTGCCTCTTGGACCGTGACAGCTCTAACAGCATGCCGATCTTTCCTGACGGCCCGCTGAGCTGCTTCTAGCTTCATTGCGAAGACGAGAGCAGATTTCAAATCCTGATAATCTTCCAACATAAGTGACTTTTGGGTTTCTGGATCACGGATGGCTTCAATAAAATGTCGCACCGCCATTTCTTCTCGGACATTATCAAGGTGGTCCATGTAGGCTAGATGACACAGCCTATCTATGTCCGAAGCCAGCTCTTGAAGGGTCTCGCCAGATCTCTGCATCCTTGACTTAAGTTGGATTCTACTATATTCTTTCTGGCACTTCTCTCCGAATTTCATCTCCAAGGCACTGGCAAGGGCGTCAAAATCTCCTATCTTCGTCGCTCCGATAGTTTGCAATACATTAATTGCATCTCCGCTAAGGGAAGCGGCCAGTTGATTAGCTTTCTCGGACTCGCTCCAACCATTGGCTCTGGCGACGATCGAAAATTGGGTCTTGTAAGCCTCCCAGGGAGTCTTTCCGTCATAAGGCGTTAGTTTCACTGCTGGGTGGCGTGACGACAACCTGATGTTTTCTGGTACCTTTCCCAGCTTTACTAAACTGTCCAGTTTTTCTTCTAGCTTGTGATCGATCTTTTCCTCAATCCTTTCCTCGCATCTCGCTTGACTTTCTTCCAGGAGTGATACTCTTTTCTCTACTTCCTCTAACCCGGTTTTCATCTCTTCGTGAGCGGTTTTTCAACTCATCTAATCCGGTTTCTATTTTTCTTTGTCCATCTTCCACTTTCTTCTCTAGTCCGACCAATCCGGCTTCAATTTTCTTTTCTAAATCGGTCTTCATCTGTTCTTGTGCGGCTTTCATCTCGTCTTGTCCGGCTTTCATCTGTTCTTGTGCGGCTTTCATCTCGTCTTGTCCGGCTTTCATCTCGTCTTGTCCGGCTTTCATTTCTTGCATCATATTCATGAGCTTTTGAAGTTGTTCTTCCATTTTTTTGTCTAGTCAAAACCATAAACTGGAAAATTAAAGTCTTTCTTTAGAACCCCGATTCTGACACCAAATGTTGCGGAATTACTCTGCTACTCCTGGGGTTCGTCGTTCTAAAGTCCAGTTGGTGTAAAAAAGTTCAAGTAAAAAGTCACTTGTCAGGATGGAACACAAACTTTATTTCTTCTAGAACTTCGTAGAACAATCAGCTGCACACAATTCACAAGCACAATCTAGCAGTAACGTGCTTTTAACAATCCGCTTGGATCAGAAGCTCTCACAAATGCTGTATTTCTCACACAAAATAAGTCACTTTTACAGGCTAAAATTCCGTGGAAATATTCAAGGGATATAGTACACTATCCCTTAAGACACAGCAATGAAGAATTTACACACAGCACTTTAAAAACAGCTTCACAAAGCAAGCTAAAACACAGCTTCTATAGCACTATCAGTTCACACAAAACAAGCGTACTGAGAGCTCTTCACACATTGAATGTTCAACTCGCACTGACTGACTTCGGGGCGATGCGCGCTTCTATAAATAGCCGACGCAGGAGGTACAAGAGGTTTCCAGAAAAGTCAATTTCTCGAGGGTTCTACATAAAGCGTGAATTTTGATTACGTCATAGAAGAGAAATGTTAGGTTATTATGCGTTTTTAATGCAGGAAAAACAACTTCCAGGCCCCATTGGGAAAATCGCGCCAAATGACCAAAAAGTCGCCAAGATTGGCGACTTTTGGCGAAATATCGCCAAATTTGGCGCCAAAAATAAGTCCTTAAAAGTGAAGAGATCTAAGCTCTAGGACTAATATTTCTCGAGTTTTCTAGAAATCCCATATATTTGAATGGGAAACCGAAACCTCCGTATCTCCGGTTCTAATTGGCCGATTTTGATGCAACAAAAAGCAAAATTTATCTATTTGAAGCGTAGAATACGAATTTTAAACCACTTTAAGCCCCAGAGCAGCGAGTTGCGCCGAAAATTCGTAACAGTATTATATTTGGAAGCAGTACAAATAATGAAAATTGTGAACTGGACAGTGAGGAAAACAATCTTTTTTACATAAGCAGAGGAATGATAAATTTTTCTGTCCATGAGAATTTAAATGATTTCTTTACCATATTTTTTCCTGTGAATTGTATTACATATTCACAGTCTCCTCCTGAGTTAGTCCGAAATTTGTTTTCTACTAGGGGCCAAGGCCACCAGACTCGCTACGCTCGCTTTTCGTATGAGGCATTCGGCCCCTAATCAGGCTTATTCGTAAAAAAGACATAATTTCAACAGACAAAACCCGAAGATTGGATCAGATAGAATGTTACTGAGCTAAGCTACACATTGCTTGTTTCTTGCATCTTCATTGGTACATAAAAATTTAAACTTCACACTACAGTAGAGCCCCTAACCCCCATAACACAGAAGATATTTTGTTATGGGAATCCGTGTTGTACGGGTCCTGAGCTATACTCCACCTCGAGTACGGACTCCGCTTATAATCGCTGGAAAAATTATTTGCACTCCTCAGAAACACAATGATATTTAATGTTGCCATTCAAAAGTTATATTAATTAGGAGCTAAAGCGTAATAAAATCAGAACATATGTTTCAGCTGTATTTGTAATAATGTAAAACCTATTGCACACCTTGCGAATTTGCCACCCATGGCGATTTTTCATTATTTGGCGACTTGCGTACATGTAAAGTTAATAAAAGCTACGGAACAGATAGAATAGCCTGCCACCAATGGCGACTTTTCATTATTTGGCGATTTACACATGCTCACAACCTATATTTACTGTTCATTTAAGGTTACCGTAAAACCGTTATCCATACTTTCATTTACATAATCGTTTGCAGATTGGCGTACTTAACACCACGAATTATACCATCTCGTCGCGCTAGCAAATATCCAAAGTGTACTATAACTGCTATAATGGCATAGTTAACGCCAAATATTTCTACTGGTAGCAAATAATCCAGCTGGACGAGAACCGGCTTTAAAATAATCTGCATTTTAATTATTTTTCATTTTCAAGATATTAGTTATTCTGTTTTGGAAAAACGAATAATGGCTAATTATAAACTCCTGTTGTCTAAGCGAACTTACTTTGAAAATAGTCACCTTTGTGTAACACATTTTGAGTTACTTATTTCATATAGTTTTTATTTTGGCGTAAAATGGGCGTAATTCTAACTCATGTTTGTAAATTTCACGCGATTCTAGATACTTGGAAACGCTTTTTTGCAAAGGAATGAATGATTTTATGCCAAATCTGGCAACCATTCTGTTTATTTTTTCAGTTTTTTATTAATATCTTCTAAAATAATTCGATTTTCGAAATTTAACTTAGCTCATCAGGTTCCTCGGAATTTTTCGAATCTGTTGGCACCTTAGTTGAAACTTAAATCCCCACGGTTTAGGAGGAAATAGGCCAACAAGCTTTGACAGCGCCAGCGGCCTTTACTTTTTTTTAGAATAGAGAGATACCCAAATTAAATTTCATGCTGTTCTGGAAACTCGCGGAATCTTTTCGCAATCGAAAGATTTCGTTTTGTGTACACAGCTATTCTCATGTCCATGCAAACGATTTATTTGTGAAAAAAAAAAAAAAAAGATAATAAACTGTGTAATCTGGAAAATCTCTTTTAAACGAATTTGAATCCCAATTGTATGACGTCATATTCACTTGAAAAGGGTAATTTTGTCACGCAAATGATTTACTTTTTTGACTCTCGGAAATAAAATGGTGCTGAAAATAGCGAAAAATCGCTTAAAAAGGAGGGAACGGGTAGATTTTCAGATTTTTAAAGAAGCGCAGATTGTTTTCTATATTTTTATACATGATCATGAAAATTTTCAAGCGTATCGTGCAAACGGTGAAGAAGTTATTAGGCTTTTTGTGTTAACTTTGTAAATTTCACGCCATTCTAGATACTTGGAAACGCTTTGTTGCAAAGGAATGATTTTTTGCCAAATCTGGCAACCATTCGGTTTATTTTTTCAGTTTTTTATTAATATCTTCTAAAATAATTCGATTTTCGAAATTTAAATCAGCTTAGCAGGTTCCTCGGAATTTTTCGAATCTGTGGGTACCTTAGTCGAAACTCAAATCCCTACGGTTTAGGAGGAGATAGGTCCAGAAGCTTTGACAGCGCCAGCGGCCTTTACTTTTTTTTAGAATAGAGAGAAATTTTCTTCACCAAACACAGCATGAATCGATTGTCATTACTATCAAATAGAGCAAATTACAGAGAATTTAATTTTAAAATAATTTTTTGGGTGTAAAGAATTAATTTCTTTAAATAGACTTAATTTATTATCATTGCAATGGGAGGATTCACATTCCAGCCTAGCCACACTGTATTAAATATCTGTAATTTTACAACTCAATGTGCTGTATCTAATCGGGGCCATCGCTAAGCAACGGGCCTGCTTATGAGTTGCCATCCCTAAAAATGAGTTTATCATTGAGGCCTGTTTTTCCCAGTCACAGTATTCTATTTTATTATTCTAAGTATTACAAATGTTATATTATTTTATTATTTTAAAACAATTTTTTTATACTTTTGTCGTACTAAAGAACTTTAGATGTAGGTAATCGTTTTGTGAATCTTGCGCCATTTTCTTTCATTTTTTTCTTGCGCCAATTTCATGAAAATTTATCCTAAAATTCGAACATTTTGCTCTGAATGTAAAGGTAAGTGAAGGTATTATAATGTATTTAGAAATTCTAAAAATATGTATGTAAATCATGTTTAGTGAATAATTACTCATGTGTTATTTATAAATAAATTATTTTAATCAGATAATCGTATTACTTGAGTTGTTTTTATTCTTGTAAATAAGCATGACGTTGTGATACTATTTAGACAATTTAATTTTGCCAGTTGAAAATGTTATTTATCAGTTATATATGCCTTGATTATGTGATTAAGACTTACATCTGGTACAGTGCAGAAATACAGTAAATTGTAAATTATTGATTTTTGCCCTTTTATACAGAAACTGGTACACATTCCAATGTAGTTAATATTTTGTGCAAGCGTTCATTATGCTTGCTCAATTCCTAAGTTCGATTGAGAAAGCGACAAAAGAATAATATATACTACATGAAATGTCTTTATTAAAGAATAATTAATTCAGGGATCGCGCTATAGAGTGTATTTTATCAATTTTCTCCAATATACAGGATATCCCGAAAACACTGAAATAATGCGCTTTAATACATCATTTGTTAAAGATTAATCTTGAATTGTTTAAAATAACGTAGGAAATACGACTACGTTCATGAAATATTCATTATTAAAATGTCTTTCTCATTTGTGTATTTAGTTATTTTAAAGTATATTAAATATCCACTTGTGAAACTAAAATAAGCAATCGTGAATCATGAGAGTAAGCGCTACTTTGTTTTTCCTTCAAATTATATGCATCTATTTTCTTTATGTAAATATGTATCATAGCAAACAAATTAATCATGAGTTCGTACTTGAATTAGTAACACAATTACTACTTAAAACTACATTAAATAACGTTTGAAAGCACTGGGAAGCTTAAGAAATGCCTGATGTATACGTGAAGACTCGAGCATCCGTAGGGCCTCTTTGGATGGCTCATCAAAATACACGCGCAGGCCCGTTACTAATTGCGAAGGCCCCGATCTAATTTACAACACGTGCAGCAAAATCAAATTCAAGCACTCGCGCTTGGTTTTTTAAACTTAGGGTGGAACTTCTGGTGGTCACATGACATTCATAGCGAATCAGAATAACGTGCTATTATCTGTGAGCTAAGCTAGGACTCCAGGCAAGAATATGTGAGTAGAGTGAGGGTTTGGTTGCCATGCCCATGTTTTTGTAATCTGGTATATGTTATGTTGTTTAACCGACTCTTGTTATACTTCAACGGCTGTTAAAGATTAAAGATTCCAATAAAATTGATTATGGGAGGGCGGTTGTGTTCAGACGTTAATTGTTGAAGTCGTTCCAGATTTGAAAAGCAAATGCGTAAATTTCCAAGATATTGAATGAAGAAAACATTCTTTATAGTGAATTGCCGATGTGTTACAGTGGAACCCGGTTACGGAAGTTAGACTTCGCAGTGTAAGTAATTCTATTATAATATTTATTTGGTTGAAATTATGATATGTTGTAAAAAGTTTAGGTTCCAGATAATCGTATAATGTTGTAATTTAGTCTTCCAAAGCTTCTAATAACGTATAAAGTATGTGTTTATTGTACGATGTTTGGATTTTGGCGGTATTCTAAACGGTGCCAAACCGAGTTCCGGTGTGCATTTGTTTAGTAAACAAGACTGCTGAACTGAAAAATTTCTGCAAGGTTATTACGCGTTAATGTAATGTGTTAGTAAACTATCAAATTGTATTAATTAAATAATAATATAACTTATATACTGCTTTTATTTTTATTTAAAAAATTTTTTTTAAAGTGCTGTTTTTTCATTTTATAAAACCAAGTTCGTATACATATACATATTTATAAATATTATTTCTTCGTTTCAATGAGCTAATAGAACATCGATTCGAATATAATTATTTTGAAACATTAACGTCTTGTAGATAAGAGTTATTGTATTAAAAAATTTTCCTCTTAAAGAATATGTAAATAAATATAAAAATATAGTATAAAATTTCTGTAGTTTCTATTACTTGCTTCATTATTCTATTAATATATTTTAATGTCAATATTGGTAAAATGTATTTCCAGAAAAATATTGTTTTAAATTCTGCGTTAAGTTTTGTCTAACTCAAAAAAAAGTTAAAATTTATTTCGTTTTTAAATTGATTCTGAACGCCACATTAAAATTTTCGAAGATATTGAAAATTTTAATGTGCCTGTCAGCGAAGGTTTTGAAATTTGTAATCTGCTGGTCCATATTTGTAAAATGCTGAGAAACACTGCTCTATACAATATACTACTATTAACTTATATTTTATATAAAATGGATTTTAAATGTCAAAATATCAGGAGTATTCACTGTTATTTTAATATTTTAGTATGAAGTATCAGGTTTTTGAAATCATTCTTTTGATTTAATTCATTTTTAATTTTTTTATTTATAATACTACTTAAGTTTTAATCCCATTAAACCAATATTGGTAAAATGTATTTCCCGAAAAAAAGTACTCTTTTAAATTCTACATTAGTTTATGTCCGACTCGAGCTTAAATTTATCTTGTTTTATCACATTTTTAAATTGCTTTTCAAAACTGAAGTATATTTATTTATTTTCAATAATTTTAAGTCAAGTTCCCCCTATACATTCAGCAAAAAAAAAAAAAAAAAAAAAAAAAAAAAGTTGAACTAATTGCTATGCGTATTTATACATAAACTATATATATTGGTGTACTGTTCTCCCTAAGTAATTTTTAAATTCCAAAATATTAAGTGCTCATTGTAATTACATTAAACTAATTCAGAACTGAGAACCAGTCTTTGGAATCATTCTTCTTTTATAGTATTACATTTATGAATTATTTATACAGAATATTTTTTTTAATGTTCTTTACGTGGAGACTTTTAAGAAAAAAATTTTATTTATACACCTGTTTTTTCATGTTTTTGTACCTATTTATTTTTTAAAAAAACATTTTTATGTTATGAAAAGTAGAGATTTTTTCATTTTCTTTTTTTATTGAACCCTGAGGGGAAAAAATTTGAAAATTAAAAATATTATTTAGGTGTAGGTTATAGACATTAATAACACGTACTTACCCAACATGTTTCAAGATAATACCTGCATAAGTTTTTTTACAATCATGCGCACAAGTCGCAAAAAGCAGTTTTGAGAAAAACGCGTTCAAAGTCTTAAATCCCCTCTTTAAACTCCATTGCATCCACATTTTCTTTTGCAAACTTTCTTTTGCATTACTCGCGTTATAATAGGAATATTTTCGTGTAGTTTGAAGCATACGATTCAGAAAGATTCGAATTTTTGAAAAATGCAATAATAGTTTTTTCGATATTTTGAAGGTTTAAAGGTTGTAACTCCCCTTAACCGAGTTTAAATGTATTTCATACACTAACTGTAAGTATTTATATAAAATCAAAATTTTTCCCTAAAAGATATTTTAGAAATAATTCGAAGACGATTTTTTAAAAATAAAATATGTTAACTCATTAATGACAACTTTTAATTTTTAAAGTTTTTTGTCATCTAACTCTCCAACTTTAGGGGGGAAGGGAGTTCTGTCCCCAAAGCCCCCCTCCGTGGGTGCGTCCATGTACAATTTTTTTTTTCTTTTTAAATGTTTATAGGGACTTTTAAGAAAGAAATATTATATTTCGTTAAAATATGTATTTAAATATAATTAAAGTAAATATGATATAAGTATTTTTTTTAAATAAAATTATGCAAAAACAGTTTAAGTAATGGAGTCATCTTGTAACTGAATTGTTTGATTTGTACAGATTTATATGAATATATTTATAATATTGAATTTTAACATTACAACCTTTTTTTTAAAGATGTTGAAAATTTCTGATTAATTTAAAAGAGGATATTAATCAAGCCATGGAAAAAACACTACATTTAATTTAATATTAGCACAATTCTTAATCGGCGGCTTCCACAGAACTAAAATGGAGTTATTTAAGTTGGAATAGTCAAATCCATTTTTGACACGATAAAGGATCCAATAGAAATCTGGGTAAAATTGATAGACATTGCCAGCCCCATGTAAACAAGGTGGCAGTCGCTGGAAGTTGGCGGTCGCCAAGCCTCCCCCCCCCCAATATTTAGATTCTATTTGCACCCCTGTGCTAATATATGTTTGTAAATATAAAAAATACAGCGGTATCTATAAACCTGTAATTAAAAAATAATGATTCATGTTATAACAAGTTATTACTCGTATGCGAATATATAAAAATATTTTATATTGTTACTTTTTATGTCAAATAATAAATAGCTTTGTGTGTGTGAGAGAGAGTGTAATATTTCTATATAATGCAATGAATTGTTGAAGCTATACATAAACTATTATAATTTCATAAAAATTACATTCATAGGTACTTCAAATTATGGGGCCTCCTTTATTACTGCTCAATTTACATATGACCTCTAATGGTAAATAGGTGTAGTCTAGAATGTGTCGGGATATTCAAGAGATGAGCGACTTCAATTCGCAACCTCCTAAAGAAAGCATTGAGAGCCAGGAAGCAGTGTTGCTTAAGGAGCCGAACCAATTTCCTCTGGAACTCATCAACTGCTTCAAATTCAGGTATGAAATTTCACTGTGAGGCTTGCATATAAAAGAAGAGACCATATTTATTATTACCCCCCCCCTTTTTTTTTAACCTAAAGAATCTGATGAGTGTTAATGCATGGTAATGCATGTATATTTTATATGTTGAATTTTTTAATAATTTATTTATTGTTTTACATCAAATTAAATTTCATTAAAATCTTTTAAAAGAGGATTTGATTACAGTGGTATTATTGTGGTTTACAAAATACTTCAATACACATAGATGCTGGGACAAGATACAGAAATCAAGTTAACATTACAGATTTCTTTAAGCAATTAATGTTAAAAGAAAATTTTCTAGTTTAATGTTATGCATCTTGAAAATGTAAGTAAATTGTATATTTTTGTACTGATGTTGATTGTTTTTCTTTTGGAAAGGAGTTTTCAAATTGATTGTGTTCTTTTATTGGCCGTGCAACCCTTCTCAGTGATTAACATAATAGATAATCAGGAGTTTCTCTGTATAATAATGTCATAAGACACTAACAGTTTTTCTTTCAGAAATAAAATTTTAAGAGCATGCTTATTATTTATTAACATAAACACTTTATATTTAATATACTTCCTTTTCAATAATTAAAGATTTTTAATTGAAATAATTGAAACTTAAAATGTTCTTCTGTAAAGAATAATATTCACATTGATTGATTTAAATAATTATTGTGTCAGAAAAATACATTTTAAATGTTTTAGAAGTGCCACAGATCTAGAGACCCTTTTTTGACGACAGCTGGCTGTGCCAGGCACAGCCGTTAAAAAAGGGTCTCTGTCTTCAACAAAGGATCTCTAGATCTGTGGCACGCGATGAAAGTTTCGATGGTCTGCCATCTTGCTGGTAGTTAAGTCGAGCGATGGCAACGGCTGCCCTTTTTTCAGCATTGCGAAAGGGTTGCGCCTCAAAGGGTTAAAAGTTATCGTAGATTACAGAGAGTTGACTGTAAATAAAAATCATTTTCAAGGGGAAATATTACCAATCATAAAACGGAATTTTATATGGAAAAGCAACGCGTAAAGACATGCATTCCGAAATTCTTAAGGCGTATTCTAAATTTCTAAGGCATAATACGCATTTCTAAGGCATAATGCGCATGAAACACGCATGTAGAGGCGTTATCGCGATCACGCCTCTAGATCGATGTTGAGGAATCTCAACGTAGTACATATTTTATGCATTCTTTTAAAAAAGGAACCAACATAGCTCCTGATTTTGGCATAACGTTATATATTGCGATTTTGTATAGAATAATGATAAAATTTTCATAGTTTAACATTTTTTAATATTTTGTCTGGATAAGGACTTTCAAAAGTATTAATAAGTATTTATATTAAAAAATTTCAGTTAACCCATTTATGTCTAGAGTCCTTTTTTTTGGGGTGGCATTTTCGCTATCAGTCGATAACGTTATTAATTTTCCCTAACCTTTATTCTCGAGTATTGAACCTCAATTCCACAAAATATTTTAACATGACTAAGTAGGATGTTGACATTTCAATTATTATGCATAATGATTTTAAAAGATATCTTCCTTTGTTTAAGAATTTGAAATGAGAAATATATCTGTTACTGATGGTATTAGCAAAAATCGAAGAAAGTCACAAAAATATCTGGGCAGAAATGGGTTAATGAATTTAGTTGAAATATTTAGTAGCCGAAAAAAATAGCACTTTTTTGGGATGTATTTATTTGCTGATCTGATGACGTGTTTTTGTTTTATCCTAGGCATCTGAAAAATATTTCTTTATTAATGAAAGTTTGATCAAAGAGAAGACTGAATAAGTTATGTTGTATGTGGTGTAAAATAGAGATGAAATATAAAAACCTATGTAGCTTTATATACCGTATATGGAAAGTCAATAAAATTTCTAATGTTTTAAATTTCATTTGTTATTTTATGCTTTTTTTCAGTTTATTTAAAAGCTAACATTTTATTAAATCAAAAATAATTAAGAAATTTGTAAAATAATACATATAAAAGGGTATTTATCCAGGACAATCCCTTTGGTTGGTACAAAAAAGTGTACTTTTCTACAGCATCAAGAAAGTCAACCTGTCAGAAAGAATAGCCTTTTACTTGTGCAGATGACTGACTTTTTGTAACTGAAGAAGAGTGGACTTTTTTTGTATTACTCAAAATGATAGACCCCAATTTGTATCTTTTATGAGTCATTTTACAAAGTTTTTAATTACTTTTACCTTTTCACCACGAGATTTTGGTTGAGTGCTTTTGTTATTTTATTAAATTACTTTACTTGTGATTGTTTTGAATATATTAATTTATATTTAATTAAAAAAATCTTATCGTAAGCAATTTTAATAAATATGACTTTTAATTTGAAACTACCAAAATTATTTTAGAAAATAATTTCAATGCAATTTTAAATTAACTACTAATTCATATAATGATAAGTTTTATTCATCTATTAAACTATAAATTAAAAGCATTATACTGACTTTTTCAAAGAACAGCATGAAATTTTGTTCTGCCATATCTTTATTTATATCTTTACTTTAGAACTTAACTGCCTGCATTTGTTCCAAGAAAGTAAAATAAAAAATAAATAGCACATTAAATCATTGTATATTACCATTATGCTTAATTTACCTTTTCAACAAGTATTCTTTAAATATCTGGATTTGTGGAAGAAGATATTAATAAGAGAAAGTATGTATAAATGTAGCTGAGTGACATAGTAAAAAAACAAAACACTGAAGCAACTTAACTCTGGAAATACAACGGGCCTGCCTTTTACGGGTATGTATAAAACAACTCCATACAAACAAATTTTTGAAAAAATCTGTTTCCATGATCGTAACTTATAATTTGGCCCTATGAATAAGAGGAACCTTAGTCCCTTTACAAGTCAAGAATTGTTAATCCCCCCTCTTTCAAGCTTGGATGTAAGTTTGCTTACTTACTTATTAAAATAAATTAATTTCAAAGCTATGTTCAAGATACTTTAATTTTACGTTTTTGTTAAAAATATTGCCATATTTTATTATCAAGCTATTACACACTCACAAAAGTTCTTTTTTATAGTCTCCTACAGCTATGCATCACTATAACATTAACATATTAGACATAGAGGTGACTGTGAGTTTGCAAATATTTTATTTTAATAGCAAATGATCTCAGTTTCAAGAATGAAAATCTCATTCCGAAATTTCCCACTGCCACTTTCAATGCTTTTAGTTAAATTCACATTTTGTAATTTGACATTAGTGCTCTTTCAAAAAGTTTCAACAACAAAAATATTTATTGCAGATCTTTCTGGCCTTTTAAAGGAGCAAGATTTTTCTACATATTTTAAATGGTTGTGCAAAATTTCTAACTAGAGAGATCTAACTAGAATAGAGAGTATTTCTAACTAGAATTTCTAACTAACTCGAGTTAGAGAAAAAAGTTTTCATTTAAAAACAGTGTAAGTTTAGTACTGTGCATATCGGGGTAAATTTGTTTGAAAATTAATTGTAAACGTGTAGGATAAAAGAAAGTTATTTAAAAACCATGTAAACATGAAACCGTATAAATTGAGTGCCGGGCATACCGAAGAATAGCCATAAATTTGTTTGAAATGTAATTGTAAATTGTAGGATCCAATAAATAAAATTTAAAATAAAAACCCTCTAAAATAAGTTTTCATTTAAAAACAGTGTAAATTGAATACCGTGCTAATCGAGGGATAAGTGTAAATTTGTTTAAAAATTAATTGTAAATGTGTAGTATTTAACAAAACTGAAAAAATAATTCATTCCAAAAACCGTATAAACATGAAACCGTGTAAATTGAGTACTGTGCATATGAAAGGATAGCTGTAAATTTGTTTGAAATGTAATGTTAAATTGTATAAGACCCAATAAATAAAATAATAAAAAACTCTAAAATAAGTTCTCATTTAAAAACAGTGTAAACTGAGTACCGTGCAAATCGACGGATGGGAGTAAATTTGTTTCAAAATTAATTGTAAACCGTAGTATAAGAAAAAAAAAACATTAAAAAAATCATTTTGAAACCTTATAAAAGCGAAACCGTGTAAAACTGAGTACCGCGCATATTGAAGGATAGTTCTGTAAATTTCTTTGATATGTAATTGAAAATTGTAGAATCCAATAAATAAAATTTAAAAAAAAAAACCTGTAAAATAAGTTTTCATTTAAAAACAGTGTAAATTGAGTACCGTGCAAATCGAGGGATATGTGTGAATTTGTTTGAAAATTACTTGTAAATGTGTAGGATTAAAAAAAAAAAACATGTAAAACCGTGTAAATTGAGGAAAGTGAATATGGAAGATATTTGTAAATTTGATTGAAATGTAATTGTAAATTGTAGGATCCCATAAATAATATTTAAAAAACTAAAGTTTTCTTTTGAAAACCGCGTAAATTGAGTACCGAGCAAATAGAGGGATAGCTGTAAATTTGTTTGAAAAGTAATTGTAAATTTGTATGATGTACACACACAATAAAATAAAATAAAAAAGTTTTCATTTAAAAACGTGTAAATTGAGTGCCGTGCAAATCGAGGGACAGGTATAAATTTTTGCCCGAAGCGTAATTATAAATGCATGTGCACAGAAAAATTGCATCAGGCTAAAACTTACACAGAAGTGTAGTACAATTCCATGAAAATACTTGAAAATTCAAGAACTGTGAAAACACGTTACAGTGCTTGAAAATTCTAGTGCTGTAAAAATACACAACAGTGCTTGAAAAATCAGGCGCTGTAATTTTATAGCATGGTGTTGTAAATTTACATAAGTGCTCGAAAAATGAGGTGCTTTAATTTTACAACACAGTGTTCTAAATTCACATAGATGCTTGAAAAATGAAGTGTTGTAATTTTACAACACAGTGTTGTGAATTTACATAGGTACTTGAAAATGATGTGCTGTAATTTTACAACACGGTGCTGTAAATTTACAGCACATGTGCTGTTGTGCCATCGTGACAACTATTTACAACACGGTGTTGTAAATTTACAACACAGTGCTTGAAAATTCAAAGTGCTTGAAATTTACAGCACGTGTGTTGGCGTTATGATTACCAGCACACTGTGCTGTAATTTAGCATGGTTTTTTCTTATAGTGCACGTTCAATTCCCGGTAACCACTGTACGCTATCAGGTGCAACATTCATTTTCTTTTTTCCGTTGCAGTGGGAAGTCCAATGTCCTTTTTTTTTATCATTACAGCGAGAGGATTCAGATTCCTTCCCTTTACAATCTAAATTTAAGGTAATTGGGCATTTCTCTTCCATTGCACGGGTAAAGCAGGGCCACGATGCTAGTAAATTTACAAAGATGTTATAATAAAGTGTAGAACCGTTGGACAGCGCAATTTACACTCCAGGTGGAGTATAGCTTGGGTCTCGTACTCTGCGGATTCCTATAACACGGAACATATCGACAGTGTTATAGGGGGGACTACTGTAATTGAAAATGTATACTAGTATACAGAGTGTCTCTAAAGCACTGACATCGGCTTTTATTCCTTAAAAATTGATCATAGACAGGGGCGTAGCCACGGGGAGGGGGGGGGGTTAGGGGGGTCATAACCCCCCATGAGGAATTTTTTGCCATGCAAAATGTATATTCTTCACTACATTATCACACACACGTATACATATATATGAGTTGTTCGTAACCCCCCCCCCATGAAAAATTTCTGGCTACACCCCTGATCATAGATATAACAAAGTTGCGTAAGAAAGGTACAAAGTTCTATGAAATCGATTCAATTTGAATAAATACAAAATGCAAATTTTTATACAGCCCCCGTACAAAAATAAAATAGTAAAATGTACTGCATATATTAATTAGATAATGTACGGAGTTTCAGCCTTTCATCGTAAAAAGAAATCTTCATCCAGTAATTTTCAAAACACTAGGCATTTGCAGAGCTCAGATCACTTGAAAGTATAATTCGAAAGATTTTAAAAGAAAATCTCATAAGAGAGGGGAAAGTAACTGGTAAATCACCTTTTTATTAACCCTTGAGTACCATTCATTTCAAGCTTCGAAAATGTGAGGCGTTTATGTTTTACTTTTCAAATTTCAGCATTTATTGAAGTACTAGCTGCGTGCCCGTTCTTCGCACGGTAGGAAACGAAAAATTTCCTTACATGTTTAATTCGAAATTATTCGTGATGTGGAATTTTTTTAAAAAAAAAAAGAGCAAAATTATTTGACTCTTAATGTAAAGTTTGTGTCATGAGTACTAACCTGATCATTGCAGTATAATGACTCAAAAAACTACGTCAGTGTCATTCACTATCAAAAAAGTGGAAAGCTTAATGGTTTGCAGAGAACTCCTGGCTTTCAAAATGTCTTATTTCTACATCATACTGCTTTTTAGGCTCAAGTTGTAGAATTAAATACCTAAGACACTACATGAAATGGAGTACCATTTATTTCTTTCCGAAAATGTACCATATAAGGAAAGTATTGCAATCATGAAAAAAATTCGACTTCGAGATTTTGGTGTATTTACACGTTTTGAGGTCTTCTGAATTCATTTATGCTATTTTCAAGAGATGTTTTTAAAATAGCTGCGCACCCGCTCTTCATACGGGAAGAAGGGAATATTTTACTACTAAAATCATATCTGCATGTGACAAAACAGAATTTCATTTTTAAAAAAGTTCAAGTAATCCCCTCTGTTGAAATGACTGCGGGATATATTAACGCAAATTAGAATTACTTTCCGTTTAGTTGGTTGTAAGACAACCGTTGAAAAAGGATAAACACTTTTAATTTCATGAAATATTTATTAACGTGGTACATTGCGATTTATTCATACTATCTTTACAAATCTAATAATACTACCTATTACGTACATTAATACTATCTATACTCGCTTCTCACTCTTCAAGGCTCCCTTAAAAGAAACAGATTATTTGGCCTCAATGGGATCTTTTGATTCTGTGGCGATTCTTTGCAATTTACGCATTAGCATAAATAATAATCATTTCACATAATGGTTGCCATTAAGGAAACTATCCATATATATTTAATTTATACATAGTTTTATAAGATTGGCGTATTTAGCGCCGTAAACCATTTCATCTTACTGTGGGGAGAAAATATCCAAGGGGTGCCATTTTAAATATCCAATAGCGATATCTTTTATATCCTCCATAGTCCTGTCTCCTGAAAAACATCAAACTGTGTAATCTCGAGGAGCTGCTTATTCCCATTTTAATTGTGACAGGGCGTTAGAGTTACAGAGTTTACAAATTTCACACATTTTTTTTTAATTTATGACGTCACTGTTTGACTGCCGTAAAGGATACCCCGGTAGATTAATTTCGGAGTTACTTTCGATATTTCGCATAATTGTTTTCAAACGGTATCATTAAAACTTTGCGTGACCTTTATGGAGGAACGTAATTCAACGTTAAAATAAAACTATACTCGCAACCTGCATGCGTATGTTAGGCAACGCCTGCGCTAAATTAAATGCCAAAAATAAAAATAATAAATAGAAAAATTTTAATATATCGCGCTTTGAAACGAACTTTGTAACTTTTAAAATGAACATTTTCAGCGCCGTGAAAACATTTCAATTTTTAAATAAGCACCGGATTAAAATACCACTTCTAATAATAATAATCGTGAATTTCTTAGTTTATTTCTACAGTAAATTTTAATCAAAATATCGTCTCCCTGTGTTGAAAATAGAGCTGGAATAAATGAGTTAAAATTATGGCGTAATTTTTAGGTATCTTAAAGCATTTGACGTCATAGATCCTCACTTGCGAATTAAAATTCTGATATCCCATTTAAAAACTCGATTGGTTGAAAAAACCCTTTTTTCTAATCCTTTCTGTGGCAACAGCCGAACATAAATTCTCGTGCCGTGATCGCAATGTAATGAATGGCGTAAGATCGCGTTGATGCTATTAAATTCTAAACATTAGGCTGCATTAAAATTCGTAAAAAATCATCTAATTTACATAATTTTTTCGTTTTTATTTTAAAAGAGGGAGAAAAGAATGTTTCACGATTTGTCAAAATATCTAAAAGTTATGACGGATAGAATTCAAGATGCGACAGTTTTAAAATTATTTTAAGAAAAAAAATCGCGAAGCAGATGTTTAGTAAAAAAATTCCTAAAAATCAGTAAATCAGGTTAAGTATTCAGAACAAACTGTTTTTAAAAGAAAATTTTCTCCTCTATTCGATGATACAAATGCCGTTTTGCTGCGAGCGTAATTTCCGCCGTTATTACGAATTAGGTGAGAAAAAATGCCAAAAATCGCATAAAACATAAAATAAAAAAAAATCTAGGTCTAATTTTGAAAAAATCGCTTCGAGGTGCACAACTACATATTTACATCTTCCCGAATACCAAATTTGGTGTTTCTAGGTGTAGCCGTTTGTCCGTAACGCTGCAGAAAGACACACACACACACACACACAGACACCTTCTTTTATAATAAGTAGAGAAAACTTCTTTAGTGGCGACTACGGAGTAACTCAGAGTTTTTTTCTGACGGAAGTAACGCTCAGTACAGGAAGTGACGTGCGCGCTCCAAAACAGAAGAACCGCTGAAAAACTTACCTTTTCGACCTGCTTTCGCCGTTCCCGGAATTCATAGGGAAAGAAACTGCGAGAAAAACAGTCAAGAGCCGTATCTTAGAGACATCAATCTTCTATATATATATGGGTCATTCCACAAGAATCAGGTAACTTTAGAGGTGAATTTGAAACATACTACATATATCTCAGATTAGAATTTTTTTGATACAATCTATGAAAAATAAGTTAATTTTATTGTATTTGTACAGCAACACTCAATTATTTGAACATTTTTGAAAAAATCGATTTTTTTCAAAAAGTAGATTCCAGGGGACTGACATGACTTCCAGGGGACTGACGGGAACAGGTGATTTCATTCTAGAATGAACTTTTTAATGAATAATGCTAACTTTTTATTAATAATTAATAATAATTATCCAAAGAAGTAATAAAAACATGTTTCATACATAACCTCAATATATATATTTTCCTATTTAATCATCTTTAACTAATACATTTTTAATTGTTTATTTTAATTATACTATTTAAAACTTTTTTTTAAACTTTAAATAAAACTTTTTTAAACAAGTCATAAATTTAACATCAAAGCAAAAATAATAGTAATTATTTTTCGCAAACATCAATAAATTTATTAAATGTATAAGTGACTCTATTACGCTTGGTTTTTGAAATAGGTATTGGTAATTTTTCCAATACATGCTCAAACGATATATCAGCTATATCATTTTCATCTAATCGAAATAAAGTATTTTTATCATTACATTTTTTGAGCAATGTGACAGTCAACTTCTCTTCGTTTTCTTTAACATAGGAACAAATTGCAACACTCCGGTATTCTTTATTTCTGACTAAAAATTTGACTAGGATAAAATCACCAACAGTGAACTTGATCTGTAGCTTACTTGTAGATTTTTTACTTTGCTTCTCACTTTTTTTTTTTTTAAGCTGTGAGTGTCGAACGGCGCCCTGGAAGATTTTGATCTTGTTCAAATTTAATTGTTCCCAACTTGTAACTTTCACAAATTATAGGATCACAGAAACAACTCAATGACTTCATAATAAGACGATTAGGGTGTTGTACATCACCACAAATTTGATGTACCTTGAGTGTTCCTTGAAAGGAAATTTGCTTATTCTGGTTTTCGTTTATCAGATCATCCATTGTTTTAATATCAACATCTTCAATAATAGAAATTTTTATTGCTGGGTATTTTTTATGTAATATGTCAGCAAATTCATGCAAATTCATTATATCACCTTTTTGAGCAAGTACTTGGTCGGCAGTTCTTTTACAAGTTGCCCAAGCAGTTACAAGCAGTATTCCAGATGGAAAACTGCCAGGGGACTGACGTTTTTACTATAAAACTCAAAAAATCTACTTATTGGAAGCAAATGCCATATTATTCTGCTCTAATATTAAATCTAGTAATAAAAAGACATTAAAATCAGCATACATCAATAATAATTATTTATAAATTATTAAATTATTTCTTACCAGGGGACTGACAAATTGAGTGTTAGCATTCTGTTTGTTGACACAAGAATGGCGAAAAACATTGAATAAAAATGGCTGATGTATAAATAAACGTCGTCAATGTCATCTTTATATGATAAATAAATATGAAACAGGCAATAAAGTTATCAACAATGGATAATATCAGAAATTTTTGGAATTTAACATGAGCCAGGGGACTGACGCGCAAAGTAGGGGTACACAACTTAAAATTGAAAAAAAGTGATGAAAATTTTCAAAAAATCACATTACACACATAACAAGTTATTAAATAACTATCTCAGAACACAACAACGATCATTTTTGTTGCCTAAATCGGTTAGTTTAAAAATAATTAGCACTTAACTTTTCACTTTTTCGAGTGGTACATGCCAGGGGACTGATTTTTTGGGGTTAAAAACCTAATTTTTAAAAAAAAAAATTTTCAAATTGCAAAATATTATACATGCTCCTAAACAGAATCAATGCTGTCTATAAATGGGCATTATTCAAAATTTAAAAATGTTGAATAGTAAATAAATATTTTACAATTTCACGAAGTTACCCTATTCTTGTGGAATGACCCATAAAAGAGAAGAGTTTGTTTGTTCGCTATACACGTCCAGACATTTCGACGGATCTGGACCAAATTTGGCACGCTGACTAAATAGGACAAGAGAAAGCTAATGCCGTAAAAATGAAATTAATCGGATTAATAGTTTTTGAGTTATTTTATGTTTTGTAAGGTTTTTGGCCCTTTTTCTCTCATTTTACGTTATCGCGAGCTAAATTTCTGTCCGAATACTATATTTTTTATATCAACGGAAACTACAGAGTTTTCTTTTTCAAATACAATTTGTTACAAAATCGTACTTACATTTGCCGATTTTTGGGAATTTTTTAAAGGAAATCCTGTTTCGAAGAAAATGTACTGCTTTTAAAAATATGCTATTTTAAAACTGTCGCATCGAAAAACCTAACGGGCAAAAATTTTCCATCTTTTTACAGCTGATTAAACATTTATTTCCCCCTCTTTTAAATTTTGAACCGTGCAGAAATGTTAATTAGATTTTTTTATATGATTTTTTTTTTTTTCTGAAAACAGCGCAGGTTAAAATTCCCTTCCGTGATTGAAGAAACAGCAAATTTCCCCCCTTTCGTCCTGTGTCCTGTGTGAGGAAAGGTGTGTAAGGGGGGGGGGGATGAAGAGCGTTTCCAAGACAACTGACGGTGGTTTTTTTTTTTTTTTTTCCCCATATGGTGTACGTTCTCAAGGTCGTTCTTGCACTTATTGCATGGGGGATTAATTTGAAATCGTTGCATAAGGAAGTATGACTCCTGAAGAATTTGAAGATAGTATTTTACACGGATTATCAATTCCTCGAGAAGATAGTTACTAAATAATTAGAGCCTCATAAAATATTTATAAATAAATTAAACCCACTGCGAACATTACATCTAAACATAGATTTTTAATAAAACAATTATAAAAACCTGGATTTTTAATTCATCTATCATTATTTAAGTTCTTATCTACTGTATATATGCCCAATGATTTGCTTCCAGTGATTCTTACTGGATTTGAAATAAAAAATAATTAGTTTATGAGGTGCACAAGTATTAGTGATAAATGACTATTAGAACACAACAGGCAGAAGGAGAGAAACCTAGCTGTGTGATGAAGATCACATATCTAATTTAAAAATCATTTACTTTGGCTTTCTTTAATGTAATCTATCCAAATTCAAGAATTCTAAATCACTTTTGTTTTCTTTTTCTGCCATTTCGATTTTAAATCTGTATATTTACTTTTCCCTGTAAGCACTATTCTTTTTGTTCTTCGTCTCTTCAGACCGGTGTGCTAAAAATAGATTATATTACGTCCGTTTGCAAAATCAACGGCCTTTTTGAGTTTCTTCTTGGCATCCTGCTGGCGTAAGTTATTTGGTTGTTCCCCTGCGACGACTTTAAAATTATTTGCTCGCGATTACGTCATTGTAATTTTATTGGATTAACTGTTAGGGTTGCTCTGGAATTGGCGCTATTAATCTCAGCCAAGTTATTGTTCTCGCCAATGTGTAATTCTGTGCTGGCGTAATTTTTATTATATTCCACCTTAATTTCACTGTCCATATAGGACGTATTTTTTATTTTCGCTGAGCCACCACCGCCGTTATAATAATATTTCAATAGTATATGTTTAATAAAAATAGTTTTTCAGTATTTTACGTCTTTTTATTTTATTGCAACATAAGTGCATCGAACCTGGATTATCATGTATCACAACGCAGTCTTTAATTTTAAAACAGCCCATCCAAATAACCTTTCTTTACATAAATTGGTGCCTACCCAGGCACTTAAGTTGCATTTTTTTTTGGTGGTGGCTTAGCAAACAGCGTATGGAATCATCTCAGACCGTCGGATGTCAGCGTTCAGGAATCTGCTGCTCCTACATTTTTAGTGGCTTAGCAAATGGAAGCGTAGTATCCAGCCTGAACTACCCGCTGTTACTACTCCTACTAAATAGCGTGACTTCCGTTTTCGTGGTCGAGAACTTACAGCTTGTGTATAGCCGTTTATTCATCTGCTGCTCGGCCCGCTGTGCTGATCTCTAGCCGTATTCAGTGTTCGTGTCAACCATGTGTTTCGCATGGCTCATATTCTCAAGGATCCAGAGTCCCCACTGTGCTTTTACGGAATTGTGCCGTTTTGTTTTGCGCCAATTCATCAGTTTTGTTTCTCCTAGGGGTGCGAATAATACGTAATGACACTGAATATTTTTCTGCCCGGCATTCTTAGATTAGAAAACTGATTATGGAAGTCGAACTCTGTGCGTAAAAAAATTACTACATAGTTCGCCCTGGCATGTGACGTATGATATTTTCTTCGGCTGTAGTGCGTAGCTCCGTGCACTGGAATGAGCGTGAGAGAAAAACAGTGTCATCCCCACACCTTTGGCGTTTTGTTTTGTTTTTGTGCTCTACTCGCTCGTACTTCGCCTTGAAAATGAAGGCGTTTTGCTGATTGGACATTGGTCAGCTGTGTAACATGTGACACAAAAATTGAAATAGAAGTAACAAAGTATGTAATATTGTTTTTTTTTTGCTTTTGTATAGAGAACATTTTATTTGAAGGTAAAAGTGGTGTTTCTGTCGATACTTCACAAAATCGAAATAACAGTGCCGAAAAGGAACACGAAATAATTTAATTTTTCAACAATTATTTTTGATATAGTGATATTTTAATGGTGATAATTTTATATATGTAAAAAAAAAAGAAATGTTTCAGTGGTGTATTTATGTATACTGTATAAAATAATTCTACATAATTTTGGGTTTTTCTAAAAATGATTATTTACTTCATTACTTTTATGTATACATTAAAAATTAAATTATGAAAGTTAAGTGCTTTATATAAAATCTGCATTTTTCTTAAGTATTAAATAGAGTAAATGTAGCGTTATTTGAGATTTCAGTACATGGTGTTACTTAAAATTACTTATTCATTTTTGCAAAATATTATGCCATAATTTTCGTAGTTTACATACTTCTAATTTGATCTATATTGATTATAATAATTATGTTCTCTTGGGATCTACCGCTGGTGCTCTAGTTTCTCGGATTTTTCTCGACCAGCTTTTACACTTTTTTTGATTTAAGATGAATATAAGTTTTACTTGTTATTTATATGTTTTGTGTATATATCTTTTTATTTGTTTAATTTTTTATTTGCTTAAATATTCCTCTTAGTTATCTTTATAATGTTTGAACTTTTTCTCGTGCTATATTTTACATTACTATGCTCGTTGTACAGTTTCTATGAAGTACACATACATCGTTATATTTTTCTTTACTCTTTTTATTATAATCATGACAGTCTGCAATAATTAAGTCCATGGCAAGGCATTTCTAAGGCACACACTTTTTACTCACTCTTACACACTGCAATTTTGCATATTAAAGTCCATGGCACAACATACATATTCTTTCAGCTTTTTTTTCTTCTCACAATATACTGTTTCTATTTTTGTCATATTTTTTTTCTTTGACCATGCTATTATTTACAGTCCTCATGTTGACTGATTTTTTACATATTATTTGTTTTAAATACTTTTTAAAGAGTACTTTATGTTTTTGTTTTTCACTGCATTTTTGGCCTTTTTTAATACAATTTATCATGTTTACCATAAGTTGTACAGTTCACACATTTTTACATTTTTTAGATACACTGTTTTATTGTTTTCTTTCCTGCCATTGATATGCCTCTGTTTAATACATGCATTCTTTGGAAGAGTATAGTGGTATTCATTTGATTACCTTTTTTTTTTCTTTTCAATACACAATATCATACATTGTTTGTTGTACTTCAAATAAGATTCATACTTGAATAGTCACTGATCTTTGAAGTCTGTGTTTGACCACAATTACACTCATTTTTCATGCTGTTGTTTTTATTTACATTGCTTACACTTACTGACTCTCAACTTTTTCACATACTTGATTTTTTTTTTCAACACACTTGTGTTTATGTCTTATATGTTCACACTCACAAACATGTTCACACTGATGTTCTGCTCATTGAGTTCATTGTGCTTGTCCTTCCACATTTTGCTACACACAAAATTTTTGAATATTTGTTACATTTTTTCTCCCACATTTTCACTATGGTGTACAGTAGTGCATTTCAAAAATATTTTAAACACATTGTATATGTTTTGTCACTCTTTTGTGTTCACATACACAAACATAACATTTTATTTTGAAATTTTTTTCTATACTATGAGATATTTAAATCTCTTCTGTACCTTACTATAAATTAATACAACTTTAAGGTATCAAGTACTCACTGAGTTATAAAAAAAAATTACATTGATTTACATTTTCAGAGTGTTTATAGTTAATTTATTATTTGAATTATGTTTATTCTTATCTTAGTGATTATTTTGTGAAATATTGTTTGTTTAGTTAAGCTCATAATAAAATATATATGTAGTGATCAGATAAACTCAAGACTTTAATAAGTGAAATTTGATGGTATATAATTTCAGAGTATCAGTATATTGTATACTTTAGTAATTGCATTTTAGTGTATTTTTATTTGTACTTTTGTGTGCTATTCTTTGCCAATTTTGTCACTTTTGAAAATATTAGTGTGTTAGTAAGTGACACAACAACATTCCTTTCTTGAACAAACAAACAAAAAAATCATTAATTTTGTTATTTTTACCATATGACCACAATTGCCTTCAATTTTCTTTTTAAGCTATAACTAATATTTTACATACTTGTTACCAAGTTTAAACCTACATTTTCAAGACTTGCAAGTTAACTAATTTCATTCTTTTATAACTTAATTTTTTTCTATTACCTCCACATAATTAATAACTTGTTTATTTGACATTCACTGATATATTGCTGTGTGCATGTATTGAATGCTTGTTTCCTTGTTTGTGTGGTACCCACAAGCTTGGAGGTATAATTGCTTTTGTGTACTGCCTGGCTGGTCCAGCAGTTTTCACTTGTGTATTTGAATTCCATGCTGTGTCTGTCAATATATCATTTCTTCAATAATGTTCTTAAAACTTAACACTTATTAAATGATGACTTCTAAAGTAAATAATTACGCAGTCATAAAATAATAATTTATAATAAAATAAAATGATTCATTTAGTATTATCTCTAACTTGAAAATTTAAAATAAATAACTATGTGAGTGTCCTATAACACTTAAACCTTTTACTGAGATCTTTTTTAATTGTACTTAGATTGATAATCGTTGATGGTATTGTACAGATTGATATTCAATTTCCTTTATTTTTTTTTCATTATCATTTTGTGCAAGTATAATTTTTTCAATTGAATGTGCTTATTTTTCTTATGATATACAGATTTGTATGTCAAGATACTGTTATGTCATGTACTATTTACAACATTATTACAATTCTGATGGTACAGAACTGTGTGAAAAATTACCATCAAACAAACAAAAAAATTTTTTAGTATCATATTATAATTTGAATGTATTGTTTTATTTTGTCAATTGAGTGAAGTATTTTTGATGCATAATTCTGACATTTGAAGGCCTTATTGATATATATATGCAAACCATTCAACAGCGCTGGTTTATAATTATAATTTTGAGTACTCACTGCAAGTTTAAGCAGTATATCTTTGATGTGCACATGAGCTTGAGATGCTCAATTAAAGAGAAAAGGGTGTGCTGAAATGCCCCTTATTTAAAAAAAAGGGTATGCTAAAATGCCCCTTGTTTGAAAGAAAGGATGAGCTAAAATGCCCCTTTGTATTGTGAGCTAAATGCTCCCTTTTTATTTTGTCGACATTTACTTTGTATTGCTAGCAGTTATTATTTTTATTGTGTCATGACATTTTTTTTTCTTCTCCAAACTTTTATTAGGTGGTGGTCAGCAGTAATTTTACAATTGTATAATTTTGTCTGAATATGTTTAAGATTTTCTTAATTGTTTATGCCAGCCAAACAGAGCATTTAATTAAAATTTTTTTAAAGACATTAATTGTAACTAGTAAAAAAAAAATTTTCTTCAAAAATTTTTTTCCTGGTTGAGGGAAGTATATATGTGATGAAGATCACATATCTAATTTAAAAATCATTTACTTTGGCTTTCTTTAATGTAATCTATCCAAATTCAAGAATTCTAAATCACTTTTGTTTTCTTTTTCTGCCATTTCGATTTTAAATCTGTATATTTACTTTTCCCTGTAAGCACTATTCTTTTTGTTCTTCGTCTCTTCAGACCGGTGTGCTAAAAATAGATTATATTACGTCCGTTTGCAAAATCAACGGCCTTTTTGAGTTTCTTCTTGGCATCCTGCTGGCGTAAGTTATTTGGTTGTTCCCCTGCGACGACTTTAAAATTATTTGCTCGCGATTACGTCATTGTAATTTTATTGGATTAACTGTTAGGGTTGCTCTGGAATTGGCGCTATTAATCTCAGCCAAGTTATTGTTCTCGCCAATGTGTAATTCTGTGCTGGCGTAATTTTTAATATATTCCACCTTAATTTCACTGTCCATATAGGACGTATTTTTTATTTTCGCTGAGCCACCACCGCCGTTATAATAATATTTCAATAGTATATGTTTAATAAAAATAGTTTTTCAGTATTTTACGTCTTTTTATTTTATTGCAACATAAGTGCATCGAACCTGGATTATCATGTATCACAACGCAGTCTTTAATTTTAAAACAGCCCATCCAAATAACCTTTCTTTACAAGCTGCGTCCAATTCTCGGGAACCTCTGTACGCTAGCAAGTCCACTGTTCATTTCCTTTTTTTTTTATCATTGCAGCGGGAGGATTCACATGCCTTCCCCTTACAATCTCATACCGACGACTAGGTTCTATTTGTTTTTAGTAGTTGCTTAAGTATTAGCGATAAAAGACTGTTAGAACACAGACAGGTAAAAGGGGAGAAGCCTAGCCACGTCCAATTCACGGTAACCTCTGTAAGCTATCAGGTGCCGTGCTCTTTTTTGTTGTTGTTGTTGCAGCGGAAAGTCCCATGTCCTTTTTTTATCATTGTAGCGGTAGGATTCACATTCAAGCCTAGCCACGTCTAATTCTCAGTAACCTCTGTACGCTATCAGGTGCCAACTTCATTTTTTTTTCGTTGCAGCGAGAAGTCCCATGTCCTTTTTTTTTTAATCATTGAAGCGTGAGGATTCACATTCCTTCCCTTTACAATCTATATATAAGGTAAATGGGCATTTCCCTTCCATTGCACGGGCAACGCCGGGCCATGCTGCTAGTTATTTATATATCAATAAGCGTTTTGAAGGTAGAGTGAAACCTCTTCAAGCGGCCCTCCCCTGTATAGCGGTCACCCCTCTAAGAGGCCAGTTTTTCATGGCGCAAATTTTTCGGCCCATAGACCTAATGTTAAAATAACCTCTATCAGTGGCCACACAAACCCTTCTAAACGGCCATCGAGTGGGTTCGCCCATTTCATATTACGGGAAATTCTACTCACTCCATGCTTTAATTTTGAGCGGAAAAATCAAGGTCAGGTTTATGGTCGAATGTAAGACCCAGGAATAACTTGCGAAGTCCATTGGAGCAAAAATGCCATTCACGTCCATGTTCACGCCAGTTTCATTTTATTAGTTGGTCAGCGATCTGAGTTGCAAAATGGAAAGAAAGTTAGCTGAATTATTTAACTGCGAAAAAACGCAAATCAACAAAGTCATTAAAGAAAAGGATTTGATTTTGAAATAATACGAAGACTCCAAATTTCCTGGTGTTAAACGGATGAGCTCTTCTTTTTAAACTAAAAATCGAACTTGAAAAAATGGTTGTTTCAGAGAAAAGTAAAAACTTAAAACAGACACAAATTGTATCCTTTTTTCAAAAAATGTAAGAAAGCATTAAATAAAGTACTAGTTTCTCTTTAGATAAGTTTTAAATTACATTTTAATAAGGAATATGTGTCAGATTTGTTTATATTACGCATTATAGTAGTTATCTTATAATAGTAAATAAAAAGTTTGAGAACGGCCACCCCTCTGAGCGGCCAAATATTCAACGGTACGGTGGGGTGGCCGCTCACAGAGGTTTCACTGTACATCCAACATAATATTTTACATGTAATCCCAACCTCACAGGAGGTTTTTGATAATCCTTATTTTTTTATGAATAATATACAATACATGGTTTTGGAAAATCACAAAGAAATGGAACCTGCCTGCAATCGAACCGGAACAGTCAGGGACTGATTTACGGCGGGACATTCGGGGCACGTGTCCTGGGACGCGATTTTTAGGGGCCCCAAAACTTCCTTTTCTGTAATCATAATAGCTACTAAAATTATCTCTCAAGAGAAAAATTTCTGATTACTTCATTTCATCACAAATATTGAAAATTTTTAATTTAATGTAACTTGTAACGCTAAAAATTATGCATTCGATAAATTCGATATTCGCAAATTCGTTCGGACACCTCAGCATGCTCGTCCTTTTATCTTTTCAAAGGTGTGCGACGGCTGTAAATACCCATAAAAACATTTCAAAATCGAAAAATTCATATAAGTGGTATCTGTCGTGGCATTTTACTGATTTGCAAATGTTTACGTATGGTTAACTTAGGAATGATAATTGGTTTTAACTTAATTTAATTAAGTAATATTCTGCGGAAAATTTTTGTGCAGGAGCCCCCAAAAGTATCAATGCCCTGGGCCCTCAAGTGTGTAGATCGGTCCCTGGGAACAGTAGATGGAAACGTCAGTTTAAGAACACTTTTCCTGGATTCTAACCAAACTTCCAGACAGAACAAGGGGATGGAACACCACAATTAAAGGGACAGTGGCTGCAAACGAACCTAAACAGCAGAGAGAAATTTTCGTTTAAGAACACTGTTGGAGGATCATACTTCGATCCCACGAAGGTAAATTTATAAGAGGGGACACTTCTCTTAGAAAGTTGGATAACGCCGTAGTTGCAAACAGATGGCGCTACACACACTGGGTAACTGCGCATCTTCTGCTTCTGCGCGTCTCAGGTTGTTTATATTTCCATTGAGGCGAAGTAAATAGAGATCGTTGAATTAGCAGAACTTCAAAAAATTAAATACATAAACTTAAGAACGTAATATATAATAATTACTGGCTTCAGATGTGTTTTAATTACATAATTGTCTTTGAATACTATTTCGTAATAATTATAGGCAATAGTTTTGAAGCGAAGTCATATTATTATTATTTGTCAAATGCCAGTTAGATTGCCCGTTAGGCCATTAAACTCCTAAATATTATGTATGCCATGTCTGTTATTATTTTGCCCAAAAGCTGTATTTTAAGAAATGTTAGTAAATTTAGAAGAATGTGTTTGTGTGAATGCAATATTTATAATGATATATATATATAGTGTAATGATAATATATTTATATATAGTAATGATATATATATATATATATATAACTAACAAGTAAAACACAAAACATACTACAAATAAGACATATCTCGCATAAAAGTAACAGCTATTATCAAGAATTAGAAACCAGATTTTGAATCCAAATAAAGTGCAAGAATTATTGTGATAGTATAATGGAACGGAAATTATAACCACTGTCACCATCTTCAGGGGCCACAAACAGTGGATTATAATTTACAGTAAACCAAATAGTAGGGTTTCGGTTGTGTGGCATATCAGAAGAGATATTAACTCCACACATCTGGGCCCTACCCTACTATATAAAGGAAAGAAGAAATCAAAAGATAACAAAAATTAGAAAGATAATTTTACATACCATACCTTGAGCACATGGAAATTTTATTTTGAACAGTTGATATGTGTTGCCAATGCTAAGAATTGTAAAAAGTGAAAAATGGTGTTGCCACTAAATAAAAGTGTAAAAATGGAAAGAAGAAAGTTTAGGAGTTGCCAAATACTAATAGGTAATATTATTAAATTTTAAGAATATCCAGGTATATTAATATAATAAATATATATTGAATAATAATAAATTTAAAAGATTGAATAAAATAAATATTATAGCAAAATTAAATATAACATATTGTTTAAAAAATATAATGATTATTATTATTGACTAAGTATGTATAATAAGTTATTGTATGACAGAAGATTAATCTAGTAAATAAGAAAAAAATAATGTTTAGAACAGAATAATCACAATATAGGAACCCCGGTTTTTTTTTTTTTTTTTTTTTTTTTTTTTTTTTTAATTCCTCCAGATATATATATGCATGCATAAACACATCCAAATTGTTTTTAAACATATTACTTTTTTTTTATATATATAAGAGAAAAACTTCCTCCGCCCGACCCAACCATCCAATTACAACCTTAAAACCAAAACCCCACCCAACCTCCAGTAAATTAACAAAGACATTAGACACATCATTTTCAAGAATTGTATATAATGGATTTTAGGAACTTAGTGGGATAGTTGTATTGTCTAGCTGACAGAAATAGAGATTTAAAATTGGAGACTTTGAAATCATCAGAACATAGAAACTTGATTCTACAGCAGTGATTATAGATGATATTGCGAAATACAGATTTATGTAAGCAGGAGGAAAAATGAGTAAAGCTATTTACTTTAAAGCTAAAATCTTTACGCTTATCATATATATTGAAACTAAGGCTATTTCTAGGAGTGATGGAGATACTTAGATCTAGAAAACTAACAGAATTATTAAGCATATCATTTTTAATTAATTCCAGAGCAGATGGATATTTTATGGGGAAGATAATGTTATTATTATTAGCAGTGTTTACAAGTAAGATATCATCTATATATCGTTTAAGAATGATGTGTGTATTAGTATATTCTTTTTCATAGTAATATAAGTAAAGATCTGCAAGGTAGCTAGATGCTGAACCACCTTGTGGTATACCATGATTTTGTAGATATATTTTATTGTTATGTAGAATAAAATTATTATAGATAATAAATTTAGATAGACAACTGAAATATTTTACATCAACATGGGAAGGGAGCTGAATATTGTTAACACAAGTTTCAAATAATTCATTAATTACATTGTAAAGGTCGTCAAGAGGAATATTGTTGAATAGATCTTTAAAATCATAGGTATATAAAGAGGTAATATTACTAATAGTACATATTGTATTGCGTAGATCATAACTATTTCCTATAGAGATAGAGTAATCATTACGTTTTATATAATACTCATGCATAACAGACAGTATCTTTAATAGAAGTTTACTTGCTACATTGCTATATGTATTACATCCTATTGTAACAGTTCGAAACTTTAAAGGCGATTTATGAAATTTAGGGATTAGTACAATATAAGGATAGTGTAGATTATTATGTTGTAGGTTGAGAAGTTTATAGAAAGCCAGAATTTTTTTGTTACAAACTACAGTAGGCAAATTAGTAGAGGAATAGATACTGTTATTTACAATTGTAGAGGCTAACAAGCTATGATATAACTGTTTACAAATAAAGGCATAGTTATTGGATGATTTATCTACATAAGTAATTATGAAATACTGCTTTATAAAGTCTATTTGAGTATGAAATTGACTATTGACAGGAGAACTATATTTTACATATTTAGCAATATTTTGCTTTAAGAATGAAAGTACTTTTACTTTCCAGGTAGTGAAGGCTTCAATGGGAGTGCTGTATTTTAAGGCAGTATTATATATGTAAAAATCTAAATCATATGTGAATTGTGTTACAATGCCACTAAGAGAGTGTTTTGAAGGAATACGGTGTTTAGAGCCCTTCTGCATGAGTTTTTTTAGCCTAATATCTTTTACGATAGCTAGATCTCCAGTAATGATGTGTCCATAATCCCTATTAATGAAGTTCCTATAGTGATTATCATTGCATATACAGGGTGGTGTATCAGAAGGGTTATATGTTTTTGAAAAGGAGTTATAGTTAAATAGTTTCCTACCAAAGGGTAGGGGATATTTAAAGGACTTTTTAATAATGACATTTTTGATGGGAAAGTAAGTGTTATTATTAGAAAATATTGTATTGAAGTTTAAGTTATTGAATGCAGGATTTGTGAAAGTAATTAATAAGTTAGAATTAGAAGGTGTATTATTACTTTTATTGGTTAGGTTTACGGTAAGTGCAGTGGCTCGTGCAACAATGAGATCGAAGAATAGGTGAGAAAAATGTCCAGAAATGTTAAGATTTGAAAAAATAGAAAAATACTTAACTAAAAGTTTCTTTTTAATGGAGTAAATGAAAGTACGTATATTAATCCAATTATAAGTACTGGTATAGTAATTATATAATTTTAAAATAGCAGATTTTATATAACTATTAGAATACTTAGGACTATTACACTTTTTACGTTTACCTCTAGAAGTTCTAATTGTTTTATTATATATAGACAAGTTTAAAGTATTATAGATTGGAGAATATTTATTTATGTTAGTAGTGCTAGTATAATATATTAATTGTTTATTATGTACTAATTGGTTTAGACCATACGGATAACTAGTATTATGAAATTGGATGAAGTAGTTTTCTAAAAATAAACGTTCATTATGGTTCTTCTTTATAGATAGAATAGTGATATTAATATTATTGAACCCATGCATATGAAAATGTTCATACTCAAAGTTATTACCAGAAAGATTACTAGGATAGTTCTTAACATGATTTCGATGTAGATTAATACGAAGGAGTAAAGGATTACTAGTTTGGCCAATATAAGCTATTTTACATTGATTACAGGTTAACATATAGATACAGTTGTATACTTTGCAAAACGTGCTTAAATTAGACCGACTATTACAAATATTTGTAGTATCAGCAGAATAAAAAATGGACACTCCGTGGATTCTAACCCAACCTCAAGAAGGAGCAAGCAACAATTTAACACGGGGATGGAACACCACAAAGAAACGGACCCTGGCTGCAATCAATCTCAAACAATAGACAGAACATGCAGTTTGAAAACACGGATACAGAATAATAATTTGAAACCTACTAGCAGACGAAATCAACGCTTAAGAATACTGTGATAGAAAAACAGACACACACAAAAAAAATTGCACTACCTGCATTCAAACCCAACTAATAGAGGAAAACATCCGTTAAAGAACACAATTAAAGTATAATACTGTAGAACACCGATTCATTGTTTTTCAAGGGGTGCGTAGGAAAAAACGATGAATGCGGGAAAACGACAAATGCGGGTTCAAGTCAAACTACGAAGAAAGAAGTGTTCATGCAAGTACGCAATGACTGTATAACAAATACAAATTTGTTACAAATCAAATAAATCGATGAAAATTAGCGATACTTATTTTCCAAAAATCAGTATTTTATGTTGGGTTTTTCATCATTTTTTAAATTAAACAGTAAATTTTCACGATTTACAATACTTTTCTGGACCTTTTCTGTGATTTTATGTTTGTATATAAAAGTTCATACCGTTTCAAATACCATTATTGCTTCAAACTTCATACTAGTGTAATCTCTTCCTCTGTGGCAAGAATATTATCCTCTGCTTTGCCAATCCTTTTCGCTGTACTATACAACTGGTCGACTCTCTCCTTTCCTACCCCCTTTCACTCCTCAGATTCTCCCCGCAGTTCGAAAAGCCAAGCTGATCTCTGACGAGGGGGGCTCTACGGAAGCTGACAGTTTTCACTCCCCCATTTTAGTCGACCAGTTGTATAATGAATCGGAGCAAACGGAGAAACCTTTTCTATTCTCAAAGCCCTTTTTCCCCCCAAAAAAAACCAGGGATTTCCCTTGAACAGACCAGAAGTAAAAGTTACGAGCTGAAAACTTTTTGTCAAGCTTTCTAAACTTTCTATTTATGCAATTAAACAGGTTTTGGCACATTATCTTTTAATAAACATTTATGAACGTTAATTCACATTTTTATACATTTAAAATTCTTTGTAAAAAAAAAAAAAATATTAATGTTTTTTAAGCCTGTAAGGGTATCGCACATTTATTTATGAAATTCTCACAATTTCACATATTTTTATACGTTCGTATACATTTTACCGCACTTTTCACTGGGTTAGCATTGGAAATATTTGATTTTTTATTTTAGTTACTTTTCGAATTCCGCGCTCGATTTGTGTGCACATTTAAAATTCAAAAAGTTGTGCGCGCACAGGCCGCAGCGTGACACAGCTGGTATATGCGTACGGTATACATAAGCGATACACATTTTTCTCCGCATATTGTATTTTGTTCGATTTAATCAATAATTATGTACGTGAATTTATTAGTTATCAATAATTATGTACTTACGTTGTAATGAACAGTAATCCTGTTTATTTGTAATGAATGATCGATTTGTAATTCAAACTAGCTGTGTACCCTTCATACGGGAGGAAGCAGATATTTTTCTAATACACCTGATTAAAATTTATTCAATCAGAGCAAAACTACGGAATTGTTTCACACGTAACCTGGCATTACGATAGTTGGAAAAAAAAACTACTTTACTTCGTGCAAATTTGTAATATAGTTTGTTTGTTTAACGTTTAGAGTTCTACCCACAACAGAGGAAGTTATTTGAACTTCTGAGGAAATAAATATTTTTTAAAGTTAAATAAAGTTTTTTTGCACCGAAAAAGGACTTTTGTTTGAAATTTAAAAGTAAATTATTTTTAATCATGGGTAAATATTGAACGATAAGCATCATCTATGAAACCATAGCTCTTGAAACGGTTCGAATATTTCCGATAATAACCTAACCTGAATGGCTATCCCTGAAAGGGCACAAACACATATGCTCCTCCGATTATTTTGGATTTACCAACGTTTTTTAATGGACTTCGTAAAAATGTTACCACACATGTGAAGGAAATATATTGCAAAATAGAATAGAAACAAAAATCCTATTCCTTTTGAAACACCATCAAATTAATGGAAAAAAACGCTCAAAATACTGGTGTTACACAATAAAGTAAATAAAAAACTTTGTAAAAAACACACATAAGATGTTATAGGTAAGAGGATACGCACGTTTCAACCAATTTTTGGTTGAAACGTGCGTATCCTCTTACCTATAACATCTTATGTGTGTTTTTTACAAAGTTTTTTATTTACCATCAAATTAATGTTCTATTTATTTTATTTTGGTGAGTCTAAGAACTCCAAGAGTGTGCATTTCATCAAATCGCAATTCGTAATCCAATAAGATTCCGCAAACATATGGTTTACATCAGTTATAGTTAAATTACCAATGATAATTCATTCAGAATTTTTAATTAAATAAATAAACACGAACATGCGATACCATTCTTTATTTTTATTTATTTATTCTAAAGTTAAACAAGTATCTCTCTATTCTAAAAAAAAAAGTAAGGGCCGCTGTCAAAAGCTTGTTCGCCTATCTTCTCCTAAACCGTGGGGATTTGGAATACATTTCGACTAAGGTGCCCACAGATTCGAAAAATTCCGAGGAACCTGCTAAGCTGACTTAAATTTCGAAAATCGAATTATGTTAGAAGATATTAATAAAAAACTGAAAAAATAAACATAATGGTTGCCAGATTTGGCATAAAATCATTCATTCCTTTGCAACAAAGCGTTTCCAAGTATCTAGAATCGCGTGTAATTTACAAACATGAGTTAGAATTACGCCTATTTTACGCCAAAATAAAAACTATATGAAATAAGTAACTCAAAATATGTTACACAAAGTTGACAATTTTCAAATAGTAAGTTCACTTAGACAACAGGAGTTTAGAATTAATCATTATTCGTTTTTCCAAAACAAAATAACTAATATCTTGAAAATGAAAAATAATTAAAATGCAGATTATTTAAAAGGCTCAGGCCCAGCTGGATTATTTGCTACCAGTAGAAATATATTATATATTTAAACTATGCCATTATAGCAGTTATAGTACACTTTGGATATTTGCTAGCGCGACGAGATGGTACATTCGTGGTGCTAAGTACGCCAATCTGCAAACGATTATGTAAATGAAAATATGGATAACGGTTTTCCGGTAACCTTAAATGAACAGTAATTATAGGTTGTGAGCATGTGTAAATCGCCAAATAATGAAAAGTCGCCATTGGTGGCAAGCTATCCTATCTGTTCCGTAGCTTTTATTAACTTTACACGTACGCGAGTCGCCAAATAATGAAAAATCGCCATGGGTGGCAAATTCGCAAGGTGTCCAATAGTTTTTACATTATTAAAAATACAGCTGAAATAGCTGTTCTGATTTTATTACGCTTTAGCTCCTAATTAATATAAATTTGAATGGCAAGCTTAAATATCATTGTGTTTCTGAGGAGTACACATAATTTTTCCAGCGTTTATAAGCGGAGTCCGCACTCCAGGTGTAGTATAGCTCAGGACCCGTACAACACGGATTCCCATAACAACATACCTTCCGTGTTATGAGGGGAGGGGGTCTACTGTAGTGCGAAGTTTAAATTTTTATGTACCAATGAACATGCAAGAACCAAGCAATGTGTAGCTCAGTAACATTCTATCTGATCCAATCTTCGGGTTTTGTCTGTTGAAATTATGTCTTTTTTACGAATAAGCCTGATTAGGGGCCGAATGCCTCATATGATAAAGCGAGCGTAGCGAGTCTGGGGGGCCTTGGCCCCTAGTATTATAAAAACATTCTCACCATTATCTATCTCTCATATATTTAGGTAGAAAATATTTAATTACAATCAATTTTCTAAGACATAGAATCCAAATGACCCCTGTCACGACCATGCCCATGCACTGCTATGCATGATAAGGATTTCATTAATAATGATTATGAACATATTATTTCTGTTCACCTCAAAATAGTAAAGGATATCTATTAATAGAAACTTGTGGGAAATGGTACCGAACATACGATTCCTTCTAAGTTTACTTTAAATCGTATACTATAACAAGTTTCATATAATCGAGATTATTTTGTACTAGCTGTATGCCCGTTCTTCGCACGGTAGGAAAAGAATATTTTCCTAAAATAAATACCTGTGCCATAAAAAAAAATGCAATTTAGGTAGTTTCTTTTGTTGAAACTATCACGGTATACATTAACGCAACGTAGTATTATACTTTAGTTAGTTCAGGGTGTCTACCATCATGCAAAGGTCACGAAAGTCACGGAAAAGTCAAGAATTGGAAAAAAGGTCAGGAAAGTCAAGAAAAGGTCAAGAAATGAAGCACTAGGTCACGATTAGTGACTCAACTTCCTTTTTTCATTTCATTCAAATTCTTAGTTGACAATTTTCGTAATTAAATTTCCCAAACTTTTGTGCACCATTTTTACAGTTTTGCTAATAAACGTATAGTTTACCTCATATTTCTATCGATCTTTGTTGTAGAGATATTTAATTTTGAAATCGGGGCTTATTCGCTGATCACCCTGTATATTAATAGTGTTAAATTTAAAAGTATAATTTTTCTTCATTCTATCAGTATGATGCAGGGGTGCAGAAATTGCTTTTACTCTCAACATTTCCCTCAATCCATATGCAAATTCCCCCAAAATTTTATGATATGTTTATAGACTTGCATAAGTTCTGTATTACCATAAGTGTAAAAATATTTGCCTGAACAAGCTACATACATGTTTAATAAATAGCAATTGGTCCAAGTTAAGAGAAAGCAAACTGCTGATCGATGAAAGAGTTGAAAAAAAATCGCTTTAAAAATAGGAATGGGAAAGAATAACTCGAAGAATTTTGTAATTCATTGTTAAAATCGAAATCAGTTGTATATTTTCGCCAAAATTTTGCCCTATCCTAGATTGCCGGATCGTACATATTCTGAATCCCTGGCACGAATGTATTTTTGATATTAGTGTTTCGTATTTGTTATGGTCAAGAAAAGGTCAAGAAAAAGTCAAGAAATCAAGCTTACTTTATGTGGTAGACACCCTGTAGTTGCAAGACGACCGTTGAAAAATGATGAAGAGACCACTTTTAGTTTCACGAAACATTTATTATTGTGGTATACTGTGCTTCAATTCATATTAACCTAAAAAATCTAATACTACCTATAGCTGTCTACTACTTATTAAATGTTATTGATCTTCGTTTCCCCCCCTCTCTAATGCTCAATTTAAATAATCAGTGTAGGAATTTGAAACCAGTGGTGCCTTTTCTACTCTTTGATGATTCTTAGCAATTTATACATTAGCATAAACAATAAACATTATTTATAATGGTTGCCATTAAAACACCTCTCCTTATCTTTTTAAGCATAATTCTTTTCAGATTGGCGCAAATTTAGCACAGCAAATTATTTCATCTCGCCGTGATAGAAAATATCCAAGGTGTACCAATCTAAATATTTAAATCCTCTATGGTTCAGTTTTGTGATAAACATCAAACTGTGTAATCTCGTGGAGATATTTAGAATCGCTCAAATATCGAATAGGGTGTTAAATTGTGTAGCAGAGTTTAGAATTTCACGCAATTTTTTAATTTATGATGTTACGTTCTAACCATGCTTGTTTAGTCTGGTTATTTATCACAGTTGTTTTCAAACGGATTAATATTGTAACTCACTTGCAACAGAGCTTATTAAAGTTAATTTTGAGATGCTGGTGTGATGCCTAGCTAATCAGTATTTCAAATATTTTTCAGAGCTATGTTGCTAATGGCGTAAATTTTGTGGAAGAACTTGTTAAATTTCTGGATTTCCGCCAAAAAAATGTATAATTAATATATGTATACCGCCAAAAGTTGTCAAAACTTGGCGACATTTTGCGCGATTTTTGGAATTCATACTATGGCTGTAGGCCGATAATGAATACTATGTTTTATGTTAATTAGTATTTTCCCCCCTGTGGCCCCTTTTGAACTTCTCACTATTTTAAAAATTGTAAGTTTCCTTTCGTTGTTATGGTTGCTGAAAAATCATAGTGTTCAAAAATCGTCAAGGGTAGCTCATGCATTAAACAAAATACTTTTAAAATTTCATAATAGTAAATTTTTACGTAGATTTCTAACTCATTTTTAAACTCATGACGGCAAAATACCTTCATTGTCAGTTGCGATATCCATGGCTCACTTGGATAAATACAGGCTGTCCAGAAAGCTCCATTTTTCCGTACGAGTAAATTTTCGCTTCTTCGCCGATTTGTCGCTTTTATCCAACAAATCACTGTTGCCAACTCTGCCGGAGAAAATATGCCTAAAATCAAAGCTAAAAGTATCCAGGAATGGATAACAATGGCCGCATTCGTAAACGCCAAACGAGTTGCACTCGTGCAACGAGTTTATCGTTTACGAATGCAGCCAATGTTTTCAAGCCGAGAAAAAAAAAAAAAAAAAAAAAAAGCCGCGTTTGGCGCCTTTTTTAGCACTTGAGTGCTATTTCGCTCGAGCACGGTTTTTGTGTAGACACGATTGTTATATTTGAATGTGTCATTGTTATCCATTCCTGGATACTTTTAGTTTTGATTTTAGGCACATTTTCTCCGGCAGAGTTGGCAACAGTGATTCGTTGGATAAAAGCGACAAATCGGCGAAGAAGCGAAAATTTACTCGTACGGAAAATCCCATAGGAGAAACTGGTTTCCGGACGGCCTGTATTTATCCAAGTGAGCCATGCGATATCTAACATGAATTAGTGAATGAAAGTGGGAAAAGACCAAAACTCACGTTATTTTACTTTTCTACAGCATCTGATAATACAGAAGTTTATTATTTCACTCGTGGTGTAATATTTTGTCTAAGCTTGGAAACCTAATTAAAAGAACCCCTATAATACAGGCCGGCTTACGTCTCGAAAAGTTGTCCAAACCGAAACTACCCAAACCTATGGGGTTGCTATCTTTTCCGCACTTCTCGCTACTTTGGCATATTAATCTCGCTAATTTGGCATTTCGTTAAAGTAAACGTAATTAGTGACAAACTTTAATATTTTATTATGATTGCGAAAATAATTGTAGGTATACAACAATATTCAAGATGCTTAATTAAATTTATTAACATATGTGTTGTCTATTGCTTTTTAAACACATGTTTTAATGCTAAAGAACACGGTTTTGTTTACAAACACAACAAGTAGCTTTGGCGATAATGCAAAACGCACTCTTAGCATAACATTTGCGTTTTAACAAAACTAAACAAGCTACGAACAACTTTGGTATTTTGAATTAAATAACAAAGATAAACTTACAAGAAAAAGGCATTTTCTAAGGTAACAGTAAAAATTTTCAATAATAAAATCGAACTTACAAGGCAAATTTGAGCAGACGATCCGGGATCTCGTCGCATGTTGATCACCCATTTTCTTCATCTTTAGAGAATTTAGCCATTCTAAATCCATTTCTTGAATGATTAGAACGATTTATGGCGGCACAACCACCCATAATAACAAATTTATTGGTTTAAAATGCAGAATAAGACTACCAAGCGGTGTCGCCAAGGAGTGCTGTGTTAAGCCTAATGTGGGCAATTTTCAGAAGGCGTAGGTGAGCTCGGTATATAGGAGTCTTACTAATTAAGATTTCTATTGCATTTTTAAACTCGTGACATCAAAATGACGTCATTTCATTTATGATAAACCACTTTTTTTTACAGTTATGTCTATCTCTAGCATATAGATGATATATCACATGATCACTATTGCTTCCAAAACTTATTTGCGCTCCGTAGAAATACAATGATGTTTGGTGTTGCCATTGAAAAGGCATGTTAATTACAGGAGCTAAAGCGTCATAATATCAGAACATATGTCTCATTTTACTGTGCTGTACAAGTCTCTTTTAACGTGTTACACGAAAACGATCGTAATGTTTTCGCCGTGTTCCAAGAATTCGTGTTGTAGACCCATGTTATAAAGTGTTAAATTGTAATCTGTAAAAAATGAAATATGAAATTAGTTATTTATTTAGCGTGAATTGACAGTGAGATCAACGTCACTTTTATGTAACAAGTGTGATACTGTATTAAGAGTTCAATAAGGGCAATAAGCTTTTTTTCTCAGAAGTTACATCACGAACGTTTTCATTTAGAAAAGCGACATGATTTTCACCGGAGAAGGGTGCATTTTTGACTTTTAAACGTAAATGATGCATCCATTGTTTCATGAAGGTTTTTTAATTTAGGTAAAGTCGTGTGTAACATAACTGCGCTAACACATTGTCCACGCTTTGCGAATTGCAAGATAAAATTGTTGCCAACATCATGCAATGTTATTTATGTGGTATATACTATAAATTAAACCTCACAAAAAGAATTATATGTTGTAGAAATCAGGCATTTTTCGAAAACTTCTTTCCTTTTTGATCGCCAAAATTTGCACTCATGACATCAACTTTTAGTCACGATTCAAGTATTTTTCCACGTTTTGAAATTACGCATTACTGGGTTTAATTCGAAATATAAGTGCAAAGAAAATATTGGTTTCCCACCGTGCGGAGAACGGGTACGCAGCTAGTCAGATCTATTAAAATCCGTATGTTCGTATCGTGCGTGGCTGAATGACATTTTCGTACAAACTTTGTATAGTTTGACTTCGGATCGCGTAGAATATTGGCAATCTGTCCGTGAAAGTGAATCCAAATAAGCGGGTCGGGTAAAGCCAGCGAAGTGAATGTACGTGTTTCCTCTTGTGTTGACGTCCACGCTCAGTAATCTATAATAATCTGTAATGCACTGAAATATTGCATGCGGGACTTTTATTATCATTGTTATTAATGAGGATATCAGCGCGGAGTCTGAGCGGCACGTAACGGCCAGTATGAATGCAGCTTTACTTCTTCATAACAACGTCTAAGTAACTGAGCATCAATCGTACATCTGACTGCCATCCCCATCATCTAATGGACGTGCCCGTTTCCTACTATAGGCCGGAAGTTTAAGTTTCTACGTAATCCGTAGTCAAATAGTATCTGTCTATGCCTCTGAGCTAGAATTCTAACCAAGTTAAGAACTTAGCTGAGTGATCGAAGTATCTGCATAACAATTTCGTGCAAACCTTGACAAGGCGCATCTATTGTGGGATTTTCAATTTACGACAAACTTATTCTCTATACATCGGCACGTTATCGCACATTTCGGTCCTGGTTTTCTGTGGGGCCCCAAAAGTGAAAGGTACCGAAATATGTTTAAATGAAATATATCAAAATGCAAATAATTTAATTCATTTTATTAATTTAATTTATAATTCAATTAATTTAACCACATGATATACATTTTTCGGTACTGACGTAGCATACCGGTGGTCCACCTAGACGAGCGATTTTTCTTTAAGATAAATGCCGGACAATTGAAAGTATTGATGATATGGAATACGATTGGCAATAGTTTGCTAGCACATTTCACGTAAAAATAGTTTGGCGCCAATGACAACCGGTATATTACGTTCATGAACTGATTAACACTCTCTATAGGCCTGCTTTCATTTCGAGGCTCCCTCTCACCTACTCCTATTCCATTACCTAAGGTGCTCATTCGTTAAGGTGACCAAACGTCCCCGTTTTCCGGGGCAGTCCCCAATTTCAGGACGTTCTCCAAATTGTACCCACAGTGTAAAACGGGAATTGGGGACAATTTTTAATTATTGCATTGGTTTTTAATTAAATTAATGTTAATTATTTCACTAATTATAAAAATTGGGGACATTTCCCCGATTCTATGTTCAAAAATCTCGCCACTTTATAATACGTCCCCAATTTTTGAGGACAGTCCTCGATTTCTGCGGTTCTTTCGGGGCCATCGTGATTCTACCGGGCCTGCTTCTGCATTCCGATGACTCATCCAAAGAGTCCTAAAGATGCTCACGTATTGGTTCCAGCACTTAGATACATCTAATGGTCGAATCTAACCAATCAGGCCACGTTCGTAGGCCTTTTTCAGAGTGCACAAGCAGGCCCGGTAGAATCACGATGGCCCCGATTCTTTGGGATTTGTCCCCAAAATACAAAACAGCATTTGGGGACACTTTATAATTATTACATTGTTTTTTAATTAGATTATTGATAACACTAGTCAACAAATTTGAACTTTTTTTCTGCCTCTGGTTTGTAAATGGGTGGATTTACTTAATTTCGGGGTACTGAATTCACTGGTAAAATCAATTTATGTCTATCACGTCACATTTCCAAGAGGCACAAGAAAATCAGCAGCAATACCGACAAAATTTGATATAATTGAAACTAACAAGAAATTCATATTAAGAACTTAATAATTCAATATTATTTCATATGTATACATTAGTTTTTATATGTATACACATGCCAACATAGATATCATCTTTTCCCTGTCCAAAATGCCCTTCCCACTTGGTTTGAATGAGGCCCAAGCCGCTAACTAAATATTTGTCGGTCTGATATCAAAAGGATGGATCGTTGAACAATTTTTCTATTTGTGGTCCAATAAATATACTTTCTTTTAACTTTGCTTCACTCAGCTTGAGAAACTTTTCTTTCAAATAATTGAAGACCTGGCTTCATTTATCCAGGCCTTTAACAAAGTTCTTCATAAAACCAAACTTGACATGAATCGGAGACAAACTGATTTTATTAGGCTCAACCAGTGGAGTATTTTTCACATTTTCCTTTACAGCTACATGTGATTTCCTTTTAAGCCACTTTACTGTATAGTGGCCAAAGTTTCATAAGTTTCTTTCACGTCTACTGCATGAGCCAAAGGCACAGATGGAAAAGTATTGCCATTATGCAGTAGTACTGCTTTCAATCTGGTTTGTCCAAGAGTCAATAAAGAGTGACTATTCCTGATAGTTATGTTGTACACCTAGCTGCATCAGCAGACCATTGACATCTCTACATACACATATTGAATTCTGCACGTCAAAATATGGAGCGAATGAAGTACCTTTTGATCTCAAACAGGAAATTTTTGTACCTGGAGCTAGATCGTTTCGTTGTTGCAATCTCGACCCCAAAAGTTCAGCTTGCTGTTTTGAAAGTTTTAGATCGCGAACCAAATTGTTCAACTCCTTTTGATTAAAGGGCTGAAGCGAAAAATCTTGAGAATGAGGGGAATATTTTCTACAGGTTCTTGATCAGCATCTTCAGATTAACTTGTCATTGTTTCTGATTCTATGTTTTGCAGATTACAGGCAGACAGGCAACCTTTCATTGTGTCACTGGCAAATGCACTGAAGATACATTTTACACTTAATTTTATTTCTAGTTTTGATAGAGAATGCCCTGAAATATTTGTAAGAGAAAAGTTCTAGGATGGAAAATTATCCTTAGGCTAACTCCACACCATAGGAATTGAGAATTCATAGCTCGACATTTTCCTTTCAGTCACTTGGTTAAAGTAGTAGTACATGTTATGCACGAATACGAGGCGCAAAAATATTTATCTTGATCACCAAGAAAACTATCAAAATATAATTTATAGGCCTTCTTAATCAAATCAGTAATTGTTTTTTTTGAGCTTTTTGGGTGAATTTCTCACAGACATAACAAAAGTTTTCGGGGTGGTTAAGGCAACAACTATGTTTACTAGTTGTTATTTTTAGTAAACGTAAGTTTTAAATATATGTATAAAGCAATTTTAAAATAAAAATACCTCTCAATAGAAACACTCACTTAATAAAAAAAACAAAACTTATAATACATTCTTAGGCTGAGATAAATACAATAGTAATTGCACCATGCACGTTTCAACATTCACTAGGTCATAATGTTTATTTTGCACTACTGGATTATCTCTCCATCTAATGAATAACACTTGCCTGTGTAACATCTGACATCAAGTGACAATTTGTTGATCTTATAGCACTCTTGTACCAAACTTTAGAAAAAAAAATTAAAAATTAAACATTAAAATAAAAGAACGGAAAATAGTGAAATTAAGAAAAAAATAAATAAATATCCTTAAAAACTCAAATCTTACGCGCTAGAGCATTTTGAAAGGTTGATTCGGATTTTACACACCAAAATATATACTAATTGATGTATCACATTCCAGAGGCAAAATGGTTGTTGAGTAGTGTAATTATTTCATTAATTATAAAATATCCTCAATCTTGTTTCAGAATCGGGGACATGTCCTCAACTCTAAGTTAAAAAATATGGTCACTTTACCATTACCACATGTATGACTAACAAATACAGGGTGATTCATAATGAATGGGACAAAAAGAAAACATGATTGTGAACGTTGTAATTAATATATTTAGAAAATTCAAATTTACCTCAAAACTACATTTATTGAAGTTTCTACAGGTGTTCAATATGTGTCCCTCCGGTGACACGGCGTTGATTTTGAGGTACTCCGCAAAAACGAATCACGAATTCTTTCAACCACTTCGAGTTTTGTTTCTTTTCGTCCTGGGCTTTTGTTCTTGCCAGTCAAGAAGAATATATTTGATTTCTATAAAAATAGTTGCGGGTGACATAGCTCCAAGAGAATCCTTTACTTTTTAGCACGCCCCGCAAAAAAAGTGTCACGATTATTTTTAACAGCACTGACATCTGCTGAAAAATGGAAGAATGCGAAAACAGCTGGATAGATTGTCCAATGCTAAAAAAAGGGCAGTCATTGCCGTCGCTCGACTTAACTACCAGCAAGATGGCGGACGGTCAAAACGTTCATCGAGTGCCACAGATCTAGAGACCCCTTTTTGACGCAGCTGGCTGTGCCCCACAGTAATTTTGTGCACTGTGCCGCACAGCCAGCCACGCCAAAAAAGGGTCCCTAGACCTGTGTCACACGGTGAACGTTTCGACCGTCCGCCATCTTGCTGGTAGTTAAGTCGAGCGATGCCAACGGCTGCCCTTTTTTCAGCATTGGGAAAGGGTTGCGCCTCAAAGGGTTAACCACAAAGCAAAGAAAAATTTCATCATTAAAGTAAGAAGTTTAATATTTTTTTATATTAAATAAAAATCATAAATCACTTCCAATCCATAATATAGAGGTGCCTAAAAAACACTAACCTAGTGTTTTCTTCATTATATATCGACCTTAGACATATGAAATTAATTATAAAGTTACTTTATGGTGCCGAATAAAAATTTCAGGATATTAAATGTAAATAAATACAATAGACCTCTATACATTAAAGAAGTGATGTAGGAGTTTCAGTTTTTCTCATAAAAAGGCTTACAGATTCAGTACAATATAGATTATCTTTGCCATATTATGTTATTGGAAAGAAGAGAAAAGAAGGGAAATAATTAAATTAAGAATAAAAATCCAGCATAATATAAATATAAAAATTACTATATAAAAATTCAGGGAGGCGCAGGTGCCTCCATGCTCTATGCTGCCGATGCCCATGGTTAAAAAACGAACCGTTACAGTTTAATTTTTTTGCTTAAATCGAACAGTCTTTAACGCTCTAAGTAAATTACTTTTTACAGGACGCGCCTCGACAGTTTCTACATATATACAAGGTGTCCCAAAAAAGGTGGTAACGGGCTTTAATTCCTTACTTATTAGAGATAACTGGGTAGTGTAAATTGGAAAAATGTTCAAAATAAGGTCGGAAATAAGACTCTGTTAAGAAAAATATCCTCTCGTTACCCACTTATCTCTCATAGATAAAGAATTAAAACCCATTACCACCTTTTCGGGACACCCTGTAGAAATTTACTATGTTTGAAAAGTTTAGGTGGCACGAATTATTTTTAATAAATATTTCTTTACCGTGAATGTTCACGTTATGAAAACCTATTTTTAAAAACTTGTATTTCTCTGTAGCTATTGAAAATGAGCAACGTGAAATTTTAAAATTCGACTAGACTAATCGATATTTTTATTATTTTAAAAAAAATGTATTGTAAGTAAACCAGTTCAATAAGCATCTTCTTAATTGCATTCCGAACATAATTAATTTTTTTCATAAGGATAATTACATCATTAACATAACGAAAAAAAAAAAGCATTACTTCAGCAAGCTATTCATTCTAAGAATTATTATTTAAAACCAAAGAGTTAAGAAGATAAATTACCATGAATCAGATAAAACTCTTGCACTTATAAAAAGAAAACCAGTAATAATAAGCCATAGCTGATTACAAATCCGACTGAATGTGATTATATATTACAGAGAATGTGCATGTTAAATCTGTCTAGTCTTAGACTCTTTATTTGCCTGTTAGGTGAGAGATGGTATTTAAAATTTTCGAAACTGCTATAATATTTGTTACTGAATGACTAGTTCTGAACTTTGTCCTAAGAATACAAAATATATATATATATATATATATATATACCCCTCAGTTTATTAAAAAAAAACGCCATATCAATAGCATTATCTCTAAAGCTTACAAAAAACTTGGTTTTCTTAAGTGCAAAACTAAAGAATTTTCTAACCTTCATGCATTAAAAATCTTATACTTTAGTTTGGTACGCTCTAATCTTGAATATTGTAGTCTTGTTTGGGATCCGTATTATAAAAATAAAATTAAAATTCTTGAGCGGGTGCAGACTCAGTTTACTCGTTATTCATATTACAAAAGTAATCCTATTTACATTCCGAATATTTCTTCATCTTACTTGAGAAGTGTTTTTGGTCTTCCTAGTTTAAGTTCTCGTCGTGATCTATTTTGTTTATTATTTTTTTTATAAAGTTGTCAATAATATGGTAGACTGCAGTGATATTCTTCAAAGTATTTGTGTAAATGTACCGAACAGGTCTCTTCGTAATAGTCATTTATTTGTGGATCCAATTATAAAATATAATTACATATACTTTTCGTTATCTAAATTTTATAAAATTTATAATAAGTTTTCTTTGGATTTGGATATTTTTAACATGTCTTTTAAAGTCTTTAGAGTTAAGTGTTTTGAACTTTTGCAGTCATGACTGGTATTTATTTTATCTCTGTATTTTATCTTTTTTAATTTTGTCTTATGTAATTTGTCCTTTTATGCATCACTCTAAATGGATTTTAATCTGTAGTGTGCATTTCTTTTATGAAATAAATGAAATAAAATGAAAATTTTTAATAACAAGAATACGGCGATATACTTCAATTTTTCATACAAAAATAATGCAGTTATTAAGGCGATTTTAAACGATCTATCTTCAGAATTTTCACCAAATTAAGTAAACTGATTTTAAATTAGAGGAATTCCTTAGTTAGATGTTATTTTTTTTTTCTAATTTAAACAAAAAATCATTTAAAACTAATAAACCACCGCCACGTTCCGATCCGATCTAATAAAAGCAATCTTCTCCATCTTATGAGCCCAACTCGTAAGTAAATGAGAAAGAAAAGAACACAAAAATGCCTAGTCATGGAGCTGTGCCTGGTAAGATTTTAGGGAAAACGACACCCTTCGCGCCTTCACGGCAAACGAAGAAAAGGGACAATTTCGCCATGTGGTGACGTCCGAAAAGTGACCTCAATCGGGGTCGCCGCGACTGAAGAAAGAGAGAGGAGAAAGCAAGAGGGGGTCTGGGTACTGGTTTTCGTGACGTCACAAGAAAGGATGGGATTTGGAACAGTTTGCATTGAGTTCAATGGAAGAAATGGAATTAATAATGCCAATAAATACGAGTAGCTTAATTTTTTATGACGCATTGAAATAGCATTTTCGATTTACAACACTTTGTTCTTAAATAATAGTGAATCAACAATATTTTTTGTCAGAAATTAATGAAATAAATTGGTACTGAATTTAAAGCAGTTTCAGCATTGTATGCAGTATGTTTAGCATTTCGGGCTAGCAAATACATTCTAAATAATATAATGGTTACTCAATGTTATCATTTATCTAAAATAATATGTATATGGATTAAATTTATACGTTGTATAAGCGTAAAGTCATATTTTTAAGTAAGTAAAAGTAAATATATTTTTAAGTAAAAATAATAATTTTTATTAATTTTACTTAAAAACTGAAATACATTATTTAGTTTTGCTTCGTTTTAATAAGCTTTTTGAAAGAATTGATGTTAAAAATATCCAGATTCATAAATAGTCATCTCAAGCCATTTCGTGACGTCACAAGAGAGGATGGGATTTCAAAGAGTTTGTATTGAATTCTATGGAAGAAATCTGATCAATAATGTCAATAAACACTAGTAGCAGGAGGAATATAATCAGAAATTTCCACAATTAATATTTTAAAAACTTGTACAATACATACTATATATAATTATGTTATACAGACTCCTAATGTCAAATTTTATTAGAAGCAATTAAAGCACAAAAAACAAGAAAATAAAAAGTAAAAGCTTTTATTACCCAAACCTTACAAATACTATAAAGTTTTTCATGAAAGCACTACAAGTGTTTGCTTTAGTTTTTTCTAGATAAGACTTTCAAATATCACATTGAGACATTTGAAATATACATAATTAAATATTTTTAAAAATTAGTGAGTATAACTCTTGAATATGTAAAACTGTCTAAATGCTCTCAGGGGTTTTCATGTAAAATATGTTGCAGTAATACATATACTTTTTTGTTATTGTTGTTAGCATTGCAGTAATACATTTTCTTTTTTGAGTTAATTTCCAAATCTGTGTTCATACTTAATTTCAGAATTTTCAACAAATTCCGATAAACCGTTTAGTTGGAAATATTTCTTTAATAAATACCTTCTATATTTTTGTTTTTCTAAGTATCCAGCAAACAGATTTCTCTCTCTCTCTCTCTCTTTTTTTTTTAAAAAATAAATAAATCAACCATGAGATCCGCATTGAACCTTAAGCTACTTGGTATGTGCAGTGGAAGGGGATCTGCGTTTAATTTATAATTAATGGTGAAATTTTCTTAACATAGAATTGCCATGAAACTCTTGATACATTTCTTAATTTCAAAAGAATTTATATTTTCCTTTGCATTATTTTTTTTTCGGGTTTCCTCAATATCTTTTTCCTAAACGTTTTCTCTTCTTTTAGTAGGATCAGTTCTTTCTTGTTTTTTGGTAATATCGGATATATAGGCTGGTAAGCTCGAAAAAATGCACGGGATAGCATTCGGTTCTAATTTATAATGCTTTCTTTTTACAGTTAAAAGTGCCCCATCTGATTTTAAAATATCATCTTCTTTTAAAAGATCTTCATCTCGGAAATGCTCAATACAAACATACGCATTTTTTCCTGGGGACCAATTTTTTCTTGGAATATTTTTAGTCCATTCGGCCCGCTTTTCTTCGTTTTTTGGGAAAAGTGAAAACATTTACATTTTCTCCTCTTTTGTAATTAGCTTTACTTACAGCCTGGGACGCAGCAAACGGAAGCATAGTGATTGCTAGAACAAAAGAACAGAAATCAATAAAACTAACGCAAAATACGGCAATTTTATATTTTTATGTACTCTATAGCTTAATAACTATTATCAAGTATGTCGTATTAAGAATAGAGATTGCTGACTTACCATTAGTATCCAAAAAAGGCACAAAACATCTTAGTTTCTTCTACTTTTCCGTATGATTCTAAGATTCATTATACAACTGGTCGACTAAAATGGGGGAGTGAAAACCAATTAGAGGGGCTAGCCGTCTCCCAACTTCCTGCGTACCTACTTGCAAGTACGATAGTGCCCATCATGACCACTGCAAAAAGACGACAGTTTTAAACGATGGGTGCTTCCCAATGAGACTGCATTGAGGTCACTTTTCGACGTCACCACATGCGAATTGTCCCTTTCTTCGTTGCCGGAGGCGCGAAGGGTGTCGTTTCCCTAAATCTTACCAGCACAGCTCCATGACTAGGCATTTTTGTGTTCTTTTCTTTCTCATTTACTTACGAGTTGGGTCATAGATGGAGAAGATTGCTTTTATTAGATCGGCTCGGAACGTGGCGGTGGTTTATTAGTTTTAATGATTTTTTGTTTAAATTAGAAAAAAAAATAACATCTAACTAAGGAATTCCTCTATTTTAAAACCAGTTTACTTAATTTGGTGAAAATTCTGAAGATAGATCGTTTAAAATCGCCTTAATAACTGCATTATTTTTGTATGAAAAATTGAAGTATATCGCCGTATTCTTGTTATTAAAAATTTTCATTTCATTTCATTTATTTTATAAAAGAAATGCACACTACAGATTAAAATCCATTTACAGTGATGCATAAAAGGACAAATTACATAAGACAAAATTAAAAAAGATAAAATACAGAGATAAAATAAATACCAGTCATGACTGCAAAAGTTCAAAACACTTAACTCTAAAGACTTTATAAGACATGTTAAAAATATCCAAATCCAAAGAAAACTTATTATAAATTTTATAAAATTTAGATAACGAAAAGTATATGTAATTATATTTTATAATTGGATCCACAAATAAATGGCTATTACGAAGAGACCTGTTCGGTACATTTACATAAATACTTTGAAGAATATCACTGCAGTCTACCATATTATTGAAAACTTTATAAAAAAAATAATAAACAAAAGAGATCACGACGAGAACTTAAACTAGGAAGACCAAAAACACTTCTCAAGTAAGATGAAGAAATTTTCGGAATGTAAATAGGATTACTTTTGTAATATAAATAACGAGTAAACTGAGTCTGCACCCGCTCAAGAATTTTCATTTTATTTTTATAATACGGATCCCAAACAAGACTACAATATTCAAGATTAGAGCGTATCAAACTAAAGTATAAGATTTTTAATGCATGAAGGTTAGAAAATTCTTTAGTTTTGCACTTAAGAAAAACAAGTTTTTTGTAAGCTTTAGAGATAATGCTATTGATATGGCGTTTTTTTTTAATAAACTGAGGGATATATATATATATATATATATATATATATATATATATATATATATATATATATATATTTTGTATTCTTAGGACAAAGTTCAGAACTAGTCATTCAGTAACAAATATTATAGCAGTTTCGAAAATTTTAAATACCATCTCTCACCTAACAGGCAAATAAAGAGTCTAAGACTAGACAGATTTAACATGCACATTCTCTGTAATATGTAATCACATTCAGTCTGATTTGTAATCAGCTATGGCTTATTATTACTGGTTTTCTTTTCATAAGTGCAAGAGTTTAATCTGATTCGTGGTAATTTATCTTCTTAACTCTTGGTTTTAAATAATAATTCTTAGAACGAATAGCTTGCTGAAGTAATGCTTTTTTTTTTTCGTTATGTTAATGATGTAATTATCCTTATGAAAAAAATTAATAATGTTCGGAATGCAATTAAGAAGATGCTTATTGAACAGGTTTACTTACAATACATTTTTTTTAAATAATTAAAATGTCGATTAGTCTAGTCGAATTTTAAAATTTCACGTTGCTCATTTTCAATAGCTACAGAGAAATACTATATAAGTTTTTAAAAATAGGTTTTCATAACGTAAACATTCACGGTAAAGAAATATTTATTAAAAATAATTCGTGCCACCTAAACTTTTCAAACATAGTAAATTTCTACAGGGTGTCCCGAAAAGGTGGTAATGGGCTTTAATTCTTTATCTATGAGAGATAAGTGGGTAACGAGAGGATATTTTTCTTAACAGAGTCTTATTTACGACCTTATTTTGAACATTTTTCCAATTTACACTACCCAGTTATCTCTAATAAGTAAGGAATTAAAGCCCGTTACCACCTTTTTGGGACACCCTGTATATATGTAGAAACTGTCGAGGCGCGTCCTGTAAAAAGTAATTTACTTAGAGCGTTAAAGACTGTTCGATTTAAGCAAAAAAATTAAACTGTAACGGTTCGTTTTTTAACCATGGGCATCGGCAGAATAGAGCATGGAGGTACCTGCGCCTCCCTGAATTTTTATATAGTAATTTTTATATTTATATTATGCTGGATTTTTATTCTTAATTTAACTATTTCCCTTCTTTTCTCTTCTTTCCAATATGGCAAACATAATCTATATTGTACTGAATCTGTAAGCCTTTTTATGAGAAAAACTGAAACTCCTACATCACTTCTTTAATGTATAGAGGTCTATTGTATCTATTTACATTTAATATCCTGAAATTTTTATTCGGCACCATAAAGTAACTTTATAATTAATTCCATATGTCTAAAGTCGATATATAATGAAGAAAACACTAGGTTAGTGTTTTTTTAGGCACCTCTATATTATGGATTGGAAGTGATTTATGATTTTTATTTAATATATAAAAAAAATTAAACTTCTTACTTTAATTCTTAGTTTAATGATAAAAATTATTTTTGCTTTCTGGTTAACCCTTTGAGGCGCAACCCTTTCCCAATGCTGAAAAAAGGGCAGCCGTTGCCATCGCTCGACTTAACTACCAGCAAGATGGCGGACGGTCGAAACGTTCACCGTGTGCCACAGATCTAGGGACCCTTTTTGGTGCGGCTGGCTGTGCGGCACAGTGCACAACATTACTGTGGGGCACAGCCAGCTGCGTCAAAAAGGGGTCTCTAGATCTGTGGCACGCGATGAACGTTTTGACCGTCCGCCATCTTGCTGGTAGTTAAGTCGAGCGACGGCAATGGCTGCCCTTTTTTTAGCATTGGACAATCTATCCAGCTGTTCTCGCATTCTTCCATTTTTCAGCAGATGTCAGTGCTGTTAAAAATAATCGTGACACTTTTTTTGCGGGGCGTGCTAAAAAGTAAAGGATTCTCTTGGAGCTATGTCACCCGCAACTGATTATATAGAAATCAAATATATTCTTCTTGACTGGCAAGAACAAAAGCCCAGGACTAGGGGCCAAGGCCCCCAGACTCGCTACGCTCGCTTTTTCGTATGAGGCATTCGGCCCCTAATCAGGCTTATTCGTAAAAAAGACATAATTTCAAGACACAAAACCCGAAGATTAGATCAGATAGAATGTTACTGAGCTACACATTGCTTGTTTCTTGCATGTTCATTGGTACATACAGAGGCGTAGCCAAGGGGGGGGGGGTTAGGGGGGTCATAACCCCCCCCCCATGAGAAATTTTTTGCCATACAAAATGTATATACTTCACTACATTATCACACATAGGTATACATATATATGAGTTGCAGTAGTCGTAACCCCCCCCATGAAAAAATTCTGGCTACGCCCCTGGGTACATAAAAATTTAAACTTCGCACTACAGTAGACCCCTCCCCCTCATAACACGGAAGGTATGTTGTTATGGGAATCCGTGTTGTACGGGTCCTGAACTATACTACACATGGAGTGCAGACTCCGCTTATAATCGCTGGAAAAATTATTTGCACTCCTCAGAAACACAATGATATTTAAGCTTGCCATTCAAATTTATATTAATTAGGAGCTAAAGCGTAATAAAATCAGAACAGCTGTTTCAGCTGTATTTTTAATAATGTAAAAACTATTGGACATCTTGCGAATTTGCCACACATGGCGATTTTTCATTATTTGGCGACTCGCGTACGTGTAAAGTTAATAAAAGCTACGGAACAGATAGGATAGCTTGCCACCCATGGCGACTTTTCATTATTTGACGATTTACACATGCTCACAACCTATAATTACTGTTCATTTAAGGTTACCGGAAAACCGTTATCCATATTTTCATTTACATAATCATTTGCAGATTGGCGTACTTAGCACCACGAATGTACCATCTCGTCGCGCTAGCAAATATCCAAAGTGTACTATAACTGCTATAATGGCATAGTTTAAATATATAATATATTTCTACTGGTAGCAAATAATCCAGGTGGACCGAACCGGCTTTAAAATAATCTGCATTTTAATTATTTTTCATTTTCAAAATATTAGTTATTTTGTTTTGGAAAAACGAATAATGACTAATTCTAAACTCCTGTTGTCTAAATGAACTTACTATTTGAAAATTGTCAACTTTGTGTAACGCATTTTGAGTTACTTATTTCATATAGTTTTTATTTTGGCGTAAAATAGGCGTAATTCTAACGCATGTTTGTAAATTACACGCCATTCTAGATACTTTGAAAAGCTTTGTTGCAAAAGAATGAATAATTTTATGCCAAATCTGGCAACCACTATGTTGATTTTTTTATTAATATCTTCTAAAATAATTCGATTTTCGAAATTTAAGTCAGCTTAGCAGGTTCCTCGGAATTTTTCGAATCTGTGGGCACCTTAATCGAAATGTATTTCAAATCCCCACGGTTTAGAAGATAGGCGAACAAGCTTTTGACAGTGGCGACGACAGCGGCCCTTACTTTTTTTTAGAATAGAGAGATACTTGTTTAACTTTAGAATAAATAAATAAAAATAAAGAATGGTATCGCATGTACGTGTTTATTTATTTAATTAAAAATTCTGAATGAATTATCATTGGTAATTTAATTATAACTGATGTAAACCATATCTTTGCGGAATCTTATTGGATTACGAATTGCGATTTGCTGATCAGGGATAGCCATTCAGGTTATGTTATTATCGGAAATATTCGAACCGTTTCAAGAGCTATGGTTTCATAGATGAAGTTCAAATAACTTCCTCTGTTGTGGGTAGAACTCTAAACGTTAAACAAACTATATTACAAATTTGCACGAAGTAAAGTAGTTTTTTTTTTACCAACTATCGTAATGCCAGGTTACGTGTGAAACAATTCCATAGTTTTGCTCTGATTGAATAAATTTTAATCAGGTGTATTAGAAAAATATCTGCTTCCTCCCGTATGAAGGGTACACAGCCAGTTTGAATTACAAATCGATCATTCATTATAAATAAACAGGATTACTGTTCATTACAACGTAAGTACATAATTATTGATAACTAATAAATTCACGTACATAATTATTGATTAAATAGAACAAAATACAACATGTGGAGAAAAATGTGTATCGCTTATGTATACCGTACGCATATACCAGCTGTGTCACGCTGCGGCCTGTGCGCGCACAACGTTTTGAAAGCTTGACAAGAAGTTTTCAGCTCGTCTGTTCAAGGGAAATCCCTGGGGTTTTTTGGGGGGAAAAAGGGCTCCGTTCGCTCCGATTCATTATACAACTGGTCGACTAAAGCGGGGGAGTGAAACGGTCAGCTTCCGTAGAGCCCCCCTCGTCAGAGATCAGCTTGGCTTTTCGAACAAGACAGCGATTGGATTGCTTTTAACGGAGAAAAGTCCATCCTCTCTTGTGAGTCACAACACCTCCACGCGTTCAGTACCCAGGCTCGCCTTGTAATTGTCTACTCTCCCCCTCCCTTCCCGGGGGCTCCGCCTCAATGCCCTCTCTTTGGGGAAGCACCCCATCGTTTAAAACTGTCGTCTTTTTTGCAGTGGTCAATGATGGCGGCACTATCGTACTTGCAAGTTAGGGTACGCAGGAAGTTGGGAGACGGCTAGCCCCTCTAATTGCTTTTCACTCCCCCATTTTAGTCGACCAGTTGTATAATGAATCTTATTTTCGTTTATTGCATTATCACACCTTCCTTTCATGTTTAGGGTACCACATGCCTCAACTTCTTGATTAATGGAAAAAATTATTAAATTTCACGCTATACACAACCTCTCCAACACGCAACCATTGTTCATCTGATCATCATCAGACCAAGAACTCAAACCAAGAATCAATTACAGTTTGTATGCCATATTTCCACTTAACCTTCAATTTCGTTTTAGACAGGAAAAAAATTTTACAACGATGGACGCGGGAAAGTCAATTTATGACGAACGATACATGCGGATTGAATTTAACGTTATTCAAATACAAGTTATGCAGGGACCACAGAAATAAAACGATCAATGCGGGTAAACGATGGATGCGGGAACGATAGATCGGGGTTTCACTGTACTAGACTATGGACATTCCCCCCATTCAAACCCAACCTCCACACGGAACAATGGTTCAAGTAAACAGTTAAAGAATAATACTACAACATGGACACTTCCTGGATTCTAAGTAATTATCATGAATTACCGATGATTCTTACTGGAGATTTTAATGTTAATTTTCGCTCTGAAGAATCTCAGCCGTTAGTTGATTTTTTAAAAGGAAAATTTGATCTAACTATGAATACTTCCCGACTTCAATCAACAACGCGTTTCGGTACAACGATAGATGCTGTAGTTTCAAGAAAATTAGCAAATTTAGAGAGTAAAATTTATGTTTCACATTATAGTTACCACAAACCTATAATTTCACACACAAAAAATTATGGTGACATTCAAGTACCTATTTCCAATGAATAATATGAATATAACATTTATATAATCTCTGTACATGAATAATAAATATAATTAAATTATAATATGATATTTATTTTAAGTTAAAGGTTAATCATTTCAGTAATATGTGTCCTAAACGTCAAAGAAGTTTTACTTCAACCGCGCGTAAAGATTACACGCATGCACTTTTTTTTTTTTATTGATTCATTTTTGAATTCTTAAATTAATTCTGTAAGAAAGACATGGATTACGACGCACTTTCCAACATAAAGAATCAAGGAAGACAAATAAGGAAGCAAAGAAGACATTTTCTTAAATAATGTAACGCGACATTGTAAGAGTACATGTAAGACAAATAGTTCCGACACATGGATAATGATACACTTTCCAAAAATGCAAACAGGACCGACGCATGGATTTTGAAACATTTTTAATATTCGGCAGTCTAGTGCTTATTTAATATTTGAAAATTTTTGAGATTTTTTTCCACCGAGCCTCAACCTTAAACCCCTCGTGTCTTTATTCCTGCGGAAAACAACAGAAGAGCCAACAAGCAATGAAGGTTTCATCCTTTACGCAGACTTTTTTCTCGTGGGAGTGCGTAAACAAGCAGTTTCGCAGGTGGCTCCTTATTCTCCAACCTGCGGACCCACACACACATATTAGCCCATCTAAATATCCTGCCGGGCGATTCTCCCCTTTTCCTTCTAAGCTGTTACGGCGACAGTTAAATAATTCCTTTGTGGCCGGCCAGATATATATATATATATATATATATATATTTTTTTTTTTTTTTTGCTTCCCTTTCAAATCCTTTGGTAGTGATTATTATGTATCTGTGGGTGAAGGACAAAATAAGGGGTATTGTGTTTTCAGGAGGGGGGTTAGAGTTTTTTCTTTATTATTATTATTATTAAATGAACGGTACTTTGAAAAAAGTTTAGCTGCCTGTTTTTTTTTTATCCGGAAGAGAGAGAGGATATGTTTTCCTCTTGCTCGCCAATGAAATATTTTTTTTTTTTTTTTTTTTTTTTTGACGGCTAAATTTCACACACTGTTCTTCTTCAAATGCGAGAGGGAGTAACGGATAAATCATAGAACGTTTAGGAATGTCCAAGTTTTTTCTCACTTTCAGTTCAGCAGCCGGTTAGAAATGTTTTTAGAGGATAGACTGAAGCAGAGCCTGACTACGGTAAAAGGCAGACAACGATGAAATGGAACTCTAGAATCAAGAAACGACACTATTGTCTGTAGTAAAAAATCGTGAATGAACAATTAGGATAAAAATAAAAACTAATGTTACTATTAATTGTAAAAAAAAAATTCATCCTGATTTCATTTTTAAGAGAAATTTTATCGAAAGAACGCTATAACTCTTTACAGTAAAACCTCTCTGAAAGATCACCTCTATTAAGAGACCGCCTCTCATAAAGACCGTTTATTTCTGGCCGTAATTTTTGGCAATAGGCTCAAATTAGGACCGTCATTTTAAATGCAGTATGTCAAAATTTTCGCACTCGTTCTCCTCTCAAAATATTTTAATTTAGAAGTTAAATAGGTAATTCACATTAAGTGTTTTATGTATACAAATTTTAGTTTGCGTTTTGGAATTTTAATTCTTTACTAATATTTTACGAAAAGTGAACTCAAAGTGTGATTATAATAGTCTATAAATTAGAAACAAAATCATATAGGCACTATTAACATTGGGGTATAATATTTTTTCTTTGTACACTACACAAATAATGTTTCATTTCTGCAAAAATATCATTCTGGTAATAGCAAGCAAGTTCTTTCAAACATTACTAGTAGGGATGGACACGAGACGAAAAATAGGAGTCTCCGTCTCGCAAAATAGCCTAAAAGCTTTGTCTTGTCTCGCAAAAATCCCTATATCGTAATATTAAAAATGTGTGTCTCGTCTCGCAAAAAAGTCGTCTCGCGTCCATCCCTAATTACTAGGCTCTTATGCAATTTTTCACAGCACTTATATGAGGTATTACACATTGCGCGCAAACGACTTTTTTTTACTAGGAGTGTTTTCCCAGGAGGCCTATCAAAACCATGAGCCTTGAAAAAGTCTGTTTATAATAGCATTGTCAGACTAATAAAAACAATTCAACTAAACGTTAAATAATCTGAATTTTGAAAATTAATATGTCTGATGTGACCTGGTGCATTGACACCCGTTGCAGGGCCCGATTTAGAAAATTCTTGACTAGGCACAACTCGGGATGGGGGCCCTCTAACACTGATGTAGGCAGCGTGAAATTTCCAAAGGTAAATCGCTGGCTGACTATGCCCTGCTGTCAAAAGTCTGCGATTCCCCTCCCCACCCCCCCCAAAAAAATGGATGGCGGTCGTCTATAATTTTTCATGATGAATTTAACCCATTAAACGCCGCTATGAGAATCAGATAGAAATTTTTAAATGTATGTACATTTTTTACATACATTGCATGCCTCTATTATAGAACAGTTGAAATTTTTTTTTAAACTCAAAGCATTTAGGAAATATAGCATGTTTCCGTAGCGGGAGCTCTGGCGTGTTATGGGGATAAATGTCTTTCTCCATTTTGGATGCAGCAATTCCTTTTTTTACGCAGATGCTGCTCAAAACTGTATATATAAAGTAATTATTTTTATTGTTGATACTATAATGTACGAAATAACCAGCCTGCGAAGTGCCAAACATTTCTTTATTGTTGAACGGTAGCAAAATCAATCTGGAAATGCTATGACTTATGACTTGGAGGGGAGGCCCAAAAAGGGCCAGGCACCGCGACCATGGGTCTATTGTATCATCCCCAAGCAATATGGAAAAGGCCCTACGAAAAGAGCCCAGTAGCAGATGCGAACATCAGCATAGACCTAACAGACATTTTGTGAAGCTCCTAGGGCTCAATGGCAATGGCGCCCAAGATGTTCAAACCTATAATCAGAGAAGTACTCACACTCACAGAGGATGTGTAAAGCAGTTTCCTCCTTAAGAAGACAACCCCGACAAGTGGGATCATCTACAACCTTCATTATGTTAAGATGCCTTTTAAGGCAGCAGTGCCCAGTTAACAGGCCAATAGCCCTACGGAGACTGGACCTGTTGAGACACAGAAGTTCCTTGCATCTAACACCAGGAAAGCCGAGATTGATCTCTTTGGCCTGCCTCTGGCCATTACACTTAAGCCAGCTGGAATACTGAAGCTTGCTAAAGTGGCTAAACACAGTATCCCCGTAACATTTACTCGAGATACCGAGAACCGGCTCAGGTCCAACAAAAAAAGGGCCAGAGCCCAACCTGGCAAGAGAATCCGCCATCTCATTACCAGGAATGCCAGAATGACCAGGAACCCAATACAGAGTAACTGGAAATGCTAACTACTGGGAGGGCGCCAAAGCTCCCGCTGTGGGACCAAGAAATATAAGCGTTCATAACATTCCTTTATAGAAATCTATTCATGCAAGATTTTAAGAATGTTGTTCTTCAAGATGTTGGTTTTAAATATGCATTCTACTTGAAACATTTAAGTGACCATTTATTTATTTATTTATTATTATTATTTTTTTTTTTTAGTTTTATGTAAAACAGTCATAAAGACAAAATTTCACTTTTTTTTAAATTCTAAAAAAATGCTAAATTAAAATATATTGTTCCGAAAAAAATATATAACACACCCTATAGTGTAAATGTTTATATAAAATGTGTATTTCGTAAATTGCGTTAAAATATTTTAAGAAAATATATATATAATAGATGTTCCCGTAATGGGAGTTTTGGCGCTTAATGGGTTAACAAATTCAAGCTGTACATAAAGTACCTAAGAATTTACAACTTTTTTTCAATATCTGGTTATAAATGCCATCCAGCAGATTGACAACTTGTTTAAAATATTGTTTGAAAAAATTTGAAAACACATATAAAAATCTGCTATTAAAAAAAAACAATTAAGAAACATTGAATTGGGATTTTGTTTGAGGGGGCCCCCAACATTCGGGGGACCTACATAGGCTCGGGCCTACTGGAAAATCAGTACCTGACCATTTGTTTTAATACTCACTACAAAACTCATTTATTTAAGAGGTCTTGTACCTTATAAAAGTAATGAAAATGGATAAAATTTCGCATGAATATGTATGCTCCTTAATTGCGTATAGAATTTATTGACTGGTAAGCCATTTAGTATATCAATATAATAGCCTTTTTTATTTTCCGGACTTTCCGGAGAGCCTTTTCCGGACTACTTCATCAAAATCTATACTTCCGACAAAATGACTTTCGACAGATAATATTGCAAGGTCAGAGAGTCTCGATTGGCTCATTGTTGATCGCAGATCATTTTTAATGAATTTGAGCTCTGAAAGCTCCTCTCGCACTAATTCACTGATATGCAAACAGTCAAATATAATTTTAAGGCTAAGGAAAGTGCTTGAAGAAATTCCATAAAATTCCAATTAGCTATATAAAAGCCAGGCGGCGCTGAAGGGTGCTCAGCGCCCCTTGGAAAAATTTGAGCACCCTCTAGACGTCTCACAACTTTCCATTGTATTTTTTTATCTAAGAAATGAAACATTTTTGGATTTTTTTTTAATTAAGTCTAGACAATCTTTAATAATCCTTTATGATAAATTTAAAGGAATCCATATAGCACTGACCTCACGCCCCATTTTTAAAATTGATAGGAGGATACGTAACGAAAGAGAACAGAAAAGAAATAGACCGCGGGGAGAAGGAGATTCATGTCCCCACGTGCCTCCCTATACATGAGCGTTTGCGCTTGACTTGGCATAAGTATGTTATGGTGTATCCGGCCCCAAGGCCGTAGCCAGGATTTTTTTTCGGGGGGGGGGCACAATATGTACACTCATTATACCTATGTTCTTACATATATCATTTATGTATGTGTATATAAAACTATTTTTAATTAATAATTTTAATAAACATTTTAAGAACATTTATTTTTTTTTTTAATTTTAATTTTTCTCTGATAACTTTTATTCACTGCCATTGTCAGAAATTTTACTGCATAAAAGAAAATTAACTAAGCCATCTCCCCCAACCTAACCCTGATTTCTATCGAATTTTTTTTTTTTTTTACTGTGAAACCTCTGAAAGTTGGACACTTGCGGGTTACCTCAAAATTTGTCCATTTTACTTATGGAGGTATATTTTACTGTAATGTAACTGGAACATTCATTCTCCAGAAATTGTCCCAACTTATGTGAGTGTCCCACTTCGGAGGTTTCACTGCATCTGGGCCATAATCTGAGATTGAAATAGACTCGCAATAAATATTTGGAGCCGGAAGAATTTTTGCAAGTGGCAGCAAAACCTGTTTAAAGGGAGGGGGTAACAATTAGCTGGCTTGAAAATTAATCGGAATTGATATTAATTCCAATGTCGCAGACATTTTTTTTTTGGGGGGGGGGGGTGTCATAATCTAAAAGAAACATAGCAACTCTGGTTGCGTAATCTCGAAAAAGAAAATATTTTGATTAAGAAAACTACAGATGATTTTACATTAATTTTATTCTTCTTGGGACCGAAGCATATTTCTTAATAACATTTTATTGATTTACAATATCACATGCACGGACATTAGAGCAAACGAAGTTAATCTCTCATCCCCTGTGCTATTTCTGAGATAATTTTTCAGTCTTTTTAGGGCTGAAAATGATTGTTCAACCGAGGCGGTTGTTACAGGTGAAACGGCTAGAAGTAGAAGCAGGATATTGATATTTGGAAAAATATCACTGCTGCACTCCTTGAGTGCATCGAGTGCATATTTATAGGCAAATCATGTGGTTTTATGGCAATTGATTTCTTCCATTTAAGTACCAACAGGTCCCACTCTCCTTCTATTACAGAAAAGTTTTTATGCTTTAAATCCTCCATATAAAATCTAATTGCTGGTTCTATATCATAAAATGACTTTTGGGTGCAGTGCTGTTGCATTAGATTATGAAGAGCAACAATTTCATTTTTATGTGCTGTGAAGCGCTCTGTTAATGCTACTACTAATTCCTCCAAATACAGAATAAAAACTGATTGTCTGTAATATTCCTCAGGAGAGCTCCTAGGATAGTTTTCTCGATGTCTCCGACTGCAAACTCGACAGGGCAAATGTGATGTAATTCCGAAGCCAATGTATTTGCTTTTGAAAATAAATTTCTAAATTCTTCTTCGGCATTCTTTCTCATACTTGAAAGTTTTTCTATCACTAAATCTACTCTTTCAAGTGCAATATGGAGATCTACTTGCTTGTTCTGCAAATAGACGGACAGTGAGTGAGTTATACCTAATATTTTTTCGGAAATTATTAATCCAAAGAGAAAATCATAGGAGCAAATATTTTTGTGCAACGCAGATGCTCTTGCAATATCATTAGCATTTCCGTGGTTATCTATAATATTTTCTAGGGCTTGACTTATTTGAAGAATAGTATCAGCAGAAAGGGTAACAGCTTCGTGTCTTCCGAGCCACCGAGTCTCACAATATCTTTTTAGAGTTGACACTTTAGATTAATTACTTCCTTTTAATTCCTCTCTTAAAATATGAGTACGATTGGCAGAAGAACGGAAAAATGTGCATGTTTCTGATATCGTTCCTAAAACGTTTCTTATACTAGGAAATTTCTTATACTAGAGCATAGGTTCCCAACCTTTTTTGAGCTGGTGCCCCCTTTTCTAGTGAATATTTCAATACCGCCCCCCTTCGCACTCCAGAGAAATAAGAGCGTACATAATGTATGGTGAAAACAAGAATTAAATTTTTTAAAAAATTACCAATAGATAGAATAGTGTTGGAATTGAAACTCTACTGAATTTCTTCTTCATTTAAAAAAGAGGAATAAAAGTTTTAGAGAGGTATCTCTTTCTCTCAACAGCGAAGTCTCATATCGAAATGTGAATTTTCGCAAACGTGATAGAAATGAATTATCAGAGTGATTTTTAAGTCTTTTTTTAGACTATATTTGGTTAATCTTCCCACGCCCCTCCGTGCCATATCAACGCCCCCTAATTTTTCTGGGTCTTTTACCGCCCCCCTGAAAGCCTCAAACGCCCACAAGGGGGCGTTATCGCCCACGTTGGGAACCTATTTACTAGAGGAAACAGCCAGAGAAAGATTCAAACAGTGAGAAACGCAATGGGTGTATACTGCTTTTGGGTATTCCTTTTAAATGAGTGCTTGAACTCCTTTAAACTGTCCTTTCTTGTTGCAATCACCGTCATACCCTTGACCACTAAGTAAAGAGATATCTAAACCAATTTCAAGAATACTAGTTTTTATTATCTCAGCTAAACTGTTTACGGTTAAATTAAAAACTGGGACAAACTTTAAAAAATCTTCTCGCATTTTACATTATTCAGTGTCAATACATTGAATGCACAAAGAAAATTGTTCTGTCTTATGTCTAGTTCGATCGGTTAATACGGGAAAATATTTCGCTTTTAAATTTCTACTTATTATTTGTGATTGTATGTCTTTACCTATTAAATTAATTCAGTCATTCTGAACAGTAGGACTTGTATATAAGGCATTATTTCCCGTTGATAAAAGGCATTATTTCCCGATGATATGTTGGATATTCTCTCCGCATTTTATTCTGAACCGAAATCAGACCGAATCAGAGCTCTAAAATTCCCATCATTATGTTTAAGCTCCTCCAGACATATTCGTCCATGATCAGCTGTTCCTCTTAAGGCAATTAAAAAAAAAAAAGGGATAACTTTCGGGGGGAGCTCGGGCCTGTCGGGCCCCTCCCCTGCCTACGGCCTTGTCCGGCCCAGGGCAAAGGCCCCTCTGCACCAATGTAAGTACAAGCAGCGATGTTAAATCGAGGAAAGTATTGTCTTATAATACGACGATTTAGTAATGTGAGTGGGAAAAAGAGAGAGAGAGAAGAAAGAAAAAAAGAGGAAACAACCCAAAAAAAATCCAGTTTCTTGCTGTTAATGAACTGCCATTCCGAGGTACGTTTGACAGTGAAAAAAATGTCTGTAGATAGTCAACTGTTCAAAAGGTTATTTGAATTCACATTTTAAAATAAAGATGAAAAACTTTCAGAAATAGCTAAAAATATACCCGCTAACGCAACATATTTGTCTCCAGATATGCAGAATGACATAAAGGACGTATTGGCTGATATGGTGAAAAACGGTGTTGTAAAGTACATACTTGAAGCAGATGTGCCCTTTTTTACAATCTTAGTAGATGGTACACGAGGCAAGAATAGTCGACAAACCATAGCAATTGGAGCACGTTTTTTAAAAGATGGAAAAGCTTTTGAAAGTATACTTGCAATAGAAACTTCTACAGAATACGATGCGAAATCATTAAGTAAATTAATTTTGCAAACTATTAAGGACCTCGGTCGGACTAGATAGTGGCAACATGCTTAGCCAGTGCTACAACGGAGCAGCAGTGATGAGCAGGAGAAAAAGGCGGTGTTCAAGCATTTCTAAAACACCATTTAAATAAAGCTATTCCTTACGTTCACTGCTTTAATCACAGATTTAGTTGTAATAAAATGCATTAGTGAAGTAACTGAACAGTAGCGGATCCAGGGGAGGGGCTAGGGGGCTTCAGCCCCCCCCCAAGAGATTGCTCAAGGGTAACATTCTGCTTTATTATACACTTTAAATAGCTAAAAGGATCCTATTTTGTTACTTAGCCCCTCCCAAAAGCCTAATACATTGGTTTAGACTAAAATTTTGATTTATAGTACATTTTAATTGGGTTAAATAAGCTTTTTAAAAAATTTAGCCCCTCCCAAAAAAAATTTCTGGATCCGCCACTGAACTGAAATCAAGCATTTTTTTAACAGTGTTCCGCTATCAAAACTATATGATGACATAGGCGCACCCACGGAGGGGGCTATGGGGGCTAAAGCCCCCAAAGCGACCCGAAGATTTAGATCTGAACCCCCCTAAACCCCTCTCCCCCGAAGATTTAGATCTGAAAAGCTGCGAACACTGTTACAAAAGAATTAAAATATTTTATGTTTTTTAAATATTTGCAGTTAGTGTGACGCATGTACTACAGTAATTTTTTACAATAGTGTTTAATACAGTAACTTTTTGGTTACAGTGTCAATGAAAATATCAAATAATTGTTTATGACTTTATAACATGGTACGTTGATAGTGGGCTTGTGTTCTACGGGCAAATGATACAGAAAATTTTGACGTTATAAGGGAGTTATAACTATAATCGAAGTCACTATAACCGAATTCAAAATATTGTTTTTCAATAAAGTATTTGTAGCTCTAGCCCCCCTTAAACGAAAATCCTGGGTGCGCCACTGTATGGTGGTCAACCACTAGCACGCTTATTAGAACAAAGTGGAGTGGTCATTAGGAATAACTACTAAAATTATTCTTAAAAATTATGAACAAATTATTCAAGCATTAGAAAAAGTAAAACTAAAACAAAGAAATAAGTGGAGATTACAAAAGGGATTTGAATGGCTGCATGCCGTAAAATCTATCGAATTTAGGTTTTGCTTAATTTTAATGTCGAAAGTACTAGAAATTTTACTCCCAGCCGACAAAATATTGCAAGCTCGTGAAACGACTTTAAATGATACATTAAAAAATAATTCATGCGGTCATTTCAAGTTTGGAAAAATTCAGAGAAACAAATTCCATTGAAATGCTTTTGAAAGAGTCAAAATTATGTAGGAATGATAAGAAGAATTCTCTACTCCTAAACGAAGGCTATACGTAAATTCGAAAATGAGAGATTACCTTATTACAGACTACATTGGAGAAAAATTACTTTTTGATGAAGATGAAACATGTAAAATGAAAATGGTATGTTCTTCTGTAATTGATCTTTTATTAGCAGAGCTTCGAAGAAGATTTTCTGACAACAGTTACATTTTAAACGAAATTTCAAAGGCGGAAGAATTTGATTTTCATCGAGACGATCTTAAATATTTAAAAACATTAGGGATTAAAATCCCCTCACCCGAAGAAATAATCGTAGTTAAAATTTCTTTAAAAACAACGAAGTGCTGACTACGATAAGTCTGCTGAAATATGCAAGCAAAAAGTTACTTTTTTGGACTCGCACAAATTACTTGCCTCAGTGAGAACTCTTGGCAGTAATACAGCATTGTGTGAGTCAACATTTTTGCACTTACAAGACTGGATAGACCACAAAGAGAATCTATGTGTCACACAAGGACGTATTTAGGGGGGTCCGAGGGGTCCGGACCCCCCCCCAGAAATTTTCATTTTTGTTACTAAAATGATAATGATACAGTCTTTTTGTGAAAAATTCATCCTTTTTTACCGTTTGCCCCCCCCCCCCCAATTGTTTTCCTGGATACGTGCAATGATGTCCTGATGTCACAATAGACTTTTAAATTTAATACTTTTAGCATTTGAAAAGCAGCACACATAAAAAATATAGATTTTAATACATTTTTGAAACATTTCAAAGAAAAGAAGCACAGGCGGCTGCAACAGTACTAAAAGTGTTTAACTTCTGTTAATAATAATTTATATTTGTTTTAATTTCTTTTCCTACATTGTAATGCAATGCTACATTCTGGAACGATCTGCTATCTAAAAATAATCAAGATTTTTAATGCTGTGTGTTTCCTATTTAAGAATTAGGAAATTTTAAAGATACGCATGCTATAACTAATGTTCTTTATAGGAAAAATGTATATACCAGATCTATAACTATAAATATGTACAGCGAGAACTATATATGTGTACAATTATTTTAATTTAATGAACAATAAATAATATATATGTATTAAGTTTAAAGGTATTGAAATAATTATATATATATCGAGGTTTTTTTTTATTTAATTGCAAGTCTTTTTTTTTTAAGAACTGGAAGCTTTAAATGTTTAAAAGTTCTTAAATTATTAATCTTCAATTAAAAATAAATATTTTTTCAAAATACAATTATAATAGAATTTATTAAGTTTTTAAATATAATAGAATTTATTTTTATTTAACAATACTGTATATAATACAGTATATTGATAACATTTTTTGAGTGATTGTACATGAATTTATAAATTTTAATCATTCAAAAACTAATTCAATCGGCTTTCTTAATCCAGTATCCTACAAATATATTTAAGTTATTAAATAAGTAGTACTGATATTTCCTTTCTTCGTGTCTAGTTTGACATTTTATTAATAATAAATGTTTACCACAGATTCTAAAATCTTAGTTCTGTACTTTAAAAAAATTGCTCCCTGCCTATTTAGCCCAGTAATTAGGACATTTAATAAGTTACCTCAATCACTGATATTAAACACATTTTAGTAATCATGTATAACAATATTTGCACTGTTGTTGGTATTTGCATTGTAGTGTTTTACTGTGAAAAAATAACTATAAGGTATCATATAAAAAAAATTCATCTTGTAAGATGTTAAAAAGAAATTCAAAATTCGACTTATTCAACAAATAATACATAGTTTTTAAAACATTTAGTTAAAGTTTTAGACGAGACAAGAAAGATATTTCTTCCCGATTATATATAAATGTAAAGTTTCCATTTATCTATTGAGATGTTTCTTCTCTTGGAGAATTGGCTTTTTAACTCCTTTTTTTAACACATATTTACAAAATTTTGAAAATTGACATATTTTATTATTATTCCAGGATATGTAATTTTTACTTAAATAAAAATGAATAAAATGGATATGTGTCCTTTTAAAATACTCCACGATTCACTCATCGTCTTGGGTACCTTTGTTTCGAGGGTAACTTGATTCGCCAGTGTAACCTTGATTATTCATAGAATTATATAACAGATTGTATTCTGTTTTTTTTTTTTTTTTTTTTTTTTCAACTATATACACACACATATTATACATACACACACACACACACATGTATACATACGATTAAAACAGCAATATATTAACAATTAAAATCAATATATATAATAGAAAAGGTTGGTACAATGCAAAATGGCATTATTAATTAATTTTGCATGTTCATTTAAATGGAGTAAGTCAGTCCAGTTCTTATTCCTGCTGTTTTTTTTTTTTTTTTTTTGTAAATTAAATATGTGTGTGTGTGTGGGGGGGGGGGGGCGTGTGTATGCATGTGCGTCTATGGGTACCCTCAGCAGAAGTTTAAGCGCCCTTTATACTTTTCGTCTAGCTACGGCCCTGTGTGTTGTGCATGAGTTTCAGTTTGGTAAATGACCTTCGAGCAAAAATTACTTTACGTGCCCCCAGAATGTGTGACAGTTTTATAGAACTAACAAAAACATTCAGGTTAAGCTATTTTATACGACGAATTATTTTCAAAATTAAACAGTAAAAGCGGTAATAAAAGTTGTTAGGGGCACTCCGGACCTCCCTTAATTTCTTGGATCTGGGTCAAAGTGCCTGCTTCCTTTTTTTTTTTCTTTCGTAGGGCCAGGTCCTACCTGCCAGTTATTTCACTTGGGAGCAGAATTGTGTTTTATAAAGATATCTGTCAATAAAAATACACTATACAAGATCAGAGTCCGTTGTAGCCTATTGGTTAAGACGCCGGATGCAACTGGAAGGTTCCGCGTCGATTCTTGACCTACTCCCTGAAAAACACTGTGTACACGCGGTATACGTGCACAATAAATCCGTTATTTCGAAATTCCTCTCGACTGTCGCTAGCAGTTTCCAACAGATGCCAATTTGCAAAAGTCTGCCACCTTCTGATGAGGTTCTAAATCGTGGGAGGAAATGCCAGGAAGGGCCCAAGTAACTCTGAATGACACTTTCAGTAACGTAATCTGCCCTATCCTGGAAAACAAACAAACATCATTTGATCGATCGTTCATTTAAACAAATGTTCCAAAGATGTATGATTATGTTCACACGTGTATTTTTAATTTTGCGCTTTAAGAGTTCGTACCTTGAAAAGCATGAATCACGGAAAGAAGCGCCCCGGGGAAAAAAGCTCACCATATACATTTTTCTTTCATTTCCAATGAGTAAGGAAGCTAGTTGACTGATAATTTAATTTAGTGCAGTTTTCTAATTTATGAATGTTTTATTGGATGAATAGAGTTGTTTTATTTTACAGTTATTATAGTTCTAAGCAAGAAATGAGCAGATAATTCTATACCTCCAACTGACCAGGGAGGTTTGAGAGGGTGAGTTAATACCCCCCTTCTTTCACGTCACACCCCTTCACGCAAATAATAACAATGATATCTGCCAAGGTGTTATATAGTGTTGCGTAATTTTTACTACAGCCCAGTTTTGTCAAGCTTCTCTTCTGGCAGTGGCGGCTCCTGGGTTACTTAAAAGGAGGTTCACAAAACAAATTTCGAAAATTAAATAGGCAGATACGACGCACCTTACAAATTAAAATAGATTTGCGTTCCCAGCAGTTAAAGGAAAACAATGCGCACGAATGAAAGAAAACAAGTCATCTTTGACCTTGCATTTCGTCACCAAGATAAGTTTTAGCAAAGGTGCTGTCTTGATTCGTTTTATTTCAATTTTTTTCAAAGGATAATATTGAATAATGCCATTGCTTTCGCTCCGAAACACTACTTTTACTCCCATCTTAATTATTGACACTAGTTTGTATAAAAATAATGTAGTGAAACATGATAGAAATAAAGAAAATATTAAGAAAATGAAATAACAGTTAATTAACTAACCGAACGTAGCAAACCAAGATAAAATCCGGAAGCGATACCGTAAAAAAACGGCCCTGTGTGCACAATGAAATTGTGCGAACGGAATGATTTCGTCAGTGCCGTACACTTTTCCAGCTGTCTCGGTTTCTCATCCCAGAGAGCAGTTGAGGGGAAAAATTTTCCGTTCGCACGTGCGATTGATTCAAGACTATGATGCAGTAATACCTACACTACAGTGCGTTAGCTATAATAAGCCTATTTAATAAGAGTGGGGGGGAGGGGGGAGAGAGTGAAACTCACGTTTTAAATTCACATAAATCTAGAAGTGCGCTTAATATTTGTTTTAAATTTGATTTCTTAATGTGGTTATTCTTTAGTTTTTCTTTTAGGGGTTCACGTGCCCAAACGGAGGAACCGCCACTGTCTTCTGGAACTTCTTGTCTAAAGAAGTTCGAGCGGAAACGCTAGGCAATGCTTTCTTTCACTTCGGAGAAACCTCCCACAAATAATAACTACCGATATATAATATCTAATATATAAAATTCTCCTGTCCCAGTGTTAGTCACCTAACTCCTCCGAAACCACTCGACCAATTTTAATGAAATTTTCTATGTATATTCGTTAGGTCATAGAATAGGTTTTTAACTATGTCTCATACCCCTAAGTCATAAGGGCGGTCCACCCCAAAATGTTTAGCCCCCGAGTGCTATTCATTTCAATCAGGATTTCTGTGTAGACATTAGCGTGTCGAGTCACTTTTCAAATGTGTTTGCCAGATAATGTGGAGAAGGGGGGGGGGACGTTAATAAAATGTTGAAAGTCGCACAAGGTTTGCAGTTTTTGATAATTGATCGCTAAATATGGTGCCAAAACATGACAATTTATTATAAATATATTTCGCGTATAGTTAGAAAACGCCTGGCGTATATTGTAAAAGAGTTTTATTAGGCGATTTTAATATAGATTTCTATTCCGAAGAAGTTCTCTGTGGAACAAGAAAGGAAAACACGGTACACTCGTGGATTAGGATGCCCATTCCAAACAGCATTTAAAATGTCTTTGCGGTATAGTTGGAATATGCCTACAGGAAGAATATGCCTGGCGAAGATTGTAAAACATTTTCAGCAGGCGATTTTAAGATAGATTTCGATTCCAAAGATGCGTTTTATGGTACAAGAAAGAGTTGATTCCTATTTTAACGCCGCCACTCTCGCCTACCTAAAAAATCCCCATACTTTGGCGAGCTTTGCAGTCATGGGTCTCTGGGAGTTATGCACAAGTTTCAACGGTACTCACGTATTATCCCGGCGGTCTGCCAAGACAAGCAATTTTTCACCAAGATAAATGCCGGGCACATGAAATTGTTGATGGTTTGGAATACGATTGGCAACGTATTTAAAATCTACGAAAAAGTAGTTTGGCGGAAGTGACGAACGGGATAATACGTAAGTACCGTTTCAACGCACCCAAAAGAACTAGGCGATAACTAAAGTAAACAAACTAGCGATAAACGCGCCAGTTAAGGAATTTGAAGACATTTAATTATTAAAACTACATTAATTGGTAATCCAAAATAAATAAAAATGTAACGGCATGCTGTACTTACATGTTGTTCCAAATCGCCATTTTAATTCTAAATTACGATTTCTACAGAAATGCAAAAAATCGTCATGGTAACTGCATATGTTTAATCATCGCCTCCTTGGCGAGAGTCGTGGCGTTAAAGTAGGAAACAATATATAAAACGGTGAATATAGTTGTGATATACTTGGCGAAGATTGTAAAATAGTTTTAGTAGGCGATTTTAAGATAGATTTCCATTCCAAAGATGGGTTTTATAAAATAAGGAAGAAAAATACAGCACAGTCATGAATAATGATAACACTTTCCAACTTAATGGAATAAGGACGAAAAATAGGGACGACGCATACATTATGATACGATTTTAATATATAACACTATAGTGCGTATTTAAAATCTGAAAGTGTCTCAGATTTTCATCCTTTTTTTTTTGGGAGGGGGAGGCAAAATTTTTTATGGAATGACTATCAATAAGTCTCAAGGCCAAACTATGTCTGTTTGTGGATTAGATTTGAGCACGCCATGTTTTTCACACGGACAGTTATACGTGGCATTCTCTCGAGTGGGCAAACCATACAGTGGGCATCCAGTTTGTTTGTGTTATCTAAAGATGGGATAAAAAAAAATATTGTATACTCTATTGCGTTAAGGGATTGATATTATTTTTTAGTAAAATTATTGTAACTAGCGATATATATAAATTTAAAGAATAAATTACAATGAATTAAAAATATATGTTTGGTATTGTGTTATTTTTATATTCCGGCATCGTTCACAGCACTCCATGCCTCTTCCACTCATATACCACATCCTCACAAACTTACAATAAGTTAGTCATTTCTTTCTACTAAAATAATCCTAGGAATAATTTATATGGCAAAACAACGTTTGCCGGGTCAGCTAGTATAAATATAACAAGATGTTTTACAGTGTGTACACGGGTAGTAATGTACAGCCACGGCATTGCTGCACATTACTACTCTGACTTGAGCAAGGTCGTATGTCATCTTTACTGCACCCCCAGTTTAAACAAGCACCTCATTCGCACCCCTTGCCGAAGATCCACTGCCCCCTCCCCCCAGCAAGACAAAGTGTTCTTAGTTACACCGCTGATTAAAAGTGGAACAAAATACAGACGAAATGGCAGCACATAAGCTGAGAACAACCTGCTATATTCTTGTTTTATGAGGAATTGTTGAAAATTTTAAACTGGAAAAAAAAAAATGTTGAGATGAAATAACACATTTTTATTTCTACAGGTGCACAGAACACGGGTCTTTCATTATACTGAATCTTATTTTTAATTTTGGAAGTCTTTTTCATCACCCAGTCAGATCCTTTCTTCAAAATAGTTAAAAATTTTAAAACCAGCATTTTTTTGGTGTTACGCTGTGCAGTCCGCACCCCCCTCCCCCCACGCGGCGACACTGAATACCAGTATCGTCTCTAGTACTTCCCCACAAATCTTTTCTTTTAACTTTTACTATGAGTTATTTTATCCCGTTTACAACTGTTAAAAATGTATAGTTTTATTAATCATAGTACAAACTTTTCGCAAGAGGTGTTTTTAATTTACTTCATTTACTGCGAAATAATGAATTGGAGAGGGGCTACGAAGGGAGCAGTTCGCTTCCGGAAGCGATACCGTAAAAAAAACGGCCCTGTGTGCACAATGAAATTGTGCGAACTGAATGATTTCGTCAGTGCCGTACACTTTCCCACATGTCTCGGCTTCTCATCTCAGAGAGCAGTTCAGGGGAAAAAATTTTCCGTTCGCACGTGCAATTGATTCAAGACTATGATGTAGTAGCCTACACTACAGTGCGTTAGTTATAATAAGCCTATTTAATAAGAGTGGCGGGAGGGGGGGGAGAGAGTGAAACTCACGTTTTAAATTCACAAAAATCTAGAAGTGCACTTAATATTTGTTTTAAATTTAATTTGTTAATGTGTTTATTCTTTACTATGTGGTTATTATTGTGTCCTTTGGGGGTTCACGTGTTCATGTGCTCAAATGGAGGAGCCGCCACTGATTCTGGTATAATATAAGTAGATATATCTGGTATGATATAAGTAGAACTGTGAAAGCTTAGGGTAAGAGGAATAAGCGTTTAGGAGCTAATAGAACCCACAAAGCATCACTAAAGTATGTACAGATGGACATATTCCCGTTATGACATCTTTATTTCTTGTATATTCCCGTATGTTGCTGTCAAGTACTAACCTATAGTATGTCTTCTTCTTACATTGCAGATGGTTCCTAAAGTCGTTGTGGCTGCCTTGATCTCCCGAATCGGAACGAAACCGGCATTATAAGCGACGCCTTCTCACTTGTTTTGAGGAGCCTATTTTTGAAGGCTGTTTGCAAATTTTTCATTGTTGTATGCTGAGGAGCAGATGAGAGTTCGGCTTGAGAATTTCCACTGAGTTTTTAGATTGCGGAAGGATTTTATTGTATGCAAGATACAGTAGCTGAAAAAGACTGTTCCTTTGACTGCTGAAAAGAGAATTATTGCCTCATATCTGTGTATTGTGTATTGAAGATTGTTCGTCCACTTTCTAGAACCAATAAAATTTGTGTTTTAGCCTGGCAAGTGGACTGTTTACTAGAACTTTCCATTTACCCTGGACTTTTAAGCTACGAACCCGAAAACTAAGAGTTTTCTGCATCAATACTAATGAGAGTACGGAGCTGAACAGGCCATATTTATTTTGTTAGTCAATCAAGGGTTTTTGTAATGAGATTTATTCAAAAATTAAGACACACGGAACGTTTTAAGACACCAAACTCCTAAAAATAATCATTTTAAGGAAAAGGCGTGTATAAAATAGTCTAAAGGACCTTTTAGTCCTGCAAGTAATGGGATTCGTGAAAATATTGGGACGCATGCAAAAGGAAATAAATTTCAAAATAGCTCAAATGCATTCAAAATTTGAGAATTTTTAAAGCGCTAGTAAGCCAACATTCAGAAAATTGCTTTTCACGGATGTGCAGATCGTAAAACCCAGTGGCAGAGATAAACGCCCTCTGATGTCGAACTGTTTGATACCTCCCCCCCCCTATTATTATGATGCCCATTTTTGTATTTTGATGCATGAGGCTAATGCTCAGCCCCCCTCCCCCCTCATCCAAAACCCCGTTCTTACCCCTAGAACCCCTCAACCACACAGGAAAACGAAGCTTTTAGGAAGAAATCGGACTGTCTCGGGATCTAACTGACAGTCTTCCCAGCACCTGCTTACGCTACTTCATCTTGCTGGTTATCCAAGGGAACAAAAAATAAAT